>OW569414.2:100863998-102113998 GCA_937662695.2 Halyzia sedecimguttata
GTCACCAGAAAATTTAAAAAAAATTATTAAAAAATATTATTTATGACACGATAACCTGAGAAAGGAAAGAGATAGCGGCTTGAAATTTTCAGGTTAGGTTGTGCATCTGAATGCGACATTTGAGTTCGTTTATAAACATAATCGGCCAAACGGTTTTAGAGTTATAGCCATCTGAAATTTTCTGAAATTTGGTTGTTTTTTGTTCCTCATTTACTCGAAGAATACAAAACCGATTGAATTCAAAATAGGTTATTAGTTGTAGAATGCAAACGCAAAATTTCTCGCTGAATTTCGTGAGGATGGTATAACTAGAAAATTTAAAAAAAAATAATTAAAAAAAATTTAAAAAAATTCTATATATCATAAACCATTCGTCCGGCATGACTGAGCCTTCATAACCTAATTTTACTGCAGAGTTCCAAGTTTGAACACGATCGGATCTATATTGTTGGAGAACCGAGCAGCTTTGTGAGTTCGGTAGCTGGATGCGAATCGTCGTATGATATGTTGACTATGGTCGTATTTTTGCGAGAACCTTCAAAATATGAATGTCATGATGACATATTTTTGCGCGTATGTCATGGGAAAATCATGTTATTTCATCACAAAGCTATGGGAGATGATAGCCCTACATTAGCAGTCAAACCTGGTTTTGAAAGAGATCCTCCTTAGGAGGGGGCAACTAAATATTGAAGGGATTTCTATGAACAAGAAAGAATATCTTTGAGAAATAGAGAAGGCATTTCTTCTTCAAGAGATCCATGTGCCTTCAGAGGAGGCACTTTTGAAAGGTTATGTATTATTTTTAATATGATATCGCTGAAATTTTGTTGAAGGCTTCTGATCTTGTAAGGTGAGAGGCTCATTTGTGGATATTAAATCTCGTGATGGGTAGAGAGGAATTTTAGGCCAGTTTTTCTATCACTAATGAGAATATATCTTTATGTTTCACCTCATCACCTTTAGATCTATCAATGGACATTTATTGGTTAAGAATAAGTAATTGAATATTACTGGAATTCAATTGAATTTCATTCAATATGTTAGTAACTAAACTTATAATTTTCTTTACTTTGATTATTTAAATATGACATTAATTCCAGTAATATTTTTCAAGAATAATTATGTATTCTTCTCCTAAAGAAGCATTGAAGGTAGAAAATAATGTGATAAATTTTCATCATTGCTTTCTATCCTGACTTCACGAAAAAAAAATTGGTTCAAGCACTGACGTGAAGTCGGGAGATTTGGCGCGTATGTTCCATTGTCCATTCTCCTGTATTGAACACTCTTAATCGAATTTACCATGGTGATTTATATTGTCTATTCTCCTGTATTGGACAGCCTTAATCGAATTTACCATAGCATTTTCGATTAAGAGTGTCTAATACAGGAGAACAGACAATAGAATTCACCATGGTAAATTCGATTAAGAGTGTTCAATACAGGAGAATGGACAATAGAACATACGCGCAAAAGCTCCTGACTTCACGTCAGTGCTTGAACCAATTTTTTCAATTAAGTTTTATATACGACACGACTTTTTTCATCACCCACAGAAAACAATTGAATACGAAGAGTTTCCACTATAATTAGCAATACATTTTGTCTATATTATGCATCGATCGTTCTAGAAATACACGATTTTAAAGAAGATTATTAATTCGTTATGAGAATATTTTTCAAGAAAAAATAGAATTCATAACCATAAAAACCATAAAAATTCAATTATTAACAAACAACTTTTATTGCTCCTAAATCCCAATGCTTTGAAAATTTCGACTCTATCTGAACATCTGGAGAAATTTATTCTCTTGTGCTCCTTCTATTAAAGAATGTATCGACATCGATAGCCTATTTGAAACATCAACAAAACTATAGAAATATTGGAAAGCTGAGTTTGTAGAATATTAGCTGTTAGAAATAGCAAATAGGTATCAAAATATTTTACAGTGGTGGAAATTGATGAAAAAGTTCTTCCTACACTTTCCAAGATGGCCGATGATTTATTAATGGCTACATCCGTACGTGTTGAAAGATTATTTTCCACAGCAGGTATAATCATGGCAAAAACACGTACATCATTGAAAAATGATGTGATGCAAGCGTGATTATGTTTGAATTCTTGGTCATCGAGTAATTTAAAAGTTGAAATTATCAGTGTTTAAAATTAAAAATAATATGTACATGTACAAATATTTTTGTATGAGAGCGTAATAAAAAGCTTTTCAAAATTATTTATTATTGTATACCATTTCGTTTATATATTATAATATTTATTATCGTTATTCAGAATTAAGCGAGACGGGACGAGACAACTGATAACGAGACGAGAACGATATATATATATATATATATATTCTTTTGAACGATACTCAAACGCTACTTAATTTTTTGGGAATTGGCGAGAGCGAGACGAGATTTCTTATATTCTCGCCTACTCTCGTCTCGTGTGAAGCCCTAACAATAATTTTTCTTTCTTCCTTGTAGTTTACATTATTTTATTCATTAAAGCGATATTTGATTTAAAATTTAGTTGAATAGTTTTTAGCTTAGAAGAATTCATGATCTTAAAGTCATTTATTATGTTGAAACATGATGGCCAGGAAAATATTCAGATTTATATGGATAATTAGCGGAACAACTGGAATCACTGAATTATATTTCGGTTGGAAGAAGTTGAAAATAGGTATATACTGGCTGGAAATGAACATAATATAATTATAGAAAGGTTCTAACGCTGACCTCCATAATATGGCTATCCGACTAGCTGGGAGGTCAACGATACACACTTCCTGGGATATAGGGTAATAATTGATACAACTGGTTTTTAAGGGTTTAATGAAAAACTAAAAAAAAAAATAAATCATAGATGAGCCTTTTTCCTAACTCCATAGAAAACACATGTCTATTATCTTAAGAATGTTCAAATCTCAAATCATTACCCTGGTATAAAAACTAAGAATTAGATTAATTAAAATCTCTTCGGACGGAAGGAATTATGTTTGACCTCGGATTTTTGGAAACTAAACGATTTAGACCATATTAGGTTAAAAATTCCAAAACTACAGACACTTGAGTAAATTGATAGGCACTCTATTCAAGGGAACAAACGCACAAAAAAAAACATACCGTGCCACATAAATACCCTCTTCTTGAATAATGCATTCGTTCGGTTATACGAGAACTCTAAATCACCAAAATTTCACTTTTAAACACAATTTCCCCTATATGTAATTCTCATACCGTCG
The DNA here is from genome assembly GCA_937662695.2 of Halyzia sedecimguttata. Taxonomy (NCBI): domain Eukaryota; kingdom Metazoa; phylum Arthropoda; class Insecta; order Coleoptera; family Coccinellidae; genus Halyzia; species Halyzia sedecimguttata. The sequence continues at coordinate 100,867,250 of OW569414.2, forward strand.
GGCAGCGTGCGTAAAAACACTTATTAATTTTAATGTGTCAAAATCGTTCCTATCGCCGGAATAAATGTTTAAATATATTAAACATATATAGATATAGTGGGGCGAGGTAACGCATCCCCAGGGAGCGAGTCAGCCCGCGGGACCTGACACATCTCTGGGTCTTCTTGACTGAATTATGGAACACACAATTTATGAACATTTGCAATCCTGTTCGAGGTTTTATACAGATATGACTCAGTCAAGCAAGGAATATGGGTTTATCAAGCCTTCAGACGTAAATCACAAGGCCAGGTTTATCTAAATATTGTTTCTGAAACAATTTGTTGTTCACGCCCGGCGCAATAGTGGATTACGGCGAACTGTTGGTTTTTTGTGGTTATGTTTCCCGGGTTATTCGGTTCATAAATTTTCTCGAACAATAAATCTATTATGAAGGACAGCAACGTCAAAGTGAACAATAGTTTATTTTTCACTCTTTGTTTGAGTTCTACGTTTGGATTATGGAAAATGGAATTGAGAACCTATAGATCTGGAATTAGCCTAATCGTTGACATTGAAAATGTGTGTTTTACCTCTGGTTTCTGAAAGGCTGATCAATACAAATGTTAACTAATCAGAGATCAAAAACTTGGACTGATTTGACATTAACAGTTCTGTTAGTTGACCAACACTTTGACCAGCCCTTCAGAAACCGGGTGTTAGACTCGTCTTCTGGAATCTGGAGGAACCACAAAACCTCTTGATTACTATGCGAATAGTACTTCACGTTTCGTCTGTAATTTTCGAATTTTCGGCTGAAAATGGTCTCAAACGATTTAGTTCGACTCACTGATTAAGAATCCGAGGTCGAAATCAATTCTGTATGGCCGACCGGCCGTAGGCACGATAACTCTCGAACGAAAGGAGTTAGAGGATTGAAATTTGCAAGGTGGGTTTGGAGCGTAAATATCTCGGACAAGTTCGTTAATGGGCAAAATCCATCAAGCGGCTTCGGAGTAATGGCCGATTTTAGTGAAAACATTTTTTATGAATATTTCCGAAACCGATTACTCTATCTATGTGAAATTTAGCATCAAATTGTAGAATCATGACCTTTATACGCATGTTAAGTTTAGTATTGACCAGGTTACCGCAAAGTGTAAAAAAAAAAATTTTTAAATAAAAAAAAAATTTTTCTACACTAACTCTCGAACGGAATGAGCTAGGCAGTTGAAATTTTCAGTGTAGGTTAGTGAGATGAATATCTCGGTTAAGTTCGTTATTGGGCAAAATAGGCCAGATGATTTCGGAGTAACGAAAAAAAATAATTTTTTTTTTAAGTAACAATTTCAAATTCAATTTTCAGTTAAGATTCAGTTTCACCATAAAAATCCATCGATGTCATTTTTAACTCTAACAAGCTAATACTTTCGGAGATATGATTTTTAGAAATTTCAATAATGAATCGTACTTCTATGTTTTCGCAGAATGCTATAATTATTCTATCTAAGCTTTATTATATGATCTGTGTTCATACTCGTACATGTCATCCTGTTCTATAAGAGAGAGTCAAATTCATTTCAGCTATTTTAATTTGATTTCTTCCATGGTGCACTTCTCATTCTCAGATTGCTCATTTAATCTTGATAAATAAACTATTATTTGAATTGAATTTCCTTTACGATGCAGTTCTATCATAAGAATACATTGATATAATTCTCAAATCTGAGAAACCAATACTTTCAGAGATATAATTTCTTTGTTTGAACTAGAGCGCCAGAAAGCTCCTGTCCACAGGGCTTTAACCAATTTTTAATACAGCTGTTAGGAGCCTTTTGTAGACGTGTGTGGACGCTGGAGGCTTCGTTTCGATCTATAAATCTACTAGAAGTGGGGTGTCGAAAGATACGTCCCCGGTTATGACCGATGAGGTCAATTTAAGTAGTATGTATACAGTGTGGAAAAGCAAAATGGGACAAATTCATTATCTTGGTTACTGTACAATGTACATATTTATCGAAAATCCCAAAATACGTCAAATTCAAATTATTAATAATCATTCTTCTTCGAAAAATGCGAACCCTACCTTCAACCCACTTCGAAAGAGAGGTACAACCCCTAATTTTTCAAATGTTTGAAAGGTTGCATCATTCTCTATTCAGAAATGTTATCAATTTCATGTTTATTGCAAAACTCAAAAAAATAAAATCATGCAATTACCGACATTCATTATAATAATTCCTCCAAACTACGTAAAACACTTTCTGTGGCAATGTTAGTTATTTAGAACGCCTTCGCAAATGGTGTTGTGCTGATAAGTTAGTTCACAAATTGTCTTATGTGTGTTTGAATTTCATCAATTTCAATTTTGAGTAATGGTTCGATCAACGGAAATTTAATTAAATAACATTGGTTACGGAGATAACATCCAAAAACAACAAGAAGTAAGCTCAAATTTGCCGCCTATAACCCAAGGGACCATAAATGAAATAGAGAAGCAGTTTCGCGAGTTTAGGTATGTTAGCCAGATTAAAAAACCAGCTGCACACTGTGTGAGGATGTGAAATTAGATGTGATGCTTGACTTTGAAGAAAATCCACTTAAATCAAGTAGAGATGCCTTCACAACATTCAATGTTAGCCATATATTGAATCTAAACATATATTAAAACAAAATAAAATGCATCTCTATAAAATGATACCTACCCAGGAGCTATTGGAGGACGATTTTGGTAGGAGAACTTATTTTTGTAAACAAATGATGGCCATGTTGGATATAGTATATAACGTTACTGGCAAGGTAAGAGGGTTTTTACTGGCGAATGGAGGATATAACTGACGAGCCGCAGGCAAGTCAGTTACCTCCTTGAGCCTGTAAAGCCCGTTTCCTTGCGTGTATTGATCTATATTTTATTTGTTTCTCATTTGTAAAAAGGTTAGATAAATTCCAAAAAAGTCTCAATAATTTGTCGCAAATGTCGTAAGCTATGGAAGCGTTGCCATGAACATGTCTGTTTATTTTTCTTTACATTTGTTTTGGCGAAAGCGAAAAGAATGTACCAAAAGTAATTATTGAGGCAGCCAGCAGTGTAGCTTCAAGTTTATTACCTGCAAAATCAGCTTCCAGTTACGAGCGAGAATACGACGACTTCAAAAAGTGGCAAAACAAAAATAGTGTGATTGAGAACTGAAGCTGTTTTGTTGGTCTACTTGAATCAACTATCAGCTAGATTCAGCCCTAATACTTTATGGGCAAAATGGTCTATGCTGAAAAGCTGCTTGGAAATGAAAGAAAATGCCCCTGTTCGCAGGTTTGTTTTCCTTAAAAAAATTATTGAAAAATATGACGTTTAGTTGTCATTTGCAGATTTCAAAAGGTAATAGCGTTTCTGAAACGAAAAAATGAGCGTTATACGCCAAAAAAGGCCAAGGTATTAAGTAAAGAAGAGGCTGAACAATTTCTTTTACATGCTCCTGATGACCAGTGGTTGCTGGCGAAAATTGTAACAATATTTGGGATTTTTGGATGTTGTCGATGTGACGAAATTCTCTCCTTAAACACGAATGATGTAGAAGATATGGAAAAATACGTTATTGTGACATTGCGGCAAACAAAAAATTTAACAACAAGAAGATTCACCATAACCGATGATGGCTGCAGCTTCAAGCCCTGCATGATATACAGAAAATATGTAAATCTTCGGCCTCCTGGAACAGAAAGCCTAAGATTTTTTTTTGACATACCGACATCCCAACTAGCAAAATAGACCCCTAAAAGAACGAAATGGTTTCATAACTGTCGGATAGCGCCGCTTGAAAGGATAACATTATTTTTTTAAGCGTCTCAATACGACAATTTGATCATAAAATAGATGGATTTCTATAATGCTGTTGTATATACGTTCTCACAACTTATATCATACGACAAATTTTATAACAGTTGCATAACGTACTATAAAATTCCTATAAAATAATTTTAAAACAGTGTTATACAGATTAGAATACGGTTGCATGGCTATTGTATTACTTATAATAGCGACGTTAAAAGATGGTTATAAAGGAAGCTGTATAAATAGTTGTATTAGAGTTCTTTAAGAAAAGTAATAAGATTGTTGCTTTACGCAGAAGTTGAACACTACACAATAGATTTAAAACTATTTTATAATCATCTTATAACTAAAACATTATTCTCTCTTATGAAGACATTATAGAATAAAAATGTGGATAGGAATAAATTTATCTCATGTTCTACGTTATAAAATTATCTACATTTACCTACAAACATAAATATAAACATAACCCAATAGTAATAGAAAAATTACGCGGGTTTTCTAGCAGTTTTCGGTTACGAAATGAATTCGGCAATATCTGAGTGGAAACGTCTGATTCGTTTCCCAGTTTGTGGGAACAATCGTCAACTCTTTTCTATTATTTTCCTCGGTTTCTACTATCTTGAACATCTTTCAAATATATGAATACCGGTATATTTAAATCCAATAATTTGAGGTTAGTTCACGCTTGGAAAGAATCTGTATAAAGAAATTATTCCAAACACAATATAACTAAATAATTGTTTAGTGTCGCACCGAATGCATGTTAAGCGATAATTCTGTTCTATTATGTAGTTTGCCAACGCGCTAAAGGATAACACGGAAATCTAACGTACAGTGTTGCTAGCTTGGCAGTTAGTAGTTTTTCCGACATACATAAAATCAGTAGCAATAAATAGGCAGACTTTTTATTTTATTATGATACATCTTGTAGTTCAAGATGTTCTAAATGCACCTACAATGTATGTTTTGCAATTCAATCATGAAAAGTCATATATATTTAACACGGATTGTCATAAGGGTTCATTGTAACTTTTAACAGTAATCTTGTGCTAAAGAGAGTTTCGTCATATAAACAAACACAATATTGCGATAGATCCCTTTATTTTTACTACGAAAACAACTTTTTTTTAAATAATAACTGAATAATTATCACAAAAAAATCTTGTGTAGCCTACACTTTATGCAAAACAGTGACGTGTACTTTTTGCACACAATGTGTTGGACCACTCACTATACTCTTGGTCCAATCCTCATCCTTTATATAAATATCTACCTATTATTTCTGTAATAAACAAAATGCTGTGGGAAAATATTTTGAATATATTATTAAATCTGGCAACAGTTAAAAGTGGTCAAGAATCAAACTGCACCATGATTCCTGAGACTGTTAAAAACAATTTTATGGCGCTGCATTAAACAACATAATAAAACTTTAATATCGTATACAGCTCAGAAGAAAACAGAATCATTGTATAAGGTATCTAATTTGTATTCTACCCTATACGCCATATTTATTAAACGTTCGGCTGTTCAGAAACCGCCGCCATTGTGAAAAAATCATATAGAAACGAAAAAGGGGTAAAATAAAAATAGATTTTTTAAAGAAATATGAGATTTTTTCCGCTTTTACAACAGCCACAATACATGCTTTGTTTTAAGTTGAAAATTCAACAAATAAAACATTTTTTTTTATTTTTCATTTTTCAATAATACCAATAAAATGTACGCTAAACTGAGGCGCTTTAATTTTTTACCAACAAAATATATATATATTGTCAGAAAAGTTAGCTGCGCAAATAAATTTGGCCCCCACAGTAGCGATATAGGTCTTCAATATTTTCAATATGATTAACAGGTCCCATCTCCATCACCCACCGCCATAATAATGCCTGATATTGGATCTTACTCCTCTGTCAAACGCGAACGTTTACACATACCTAATAAAATATTCTTGTGATAATTCTATTCCGAATTTCAACGGTAGAAACCAAAATTATTGTATTAGCTATTCTGTCTGCATTATAAAATACTTTCTTAGTAGTTCTATATGTGTCCGTTAAATACTCTTAAACCGCAGAATAAGAGTACTGCTATACAATAGTTATATAGACATCCTAAAACGGTTGTGTAGTTTACTAAAGGATGTCCTAAAAGAACTGAACAGTTGTGTAAAGTGGGGCCCTTTTTGGTTGTAAAGACATTGTATAGTGGTTTATATCCACATTATAAGATTTTCACGTTTCTATAAGATATGCTGTATAGCAGTTCTTACAACCTTTATAAAATTATTTTTGCTAGTTGGGATGGAAAGTGCATTTCCCTTAATGCTGGCCAGCACACTATTGGTGGTGTCCCAAAGCAAATAGCGAAATATTTAGGTTTAAAAGACCCAGAGTTATAGACCGGCCACTCTTTTCGCAGAACTGGAGCCACTATGGTTGCGGATTCGGGTGGAGATATTTTAGCACTAAAGCGTGCAGGAGGGTGGTGAGCACCGAAATTGCGATGAGTTATGTTGATGATTCGGTCAACAAAAAAATCGAAATGTCTAGCAAATTATTTGGTAGTAAGGAGAGTACAAATGTTCTGCAGTCCTCGAGTGCAGCAGTTTCTGAGTCAACAGATGGTTCATCATCATCAGTATCAACTCTTTCATCATCAAAAATCTGTGTTACTGGAAATAACAATTGTACCATAATTTTCAACATATATTATATGACGATAAAACAAAATTTTCTAATGTAAATAATACTACTAACTTGTAAAAAATTTTGCAAGTAAACTCTCAGTTTTACAAGTTAGTGACTTGATAAAATAAACTTTCTTGATTAATATTGTGTTTTTGGAAACTGACGTTTACAAATGAGAAACAAATAAACAATATTATCCAATTAGTAGACGTTTTGTTTTCTGATGAGTGTACTTTTCTCTCAACGGCCATGCTAATCGTCAAAATTGCCGCCACGTGTCTACCGAGACTCCTCACTGGACGGGAGGAATTTTCTCAAAAGGTTAATGTTTGGGCAGCAAATGTTCGAAACCATATCATAGGTCCCCTTTTTCATTGATGGCAATTTGAATGGCGATAATTATTTAGGACTTAAGACTTAAGTAATCATTAAGGGATACTGTGGGAGGTATATTAATCATTGAATGGTTTCTTTCTGGGTTTTCTCTCCCAAACTCTGAATAATATCTATAAAATAAAAAATTAATTATTTTGTGATTTGCTTCTACGTAAGAAACACAAGATATTCGTCAGAAGCAATCAATTGAACAATGTTGCCTAACAAATAACAACGAAACAACATCAACGAAAAAAGTATATCGTAACGTTTCGGAGGCTATATCAGATTCCTTCTTCAGACGCTTAACGAAAAAATCTTCAGAACTATTTTGTTGATTGTTATCCTGAGATTCGAGAACTGTCACATTGACAGTATTTGAAAATCATAGCTAACATAGTTTTACTTTGTATAGAAATTCCCAAGTTCCACCTCCTTTTTCAATAAATTCAGCCAAATATGGTCAATACCAATTGAGCAATTTGCAAAATTGCATTCTCTGTTCAATGAAATACAAGATGATTCCTTAAGTTTTCTTTTAATATAATCAGTTTCTGTCATCAGAATCCTTGTAGGTATTACTCCAATCCATCATGTGATCTCCTTGGATTGTACATATATGTTCTGCTATTTTTGATTTCTGTATGTCTCTATTTCTCAAGTAATTCTTATCCTCTGACTTTCTTACTTCTAGTGGTCTTGATGTTTCTCCTGTGTATGATTTACCACAAATACAAGGAATATTATATACACAGTTTTTCGATTTTTGTTTTTGATTAATGGGTTTTGTCTTCGTTAATAAAGACCTGAGATCATTTTGTGTTTTGAAGACGGTTCTTATATTGAACTTAGAACCGATTCTTCTAATTGTTTCAGAAAGGCCACGAACATAAAGGAACACATTCAGCATATTGGGTTGCTGTTCTTGTTGATTATTCTGTTGTACTTGATTATTTGCTCTTCTATCTAAATTCACGATTGATGTATTTATGAATTGTCTAGGATATCCATTATCTTCAAGGAATTTTTTGTTGAAATCAATTTCTTTATTTCGAATTTGAAGAGTAGAACAAAACACCTCTCTTTACACAAAGTTGATGGTTTGAATAGAAATTTAAATATCTATTTGTATATCTCTGCTTCCTGAAGACACTCCGTTTCAAAATGGTTCGGATAATTTATTATCGAAACATCTAGAAAAGGAAGCTGGTTATTTTTGTCAATTATTTAGGACTACTTAAAAATTATGTCGTTCTAACTTTGGCAAATTGATATGGTTCCAGCAGGATGGAGCACCAACACATTACCATCACAATGGCCGGCAATTTCCAGATCGGTGGATATGAATGCGAGGAACCATGGAATGGCCAGATCATTATATTTATTTTTATGGGGATATGTGTTCAAAACTAAATTATAAATTATAATATTTTTTCTAATCTGATTTTCTCAATAAACATGAAAGTGATAGCCTTTCTGAATAGAGAATGACGAGACATTTCAAACGATTTATCATAAGCCCGTACTTCCTATTTGAAAAATTGGGGGTTGTCCTGTCTTTCGAATGAGGTTGAAGGTAGGGTTCACAGTTTTACGAAGAAGAATGACAGGCGCACCCCTCTGTCAACCCTTGCGGGTGCCCATGCAAATATTTGTTGACACCCGACTGAAGTAAAAACATATTATTCCATTTCAGAATGGGAACTGTTAAATGCTCACTATGCTCATGAATGAATTTGGAACTCTAGTAAATATTCGATAAGCTTGATAATGCTCTAAATATATACCATGATAATATTTATTATTCGAATTGCAACAAATCAATGTAATTATGAAGTTCCGATATATCTTTGACTTACGAGGTGATGGGATCAAATAGTAAAAATTGGTTCAAACACTGACGTGAAGTCTGGAGCTTTTGCGCGTATGTTCTATTGTCCATTCTCCTGTATTGGACACCCTTAATCGAATTTACCATGGTAAATTATGTTGTCCATTATCCTGTATTGGACACTCTTAATTCGAATTTACCATAGTAAATTCGAATTAAGTGTACAATACAAAAAACATAACTAATACATACCTTTGAAATGTGTCTGATATGAAAAATATGCTCAAGATGAATTCCACATTTCCTCTTCCACTATTTTCGCTGTTATTATTGGTTGATTTAATAAAATAGTAAACTCACTCAGCGGAGATTCGAACCCGGATCTCGTGTACGCGCTAGGCCTGCTCGCTGATATCTCGACCAACGAGGTGAGGTTACAAATATTATTATTATTATTATTGAGTCCTTTGAAATTTCAGAGGAAGTACACAGATTCAAAATTCACAATAATTCCAAAAATACAGAGCCGATCGAGTTAGAATCCTATACTTATTCTATTTTAAATTTTGAAATTTTTTTTTTAAAGTCGTATTATCCTCTTTGATTGATTTAGGAGTTGTTATTGTTATTGTTTTACGTTTAACTGTCACTGAGATATGAAGCGTCAAAGTACCACTCTTAGGTGTAAAAATTTTTCTTAAAATGCAAATATCTCCAAAACGATCATAGATGGCCATAAATATTGTTAAATAATCAGACCTCAATATTTGAAGGGAAATCTAAATGTGAAATAAATAGTGGGAAAGCTCTTGTCAAACTACTAGTGTAGTGAGTAATTATTCAAACATTGACAACTCATATCTCCGAAAGTATTGGTTTCTCAGAGTGGGGAACGATATCAATGGATTCTTGATATAGAACTGCATCATAAAAAATTCAATTCAAAACGTAGGTCTATGACTCACCTCATGTGGTAGATTTACATACATCAGCAAATTATAATTGGAGCATTCTATGAAATCATGAAATGATTACTATTAATTATTGTAATTTTGTTAAATCATATCTCCAAAAGTATTAGTTTGTTAGAGTCGAGAATGATATCAAAAAAATTTCAACTGTCTAGCTCATTCCGTCACAGAGCTATCGTGTTAACGGACGGCTGGACAGAGTCGATTTTCACCAAGCATTATTGGTCAGTGGGTGGAACTAAATCGATTAAGTCCAATTTCATCCAAAATTTCAAAAAATACAGACATTTGGGCAAATCAATAAGCACTCTGTTCCGAGGAACAAGAGCGCCAAACATGAGAGTTGTCTTATGAATAAAAACGTTCATAGGTTGACTTGCGGTACTTGCCAGTTTGTATATATGTTGGTCAAACAGGAAGGTCCGTCTAAACAAGATTAAGGGAACATGAAAAATGTTTTCAACAATAAGAGGACTTCAACCTACGCAGTACACCTATTGGAATCAGGACATATTTTTGATAATAATTTAGAAATTTTACATGTTGAGAATAAAAACCTATTGGAAACTCTAGAAATTAATAGATATCATAAGAAACAAATCTTATTGAATGAACAAACATAATTAAGCATTTCCTTCCTATTGAACCTTTCTCAAAAAAATATTTCGAACTTTCAAAGACTTGTTAAACTTTCTTTATCCCGTCTATTTTCTCATCATACCTGTACCTACTTTATATTGATGTTTCTTGCATTGTAAAATCAGTGTCTAAGAATGCTCACCTGATGAGATCATGATATGACAAAATTGTTGTTAGATAAAATATTAGCGGAATTAAAATATTGTTTTTATTCATTCATTCAAGATAAATTTCCGTCAAGTAAAGACCAATACAATCAAAGATGAGCGTTGTCATTTGAAATAGGGAAGTTGATAGCTACTTCCGGTATAACCGGAAGTGGTAGAGAATTGTCAATATTTAAAAGAAGTAGTTCAAGGTCGATAACCTTTGTGTGTGAATTTTTGTGAACTTATCCGTTTTACTCTCCCAAGTAAGGTTAATTGTCACTTTAAAAGAATGAAAGCTTTGAATTTGTTGATTCTCATGATGAAGGTCACAGTTTCATATATCGGCGAGCAGACAAATTGCTATTTGTTTGTCTTATGAAGCATTTTCCATATGGTAAATGTACATGTGCATGTACATGCATGTTAATGAATGATTCTATTAATTCTTGCCCCTATTGTCACGTTCCCAAAATACCTAACGTACAAACGCGAAAATGCTTCTTTCTTCTTAATCAATATCATCCATTTCATTGATTCTCATCTTAAACAACTCAAACTCTAAAAGCCTACCTCGACACACGAAAAAAGCGTTCCTACAGGCCTTCCATCTCGCGAAGTGTGCAAGAAAATTACGGAGTTGATAATTATGTATACGCAGAGTGAGGCAGCAACCATATCGTCAGATATTTAGTAGGCAGTTTCCTATAAAATGGAGATTTATGCCCATGCTTTAATGAAAGTCGAGTATTAAAAAGACGGAGTGTGTCAGCTAACACGAAACAACGTAGCCCGATTTTACTGCCAGCTCTCGTTAAATATTAAAACCTGTACTCCGTTGATAAGTGCGATTTCCCACTTACCGGTAGGAATTAACTGAACCGCAGGCTTCTAGATCTGCCAGATGATACTTTGGAATTACGACGGTGCGTGCTTTTTTGACTAGAGTCGCTCATATCGGGCAAGGAGCAGGAAGAAGACTTGAATGATTGGATTTAACTCGGTCGCGAATTTCATGCCATACCTACATAGATGAGGCTGGATTGCAAAATACCAATAATATAAAGGAATATGAGGAGCTGAACAAACTTCTCCATTGATTTGTTCATACTGTGGAAAGGAGCTTTGGCGCTCTTGTCCAAACTTTTTTTCCCAATATCGAACGTAACCGAGATATTTATCGCCCGAACATACTCTGAAAATTTCAACTGTCCGATCCGGCCGGACAGAATCAATTTTGACCACGGATTCAGTGAGTCGAACCAATTCGTTTATGACCATTTTGGACAAAAAATTCGATAATTACAGACATTTGGGCATATTCATAAGCACTCTGTTCCAAGGATCAAGAGCGCCAAAAAGTTATGGCTGTTTTCCAGTAGACGGCATACTATAGATCTGGGTGTGTAGGTCAGAATGTTAGGTATGCCTTCCTATAGGTATTTCAAGACAACGTGATATTGTGTGTTTTTCATTATGCCGAATTAATAATTAAGTTTTTGGTGCTCTTCCTCCTCGGAACATAGTGCTTATCAATTTCCCCAAATATCTGTAATTTTAGAATATTTGGCGAAAAAAAAATTATTTTTACATTAGGTACAAATTCAATTTTCTTACAATGCAGTTTTATCATAAGAATTCATTGATATACTTCTCAAGATTATAATGAAATAATTACTTATTTTCCTGAGACATGACATTATCTAATCAATCGAAGAATTATGAGAATAAAGTGTATTCTGAAATGTGAGCGAAGTGGGAAAAATCTCAGTTGTTTGCTCCGAAATTAGTTTTTCTCAGAAAAGTCTTACAGTTCGGAACGGAACATGAAGTAAGAGATCTGAGAGTAGTGAGACTGCTTTTCATCCATAGACATAGAATGCTCAGTTCTCTCAATTTATGACGGGACTGACGGAAGGGAATATTATAACATCAAAAATATTGGGGTTGAAATACTGCAACGGGAACCTCACCCAAAAATGTTTGAAAATATTACGTAAATATTGAAAGCATAATTTGGTAGTTTGAGAGAGGAGAAAATTTGGTGAACGTAGATCAGGAAATTTTTGATCGATTACAAGGTAATTTTTCATTATTACTCTTCTTTCATACATATTTTATGGAATATCTACTATTTGTAGGTACTTTAAACCTGTTTTGGGCAATTATCATACGAAACTTGTTGGCGCTCTAGTTCCTCGGAAGTGAATGCTTATCAATTTGCCTAAATGTCTGTAATTTTCGAATTTTTCGATGAAAATGGTCTTAAACGATTTGGTTCGACTCACTGATCAAGAATCCGAGGTCGAAATCGATTCTGTCCGGCCGGCCGTAGGCACGATAACTCTCGAACGAAAGGAGTTAGTGGATTGAAATTTGCAAGGTGGGTTTGGAGCGTGAATGTCTCGGACGAGCTCGTTAATGAGCGAAATCCATCAAGCGGTTTCGGAGTTATGGCCGATTTTATTAAAAATATTTTTTATGAATATTTCCGAAAATGATCACTCGATCTATCTGAAATTTAGCATCAGATTGTAGAATCATGACCTTTATACGCATGTGAAGTTTTTAATTGACCAGATTACCGCAAAATGTAAAAAAAAATTTTGAAAAGATAAAAAAAGTTTTTCTACAATAACTCTCGAACGGAATGAGCTAGGTAGTTGAAATTTTCAGAGTAGGTTAGGGAGATGAATATCTCGGTTAAGTTCGTTATTGGGCAAAATTGGCCAGATTTAATTCGATTTCTTCCATGGTGCAGTTCTCATTCCCAGATTGCTCATTTAATCTTGATAAATAAACTATTATTTGTATTGAATTTCCTTTATGATGCAGTTCTATCATAAGAATACATTGATATAATTCCCAACTCTGAGAAACCAATACTTTCGGAGATATAATTTGTCTGTTTGAACTAGAGCGCCAGAAAGCTCCTGTCCACAGGGCTTGAACCCATTTTTATGTTAAAGATAGAGTTCATGGTATAAGTTTACTGAATTACCTCATTCAACGGAACATTTTCTGGGGAACATTTTGCCCAAATGTCTGTAATGTTCTCAAACGATTAGATTCGACTCCCTGGTGAAGAATTCGTGGTCAAATTTGATTCCGTCCGGCCGGCTCGCCGTTGCCACAATAACTTTCGAACAGAAAGAGGTAGCGACTTGAAATTTTCAGGGTAGTTGGCGCGTCCAAATACGATATTTAAGTTTGTTCATAGACATAATCAGGTCAGCGGTTTCCGAGTATGTACTTATTTTGTTTTCAACCAATACGGATCCGATCGAACTGAATCTTGGTAACTAGTTGTAGAATGCCAACACAAAGATGTATGTGAAATTTTGTTAGGATCGTACCTACAAAATTTCAAAAAAATATGTGTATATATTCTAGTTTGAGTCCACTGTGGACTGATTCTGAACAATACTAAATTAGCTACACTCTTGTCCACTACAGGTTTTGTCGTCTGACATATGTTTAGGAAACAATGTTTCCATCTTCAAAAACGAAGCGAATCGAAACTTTTGTAGTGTTAATATGTACAGGGTGAGTCTTTGACCACTGCATTAATTTTAACCAAAGATTCCACTCATCAAATGAAACATTTTTTTCATTTACCATTTTTCCAGATTCGGCTCAGGTAAAAAGTTACATGCGTTTAAAGATTTCACAATGTGCTTATACACTACCGCATATGAATTATCTATGACATTGTTGGCGGACGAGATTAACGCATGGCAACGTGGTTTATAGCTTGATTCGGGATTCCAACGCTCAGGGATGGATCCATAAAAGTAGTGTAATTTCTGGAGTTTTCCATTTTAAAACATCCAATGAAGAATATCTCGAAAACGGTGCGTTTAAGGAGAAATGATGAGGAATAATATAATGTTCTAAAACGATGGAATATTCTTGAAATGACTCAAAAAAAACTTTATATGCATTCTTTTGCTAATTTCGTTTAGTTTTATGAATCCACGAGTCCATAACTACAAAACCAGTAGAAGTAGACAATAACTAATATTTGGAAAATATGTATCATAGCTATAGGAAACTTTACGCCAACATTCATTTTATTCGAAAAAAGGATGTCAAAGCTACAAAATAAAAACTGATTTTTTTTCAAAATTTCAACAGCCTGTATCTTTTTACCTGAGCTGAATTTGGAAAAATGTCAAATGAAAAAAGTGTTTCATTTGATGAGAGGAATCTTTGGTTGAAATTAATGCAGTGGTCAAAGACTCACCCTGTATATTGTTATGTGAATCAGGCTTGAGCATTCTTGAATATAATATGAATTCCGTCGGAGTTCGAGGAACCTAGTGCTACTTCAATATTGTACTCAGCATTATTCGCTTCCGTTCTCCAGGAACGTAATTATTTCTGTAATAATTATTCAAACCTGCATACAATAAACTTGCTTCGAAAATTAAGTTGTTTTTCAAGAAACAGAATTTAGTAAATATATAAATGAAAAAAATGTTTCTCATTATTACATGAGAACCGATATGAGAATGGAGATAGCGACTTACAATTTTTAGTTTGATAATAGGCATGATCGGTGAAATAGTTTTGGAGTAATACCCATCATTGTTGTTATTTCCTTTATAACTCAAAATATACGAGTCCGATCCATTTAGAGCTCGGTAAAAACTCTTAGAATGCCGACGCGCAAATTTTCTCGAAATTTCGTGAATATCGTAGCACTAGAAAAAAAATAAGAAATTGTTTTCTTCAAAAATGTTATATTTGAGAATCGAAGCGTAGCTGAAACTGCGCACATAACTTAGGGCCACCATTTTACAATCGAGTACCGAATTTTAGCTCGATAGACGTGAATAGATAATGGAACATACGCGTAAAAACTTCTGACTTAACGTCAGTACCTTTTTATAAACGAAAGAGGACGGCTGACATTGAAACCAAATGACCACCACATGACCACAGAACCTGGTTCCTTTTTTCTGATGTGGCTTTCACAGCCGTAAGTTGCATATCCTACCATAACGTGTAACACAGTTTTATAAAAAAAACAGTCCGAGAACGGCCAGATAAACACAAGAAACACACGTCCACCAAATCGTTTGGTGTTCACCAAACAGTCAAAGTCTGTCAAAGTTTTGGTTTCAGATCGATAGCATTGCGTAGTACGTCATGCGATATCCCCTCTCTTCCCTAATCAAAGGAAAATAGCAAATCACAAAATTATGATATGTCAAATTTATGTCGAATCACTTAAGACTTATACAGGGTGAGTCTTTGACCACTGCATTAATTTTAACCAAAGACTCCTCTCATCAAATGAAACACTTTTTTCATTTAACATTTTTCCAAATTCAGCTCAGGTAAAAAGATACAGGCTGTTGAAATTTTGAAAAAAAATCAGTTTTTATTTTGTAACTTTGACATCCTTTTTTCGAATAAAATGAATGTTGGCGTAAAGTTTCCTATAACTATGATACATATTTTCCAAATATTAGTTATTTTCTACTTCTACTGGTTTTCTAGTTATGGGCTAGTGGATTCATAAAACTAAACGAAATTAGCATAAAGAAAGCATATAAAGTTTTTCTTGAGTCATTTCAAGAATATTCCATCGTTTTAGAACATTATATTATTCTTCATCATTTCTCCTTAAACGCACCGTCTTCGAGATATTCTTCATTGAATGTTTTAAAATGGAAAACTCCAAAACTTTCACTACTTTTATGGATCCGTCCCTGAGCATTGGAATCCCGAATCAAGCTGTAAACCACGTTACCATGCCTTATTCTCGTCCGCCAACAATGTCATAGATAATTTATATGCGGTAGTGTATAAGCACATTGTGAAATCTTTAAACGCTTGTAACTTTTTACCTGAGCCGAATCTGGAAAAATGGTAAATGAAAAAAGTGTTTCATTTGATGAGACGAATCTTTGGTTAAAATTAATGCAGTGGTCAAAGACTCACCCTGTATAGTATATAGTTTATCGAAAGTTTATCGAATATTGCAAACGTTCGTACTGGACATCTGCCGGGAGTGCTAGTATAATTGTAGAATTTTAAGTTTTATTGGCGCAAAATTAATATGACCCCGGTTTCCCTTGATTTTACTGCTGTTCTGGAGCCTTGATGAGTTTTTAAATCAACAAGTCCAGAGCGATCCTGCCAATAGGGTCCTTCATAAATGGCTTCGTATAATTAATATACTGATGCATATATTTCACAAGCCAAATAGACCCCAGGGGGTTCATTGATTTGCCGAGACAGCAAGAGCAGACGCGTTTCTGGCTTCTTGGCCTTCATCAGTACTCTGTAGCTTCTCAACAAATTCAACTGAACTGACCCGGGTTAAGCCCACGCCACCTATGAGACAAAACATGGAAATCAGCCTTTCCCCACCAGTGAATATTTGAAGCGTATCGGCATTTTTCATTATTATTTTTGAAAACGCTAAACAGCGTTCATGGCCATTGGGAAGATACTGTCTGAGCTCTGCGGGACTCGTTTCTCGATTAATATCGAGTGAATGGTGGCATATGATTTCACGCTTCAAATATTCACTGGTGGGGAAAGGCTGATTTCCGTGTTTTGTCTCATAGGTGGCGTGGGCGATTAGGTATGATCGACCAAGCCGGCTCTGAGAGGCTTAACCCGGGTCAGTTTAGTTGAATTTGTTGAGAAGCTACAGACTACTGATGGAGGCCAAGAAGCCAGAAACGCCTCTGCTCTTGCTTTCTCGGCAAATCAATGAACCCCCAGGGGTCTATTTGACTTGTGAAATATATGCATACGAAGCCATTTATGAAGGACCCTATTGGCAGGAACGCTCTGGACTTGTTGATTTATTAACAACGGTATCGCCATTTTTCATTATTATTGATGAGTTTTTTCACAATTTGCAAATATCTCTCTGTACGTCCCTGTCTTCCTATCATCAACTCGAATCAACATTGAACGAACATAACACCTAGATAAATAGACCATTAATATTTAAACTATTGTAGTGAATGTACCTAGTCTGAGCATTTAATTCTCACATAATGTCATTATCTCGAGAATTCGACGCAAAATCAATATAAATTCTTGGGTATGAGGACATTGTGCAGTTGTCTATTTGCTATATCATTATATTCATGGTTTCGGGTGTGAAAGACTGATCCTCTAATTCCAGATGAGCTATGAGTAATGAACACTGAATTGGAGGTGAGTTAGTAGCAGATTGAATCAAAGAATGCGAGGGTATTCAATATTTCAAATTTATTGTTTTTGCGCGGATGTTCTAGGGAGCAGCGTGCTCTCAATTTACAAAATGCATTACTTTTCGAACGGAAAAAGATAGCGATTAGCAATTTTCTGAATAGGTTGCGCATCCGAATGCGATGCTTAGGTTCATTAATGTGAATATTCAGCCAAACGGTTTCTGAGTTATAACCATCTAGAATTTTTTGTTTTTTTT
The DNA here is from genome assembly GCA_937662695.2 of Halyzia sedecimguttata. NCBI lineage: Eukaryota > Metazoa > Arthropoda > Insecta > Coleoptera > Coccinellidae > Halyzia > Halyzia sedecimguttata. The sequence continues at coordinate 100,885,154 of OW569414.2, forward strand.
CCAAAAACTATTAGTCAAATTGAACTGAAATTCGTCACGAATCTTCGGGCCTCATTCCATATCTATATATATAAAAGAAAGTCGTGTTAATTACTCCACTTATAACTCAAGAACGGCTATACCGATTTGGCTCAAAATTGGTGGGGAGGTAGCTTAGAACCAGGAAACGGTCATAGGATACTTTTTTGTGTTATACAGGGTGTTTTTCTTTTAACGTCAATTAAATCTTGCTGTTTTTCCTGCCATAATCGTACAATTTTAGTCATGTGTGTTTAAAAATAAACTTTCGAGGCATAACCATTGAAAATAAAGCATTACTATACAGGGTGTCCTTTTTCTCATGGCACAATTGTACGTGATTGAAGTGATTTGTGTCCCAAACAAAGCATTAACTAAATAGGTACCTTGGATGGATTTTCATAATGTATTCGTCCGAAATCTCCATACAGGGTGTTCTTCTTTTAACGTCAATTGCAACTTGCTGTTTTCCATGCCAAATCGTACAATTTCATTCATTTGTGTTAAAAAATAAACTTTAGAGGGATACATCATTGAAAATAAATCATTACTGTACAGGGTGTTTTTTTTCTAATTGCACAATTGTACGCGATTGAAGTGATTTGTACCACAAACAAAACATTAACTTAATAGGTACCTCAGATAGATTCTCATAATGTATTTGAATAGGGACCTTATGCGACCGGCGTCGATTATCTTCGAATGTTGCAAATTGATATATGATTAATTGGACGCAGTTAAGCAGAAATATATGATTATATATATAAACTATCTATATTTTATGACAAACGTGTATAATAAAATTAGTGTCCGACCGAAACTGGTTTTTCAGCCGAAACCGAAACCGAAACCGAAGTTTCGGCCAGGGTCTCAGTTTCGGCCGAAACTGAAACCGAAACCGAAACTTTATATTTCATACTGAAATCTACTGTTTTTTTTACAATTTTATTTGCATTTACATAAAAACAGTTAAGAAGTGTTATATAAAATAAAAAGACAACTTTTTTGATATCTTTATTTAATATTTTGGTATTACCAAGTTATAAAAATAATCAGTCGAAGTATACAGGGTAATTCCTAATCAGACGTCAACCTTGGAGGAGGTGTTAGTATGGATAATTTGCTGTGGTTTGAGCCATTTTTATTGCTGACCAAAAATCAACAGTTTCCGAGATATTTGAGTTCTGGTTCTGATGAAAAAGAATTAGTATGATTTGACAGGGGATGCAAGAAGCAAATGAAAAATAACGAATTCAATATTTTTTTGTTGCAAATGGGCTCGAAATTTCATTAGAAAATGTATTCATAAATTATGTTCTACCATTCCATATAGGCAAGCATATGCCGTCTTTCTGATATCTTCAGTTGTTATTTTCCGCCTGAAATTTACTCACGCTGTCTTTTGATACACCTTCACTATTTTATATGCCGGACATTCAAAAGGTTGCTTATAAAAAATCTGCTGAACCGAAACTAGTTATGCAATCTAACGAAATCTTTTATAGAATGAAGGTGGAATTTGGCAGGTTTTTAAAATAATTTTGGCATACAAAATTGTGAAATTCGATTGTTGCAGACAAATTGATATTAGAAATTGATTTTTCATTTATGCATATACCACATTTCAAATCATACTAAATCTTTTTCAATATCTTATACAGCATAGTTTCGATTTTTTCGTACATATCATATCCTTTTCTGATGAAAATAAACCAAAATTATCATCAAATTTGGTCAAAATTGACGAAATATGATCTTAGTTCAGAAATCTTTTAAAAATCACCTGAACTCCAAAAACTGTATGAATTATCTATGACATTGTTGGCGGACGAGATTAACGCATGGCAACGTGGTTTATAGCTTGATTCGGGATTCCAACGCTCAGGGATGGATCCATAAAAGTAGTGTAATTTCTGGAGTTTTCCATTTTAAAACATCCAATGAAGAATATCTCGAAAACGGTGCGTTTAAGGAGAAATGATGAGGAATAATATAATGTTCTAAAACGATGGAATATTCTTGAAATGACTCAAAAAAAACTTTATATGCATTCTTTTGCTAATTTCGTTTAGTTTTATGAATCCACGAGTCCATAACTACAAAACCAGTAGAAGTAGACAATAACTAATATTTGGAAAATATGTATCATAGCTATAGGAAACTTTACGCCAACATTCATTTTATTCGAAAAAAGGATGTCAAAGCTACAAAATAAAAACTGATTTTTTTTCAAAATTTCAACAGCCTGTATCTTTTTACCTGAGCTGAATTTGGAAAAATGTCAAATGAAAAAAGTGTTTCATTTGATGAGAGGAATCTTTGGTTGAAATTAATGCAGTGGTCAAAGACTCACCCTGTATATTGTTATGTGAATCAGGCTTGAGCATTCTTGAATATAATATGAATTCCGTCGGAGTTCGAGGAACCTAGTGCTACTTCAATATTGTACTCAGCATTATTCGCTTCCGTTCTCCAGGAACGTAATTATTTCTGTAATAATTATTCAAACCTGCATACAATAAACTTGCTTCGAAAATTAAGTTGTTTTTCAAGAAACAGAATTTAGTAAATATATAAATGAAAAAAATGTTTCTCATTATTACATGAGAACCGATATGAGAATGGAGATAGCGACTTACAATTTTTAGTTTGATAATAGGCATGATCGGTGAAATAGTTTTGGAGTAATACCCATCATTGTTGTTATTTCCTTTATAACTCAAAATATACGAGTCCGATCCATTTAGAGCTCGGTAAAAACTCTTAGAATGCCGACGCGCAAATTTTCTCGAAATTTCGTGAATATCGTAGCACTAGAAAAAAAATAAGAAATTGTTTTCTTCAAAAATGTTATATTTGAGAATCGAAGCGTAGCTGAAACTGCGCACATAACTTAGGGCCACCATTTTACAATCGAGTACCGAATTTTAGCTCGATAGACGTGAATAGATAATGGAACATACGCGTAAAAACTTCTGACTTAACGTCAGTACCTTTTTATAAACGAAAGAGGACGGCTGACATTGAAACCAAATGACCACCACATGACCACAGAACCTGGTTCCTTTTTTCTGATGTGGCTTTCACAGCCGTAAGTTGCATATCCTACCATAACGTGTAACACAGTTTTATAAAAAAAACAGTCCGAGAACGGCCAGATAAACACAAGAAACACACGTCCACCAAATCGTTTGGTGTTCACCAAACAGTCAAAGTCTGTCAAAGTTTTGGTTTCAGATCGATAGCATTGCGTAGTACGTCATGCGATATCCCCTCTCTTCCCTAATCAAAGGAAAATAGCAAATCACAAAATTATGATATGTCAAATTTATGTCGAATCACTTAAGACTTATACAGGGTGAGTCTTTGACCACTGCATTAATTTTAACCAAAGACTCCTCTCATCAAATGAAACACTTTTTTCATTTAACATTTTTCCAAATTCAGCTCAGGTAAAAAGATACAGGCTGTTGAAATTTTGAAAAAAAATCAGTTTTTATTTTGTAACTTTGACATCCTTTTTTCGAATAAAATGAATGTTGGCGTAAAGTTTCCTATAACTATGATACATATTTTCCAAATATTAGTTATTTTCTACTTCTACTGGTTTTCTAGTTATGGGCTAGTGGATTCATAAAACTAAACGAAATTAGCATAAAGAAAGCATATAAAGTTTTTCTTGAGTCATTTCAAGAATATTCCATCGTTTTAGAACATTATATTATTCTTCATCATTTCTCCTTAAACGCACCGTCTTCGAGATATTCTTCATTGAATGTTTTAAAATGGAAAACTCCAAAACTTTCACTACTTTTATGGATCCGTCCCTGAGCATTGGAATCCCGAATCAAGCTGTAAACCACGTTACCATGCCTTATTCTCGTCCGCCAACAATGTCATAGATAATTTATATGCGGTAGTGTATAAGCACATTGTGAAATCTTTAAACGCTTGTAACTTTTTACCTGAGCCGAATCTGGAAAAATGGTAAATGAAAAAAGTGTTTCATTTGATGAGACGAATCTTTGGTTAAAATTAATGCAGTGGTCAAAGACTCACCCTGTATAGTATATAGTTTATCGAAAGTTTATCGAATATTGCAAACGTTCGTACTGGACATCTGCCGGGAGTGCTAGTATAATTGTAGAATTTTAAGTTTTATTGGCGCAAAATTAATATGACCCCGGTTTCCCTTGATTTTACTGCTGTTCTGGAGCCTTGATGAGTTTTTAAATCAACAAGTCCAGAGCGATCCTGCCAATAGGGTCCTTCATAAATGGCTTCGTATAATTAATATACTGATGCATATATTTCACAAGCCAAATAGACCCCAGGGGGTTCATTGATTTGCCGAGACAGCAAGAGCAGACGCGTTTCTGGCTTCTTGGCCTTCATCAGTACTCTGTAGCTTCTCAACAAATTCAACTGAACTGACCCGGGTTAAGCCCACGCCACCTATGAGACAAAACATGGAAATCAGCCTTTCCCCACCAGTGAATATTTGAAGCGTATCGGCATTTTTCATTATTATTTTTGAAAACGCTAAACAGCGTTCATGGCCATTGGGAAGATACTGTCTGAGCTCTGCGGGACTCGTTTCTCGATTAATATCGAGTGAATGGTGGCATATGATTTCACGCTTCAAATATTCACTGGTGGGGAAAGGCTGATTTCCGTGTTTTGTCTCATAGGTGGCGTGGGCGATTAGGTATGATCGACCAAGCCGGCTCTGAGAGGCTTAACCCGGGTCAGTTTAGTTGAATTTGTTGAGAAGCTACAGACTACTGATGGAGGCCAAGAAGCCAGAAACGCCTCTGCTCTTGCTTTCTCGGCAAATCAATGAACCCCCAGGGGTCTATTTGACTTGTGAAATATATGCATACGAAGCCATTTATGAAGGACCCTATTGGCAGGAACGCTCTGGACTTGTTGATTTATTAACAACGGTATCGCCATTTTTCATTATTATTGATGAGTTTTTTCACAATTTGCAAATATCTCTCTGTACGTCCCTGTCTTCCTATCATCAACTCGAATCAACATTGAACGAACATAACACCTAGATAAATAGACCATTAATATTTAAACTATTGTAGTGAATGTACCTAGTCTGAGCATTTAATTCTCACATAATGTCATTATCTCGAGAATTCGACGCAAAATCAATATAAATTCTTGGGTATGAGGACATTGTGCAGTTGTCTATTTGCTATATCATTATATTCATGGTTTCGGGTGTGAAAGACTGATCCTCTAATTCCAGATGAGCTATGAGTAATGAACACTGAATTGGAGGTGAGTTAGTAGCAGATTGAATCAAAGAATGCGAGGGTATTCAATATTTCAAATTTATTGTTTTTGCGCGGATGTTCTAGGGAGCAGCGTGCTCTCAATTTACAAAATGCATTACTTTTCGAACGGAAAAAGATAGCGATTAGCAATTTTCTGAATAGGTTGCGCATCCGAATGCGATGCTTAGGTTCATTAATGTGAATATTCAGCCAAACGGTTTCTGAGTTATAACCATCTAGAATTTTTTGTTTTTTTTCCAAAAACTATTAGTCAAATTGAACTGAAATTCGTCACGAATCTTCGGGCCTCATTCCATATCTATATATATAAAAGAAAGTCGTGTTAATTACTCCACTTATAACTCAAGAACGGCTATACCGATTTGGCTCAAAATTGGTGGGGAGGTAGCTTAGAACCAGGAAACGGTCATAGGATACTTTTTTGTGTTATACAGGGTGTTTTTCTTTTAACGTCAATTAAATCTTGCTGTTTTTCCTGCCATAATCGTACAATTTTAGTCATGTGTGTTTAAAAATAAACTTTCGAGGCATAACCATTGAAAATAAAGCATTACTATACAGGGTGTCCTTTTTCTCATGGCACAATTGTACGTGATTGAAGTGATTTGTGTCCCAAACAAAGCATTAACTAAATAGGTACCTTGGATGGATTTTCATAATGTATTCGTCCGAAATCTCCATACAGGGTGTTCTTCTTTTAACGTCAATTGCAACTTGCTGTTTTCCATGCCAAATCGTACAATTTCATTCATTTGTGTTAAAAAATAAACTTTAGAGGGATACATCATTGAAAATAAATCATTACTGTACAGGGTGTTTTTTTTCTAATTGCACAATTGTACGCGATTGAAGTGATTTGTACCACAAACAAAACATTAACTTAATAGGTACCTCAGATAGATTCTCATAATGTATTTGAATAGGGACCTTATGCGACCGGCGTCGATTATCTTCGAATGTTGCAAATTGATATATGATTAATTGGACGCAGTTAAGCAGAAATATATGATTATATATATAAACTATCTATATTTTATGACAAACGTGTATAATAAAATTAGTGTCCGACCGAAACTGGTTTTTCAGCCGAAACCGAAACCGAAACCGAAGTTTCGGCCAGGGTCTCAGTTTCGGCCGAAACTGAAACCGAAACCGAAACTTTATATTTCATACTGAAATCTACTGTTTTTTTTACAATTTTATTTGCATTTACATAAAAACAGTTAAGAAGTGTTATATAAAATAAAAAGACAACTTTTTTGATATCTTTATTTAATATTTTGGTATTACCAAGTTATAAAAATAATCAGTCGAAGTATACAGGGTAATTCCTAATCAGACGTCAACCTTGGAGGAGGTGTTAGTATGGATAATTTGCTGTGGTTTGAGCCATTTTTATTGCTGACCAAAAATCAACAGTTTCCGAGATATTTGAGTTCTGGTTCTGATGAAAAAGAATTAGTATGATTTGACAGGGGATGCAAGAAGCAAATGAAAAATAACGAATTCAATATTTTTTTGTTGCAAATGGGCTCGAAATTTCATTAGAAAATGTATTCATAAATTATGTTCTACCATTCCATATAGGCAAGCATATGCCGTCTTTCTGATATCTTCAGTTGTTATTTTCCGCCTGAAATTTACTCACGCTGTCTTTTGATACACCTTCACTATTTTATATGCCGGACATTCAAAAGGTTGCTTATAAAAAATCTGCTGAACCGAAACTAGTTATGCAATCTAACGAAATCTTTTATAGAATGAAGGTGGAATTTGGCAGGTTTTTAAAATAATTTTGGCATACAAAATTGTGAAATTCGATTGTTGCAGACAAATTGATATTAGAAATTGATTTTTCATTTATGCATATACCACATTTCAAATCATACTAAATCTTTTTCAATATCTTATACAGCATAGTTTCGATTTTTTCGTACATATCATATCCTTTTCTGATGAAAATAAACCAAAATTATCATCAAATTTGGTCAAAATTGACGAAATATGATCTTAGTTCAGAAATCTTTTAAAAATCACCTGAACTCCAAAAACTGTTGATTTTCGGTTATCAATAAATATGGATTAAACAACAGCTAATGAGACATACTAACTCCTCCTCCAAGTTTCACGTCTTATTTGGAATCACCCTATGTAATCTAATTAATAATCATTAAAGTGAATTCTCATGAATTCTCAGTCTTAACAAAGATAGATTACAATAACTTGTACGACAATTATGTATACCTACTTTTAACTCCTGGCCAAGCGACCAGGATAATTCAAGAACAGTCAACTTTCGGCCCGGCCGAAAGTTTCGGCCATTTTGGGCCGAAACCGAAACTAAGGCCGAAACTAGATTTCTTGGCCGAAACTGGCCGAAACCGAAACCGAAACCGAACTTTCGGTCGGTCACTAAATAAAATCTAAAATCTGCTTATTTATTGCCTCTAAGGCGGAACAGAGTTCGCTGGGTCAGCTAGTTCCCAATATTTCCAATAATACAAATCCGATCGATTTGAAATCTAGTACCTCCTCGGTTGAAAGAGGTTGGCTTGAAGTTTCATGCAGTGTTTCGTGAGGGTGCGCTCCCGACCTTTAAAATTTTTTTATAAATTGACCAAAATAATCTATTCGTTTGAAAAATAGATTCCTATTACCATGGAAACAGAGAAATATTCCTGTGAATCTTCTGAAATTTAATGATTAATAGGGGGGTTCTCAAGTTTAACACTACATATCCCCAAAAGAAGTTAAGTGACCCTAATCTCGATGTCTCCTCATCACCTTCAAGTGCTTCCTCAGATTACAGTTAGCGGTAAGGAGGCCAACGACATTTCTGAGTGAAGTTCTGCTCAAGTGCAGCAAGCTTGTCGCGAGCAGCTCAGATGGTCCTGCCAACATCCTCTTGGCATGAACATTGCCTGAGGCATCGTTCCAGGCTGAGAGGTGATGGCTCTGAATCCATCCTTCAATATCTTTCCGGACTTTTGGAAGGACAATCCACAAGCTGGGTTAAGGCATATTAGAGGATATGCCGGTCCCACCTTGGCGAGGTTATCTGCCTCCTTATTGCGCCTTAATCCCTAGTGGACTGGTACCCACTGTGACACTCAAATGATGACACTTTTTGCGCGTTTGTTCTGGGGATCATCGCGTTACCATTTTGCCCAAATATCTGTAATTTTCGAATTTTTTGCCGAAAATGGTCTAAAACGATAGAGTTCGACTCCCCAATTGAAGAATTCGAGGTCAAATTTGATACTGTCCGGTCAGAAAGAGCTAGCGAATTTGTTTATAGGCATAATCGCCCAAACGGTTTAGGAGGTATACCCATCTGATGATTGGTTGTTATTTCCTCAATAACTCAAAAAATACAGAACTGATCCAATTCAAACATGGTTATTAGTTGTAGAATACCAACCCAAAAATTCGTGCAAAATTTCGTGAGAATCGTATTGCTCGAAATTTTTTTAAAAATCATAGAAAATAATATAAAATAGAAAAAAAATTGCGGGCATAGGACAGTAACAAATAATATGGCTCTTCTAATATATTTTTCTATTTTATATTATTCTTGGAGGACACTAAAGTAAAGTTATATTTATAGAAAATAATTGAAATAAATTCTATATATCAGAAACTATTCCCCGGACATCACTAAAATTTTGTGAGAGCCTTCAGAACCTAACTCTACTACTGAACACGATCGGATCTATATTGTTGTAAATCCGAGCAGCCTTGTGTGAGATCAGTAGCTGGATGGGTGAACGTTGCCTCGATAACTCTGGAACGAGCGGTGAAAGGGACTTGCAATTTTCAGGGTAGGTTGCGCATCTGAATGGGAGAGTTCTCTATTGGCCATAATCGGCCCAACGATTTCGGAGTTATACCCATCTGGAATATTATTTCCTCGATAACTCAAACAATATCGACTCGATCGAATTGAAGCTTGGTAACTAGTTGCAAAATATCGACATGAAGACGTCTGTAAAATTTTGTGAGGACTGCACGACTAGCAAATTTTTAAAGAATTACGAAAAAATATTATGTATTTCACGATACCTTGAGAGCGGAAAGAAATAGCGACTTGCAGTTTTCCAGGTAGATAGCGCATCTGAATGCAACATTTAAGTTCGGAATAATCAGCCAAATTGTTTTGGAGTTATATCCATCTGAAATTTGGTTATTATTTCTTCAATTATCCAACAAATACGATGCCGATTCAATTCAAACACGGCAATTAGTTCTAGAATGACGACGCAAAAATTTTTACAAAATTTCGTGAAGATCGTATTACTAGAAAATTTAAAAAAAATCAATGAAGAAAATTTTTATATCTGAAAGCATTTGTCCGACATCGCTGAAATTTTGCGAGAACCTTCAAAACCATGAATGTAATGATGACATATTTAATTATAACATAAATTTTCGGGCTGATTTTTTCATAACACAATAGAAAGTGAAGCATGTGTCTATGGGGGATGATAGCCCTACATTAGGGTCCTGTAGCGGTCTTCGAACATCTGAAGGTCTGAATAATCATCGTTTGGATTGGCGAGACCTGGTTTTGAAAGAGACCCCCCTGGCCTTATTAGCTACGACATTTTCTTTTTTGAAATCAGATATTGAAGGGATTTCTAAGAACAAGAGGGAATATCTTTGAAAACCAGCGGAGGCGATTCTTCTTCAAGGGATCCATGCGGCTACAGAGAAGTATATTTGTGAGAGAGGACTTTTGAAAGGTTATGTATTATTTGTAGTTTGTTCGTTTTTCCCCTCTTGTCTTATCATTTTTGCGAGTATTTTCTGGGGAGCATCGCATTATCATTTGGTCCAAATGTCTGTTATTTTCGAATTTTTCGCCGAAAATGTTCTCTAACGATTGGGTTCGACTCTCTGATGAAGAATTCGAGGTCAAATTTTATTCTGTCCTGCCGGCCGGCCAGCCGTTGCCACGATAACTTGAAACCGGAAAGAGATAGCGTCTTGAAATTTTCAGGGTAGGTGGCGCAATACGACGAACAAGTTCGTTAATGGGCATAATCGTCCAAATGGTTTCCGAGTAATAGTTTTGTTTTCAACCATTACTAATCCGATCAAATTGAAACTTGGCGAGTAGTTGTGGAAAACAAACCTAAGGACGTGTGTGAGAATTTTTTCACTAGAAAACTAAAAAAAAAATATAAAAAAATATTATTTATGTCCCGATAACCTGAGAACGGAAAGAGCTAGCGACTCTAAATTTTCAGGTTAGGTTGCGCATCTAAATGTTACATTTTTATAGGCATAATCGATCAATCGGTTTTGGAGTTATACTCATCTGAAATTTGGTTGTTATTTCCTCAATAGCTCGAAAAATACAATACCGATTATATTCAAACATGGTTATTAGTTGTGGAAGGCCAACGCGAAAATTCTTGCAACATTTCGTGAGGATCGTATCACTAGAATATTCTCAAAAAATACTTGAATGTCATTAAAACAAATTCTATATATCAGAAATCATTCGTCCAAAATCGCTGAAATTTTGCGCAAACCTTCAAACCATGATTTTGGAATCGAGTACCATCTGTCAACTCGATCGACTTAGTATTCTAGGAATTATTGTAAAAATGAAATTTCCAACTAGTATCTACTTTTTCTGAAACTGACTGAGTAAGTTCACTATTTTATTTATTTTAAAATTTGAATTCAGTGGATGCCAAATAATTTTTTTTCACGTGTTAATGCTAAAAAGATGAAGGTTCATGCAGTATTTCGTGGGGGTGCCTGAGGCGTGAATAGACAGTGGAACATGCGCGCAAAAGCTCCAGACTTCACGTCAGTTCTTTTTATGGATTTTTCGTTTAATTAATTGAAACTCCCATATTGTTACACATTTTGGATAAATCAAATTTTGTTTACTACAATTATGTAAGTAATCATTAAAGGATACTGCTGTGGGAGGTATACTCATTATTGAAAGGTTTTTTTCTGGGTTTTCTCTCCCAAACTCTGAAAAATATCTATAAAATAAAAATTAATTATTTTGTGATTTGCTTCTGCGTAAGAAACACAGGATATTTGTCAGAAGCAATCAATTGAATAATGTTGCCTAACAAACAAGAATGAAACAACATCAACGAAGAAACAACTATACTCCATTCACTTTTATAAAGTCTCCCGGTTGGCCATGATTTAAGTCTATCACGTTTTTGTAACTAAAACACAGGCAGGTTGGCACTGCTGAAATATCGTCAAGGTCAAAACAATCCGCCTAGACGTTGCCAATTCTACTCTCAACATAATCATAAAGAACAGAACCGAAATCTGCAATAGGAAAACTTCATTCTGACATGTTGGACTCTCGAATGAAATTACTTAGTTTCCTATCACTATATTTTATTAAGGTATAAGACTGACTCAGGTTTCGTAGTACTACTACATTTTGAAGCTGGTGTATTTCAAGTTGTGCAACAAGGTATTTAAATGTCTTCTGTAGGCTTATTTCTTGAGAATTTCGAAAAGTGGGGAATTCCATAGGTACGTCTGTTCGTTTAGAAGTCTTCCTGCCGGGTTATTCAGTTCTTTTTTCAAATGAACTATAACAAAGTAACGGAGTACTCTATCCATTATTTTTCAATAAAATTCCAACACTTGATTTCCATACAAGAAAATAGTATAATGGAATATTCCAACCAGTTTATATAAGTGAAATATTTCCAGTAACAACGGAGTAAAAAATGTTCTTCTACAGTCGCCAGGACTGTGGAATTATTGAATTCACATAATATCTTCTCAAATTCATTATTTTTCCGAAGTAAATTCACATTGTGAAAATACGTAATTACTAGGACTTCTATGTATAGAGGACAACGTTGCGTAGTTATCTGACAGGAAAATGACTATAACCTAACATTTTCAAAATATACATGGTGAAATGTGTCAAATTTTCATGGCCAACCGGGAGACTTTATAAATGTGAATGGAGTATATATCGTAACGTTTCGGAGTCTATATCAGACTCCTTCGTCAGACGCTCGCTCAATGAAAATCGTTAAAATTATTTTGACCAAAGTTTTGGAGCAATCCACAGAGTGTGTATGATTTCATCAAAGTTGAATAGCTACATACCGCGGTTTCATCCTTATTAGGAATCATCAGTGGAGCACAATTCAACGCTGATGAAATCAACACTACGAAGTAACCGGTTTAAAGAAAACCAGCATTCACTTGTGAGTAGAATTTAGACACAAGTGACACCTGGAATTCAATCAACCAAGCTCCTCGCTGTGACTACCCAAAACTACAGATCTCTACGTATATTCTTTTCCCCTATGTGGTAATCAGCAAGTACTCGGATTCGAGTCTCATGCAGTTGATGTTGTTTCGTTGTTGTTTGTTAGGCAACATTATTCAATTGATTGCTTCTGACAAATATCCTGTGTTTCTTACGCAGAAGCAAATCACAAAATAATTAATTTTTATTTTATAGATATTTTTCAGAGTTGGGGAGAGAAAACCCATAAAAAATCTTTCAATACAATTATGTACTTATGGCGCATGGTTATTTTGAAATCCATCCGTTCGTTCTGACGGACCCTGTAGAATGCGCAATTCCTTCTGGATAATATCATTATTAATTGATTTACATATTTTCCTTACGAAAGGTTAGGTAAACCGAGTAGATAAGAATGATATCTATAGCTACGTGTCTACGATATGATGGATAAAAATACGAGTATTTGAACGATAACGTAAAATGTTGATTTTAGAATGATAATGAAATTTGGGATTCCGTCCATACCTATTGTTTTATTGGTCCCTAGATGTCTGTGTGCCAATTTCGATCGGAACCGTCATGAAATAAACAGGAAACTAGCGCGCCGAAAATTCTATAGAAATGCGAAGTGAGGGTTTGCTATCGTTAATTTTATTTTGATTGCTAATCGGATTATTCATATAGTGTTTTCAGGTAGGTAAGCCATTTAAAAATAATCATTAATAAGATTTTTATTCTACCAGAATTTGCTTAGCGAAAAATGTGTTATGAATGGTTGGAAAAGCACTGAGGTGACGAGCTGTAGCGCGCTTGTTCTAATTTATAGCCAGACCACCCATACCTAGGTATAGTGAACTCGCCTAAGGTAGCTTAGTCTACAGAAAAAAAAAATCCCAATATATCCGAGCGTATAGTTCCGATTGAGTTTGAATCTTGAACTTGGCGGTAGAATAGTTTTGAAGGCTCTTAAAATTTTTCGACGATATCTGACGAAAAGTTTCTGAGATCCAGACTGTATTTCTTCATAAATCGGCATATGCCAAACATTTCGGTAGGTTTTGCTGTTTTCAAATTATTTTACCGGAGGTGGTAGCAGCTAAAAGAAACATTTAAGCTCAACCCGATGAAAATAGTGTTAATAATAATTTATTTACACCTATTATTCATTATTAATCGAATTTTTCTTCAATATCGTCCGTTTTCTTACCTTCTATAAGGATTAAAATCATTACCACAGATAAGCACTCTGTTCACAGAACAACGCGCAATTAACGCGAATTATCCTGATTTTTGGCGCTCTAGTTCCTCGGAACAGAGTGCTTATCAATTTGCCCAAAATCTGTCATTTTCGAATTTTTGGCTGAAATGGTCTCAAATGATTTGGTTCGACTCACTGATCAAGAATCCGAGGTCGAAATCGATTCTGTCCGGCCGGTCCGGCCGGTCCGGCCGGCCGTAGGCACGATAACTCTCGAACGAAAGGAGTGAGAGGATTGAAATTTGCAAGGTGGGTTTGGAACGTAAATATCTCGGACAAGTTCGTTAATGGGCAAAATCCATCAAGCGGATTCGGAGTTATGGCCGATTTTAGTAAAAACATTTTTTATGAATATTTCCGAAACCGATCACTCGATCTATCTGAAATTTAGCATCAAATTGTAGAATCATGACCTTTATACGCATGTGAACTTTTGTATTGACCAGGTCACCACAAAGTGTCAAAAAAAATTTTTTTCATTTTAAAAATTTTTTCTACAGTAACTCTCGAACGGAATGAGCTAGGCAGTTGAAATTTTCGGAGTAGGTTAGGGAGATGAATATCCGGTTATGTTCGGTATTGGGCAAAATAGGCCAGTTAGTTTCGGAGTAATGAAAAAAAAAATTTGTTTAAGTAACAAATTTCAAATTCAATTTTTATTTAAGATGCATTTTCACCATAAAAATCCATTGATATCATTTTCAACTCCAACAAGCTAATACTTTCGGATATAATTTTCGAAATTTTTTCGAAATTTCAATTATGAATCGTACTTGTATGTTTTCACAGTATGTTATAATTATTCTATCTAAGCTTTATTATATGATCTGTGTTCATACTCGTACATGTCATCTTGTTCTATAAGAGAGAGTCAAATTCATTTCAGCTATTTTAATTTGATTTCTTCCATTGTGCAGTTCTCATTCTCAGATTGCTCATTTAATCTTGATAAATAAACTATTATTTGAATTTAATTTCCTTTATGATGCAGTTCTATCATCAGAATACATTGATATAATTTCCAACTCTGAGAAACCAATACTTTCGGAGATATAATTTGTCTGTTTGAACTAGAACGCCAGAAAGCTCCTGTCCACAGGGCTGAACCAATTTTTTATATTTTATATCATCGTTTTGTTTGCAACACGTCTTCCGTGCCTATGCTATGATTTTCCACCGAAATGGAGGTCCAAGGGTTGAAGGCAAAAATTGGTTACCCATTTCCTTAGCTTTCTTGGTTGCCTCACCCTTAAGAAACTAATAAGCAGAAACACGTGTCGACAAATACCAACAACCTGCTTTATGCTCGCACGTTCCGCAAGAAACCGGGTGCTATAATTTTGCCCGAATGTCTATATTTTTGGAATTTTTTGTCAAAAATGGTCTCAAACGATTTTATTCGACTCACTGATGAATAATCCGTAGTCAAATCCAATTATGTCCGGCCGTTCGGCCGGTCAGCCGTTAGCACGATAACTCTCGAACGGAATGAGCTAGAGAGCTGAAATCTGCATGGTACTTTTGGAGTATAAATATCTCGGTCAAGCTCGTTAATGGTCGAAATCCACCAAGCGGTTTTGGAGTTATGGCCATTTTGAATGAAAACATTTCTTATGAATACTTTCGAAACCGATCAATCGATCTATCTGATATTTAGCGCCAAAGTGTAGAAACATGATCTTTAAATGTATTCAAAGATTTGTATTAACCAAGAGGCTATCAACTGGAAGAACAAATTGAAAAATTTGAAAATATTGTTTTCACAATAACTCATAAAATACTGATCTCTTTAAATTGAATCTAGTTAGATGCAAAATGCCGACGCAAAGCCTTGCACATAATCACGTGAGTATAGCATGAGTAGGAAAAATTTTAAAAACTATTTGCGGAATATTTTGCTTGAAATCCAAAACCAAATTTTAAATTGTTTTGCAAAATTAGTCTAGAAGTTTAGAGACTGGGGAGGAACTGGGGGGCCATATTACCGCCTCATGTCAATTATATGAGTGTGCAAGCCAGTTTAGAGGAAATAGCGTAGTGTTCGAGGGTGGAGTGTTCATAACGAGGTCCTTCGGCCAATTTTTGAAATTCATGTTACCTCTTTCGGGCATTTGCGCATGAGCAGACGAGGAGTGATTTTATTGCTGGAGTTTTCATCTGAGGGGATTGGGGTTTTGAGGTGCAGGATGCGATTCCTCCGTAGATTTTTTTTAGTAGGGTCAAGAATGCGTGGATTGAAGCTGCGATACCTCCTAAACCAATGGTATTGAAGAATCAGAGTTTTGTGTTATTTTGACCTCGAGGATGAATAGAGTGCGCATGTGCAGAAGAGAAGAGGTTATATGGCTTATGTTGGAAGTGGTTCATCTCTAGCGGTCATGGATTTGGTGCTGGGTCGATATTGTGAGGGTTTGAAAGAAAATTTATGGCAATTCTGTGCACGTTAGTTTCGGGAACATAGAGTTGTTCCAGAGTTGAAATGTCTGTACCGTGGCCCTGGGGCCAATTTATAAACAACTTTATTCGGAAGATCTATATTAAATTACATTCGGATTAGAAGAATAGGCGTCAGCAATTGCGTTCCTAACAGGGGTCCCCTAAGCAAAATATTTTTTTTTATTTCGACCTACGCTAAAACTAATAGGCAGACTGTATTTATAGACAGAATTGTCAAAGAAACTTGAAAAAATATGAAAAAGCACTGACGAGAAGTCAGTACTCTTCGGCGCGCTTGTTCACGCTAATTCAAATTGAATGATGAGTGCTTCAAGCTCAGTGGACAGAGTCAACTGGAGATCTTGTCAGCGGGTAGCGAATACCATTCACTGCTGTCGCTCTATCCACTGAGCTTGAAGCACTCATCATTCAATTCAAATTAGGCAACGTGAACAAGCACGCAAAAGAATACTCACTTCACGTCAATGCTTTTTTATATTGGTTTCTCTGCTCTTTTCACGAAATTATCCGTTGAACTTTATCATTTAATGACTTTTCAGGTGCTACCATCCAGAATGAGAGAAGTACCACCGACACAGGGGGTCGGATCATCCCAACCATCAGAGATAATAGAAACACAGATGAATAATCCATCCATACTCGAGTCTATAAAGAATTTCGTGAGAAATATAACAGTGGAGCCAATAGTAATGCTTCTTGTTACACCCAGACTTCTCTGCAATCTCACTAACGAAAACCTGAATCTCGAGAAAGCATGCTACGTTAATTTGGGTTACAACGACTCAGTTTGCTACGCCATGATAGTGAGGAATCAATCAGGATATACAGCATCGGAAGAAGTAGCTGTCCAACAGGTCGTTTCGAGTTTACTTCCCTATAAACAAGCTTTACATCTTCTACAACTCATTACCCTATTAGTAGTTAGCAGTTGGTGTGACAGATCTCAAAAAGTGAAGCCGATGTTCTACATTCCTTTCTTCGGTGACATTTCAGCTTTGTTAGGTTATATGATTTGCGTTTATTTCTTCATGGATTTAAGGGTGGAATACTCCGTTTTCATAGAAGGTATTCTGACCGTAGCCTTCGGTGGTATCCAACTTCTGCTAGCTGGATCTTTCAGTTATGTAGCTTCTATCACAGATGATAAATCGAGAACCGTGCGAATAGGTGCTGTGGTATTGGTGTCAAGGACGTGCATGACCTTAGGAATTGCCCTCAGTGGATACACCTACAAATATTTAGGTTTTTATGGAGTTTACTGCATAGCTTTGAGTATGAACTTATTGGGAGTGGGATACGCAGTCCTTACCATCAAGAATATACCAGCAAAGGAGTGCAAGAAGGAGGAAGTAGAAGAGTATAGTTGTTGCTCTCAAGTTTTGAATGGAACATGGAATAATCTCACCAACAGCATAAGAGTTTGTTTAAGGAAAGGATCGGAGAGGAGAAGGACCAAAATGATATTACTTCAAGTGATAAATTTTATTGCATTCGGTATAATGGCAGGTAAATTAGTTGTATTGATTTCAGTTTACAATTCTTTCAAATGGTGAACATGTGGGATAATGTAGCAAAGATTTGTAACCACCCCTGAAGGGTTTGCAGTATGCATATAGAATTTAAAAATCGAACAGAAAAATTATGTCCACTGTCCCACGTCAGCCAAACTTCCAAACATTTTTCTCCAAAACTGCTGAAGCGAAACACATGAGATTTCGTAAAATCATTGAGTGATTTCCTGGGTCAATTTTACGATTACTGACATAGATCCACCGTAAGGGTTTCTATATTGGGTGTTGAAATCATAAATATTTTAAGAAGTTTATCGACGCATTTAGCGTGAATAACCCTTCAACCTAAGGCTTCAACTGATACATATTTATTTTAACCATTATTAGCCTTAGGAAATAGCTACAACCCTTAAAGATGTCACAATGTGCTAATACACAGCTGCATTTTATTTCCATCTTTAAAACCTATAACTGTTTCTGTATACCTATATGTTTTACAGAATAACTTTCACTTGATCCATTCAACATGGAAAAATAAAGATCAGCATTTAAATGCATTAAATCTTGAAAAGCTACAGGATTTGATGGAATACTGGCAATTTTCAAATGAAATTCCTCAAAGCTAACGTTATAGGAATTTTGAAACGTGGAAAGAACTCTTCCGATCCTAGTAGTTATCGACCCATTAGGTTATTGAGTGTTCCATTGAAAATTTCAGAATGATTCATTATTTTTAGGATGTAATTGAGTGTAGACGACATATGACGACAACTTTATGAATAGCAAGAAAACCTGGAATTGACAAGACTCTATTATTATAAATAATATTCTGTAATAATTTAACTAACTTCAGCCTAAAATTGTCCTTTTCAAATGAATAACGAATATGTGGAACCTCAAAATTGTTAAATCCTTCACTACTTTTCGCTTATTCGGCTACAGTATCTGGATTTTTTATATGTTATAATATTTTCTTTCCGATTTGGAATTTAAATTCTTTCTTCTTAGCCTTCAAAATAAATCATCAAGTTACTTCTCTTCAGGCTACTCCGTTTATTTAAAATTTTCGGTTTCACATTATCCATTAGAGGGAAAATGAACTAAAGATCAGGAAATTATGCATACTCTGTTATAGTTTGTTTAACAGCCCTATTATTAAAATCCATAAAATTTTTGTGAAACTGTTGAAATATTCGAATTGATCAAAACCCCACCTTGTACCTGAGTTCTTTCAATAATGATAATGTTATGACTGTATACCTTTCTCACATTTTTTTTGAAATTACAGCCGAATATTCCGTCACCTATTTATTCAGCAGAAAGCAATTTGGATGGGATGAAGTTGATTACAGCATATACAAGGCTTATAAGACGGTCATAGAAATAGGGGGTAGGTACTAACTATGAATATGTTCCGTAAATCAACTTGGTTGTTGCGGTTACTACCATAGACAAGAAATACACTACTTTTCCGTTCCGTAAATATGAAATGTTCGGTTGGTTCCTGAAATATAGGTTATGTACGGAGCTTGGTTCCTGAGAAAGCGGTAGATTTTCAGGCACCAGAACAACCGACGAATTTTTTTGGTAACATCGGTTTGTTATTGTTTGGATGTCTAAAGTTTTCTGTGGGCTTATGTTTCAACTGGTTTTAGATAATTATAGTCAAAAACTACAAATTTTTGTTGCAATTATAATGGATAATAGATTCTTTAATTGAATTACATTAGATATTATTTGTTCCACCTCAAGTTAACTGATGTCAGAAATATTCAACGAAAAATTAACCTTTAAACTTAAACAACTGACAGGAAGACTGACAGATGACAGTCTCACCAGAGTAGTTACCGGTCCTGAAAAAATTGGTTACTTTGGTTGATTTACGGAACGTATTGTTTATTCCGAATTTGTAATTTTGAAAGAAAATACGTTGAACATGAAGATACGTGAATTGATCCTAAACAAATAGAACGGAACCCTGTAGGTATACTGTGGTTCCACATACCTCCAACATTCGTTCAGATAAAGTTGAATATCTGTAAAATATATCAACGCAAAAAATGCTTTGTGGGTTTTCGTCCGGAAGTCTGGGGGTTCAATATTACCACAGACTACTCTTATAAAAGCCGTGCACAGACTATACGACTTTTAGACCAGTGCTTTCGAAAATGGTAAAAAGTGAAACAAAAATAATAGTAGGATTTAAACCATTGGAAAAGGATGAGACTATAAAAAAAATTAAAGGTAAAATACTTCACGGGTGATCTGAGGTCGGGAAGTGGAAAGGGGTGAGTTTTAAGGGTAAAAAATGGCTGAAAATAGTTAACGGGCAAAGTTGTAGGTAATAAAAAGATCTACAACTTTTGTGTTTACACTTTTTTCTTTCACATATCCTCAAAATTTATGAGAAAAATTCAAATAACTAAGTTTTTGGTTTTTTATATTTTTCTTCACGAAATTTGGTGAAAACTTGACTTTTTATGTCCACTGTAACTTTTATGTCATACTGTAATTTTTTGATTTGAAATATTCATTTTTGGCGCTCTAGTTCCTCGCAACTGAGTGCTTATCAATTTGCCCAAATGTCTGTAATTTTCGAATATTTCGATGAAAATGGTCTTAAACGATTTGGTTCGACTCACTGATCAAGAATCCGTGGTCGAAATTCATTCTGTCCGGCCGGATGGCCGTAGGCACGATAACTCTCGAAAGGAATGAGCTAGAGAGTTGAAATTTTCAGAGTAGGTTTGGGGGATGAATATCTCGGCTAAGTTCGTTACTGGGCAAAATCGGACAAAAGGTTTCGGAGTAATAAAAAAAAAATTTTTTTTTTACAAAACAAATTCCAAATTAAATTTTTTTTTAATAAGCTGTTTTATCATAAGAATCCATTCATATCATTTTTAACTCTAACAAGCTAATACTTTCGGAGATATGATTTTTCAAAATTTCAATGTAAATCGTATTCCACAGATTGATATAATTATTCTATGTATATTCTATGTATGAATAAAGTCATACTTGACAGAAGGGAATATTGTAACTTCAATTTATTCAATATTCAATATTCAATATTGGGGTTGAAATACTCGTATTTTAGCGATGCAACGGGGACCTCACCCGAAAATGTTTGAAAATATTACGTAAATATTGAAAGCATAATTCTGTAGTTCGAGAGAGGAGAAAATTTGGTGAACGTAGATCAGGTAATTTTTGATCGATTACAAGGTAATTTATTATTACTTATCTTCTTTTATACATGAGTTATGGAATACCTACTATTTGTAGGTACTTTAAAATTGCTGTTTTGGGCAATTGTCATACGAAACTTGTTTTTTTGGCGCTCTAGTTCCTCGGAACAGAGTGCTTATCAATTTGCCCAAGTGTCTGTAATTTTGGAATTTTTGGCTGAAAATGGTCTCAAATGATTTGGTTCGACTCACTGATCAAGAATCCGAGTGCGAAATCGATTCTGTCCGGCCGGCCGACCGGCCGTAGGCACGATAACTCTCGAACGAAAGGAGTTAGCGGATTGAAAATTGCAAGGTGGTTTTGGAGCGTAAATATCTCGGACAAGTTCGTTAATGGGCGAAAACCATCAAGGGGTTTCGGAGTGATGGCCAATTTTAGTAAAAATATTTTTTATGAATATTTCCGAAACCGATCACTCGATCTATCTGAAATTTAGCACCAAATTGTAGAATCATGACCTTTATACGCATGTGAAGTTTTGTATTGACCAGATTACCGCAAAGTGTAAAAAAAAATATTGAAAATGTGGTGCAGTTCTCATTCTCATGATTGCTCATTTAATCTTGATAAATAAACTATTATTAGAATTGAATTTCCTTTATGATGCAGTTCTATCATAATAATACATTGATATAATTCCCAACTCTGAGAAACCAATACCAGATATAATTTGTCTGTTTGAACTAGAGCGCCAGAAAGCTCCTGTCCACAGGGCTTGAACCCATTTTTTTCCACCATATTTTGACTTAATATCGGAAAAGCACCCTCATTTTCAATCAATAATTCTTACGTCAAAATATCTGGTTTTTTAAAAAAGTCGCTGGGCTTTTTGTTCGTAAATATAGATTACTATGGTATATTTTCTCAGAAAATGCTACGAAATAACAGGTAGTAAGGCCCAGACCGCCCTAGCCCCTTCCTCTCTTCTCTATGGAATACCTTTTGACGGGCCAAAATTTTCCGTAGGTCACTTAGGTATATAAGTTATTGAAATAGCAATTAATAGGCACATTCTACGACTTTCTCGAAAAATTGTAGATACCTTATAAACTTCATTAGCTTAGCATTTTCTGAGAAAATTTACCGTAGTAATCAATATTTTATTTTCACGTAGAGATTTCAACGAAAAAAAGCCCACCAACTTTTTCAAAAAAGCAGACATTTTGACGTGAGAATTTTCGATTGAAAATTATGCTGCTTTTTCTATATTAAATCAAAATAAGATGAAATATTGAATAATTTAAATCAAAAGAATTACAGTGTATTTGGGACATAAAAGTTTTCATAAAAGATCGTTTTTGACTCACAAAATGGTTATGTCTCAAGTTTTGAATTACCTTAATCTCTTGGTTTAAAAATTAAATGGATATCTGCTCCAAGACTACCAAGAGTCCTCCGATAAGATGCATTTACACTTGGTGATACACGATTTGCTTTTGTGATTACCAAAATTCAATAAAAATGGTAATTTATTCTGGACAGAATATATCACCAAATAAAGATTAAAATTCTAATAATTATGTATATAGTATGTCCTCAAACCTTAACACCTAAGAAAAAAGTTTTTGTTGGAAACATCCAAAACAAATCATAAATTAAATTTTTGGCAAAATTATGACATGTAGTATTAATTCTCCACGATAGTTACTCATTTCCAAATATTTAGTGTCAATAGTATCTATCAACTTTACATTGTGAACAATATTACAAAACTCCCTTGTAAGGGAACCAGGTGTAGACATGTGCACACCGGAGACTTCTTCTGGAGGTTTGGAAGTGAGGTATCAAGAGATACTTACCCAATTATGATCGATGAGGTCGATTTGACGGGTATGGCGAACGTGATTTTGCCATCTACCGGGGAGAACGAGAAGGGGCTACGGATGGATCAGATCACTAGTGCTTCAAATGGAAAATATAATGATATAATTTATATTTCAGGTTGTTCGTTTGTTCTGGCATACTTCTCGAAGTATCTTCAGTGGAATGATGCCTCAATAGGAATGCTTTGTGCAGCATGCAGGATCATGGGCGCCATTTTATTAGCATTTTCCAAATCTGGACTAGTGTTCTACTTGAGTAAGTTATCATAAAAAATTATCAGTTAAATGTGCTCTTCAGCTATTATTGATGGGACATTTCGAATGAAAATATCCCAACCTATCGATTTTTTAAACCTCTGAAAAACTGCCCTGGTCTCCCAAGAGGGGTTTGACAATCTAAGGATTGAGGAGTCAGGAAGGCTTATTTTTTTTCCTACGACGCCCCTCTGCGAAGTTATATGACTCCAAATGGTACTCCCAAAATTTAGTTTTTTTGTGATAACTTCCGAACGACTCAACCGATTCTGATAGTTTTCCGAATTTGAATCAGTAAAAATATCAGTATTGATTTGTTTCCAACACCTTTCCCATAAGTATTCGACCCCCATGGACGGACTGATCCTAGTACTTAATGGCAGTAACTTTTTTTTGGTTGGAGATATCGGTGAAATTCCTCCATTTATGTATTTTATCATTATTTCTGCAAAAAAGGTATGCCAGTGCAACCTTGAAATAAAATTGGTTCAAGTCCTGTGGACAGGAGCTTTCTGGCGCTCTTGTTCAAACATACAAATTATATCTCCGAATGTATTGTATGTATTTCTCAGAGCTGGGAATTATATCAATGTATTCTTATGATAGAACTGCATCATAAAGGAAATTCAATTCAAATAATAGTTTATTTATTAAGATTAAATGAGCAATCTGAGAATGAGAACTGCACCATGGAAGAAATCTAATTAAAATACCTGAAATGAATTTGACTCTCTCTTATAGAACAGGATGATATATACGAGTATGAGCACAGATCAAATAATAAATCATAGATAAAATAATTATAGCATTCTGTGAAAACATAGAAGTACGATTCATTATTGAAATTTTGAAAAATCATATCTCCGAAAAAAAAAATGTTTCCGTTACTCCGAAACCATCTCGCCTATTTTGGCCAATAGCGAACTCAACCGAGATATTTATCTCCCTAACCTTCTCTGAAAATTTCAACTGCCTAGCTCATTCCCTTCGAGAGTTATTGTAGAAACAAAATTTAAAAATTTTCAAAATTTTTTTTTTACACTTTACGGTAACCCGATCAATACAAGACTTCACAAGCGTCTAAAGGTCATGGTTCTATAATTTGATGCTAAATTTCAGATAGATCGAGTGATCGGTTTCGGAAATATTCACAAAAAACGTTTTTACTAAAAACGGCCATAACTCCGAAACCGCTTGATGGATTTCGCCCGTTAACGAACTCGTCCGAGATATTTACGCTCCAAACCTACCCTGCAAATTCAATCCTCTAACTTATTTCGTTCGAGAGTTATCGTGTTAACGGCTGGCCGGACGGCAGGACAGAATCGATTTCGACCACGGATTCTTGATCAGTGAGTCGAACCAAATCGTTTGATACCATTTTCAGCCAAAAATTCGAAAATTACAGACATTTGGGCAAATTGATAAGCAATCTGTTCTGAGGAAAAGAGCGCCAAAAAATGCACCCATTTCGAGTTTTTGCGCGTATGTTCTGGGGAACATACGCGTTATAGTTTTGCCCAAATGTGAAATTTAATTCTGTGGTGCCGTCCGTTGCCACGATAACTTGAGAACGGAAAGAGCTAGCGACTTGAAATTTTCAGGGTAGGTGGCGCATCCCAATACGACGGACAAGTTCGTTAATGGGTATAATCGGCCCAATGGTTTCCGAGTAATAATTTTGTTTTCAACCAAAATAAATCCGATCGAATTTAAACTTGGTGAATAGTTGTAGAATATAGACCTAAGTACGTTTATGAAATTTTGTGAGAATCGTATCGCTAGAAAATTATCAAAAAATTATTAAAAAATATTTTTGTTGTCACGATAACCTGAGAACGGAAAGAGATAGCGGCTTGAAAATTTCAGGTTAGGTTGTGCATCTGAATGCGACATTTGAGTTTGTTTATGAGCATAATCGTCCAAACGGTTTTAGAGTTATAGCCATCTGAAATTTTCTGAAATTTGGATGTTTTTTGTTCCTCATTAACTCGAAGAATACAAAACCGATTGGATTCAAACATGGTTATTAGTTGTAGAATGCCAACGCGAAAATTTTTGCAGAATTTCGTGAGGATGGTATAACTAGAAAATTTAAAAAAAAATAATTAAAAATAATTGAAAAAAATTCTATATATCATAAACTATTCGTCCGGCATGGCTGACATTTTGGGAGAGCCTGCATAACCTAACTCTACTGCAGAATTCCAAGTTTGAACACGATCGGATCTATATTGTTGGAGAACCGAGCAGCCTTTTGTGAGTTCGGTAGGTGGATGCGAATCGTCGTATGATATGTTGTCTATGGTCGTATTTTTGCGAGAACCTTCAAAAATAAAATATGAATGTCATGATGACATATTATTATACATATATATTCATGGTAAAATCGTGTTATTTCATCACAAATCTATAGGAGATTAGATGATAGCCCTACATTAGTGGTCAGACCTGGTTTTGAAAGAGATCCTCCTTAGGAGGAGGCAACTAAATATTGAAGGGATTTCTATGAACAAGAGTGAATATCTTTGAGGAATAGAGAGGCGATTCTTCTTCAAGAGATCCATGTGCCTTCAGAGGAGTATATTTGCGAGAGGGGACCTTTGAATTTTGCTGAAGGCTTCTGATCTTGTAAGGTGAGAGGCTCATTTGTGGATATTAAATCTCGTGATGGGTAGAGAGGAATTCTAGGCCAGTTTTTCTATCACTAATGAGAATATATCTTTATGTAATAACTGGTGATTTTTTGAGAGCTTTTGGATTTGATTTGAAAAAAACACATAAAATTCAGATAAATGTATAGAATTCTTATTTGAGTCGATATAACGATCGATATACTTTAATATTTAAAGATTACTACTAGCGACCCGGTACGTGCTTCGCTACGTATACATTGAAATAATAAAAAATTGGTTCAAGCACTGACGTGAAGTCAGGAGCTTTTGCGGGTATGTTCTATTGTCCATTCTCCTGTATTGCACACTCTTAATCAAATATACCATGGTGAATTCTATTGTCCGTTCTCCTGTATTGGACACTCTCTTAATCGAATTTATCATGGTAAATTCGATTAAGCTGAAATGAACATACTCTCTCTTATAGAACAAGATGACATGTACGATTATGAACACAGAGCATGTAATAAAGCTTATATAGAATAATTATAGCATTCTGTGAAAACATAGAAGTACGATTCATTATTGAAATTTCGAAAAATCATAACTCCGAAAGTATAAACTTGTTGGAGTTAAAAACAGATAAATTATATCTCCGACAGTATTCGTTTCTCAGAGTTGGGAATTATATCAATGGATTCTTATGAAAGAACTTCATCTTAGCAGAAATAGAATTCAAACATCATAGAAGAATTTAAATTCAACAAGATTGGCAAAATTATCAATCCAAAACCAATAGACGAATTCTACCCAACAACGAACTCATCCGAGATATTCATTCCTCAATTCTATGATGAAATATAATATATATCTTTCCTCAAATCCACCCCAATACATCAATATTCCAGTTTTGTTTTTAGTGGAGATATTCTGAACTCAATATTATTAACTTACCATTACCATTCCCATCATCATATGGATTGACCATCGGCATGAAAATATCAACCAACAAAAAGTATGATATTGTATTATAATTCTCATATTTCTGCGATTGCTGGAATGAATGAATAAGACAACGTCATGTCTCAAGAAAATAATTTGACATTATAACAATTCATAGAATACCCACAGAATAATTATATCATTCTGTGAAAACATAGAAATACGATTTATATTGAAATTTTGAAAAACCATATCTCCGAAAATATTAGCTTGTTAGAGTTAAAAATGATATCAATGGATTTTTTATTTGTTACTCCGAAACCATCTGTCCGATTTCGCCCAATAACGAACTTAGCCGAGATATTTATCTCCCAAACCTACTCTAGAGTAATCGTGCCTACGCCGGCCGGACGGGCAGAATGAATTTCGACCACGGATTCTTGATCAGTCAGTCGAACCAAATCGTTGAAGACCATTTTCATCGAAAAATTCGAAAATTACAGACATTTGGGCAAATTGATAAGCACTCAGTTCCGAGGAACTAGAGCGCCAAAAAACTGAATTATAGGGGTTCCATTTGGAGGCACATATCTTCGCAGGGGGCGTCGTAGGAAAAAAAAATTGAAGCATTCCTGACTCGTCTTCATATACTTCATTTACACCTGAGTAAGAGTATCGAGTTCCCTGTATACCGACGAGAAATTGGTAAAATTTCAATTAAAAATTATATTTCATTTCATGAATACTGAAGGGACATTTTTTTCAGGTACACTCAATGATCTCTTGAGTGCATCAATATTAATTTCTGTGAGGTCTATGATCACAAAGGTAGTGAATCAAAACGAGCAAGCAATGGCGAATTCTATGACAGCAGTAGTAGATTCTATCGGGTTATTCATTGTGGGACCCCTTTACTCATATATTTACTACAATACTGTTGCATTTTTCCCAGGAGCCTTTTTCTTATTCTCTTCATTTCTGAACATCCCAAATCTCATTTTATTCTAGTAAGTATTAAATTTATCCAGGTCAACGAAGCCTATAATTCATCTTTTTTTTCAGTGTATTATTCAGACTGCAGAATCAACGTAAGAGCTGATATAAAAGGATTGAATCATCTCAAGGGTGATTTCAATAAAATATCGAATATTTTAATGTAATATTATCTTATTCGATGTATCACATCGTTACTTAATTCTATTCTTTTGAATTAATATGATGCATGAAATATTGATTGAAAATCAATTGTATTGTTTTTGGTTTTATTTCCTCATTTCTCCTGAAGCCTTAAAATATATACACATCATTGTGTAATAGAAAATGTGGAAAAGTCCTGTGGACAAGAGCTGTGGCGCTTGTTCAAACTTTGACGAATCATATCTCCGAAAGTATTGGTTTCTCAGAGTTAGGAATGCTATCAATGGATTCTTATGATAGAACTGTATCATAAATATGATTGCAGAGTTGAAGGAAGAAATATTGTTTAAGGCCATACCGCACTGAATATGCTAGATACCGTCTGAACATTGAAGCCAAGCAGCATCAGGCGCGATTGGTGCTTGAATGGCAACCGCTTGAGAACACCGCGTGCTTTAATATTTTTTTCAATTTGGTTCTGTGCGTCAATTTTCACGAATTTTCGTTTTAAATTTGAATTCAAAACGTAGGTCAATGACTCACCTCATGTTGAATTTATATACATCAGTAAATTATAATTAGAGTATTCTATGAAATCATGTAGAATTATTATTTTAATTATTAAAATTTTGAAAAATCATATCTCCGAAAGTATTAGTTTGTTGAAGTTGAGAATTATATCAAACTGCATCTCAAAAAAATTGAACATAAAATTTGTAATGTAAAAAAAAATTGTTTTTGCTCTTCGAAACCACCTGGCAAATTTTGCCCAATAACGAACTAATAAGAGATATTCATCTCCCAGAAAATTCCAACTGTCTAGCTCATTCCGTTCGAGAGTTATCGTGTTAACGACCGGCGGACGGACCATCCGTACGGCCGGACAGAATCGATTTTGACCACGGATTCTTGATAAGATAGTTGAACCAAATCGTTTAAGACTATTTTCAGTCAAATATTCGAAAATTAGTGACATTTCGGCAAATTGATATAAACTTTGTTCCGAGGAATAGAAGCGCCAAAAATGAGAACAGTTGGTGTTCCACAATCTGGAATGTGATATGAAATATTTCAAAGAACTGTGGCTGCTTCAAAATGATTCTAAATGGAAAATTATTATACTTCAAATAATCAGAATGATATCTGCGGATGAAAACTATTTGATGCCTTGCTGAATACCAAAGAAATTTTAGTGATTATTGCCACATTCGAGTACCTATTCTTTTTCGAGAGGGAAACCTATCGGTTAATTTTCCCTTAGTCCATAATCGCAGCTGAAACTACGAATTTGCTTAATGGCCTGTTCCATTTCCATACGAAACAACTATTAGATTCACAATTTGGGAATTATATCAATGTATTCTTATGATAGAACTGCATCATAAAGGAAATTCAATTCAAATAATAGTTTATTTATCAAGATTAAATGAGCAATCAAACCAAATTAAAATAGCTGAAATGAATTTGACTCTCTCTTATAGAACAGGATGAAATGTACGAGTATGAACACAGATCATATAATAAAGCTTAGATAGAATAATTATAGCATTCTGTGAAAACATAGAAGTACGATTCATTATTGAAATAACTTCATCTTATAGCAGAAATTGAATTCAAACATCATAGAAGAATTTAAATTCAACAAGAGTGCCAAAAATTATCAATCCAAAACCAATTGACGAATTTTACCCAACAACGAACTCATCCGAGATATTCATCCCTCAATTCTATGATGAACGATAATATATATCTTTCCTCAAATCTACCCCAATACACCAATATTCCAGTTTTGTTTTTTGTGGAGATATTCTGAACTCAATATTATTAACTTACTATTACCATTCCCATCATCATATGGATTGTCCATCGGCATGAAAATATCAACCAACAAAAAGTATGATATTATATTATAATTCTCATATTTATACGATTGCTGGAATGAATGACAATGAGACAACGTCATGTCTCAGGAAAATAAGTTGACATTATAACAATTCATAGAATACCCACAGAATAATTCTATCATTCTGTGAAAACGTAGAAATACGATTTACATTGAAATTTTGAAAAACCATATCTCCGAAAGTATTAGTTTGTTAGAGTTAAAAATAATATGAATGGATTGCTTATTGAAAAAAAATTGTTTTGTAAAAAAAAAATTTTTTTTTTTGTTACTCCGAAACCATCTGTCCGATTCTGCCCAATAACAAACGTAGCTGAGATATTTATCCCCCAAACCTACTCTGAAAATTTCAACTGTCTAGCTCATCCGTTCGAGAGTTATCGTGCCTACGGCCGGCCGGACAGAATGAATTTCGACCACGGATTCTTGATCAGTGAGTCGAACCAAATCGTTTGAGACTATTTTCATCAAAAAATTCGAAAATTACAGACATTTGGGCAAATTGATAAGCACTCAGTTCCGAGGAACTAGAGCGCCAAAAATAATGAAAAAATGAGCTGGACATTTTACATAATATTGTTAGTAAATTATTATTATTAGTATAACTTCCACAGATGTGATTACTAAATTTGTGAAAGACATAATTCGCAATGAGTAAGTGGGACTACAGATATAGACTTCAAACCTGAAACTAATGTTGTGCTCAGTATCGTGTAAATCATTCATCAAAAGTTCAAAACTTCCCAATACTGACCATGAATTAAATATCATACATATTTATTGCTGAAGATAGGATAGTGTCTCTGCTCACACAAATCATAAGGAAGGATTCATGGTATTGGTGATGGATAGAAGCAACAGATTACACTTTCATACTGGACAGGGTGTAGTAGATCTTCGTGACACTTCTGGACACTTATGAATAGGCATCCTATGGCGCATTGGTATTCTGAGGTACTACAAGCATTCTAGATGGCATCTACATCACAATGGTCATATGTAAATCTGTCAAAAGTACAGTCTTGGTAGGGTGTTTGTTTAAGATCACTTGTTTGAAATGAAATGTGTCTAAATCAGCGTACAAAAAATTTTAATTCACTGATATTTCGTCAGGAGCTTCAGCGCTGATTTGTAACAAAATATAAGTGTGCTATCATTTTGCCCAAAAAGTCTGACACACAATTTCTTGGGAAGGTTGCGCTTTTGAATTCGAAAGACAAGTTCGTTAATAGATAGTATTAGCTAAACGGTTTTGGAGTAATACTGTTCGAGAATTTTGTTGTTATTTCCCCAATAAGTCAAAAAATACAAATCCGATTCCATTTGAACTTGATAATTACTTGTAGAATGCCGTCGTGCAAATTTTCGTAAGGACTGTATTACTAGAAAATTGTATAATATAAGTAGGTATATAAGTTTTAAATTTGAATACGATCAGATCTATATTGGTGGAGACGTTGAAAGAATATTGGAAGCTAACCAGCCTTCCGCGAGTTCAGACAGTTCTGGATTTATACCCATAGAAAAAAAAGTAGAATATTTCTAAAAAAAAATATAAAAATTTTATATATCAGAAACTATTTGACAGATTCCACTGAAATTGCAAATAAACCTTATAGCTGAATTTTATTTTCCCAATACTTTCAAAAAAAAAAACAAATACCGAGCCGATCGAATTGAAATGAGGTACGGGGTTGAAAAAAGACGGCTTGAAGGTTCATGCAGTAATTCGTTGGGGATGTAAGGAGTTAATAGGCAGCAGAACATGTGCGCAAGAACTACTAACTTCACATCAATGCTTTTTAAGAATTTCAAACATATTTGATTTCGTTGTTTGTTAATCATTAAGAAATTTCGTGTGAGCAGAACTGAATGAGTGAGCTTTAGTTGTTATTCAGTAAACGATCATCATGAAGCTTTTGACACCACGTCAGGGTTCCTAAACTTTGCCAAACAAAGCATTAATTTTAACGGAGAGCAGGAAAACTTATACAAGATCTTAATTATGAATACAACGTGGCAACAACGATCTCAGGGGGCAAAACGGATAACTACCAAGTGCGGCAAGAATATGAGAGGTTGCAAAAATTGGGAGCATCAGAAATAGGTGAACTGGTAACAGTAATTGGTTAAATTCCAGAAAAAAATATATATCAATAGTTTTTGACGCACTTGTTTCCCAGAACAGAGTTGCCCATATGTTTGTTTTTCGAATTTTCGGCCGAAAATGATATAAAACGTTTAGTATCAACTCACTGATGAAGAATCTGAGGTCAACCTGAATTCTGTCTGGCCGTAGGCACGATTAATCTCGAACGAAATGAGTTAGAGAGTTCAAATTTGCAGGGTAGGTTTAGAGTCCAAAGGCACCGGTCAAGTCAGTTAATGGGTAAAGCCCACCTTGTGCTTTCGAAGTTACAGAATTTGAAAATTTCTTATCTGTTTCGAATTGAAACAAGATACTCAGTTTGATAATGCCTGCACAAAGAATTGTGGAGAATTTCGTGAGGATCATTTGACTAGAGATTTAAATGAAAATATTTTTAAAATGTATGTACCTACCTCAAAAAATTTTGCGAAAACCTTCAAAACCTAAATTCAAAGGGAAGTTCAACATTTAAAGTAGATTGGATCCATATTGTTGGAAATATTGGAAAAATATGGAAACATTATAACGATTACAGTGTACTGGTCCTGTATTTAGCTTTGGTTGAAAGTTAAACGTTATTTTTATCCAGATATAATGGGGTGCCTGCCCTAGATTTGAGGTATTTCCGAAATCAGAAATTATCTTTGGAATATAAAACAGCAAACAATGAAATAATAATAAGTAACTCATAATCTTAAGTAATATTCCAAATTATTAAAATTTTTTGCTGATTCACAACGAAGAAGTTCATTCTCAAATGTCAGTTTCAGGAGGAGCTTTGAAAAACTGTTAAATATATATGCATTTATGTAGATATTTTAACCCATTTGTTGGTCCCGAAAAGTCAGGTATTGTATATTTTTTTGAAATAATTCTTTTTTGACCATTGTTTCACGAAAACCACTGTGCTACCTTTTGAATGTTAGTACTTAGAAAGAAAATACTTATTCTGTATTTTTGTGGTTTTTGTTGTTTGGATAAATCCACTAGATATTATTGAAGATTTCGCAGACGAAAGGAGCGAAAAATATCATTTTAATTGCCAGGTGAAGCTAAATATTCTGAGGATAACGTGTTTTGATTCAATTTGTTTATTTTTGTTAAATAATAATTTATTTGTTTTGAGCGTCCACGTAATGACTGAATTTTTTTTTACTGGCATAAAATTTTAAAAACAATTATTCTTTATGTTCCTTCTTTGTAATTGGGCCCTGACAAGGTTTGTTTCTTCCTCATTTACTAGAACAAAATTACCATAATATTAGACTAAAATTATTGCGTTGAGGTCTGTCTGCTTTAGCGCTTTTCTTCGAATCCATACAGTGACCCATCCAGCTACCGAAATCGCCCAAGGCTGCTTGGCCTCCAGGAACAAAAACATGTTTTTCCCAATACTATTTTCAATAATATAGATCCGATTGAGTTTTAATCTAGAACTTGGCTCTAAAATAAGGTGTTAAAGGCTCTCGCAAAATTTTAACGATATTTGATGAATAGTTTCTGAGATACAGAATTTTCCAATTAACTACCAAGTTTCAATTCGATCAGATGAGTATTGTTTGAGTTTTTGCGAAAACAAAATTTCACATAGCTGTAAACTCCGAAACCACTAAGCGTAATTTGCTAATTAACAAATTTAACCGGCGCATATGGACTGCAAGTCTATGCTATAAATTTCAAGTATCTAACTCATTGTGCTCGAGAGTTATCGTGCTTACGGACGGCCAGACGGACACAATTAAGTTTCTTTTTTCGATTATTCATCATTGAGTCGAAACTAAACGTTTGAGACCATTTCGAAAATTAAAGATATTTGGGCAAACTGACATGTGCAGGAGAAAAGAGCGCCACTAAGATCAGCATCTGCAACGAATGTAGCTCAACACAGATCAGCATGAAAAAATTGAAGGCAGGAGCCGCTCTCAGAGTTGTTCACATAGACAAGTTCAACGTCTCACATCCACACAAGAATCGCTTGTTAATCCAATGTCATTATAAACTCGGTTGTGACAACTAATTTATCCGCTGTTCTAATTTATATGATGTTTATGATAATGCGCTGCATGGTGTCGAAGATGGAGCTACCGCCTTGACGCTCAACGGCATGAAAGAATATCATGATCAAGTCTAATATTTCAGGAGCAAGAACGTTTTCATTCACGGGAAGCAGCATGAGCTGAAATCAAATACCTACAGTGTGATGGTCGGATGGGAAGATGTGAAAATTATTAGAGAAATATTTATATAACCATCAGATTCGAATGAGAGATTGAACATAAAATTTGAATAATTTTACGGGGATGTTTTTCAGTAAATCCACTACATTTTATTCAGGTATATCTCCTTGTATATGAGACTCGAAGAATACATGCAAGGTACCAGAACCTGTCTGGTCATCCTGAATAAAAGCGATGGCTTCATCTGCAATCTGAACTCTATTTGAAGTTAAATGCAAATTATATCCGATTTACAATTATTGATCTAATATTGTGATATATATATATATATTCTTTTGACTGAGAGCTGTATATGTGTTAGCAGAGGTTGGTGTAACGGGGTACCATACAATTCGACGTATGATACAAGAGCTTAGGGAAAAACCTCAGCAAAAAAACCCTGTCTCCCCATGAGTGTCGTGATTTGTAACTATTGTTCACAAAATTTACTGCAATTTGAAAATATTGATAGGCATTTATTTCTTCAATATGGACTCCTTCGTCAAAAAACGGAGAGGTTTCTCCAAGGTACCCGAAACTCCTGAAAAATGAAAAGACAAGAGGAGAAGAACGAACAAATTATAAATACTACATAACCTTTCAAAAGTCTCCTCTCACAAATATAATTCTCTGTAGGCGCATGGGTTCTCTTGGAGAAGAATCACCTCCGCTAGTTTTCAAAAATATTCCTTCTTGTTCAGAAATCCCTTCAATATTTGAATTCGAAAAGGAAAATGTTGCTCGTAAGGCCAGGAGGGTCTCTTTCGAAACCAGGTCTGACAGTCCAAGCGATGATTATTCAGAACTTCAGATGTTCGAAGACCGCTACAGGGCCCTTATTTAGGGCTATCATCTCCCATAGATATATATTTTACTTTGTATCGAATAAAATAATGGAAAAATGAGCAGGAAAAATTTACGATGTCATCATGACATCATGTCATATACGATTCGTCGACACAGTGATATATTCAGACTACATCATACTAAATTCTTAACAATTACAGAAATAATAATAATAATAATAATAATAATAATAATAATAATAATGTTTATTTCCAAAGACAAAGGTACAATAAACCATGTGCAACAGGTACAATAAAAACAAGTAGAATACTACAAAAATATTACAATAATAATAATATTAATAACAGCATAGATTCTGCATAAAGTAATATCTATATGTAAATATATATACAATAAAGCAATAACATTATTATAAATTCCACAAAAAATTCACTTTTGAAATAAACAAATGAACCACTAAGGCTAAAGAGCCAGCGCGTGGTTGTAAAGTGTTTTTTTACATAATAAAATTTAATAATTATTTTAATAATGTCTACTGCTTAAATGAGACAATAGGATGATAATGATATCAATACTCTGTGAAGAACTTATTAAAATTTCCTTATACATTACAATCGATGACCTGGACATAGAGTTTTTCTGTTGTTCTTCATCTGTTCCTTCTTCTACTTTGTTCACTTATCTAAAACTTATTTTTTGTTTGACTGCCGTCTGCTAGCCTAAACTACTCCAGCATAGTATAATCTACGCATCTGAACGAATATAGAATTATGGAAAAAAAGATGGGTCTTAACCAAGGCTTCTAGGTTGTCCATGAATACTTTTGCCAATAGAAGGCTAGGCGGCTCTATCTAGATAAATCCTTAATCGCTAGTTTAAATTTTATCCTTGAAACTGAAATAATTTTGATTCGAACACGTTTCTGGAAGTTGAAGTATTTCCTAATGAATCACTATGTTAACTTTGTTTTTGCGCGCATGTTCTGGGGAACAGCGTGCTATAATTTACCTCAAATGTCTGTAATGTTCTTCTTTTTTGCCGAAAATGGTTTCAAACGATTCGGCTTGACTCACCGATAAAGAATTCGAGGTCAACTTTGATTCTGTCGGGCCAGCCGTTGCCACGATTACTTTCCAACGAAAAGAGATGGCGACTTGATATTTTCAGGGTAGGTCGCGCATGCAAATACGACGGACAAGTACGTTAATGAGCATAATTAGCACAGCGATATCCAATTACTAATCTTGTCTTCAACCAATACAGATCCGCTCGAATTAAAACTTGGTGACTAGTTGTACAATGCCCACAAAAAGACTTGCTCAAAAAAAACGATTTATTTTTGCGCGTATGTTCTGGGGAACATCGGGTTACCATTTTGCCCAAATCTCTGTAATTTTCGAATTTTTTGCCGAAAATGGTCTCAAACGATTGGGTTCGACTGCCCATGAAGAATTCTAGCCGTCCGGGGCCAGCCGTTGCCAGGATAATTTGAGAACGGAAAGAGCTAGCGACCTGAAATTTTCAGGGTAGGTGGCGTATCCTAATACGATGGACAAGTTCGTTAATGGGCATAATCGGCCTAATAGAATCCAAGTGATTATTTTGTTTTCAACCAATACAAATCTGATCGCATTGAAACTTGGTGAATAGTTGTAGAGTATGAACCTAAGCACGTTCGTGAAATTTTGTGAAAATCGTATCACTAGAAAATTTGAAAAAAATTATTAAAAAAATTTTCGGGTTAAGTTGTGCATCTTAATGCGACATTTGAGTTTGTCCATAGGTATAATCGGCCTAACTTTTTGGAGATATACCCATCTGAAATTTGGTTGTTATTTCCTCAATAACTCTAAAAATACATAACCGATTAAATTCAATCATAGTTTTTAGTTGTAGATTGCCAACGCAAAAACTCTTGCAAAATTTCGTGAGGATCGTATTACTGAAAAATTTTTAAAAAATCATTGAAAATTATTGAAACAAATTCTATATATCAGTAATTATTCGTCCAAAATCGCCGAAATTTTACGGGAGCCTTCAGAACCTAACTCTACTGTCAAGTCGGAGCACGATCGGATATATATTGTTGGAGTTCAGTAAATGGATAGGTGACCGTTGCCTCGATAGC
This sequence comes from Halyzia sedecimguttata, assembly GCA_937662695.2. NCBI lineage: Eukaryota > Metazoa > Arthropoda > Insecta > Coleoptera > Coccinellidae > Halyzia > Halyzia sedecimguttata. The sequence goes on from OW569414.2 coordinate 100,922,198, forward strand.
TTTGGAACGAAACAAGATAGGGATAGCAATTCTCAGGGTTTATTGCCTATCCGAATGGGAGAGTTAAGTTCGTATATACGGGCATAATCGCTCCAACGTTTTCGGAGTTATACCCACCTGGAATATTACTTCCTTGTTAACTCAAAAAATATAGACTCGATCCAATCGAAGCTTGGTAACCAGTTGTCGAACATTGACATAAAGACGTGTTTAAAATCTTGTAAGAACCTCACCCCTAGAAGAGTGTCCAATAAAGGAGAATGGAAAATAGAACATACGCGCAAAAGCTCCTGACTTCACGTAAGCGCATGAACCAATCGGAAACGAAATCATTCGGAGGTTAGAAGAATCGAAAAATTAGATACTTTAATATGATTTTGCGCATCCGAACGTGGTAGTTGGATTCATTAATGGGTATAATCGGCCGAATGGTTTCAGTGTTATACCCATCTGAAATTTCATCAATAACTCAAAATATACAGTTCTGATCGAATTCGAACTGGGTATTTAGTTGTAGAATTCCAACGCAATATTTTTTAAAAAATTTCTTGAATATTGTAGTTTCTATTACTAGAAAAAAAAAGGGGGGTGGGTTCAAGCCCTGTGGACAGGAGCTTACTGGCGCTCTAGTTCAAACAGACAAATTATATCTCCGAAAGTATTGGTCTCTCAGAGTTGGGAATTAAATCAATGTATTCTTATGAAAGAACTGCATCATAAAGGAAATTAAATTCAAATAATAATTTATTTATCAAGATTAAATGAGCAATCTGAGAATGAGAATTGCAACATGGAAGAAATCAAATTAAAATAGCTGAAATGAATTTGACTCTTTCTTATGAACAGGTTGAAATGTACGAGTATGAACACAGATTATATAATAAAGCTTAGATAGAATAATTATAGCATTCTGTGAAAACATAGAAGTACGTACGATTCATTATTGAAATTTAGAAAAATCATATCTCCGAAAGTATTAGCTTGTTGGAGTTGAAAATTATATCGATGGATTTCAATAGTGAAACTGCATCTTAAATAAAAATTACAGACATTTGGGCAAATTGATAAGCACTCAGTTCCGAGGAACTAGAGCGCCAAAAAGTGTAATTCCCTTTCCAGGATTTGAGCCCGCCTTCTCTCGTTCCGAAACCGAAAACCCGACGGCCTAGACAAACCGGCTATCGGGCTCCTCGTACGATCTTGTCGATCTCCGGTATTAGAATAAAACGTCAGTACTTACCTGGGATATATATTCTTAATTTTCACTTTTCGACATAAAATCGCCACATATGGGGTTTATTTGACGGTTATTTACCCTTGTCTCTCTAAGTCGATTTTGACGTTTCTCGAACCAACTATTAGCAAGGAATTAGACAATGTCATGTCTCAGGAAAATAAGTTGACATTATGACAATTCATACATAGAATAATTATATAATTCTGTGAAAACGTAGAAATACGATCTATTATTGAAATTTTGAAAAATCATATCTCCGAAAGTATTAGCTTGTTAGAGTTAAAAATGATATCATTGGATTCTTATGATAAAACTGCTTATTCAAAAAAAAAATTAATTTGGAATTTGTTTTGTAAAAAAAATTTTTTTTTTGTTACTCCGAAACCATCTGTCTGATTTAGCCCAATAACGAACCTAGCCGAGATATTTATCTCCCAAACCTACTCTGAAAATTTCAACTGTCTAGCTCATTCCGTTCGAGAGTAATCGTGCCTACGGCCGGCCGGCCGGACAGAATTTATTTCGACCACGGATTCTTGATCAGTGAGTCGAAACAAATCGTTTAAGACCATTTTCATCGAAAAATTCTAAAATTACAGACATTTGGGCAAATTAATAAGCACTCAGTTCCGAGGAACTAGAGCGCCAAAAATAGTTTTTTTTCTTCAATAATATTATATTTCTAAAAGTATCCGTTAGAATCCGCAGAAATTCCGATGATACCTTTGAGCCACCATTTTACTATCGAGTACTGAATTTCAGCCCGATCGACTCTCTATGAGGTGTGAATAGACAATTGAATATGCACGAAAAAGCTCCTGTCTTCACGTCAGTGCTTTAAGGAATTTTTGTACTAGAATATTTACCGCCGTATTCACAAAGCATTCAAATCTCCGTTAAGTCCTAACTGAGGTCTTCAGTTAAGGATAAATAAGAATCGCAACCTCAGTTTACGTGAAAATTAACGTGAAACAGGCTTGTTTCACCACCGTTGAATACGTTAACTGAGGTTGCGATTCTTATTTATCCTTAACTGAGGACCTCAGTTAGGACTTAACGGAGTATGAATGCTTTGTGAATACGGCGGATAATAATCCAAGTTTTCAGATAACTCACAAAACCCTTACCCATTCAGTTCCGATTACCGAACTTCTATACCAATACCAATACCGCCCCAATTTCAAATCTTCCAAAATTTCATTCCAATCACACCCTGGCCCTTCAATCAGCCTACTATATCCTGAGAACCGCCGTTCTCCATCCAGGCTGCTCCAAGGATCGGTTAATTAAAACAGATTCAAATCATTAGAGCTATAAATAAGAAGAGATAAGGAGTGATTTAGAGTGGATATTAAAGCGGTCCATCATAGTCGGGACACGCATCCAATCCCGAATATCTGGCAGAGGGGCAATTAAAACGACGATTAAGAAACATATCTGAGGGTAACGCCTCGTCACAAATCACGCCACCTGTACTCTAAATCATCGATCGAACGGACCAGAAAAACCGTCCCAGCCATGACGTATCTTTGTGATGGGGCGATCGGTTTCTGAGAGTAATAAATATTGGTAACTGAAAAAAATACGTGTCCTTGAAGGATGATGGGATATGAAATATATCGGGGGCGGTGCGCGTTGGTGATGTCTTTTACACCGGACAATCTGGGGGGTGACTGGCGAAATGAAACTTATCCTGCTTTGAGAGACATGAATCCCCTTTTTCAAATGATTAAAATACTTTTTTGATTTGAAACTGTGGGTTTTTCATTAGTGGCCTGCAGGTTCCACATTACCTATTGATTGTCATTTTCAAGGACGACACAAGTTTCGTTCCACCCCTACCTTTGAACCTTTCACTACAGCTTGGCTGACACAGTCATTCAAAAAAACATAGTAACACAGTTTCACTTTTCATAGAAATTTCCGAACTCCAACTCACAATAAAAATTTAATCTGTCAATGACCTCTTCTTGGGTGTTCATAGTGTTTTGTAAATCAAATCTTTCAGATGGTCTCACAAAAAGAAACCCAGTGGATTGAGATCAACCTCTTCTAACCCATCGATTTGGAAATGTGTTGTTCAAATGTTGCCTGACATGTTTTCCAAAATGGAAGTTTCAGATTAACGAAAAATCACAGAAAGAGAAGTATTAGTAACCATAGCAACAATAATCAGCTTGCAATATTCATGAAAAAATATCATGATATTCAATCATAAAAATGTTGTAACTTGAAAACGGTGCATTTTTCAATGTTCCACCTATACCTTTGTTTGCAGAATTAATGATGAAATACATAAATGGAGGAATTTCGCCGATATCTTCAACCAAAAAAATTGGTTCAAGCACTGACTGAATTATCCAAAATGTGTAAGAATATGAGAGTTTCAATTAATTAAACAAAAAAAAGAACTGACGTGAAGTCGGGAGCTTTTGCGCGTATGTTCTATTGTCCATTCTCCTGTATTGGGCACTCTTAATCGAATTTATCATGGTAAATCCGATTTGATTAAGAGTATCCAATACAGGAGATTGGACAATAGAACATACGCGCAAAAGTTCCGGACTTCACTTCAGTGCTTGAACCACTTATTTTTGAATTTTCTAGGGGTACGGTTCTTACAAAATTCTACACACGTCTTTATGTCGATTATGTCGATATTCTACAACTAGTTACCAATCTTCAATTCGATCGCATCTATATTTTTTGAGTTATCAAGGAAAAAATATTCCAGGTGGGTATAACTCCGAAACCGTTGGACCGATTATGTCCAAAATCAAACTTAGCCCTCCCATTCGGATGCGGCAACCTACCCTGAAAATTGTAAGTCCCTGTCTCCTTCTCCAGCTACTGAAGTCACACAAGGCAGCTCCGACCTCCAACAATCAAACTCGAAAGTTGGCAGTAGAGTTAGGTCTTGAAGGTTCTCGCACAATTTTAGCAATGTCGGAGGAATAGTTTTTGATATATAGAAATTTTGCAATGATTTCTTAAAAATTTCCAGTGATACGATCCTCAAGAAATTTCGCTTTGGCATTCTACAACTAATAACCATACTTGAATTGGATCGGTTTTGTATTTTTCGAGTTTTTGAGGAAATAACAACCAAGTTTCAGATAGGTATAACTCCAAAACAGTTTGTCCGATTATGCCTATTAACAAATTCAAATGTCGCATTCAGCTGCGCAATCTACCCTATCGCTATCTCTTTCCGTTCTCAGGTTAGCGTGACGTAAATAATATTCCTGAAATTTTTTTTTTTAATTTTCTAGCAACACGATTTTCACGAAATTTCACAAACGTCCTTGTATTTATATTCTACAACTTGCTAACAAGTTTCAACTCCATCGGATCTGTATTGGTTGATGACAAAAATTATTACTCGGAAACCGTTGGGCCAATTATGCCCATTAATGAACCTGTCCGTTGTATTTGGATGCGCCACACCTACCCTAAACATATGAATTTGCTATCTCTTTCCGTTCTCAAGTTATCGTTGCAACGGCCGGCCGGCTGGCCGAACAGAATCAAATTTGACCTTGAATTCGTCATCAGTGTTTTGAACCTAGTCGTTTGAGACCATTCTTGGCAAAAAGTTCGAAAATTACAGACATTTGGGCAAAATGATAACGCGATGTTTCCCGGAACATACGCGCAAAAAAGTTTCTGACCATTAAGTGCTAAGGTTTTGACTCAAATTAAAAAATTCACCAGAATCAGTTGAGTCGTTCGGAAGTTATTACAAATAAACTGAATTATGGGGGTACCATCCGGGGGCCTAAGCTTCGCAGAGGGGCGTCGTAGGAAAAAAATTAAAGCATTCCTGACTCGTATTTATATAACTTATTTACACCTGAGAAAGAGTCACGTAGTGCCAGGACACCCTGTATTTCGAATTTCATGGCTTCAAGAGATAATTTTCATGTTTACAAACCTCCACCCTTAATTTTCAACCCTCAAAGTCAATCGGGAACATTTTGGTTATTTGATTTTTAAATTTCACGTACCTACTGCAAAAATATAAGGGGCTGCTAGAAAATTATGCCCGCTACCAATTTCAAACATTTTAATATAATGAAATAAAACCCTGCATTCGGACGCAAAATGCTTGTCGTGAATTTCAGTGATATTTCCTCCGTCTCTAAAATTAATAGTATATTATATACCGCGGGACTGAAGTAGTACATTTAATCCTGAAGGTAAAGTTTATGGCCCGACCGCAGGGAGGGCCATAATTTACCTGAAGGATTAAATGTACTTCAGTCGCAAGGTATGTACGATACTTTTCGTACTTCCGGTATGATTTTATTAATTATTTCAATAATTTCAATCAGTTTTTTCTCTCTTCAACTCATTTAATAAACTGTCTTTAAAATAAGTTACCATAGTAACATTGCGTTGTGACAATTACAATTTAGAAACATTGTCATTACTAGTGTCATTTGGCGATTTCCATTGACCCGCTCGGAGCACTCGAAATCGATCTCATCTGTCATGCATCTGTCCAAATGAACCGAAAATATCTGTCAAATATGACATGAATATGACTCCGAGTGATCCGAGCGTGTCAATGGAAATCGCCAATTGTAAAGAAACATTGTTATTGATAATTATTGGTATCTTGAGTGAAGAAGGTGTATCTGATATTGATAAAAGAGCAGCCGAAGTAGGTGAAGAATTGTTACCACCGAAATCTAGAAAACTATACGAGCAGCAGTACGATGCTTTTAAAAAGTGGTGCCGCTTAAAAAATGTGAGACAACCTACTGAAAATGCGCTGTTAGTCTACTTCAATGATAAATCAAAAGCGGTTTGTGCCTCAACTCTCTGGGCACATTACTCAATACTGAAATCGGTTATTAACATTAGAGAAGATATTGATATAAGTAAATTTCCAAAATTATTAGCTTTTTTGAAGAGAAGAAATGAGGGATTTAAGCCAAAGAAGTCAAGAATTCTCACGTCTGAGCAGGTAGATCAGTTCTTACGGGAGGCTCCGGATGATAAATATTTAATGCTTAAGGTAAATTTGGAAATGTGTTTATATTCAGAAATTTTAAGAAATCAATTTTTTTGTAGGTTGCACTTATTTTGGGCGTTGCGGGAGCTTGTCGTGGAAAAGAGTTGGTTGATTTAGAAATCGACTATGTGAGAGATTTGGGCGATTCCTTCCTAATTGCGATTAGAAACACCAAAAATAAAATTGACCGAAATTTTGTGATCAAAAATTCAGAAAACAGTGCCATCAGTTTTGTGGCGATATTTCGAAAATATGTGGCATTGCGAAAGACAGGGACACCTCATTCAAAATTTTTTGTTCAATACATCAACAAAGAATGTACTACGCGAGTAGTAGGAAAAAACATGTTTGGTACATTTCCACGGCAAATAGCAGCTTTCTTGAAATTAGAAAATGCGACGTCTTATACGGGACATTGTTTTAGACGCACATCTGCGTCTTTGTTAGCTGATTCGGGAGCAACAATAGACGTGCTGAAGAGACATGGAGGATGGAAATCCTCCAACGTGGCCGAGGGATATATTGAATCGTCTATTAAAAATAAACAAAAAATTTCAGATAAAATATTTGGTCAAGTCGCCGATTCGTCCACTATAGTTATGCCACAGTCCTCATTCTCGCTTCCTGTTTCCGCAGGATCTTCGAAACAAACACCAGTTCAATATGAAAAGGACCTATCTGTTACTCGTCAGTTACCTGCTGCATTAACCCAGGATAGACTGGTCAATATGACGAACTGTCACAATATTATTTTGAATATTAACGTTAATTACCATTCTAATTAATTATATTTTTCAATAAAATATCCCTTAAATTCGTTTGTTTGTGATTTAATCGTTCCGGGAGTTTCGTCAATATTTAATCCCGGAGGGATTAAATGTGACACTTTAGTACCTGTCACAAGGGAGTGAAGTTGTCACTTTAGGCCCGGAAGTACGAAAAAAATCTTATTCCCTAATTTTATGAGAGAAAAAAAAGCACTGACGTCAGTAGCTTTTGCGAGCATGAATTACTGCACAAAGTTTAGTATGAATGAAGGAGGCGTTAACATGTGAAAAAATCCATTGAGCATCAACTGAATTCAAATTTCAAAATGAAATATGTAATTCCAAAAATACAAATGCGATTAGTTTCTGAAATATAAAATTTCTGAAGAATTTTTTTTTTTTCTATTAATCAGATCCTTAAGAAATTTTGCAAAATTTTGCGGTTATTCATTCTACAACTAATTACCAAGTTTCAATTTGATCGGTTCTGTATTCTTCGAGTTATTGAGGAAGTTACAACAAAACTACTGATGGTTAACTCCGAAACCGTTCGGCCGATCATGGCCATTAGCGAAATTAGCCGTCGCCGTTGGTTGCGCAACCACCCTGAATTTGCTATCTCTTTTCATTCCAACGGTCATGAAGAATCGATTTTGACCTCGAATTTTTTCGAAAATTACAGACATTTGGGAAAAATGATAGCACGCTGTTTCGTACAATACGCCTGCAAAAATTCAAAGCGATTTAATCCTCGCGAAGGCTACCTCAAAAAACTAACAAGTTATCAGTAACGAAACCCCAAGTGCGCGCGTTCAAATCCGCTCGTATTTTTCGTTATCTATTCCATTTTGCCCGGTTGCCCCTCCGTCCTCGGAGCAGAGCGTCGCAAGATGTGCGGCCATTAAAGCAGTTTGATTTACAAAACCATAAAATTGATTTATGTCCACTAATGCATAGTGCGTTAGGTAAAACACAAAAGAAGCGAGTGACATAAATCGTACGGATCTCTTGGCCCGCTGTCATGCAGCCCTCCGTTTCGCGACAAGAACGTGGTACAGACAAGAGGTCATGAGAAAATCGAACCAGGGATGCGATGTCGCATATTATTCCGGTGCCGAAAATATGAGGGTTGTTTGAATTGTCCCCAGTGTTGGAAATTCTGATAAGCATTGCTTTTGAACGTAGTTTTCGGCCGATGATCATGAAGATTTCTTATCTCCGTTTGTCATGATTCAAAACTTATGCATAGAAAACCAAGACTCAGAAGTCAGAAGATCAATTTTTTTTCAATTACAAATTTCAAATTTCAATCCATAGAGATAATTTTCAACTCTAACAAGCTAATACTTTCGTGAGATATGATTTTTCAAAATTTCAATAATACATCGTACTTCTATGTTTTCACAGAATGCGAATTCTATCTGTCTGTGTTCTATCTGTGTTCACTGTTCATACATGTCATCTTATCTGCCTATAACAGGCATGTCAAATTTATTTCTGTTCTAGAAAACAAAGTATGATTGGATGCAAAATGACCAATTATAATAATAATAATAATAATAATGTCATTTATTTAGCAAAAGTACTAGTATACAAAGAACTATTATACCAATTACATGTGAAAAAGAAAAGAAAAAAGAATTAATTTAATTTAATTTTTCTTAACTTAGATTTGAACTGCTTCAATGATTTGGAAGCTTTAATGTTAATTGGATATTTTAATTACCCCTACCCTATATGCCCTTGGATAATCCATATGATGATGGAAATATATAATTTGGAAGGTTCATCAAATTGGTTTCAGAATATCTTCAGTGAAAATTAAAGTGGTATATTGGCTAAGTTTCAATTGATAGATATGATATCATTTTCAGAGTAGATTTGAGGAATGAATATCTCGGATAAGTTCGTTATTCAATTTTAATTTAGTTTCATTTATGATGCAGTTCCATTTTGAGAATCCATTGATATCATTCCCAACTCTGAGAAAGCAATAATTTCGGAGATGATTTGTCAAAGTTTGAGCAAGAGCGCCAAAACTCCTGTCCACAGGGCTTTCCCACATTATTCATATAATATTCAATGTGCTCCATAGCAACAATATGCAACAATGGCATACAATTTTAGATTTATCAATTGGCTCAACTCTTCATGAAATTATTATCAATAGGAACCCATTTAACTACACAATATGCCCTACCTGGGAAATGCATCCTTCCTGCAGAATATCCTTCCTAATATCTTGAATACAGTTTACACGTGGCATGATATTTCAACATGATGCAGGACCGCCGTATTCTTCTCGTGTTGTAGTTGAACATTCCCGGATCGGGAGAAGTAATCCAAGACTTCCAAGAGCCTGGCCTTCACGTTTCCTAGATCCCACAGTTTTAGATTTTTATGTTTAAGGGCATTTCAAAAAAAGAATCAAATCTCTAGAACAGTTAATTCAAAAAACTGATGCCGCAGTTCTTTAAATTGATCCTCTTTTTCACGCCATACTTTTCAAATGCCCTTAAACATAATAATCTAAAGGTGTGAGATGTGGGTAACGTGAAGGCCATGTCCACTTCTTCCGATCCATCTATCCTGGAATACATTTTTCAAATGTTCGATTACAACACGAGAAAAATACGGCGGTGCTCTATCATAATGAAATATTATGCCATTCGTGTAAACTTTATTCAAGATATTAGGAAGCACATTTTTCTGCAGGAACAATAAGTTTCCCCAGTAATATAATATTCCTCATATTTTTGGTAAATCGTAGGAGAATCATCGAAAGAAGTGTAGTTAAGAAAGTCGGAACATGAGAACAAATCAAGATATAGACATACAAAAATCAATAATAGCAGAACATTTATGTACAATCAAGAGAGATCACATGATGAATGGAGTAAAACAAAAACTCTGATGAAGGAGTCTGATGATATGGAAAGAAGTTGATTTCTATTTCATAGAACAGAGAAAACAATTTTCTCTATTTCAGTATCGTAATGAGTCCATTCCAGCACTGAAAACAGTGCTGGAATGAACTCATTCCCGCATTGTTTTTAGTTATATTTTTCGTTTTGTGGTAGTCAGCACTGACATTCGATCCTTTCAAATTTCAACACACGTCAATTGACAATACGATATAATCTGGATATAGTGAAATAATTGTTGAGGAAAAGCTTTATTTTCATTGAAAAATATGGTACTAGAGATTTCCTTCTTGCTAATTTTGAATCATTACTGCTATAAGGAAACTGTTTTAAATCTGATCTCCATGCCCTACGTACGTTTCAAATTCAAATTCCGTAATCTGTCAACTCTCGTAACAGTCACACCAACTACCAAGATACAATACAAAAGTCACTAGGATGTATAATCCGAATTTTTCATTAAATTTCAACAGTATTTTACAAAACTTGCCTGAAATAGAGAAAATATCGTCTAATACTCGTTGCAGAAGGCAATTCCAACACTCATGCGTTTGAAAACTCGCTCCTTCGTCGCTCGTTTTCGAATTTCGCATTCGTGTTTTAATAGGAGCCCATTCTGCAACTTGTTCTAGAATATACTATTGCAAATTACTTAATTGGAATCATAGACAAGATATGATTGGAATTGATCATATTATTTGGTTGTAAAGTGAAGCTGTGTTACTATGTCTGTCTCCTAAACGTTACAGAATAGTTTAATCGTTAATATAGGTGTGTTTATTTGGTGACATTATTATATATATTGATTCTGACAAATATATGGTGTATCTAACACAGAAGTAATTTCAAAATAATAAAATTTTTCATATCAGGGAGAGAAAACCCAGAAAGGCACTATTTAGTTAACCTGAATTTTCATTGAATAATATAGGAGGAATAAATTAAAATTGTAAGCACGGTTCATGTTGTAATCAGTCCAATATTTTTTTTAGTCTCTTATATACATAAAAATAGGTCTGGACTGGATGGAAATTTCAAGTCAATCTCACCTTCACTAAGGACAAAAATCGATATTTTTCGTTCCCTCCGAGTGATTAATCATTAGATCGACATTCTTGTTTGTGTGACTTTTCTGTCTACCTGAATAGCCCAATTTTGCAGTTAAGAAGGGATGTATAAAGTATCTTGAGTGGGTACATACTTCCTGTTGCGAACCGATTGATTCTTGAGAATTAACACAACAATAGCCTGATTTGTTAGATGTATAACATATAAGAACAACCTGATAAATTCTCGCATTGAATATCTGTCAACCATAACTTGGGGGAAATGCTAAAATATTATAGTAGCAAGAATATGTTATTATTATCATTTCAAAAGGCAGGGATATAATCTTTGATGTCGGTTTTCAATGTTAGATACTTGTCGTTCTCACCATTTTGAATTTAATGACTTTAAAGTACAATCGGAAAGTTCAAACTAGAATTGGGAAAATAAAACAGATTTTCTATATTCCAGTATCGTAATGAGTTCATTACAGCACTAAAAACAGTGCTGTAGGGAACTCATTCCCGCATTGTTTCTAGTTATATTTTTCGTTTTGTGGTAGTCACAGTGGTGGATTTACCAGCAGGCTGAGTAGGCTGGAGCCAAGGGCGGCAAATTTCAAGGGGCGGCAAATTGGCAAATTTGGTTCATAAATTTTTTATTTCGACTTACATATTGAAAAATTTGGAATTTAGATTTAGAAACAGAATTAGTCCAGGAATGCGTACACTTTCTAAGCTACCTTTCTTCTGAAAGAATTTCAATTAAACCAATTTCTGGATCATTAGAAAGTCTGTCTTCATTCCTGCGATAACCGAAATTTGTAAATATTTATCCAAACGAAAAATTGTTCCGGTGAAGAAAGCTTCTCTTGCTTGAAGAGGGTAAAGAATTACCTACGTTCGACTTTAAGTCAAGAAAAGCTTAACGCTTCAGCTCTCAGGTGCAAAGAGTCGGAGCTAATGAACAAAATTTCGAATGAGGATATGATAAATGATTTTGCGAATTCAAAATCTCGCAAAAAAGTACTCTAATGCTTTCATAATGCAACTTAAAATATAATACTATTTAATAATTAAGAAAATTTATAATTTTTTGTATTGTTTTTAAACTGTAAGTGCAATAATATATATATATATAACAACGTTCGCCAAATGTATATCTTTTATGTAAGATTTATTCATATTATGTAATTATTGTATACCTAGTTTTAAGAGATACCCTACCCTACTTCAAGAGTAGTACATGAGTGAGATATTTTTTGCTTAAAATAATGTTTTTTGATAATTCTTTGCTCTAACAAGATTCCATAGTTCTCAATGATACTAACCATACCGGAAAAGTTGATGTAACGAGGATGATGGAGCACAAATCATAAAGTGGAAATTTTATTTATAGAAAATTGATAATATGATTGTGGGCTAAGATATCAAAATTTAGGGGCGGCAAAAATTGAATAGCCTACGGGCGGCAAATCTGTAAATCCGCCACTGGGTAGTCAGCACGGACATATGTTCCTATCCAATTTCAATACACGTCAATTGTCAATTTGATATAATCTGGATATAGTGAAATAATTGTTGAGACATAAAGTTTTATTTTCATTAAAAAATTAGGTACTAGAGATTAACTAATTTTGAATCATTCATGCTATTAGGAAACTATTTTAAATCTGTTGTCCATGCCCTACGTACGATTCAAATTAATATTCCGTAATCGGTCAACTCTCGCAACAGTCACACCCACTGCCAAAATACAATACTAAAGTCACTAGGATGTATAATCCGAATTTTTCAATAAATTTCAACAGCATTTCACAAAACTTGCCTGAAATAGTGAAAAAATCGTCTAAAACTCGTTGCAGAAGGCAATTCCAACACTCATTTCGCATTCGTGTTTGAATAGGGGCCCATTCTGCAACTTGTTTTAGAATACACTATTTTCATCTATTTTGAAACTTGAACTTTAAGGATCGATTGGAAAGTTTTTCTCGCTGCTCGAAAGAATAATTTGTAATAATTGGCCAAAATTCCCACCTTGTGTTCATTCGCAAATATGTGAGACAACAAAATGAACACAAATATTTCGGTAAAATTTATATTGATATAATTCAATGCGTGATAATTTATAACTGACATATTTATTACTCCTAATTTTCACACTTAAGTGTAACTAACACATACTCGCATTCCTCGCCCATTGTCCTTCGTAATAAGCATACACATCCACTATAGCGGCTTGACCAAGTTCTGGACCCCAAAATGAAGACACATCGCCAGGCGATTTTGGCAAACGCCTCAGGGTCATATTTTATTAATAAATATGCAATATAGCAATATTGCAGGTACGCCACGGATGTGGCCGGTAACAACGAGGGCTATTTTATCGATTTAGTGCAAGTATTTTGCCGGACAACAGTTGATAGATTGCTTAATTACCGGCCGCTAACTCGGACGGCCATATTTCATTTTCTACGGCGCAACCTGGAGAAAATAATCGAGTATAATTGGACGACTTACTTGCTGGTTGAGGATGCTGAGTCGCATAGACAGTGCAAGCGAAGATGGGATTATAATGGGTTTTATAGCTATGTAAAACTTTTGATGATTCTCCGAGGATTTGGAAGAATTTTGAGATGTCTTCTTCCTATTTTTGGAATGTTACAGTTTCAGAGGTAAATACTTTTGAAATGTGGGAAAGCTCCATGGATAGGAGCTTTGGTGCTCTTGTTCAAACTTTGACAAATCATATCTCCGAAAGTATTGGTTTCTCAGAGTTGGGAATGATATCAATGGATTCTTATGATAGATCTGCATCATAAATATTATTGGAAGAGTGACAGGAAGAAAGATTGTTTGCAGCCATACCACACTGAATATGCTAGATACCGTCCAAACACTGAAGCCAAGCAGCATCGGGCACGGTTTGTACTTAGATGGATGACCCCTTGGGAGGACCGCCTGCTGTATTCTTTTTTCAGTTTGGCTTATGTGCATCAATTTTCAAGAATTTTCGATATTAAATTCAACGTAGCTCTATGACTCATCGCATGTTGGATTTACATACATCATCACATTATAATTGGAGTGTATTATATGAAATCATAGAATTAAGAATAATCATTAAAATTTTTGAAATCATATCTCCGGAAGTATTAGTTTGTTAGAGTTGCAAATGGTATCAAGGAATTCTTATGATGAAACAGCGCCTTAAAAAAAATTTAATTTGAAATTTGTAATTTAAAAAAAATTTCATTACTCCGAAACCACCAATTTTTCCCCGTAACAAGATATATATCTACATATATCTCCCAAACCTACTCTGAAAATTTCAACTGTTTAGCTCATTCCGTTCGAGAGCTCTCGTGGTTTTGACCAGACGGCCAGACATAATCGATGTTGACCACGTATTCTTGATCAGTGTGTCGAACCAAAATTTCTATGACCATTTTCAGCCAAAAATTCTAAAATTACAGAAATTTGGACAAATTGATAAGCACCGAGGAACAAGGGCGCCAAAACTCAAATGATCATCATGAAAATAATGAATTGAAGAAATCAAGGCCACCATTACTTAATGAGTACCAGTCAGATACCAATGAATAACTGAAAGGAGAAAAAACATTGAAAATTACAGACATTTGGACAAATTGATGAGTACCGAAGAACAAGGGCGCCAAAAATGAATTGATCATTCAGGGGCAGACACAAACCCAGGGTTTCATGGTTATTACCAATCATCATCATTGGTAATAACCATGACACCCTGGGTTTGTGTCTGCCCCTGAATGACGCTTTCCTCTTCGGGGAACACTGAGCGACAAGGTAAACTAGCCTGGCCACGCGGAATATTTGTTGATGGTTAAAATCATTGAATATTTCACCGTGTGTCTTGTTAGATATATTGGCAATTAGCCACAGTTCACCTCATTACATGTTCACTGGTTTTTGGTTGATCTAAACCAAAATGAACCAGGCGTTTTCAGTCCGTAAAGGTCTTTTCACGGTAGATGGCGTTGCCATCCCTGACCCTCTTACGGCAAAAGAATGAACGTCGCTGAACATCGCTCAAGGTTTCTTCTTCGCAGAGGGTCGGAGTTCGTAAGGATTCTTCATAGGTGGCGCTGGTGAGGTTCTTTCCCTACCGGTTCTCAACCGATGGAAATGAGTTTCCTAGAATGCCGTTCAAGTTTCATTCAGTGTCACACTGATGATTAGTGAGAAACATGAAATCCTGGGGTCTGTGTCTGCTCTTGAATGATACTGTCCTCTTTGGGGAACACTGACCGATGAGGTGATCAGCTCGGCCACGCGGAATATTTGTTGATGGTTAAAATCAATAAATATTTCACCGTGTGTCTTGTTTTAGCCTCAGTCCACAATTTGTATTGTCGTCCGGGAAAAAGGCGCTAGAAACATAATGAATGAGCCTTTAAAAAGTGAACATTTCTAAATGACGATATTCCCTGACCCTTCGCCGGCACTGTATCCATCCGATGCCCATAACCCACATCAATTATTACAATACACTTGCACAAAACAACTCTAGTTATTGATATCTTAATTACTCCAAACGAATATATCTCGCAGTCATGGTCAACTAGATGCAATAAGTCAATAGAGTATAGTAAATCTCTAAGCCTGTTCATCATTTCTTCTTTTCTCGTGAAGCCTGCAGGCTGTGTGTATAGCAATAACGAACCTGTAGAACCCAGTCGACTTGATGGAAAATGAATGCAATTGAAGAATGTAACCGCTCGAAATCTTCGGATGATGGTAACAGATTACTTCCTTCGCAAGTGAATAATCAATAAATCTTTCATTTAGTTTACTGCCTTGTCTATCTGAGAGGAATTTATTTGAGTCTGGCTATAATACGCTTTGAATATTTCCGTTATGAGTCATAATGTGAATTCTAAATGCTCGTATGACTCGTGTCCTAATTCATTCTGAGTATGCGAAGAAGATAGGGAGAATGTCATAGAAATTGATGATTTAGTCGAGTCGGTTGTTGGTTGAGCTGATATGTACAGGGAAATATCTTAGTCCTCTTGATCTAATCTATCATTTGTGGTTCACCAGAAAGTCCAAAAGCGTTATCACCTACAATAACTGGTCACGTCATCTTGTTGGATCCAAAGTCTGGGTTGTACCACGAACATCGTATTCGAAGTTCCGGCTCTTATTTCGGAGCCAATTTCACAAACATAAAGTATGTAATTTAATGTTTTATCACTGTGCTCTCAATCTGCCCACTCCTTAGGTCTAAGGAGAATCTTCAGAATTATTGTTGATAGACATTCTGAAATTCGAGAATTTCAGAATAACTATCAACAAAATAATTCTGAAGATTCTCGTTATGTGTCTGACGAAGGATTTTGATAAAGACTCTGAAACGTTACGATATAGTTGTTCCTTCTTTCAGAGTTTGGGCGAGAAAACTCAGAAACAAACCTTTTAATAATGAGCATATCTCCCACAGTATTCTTTAATGATTACTTACTCCCTTATATCGTTTTAAGTTGATATTTTTTATGATGAGGTGAATGCATAAGTCTTCTATATAATATCCAATTCATATTTTACATTTAACTTGATTACTTTGTTAAACCTACTTGATAAATACTTACCTAAGTACCCACCATTTAGGTTTTATGTCTACTTTTCTCATATTCCATTGTTAAATGCAAGAAGTCTACAGCACCTTGAATAAATTCCTGCCCAATATTTGAATTACTCTATCATCCATTCAAATACAGAATTATTCTGGCCTCATTGAAAATCCCATATACAAAACATTTTCCGACAATTTATTGCTCATCAGCAAACATAATAAATGTTGATGCAAATTTAAATGCAATGCTGATATCCCTACATAAAACACTTTCGGCATGAGGATATAGTCAACAAAACCAACATCACAGAGTTTTTCCGATATTACAAAACATCTAAAACATGAGTAAATATCGGGATAGTTCCTGGACCTTGATGTAGACATTCGGCAGCTTATACCATTGTTGACACTATACCATAGCTGTAAGTCATAACAGGCGGCACTAGCAAATGAATTATAACGAGCAAACATAATTGAGAAGACCGCTATGTATACATAAAAGTTACAATCTTTTCGGAAGCCGATAAAGGTTGTTTTCCACGTAGTAAATAATAGATTCCTACTTCCTACCGTTGAATTAGACGTTTAAGTACAAGACGGAATTCCATGGATTTGACCACGAGCATCAGAGGCGGCTCAACATTGTCTCCCAATAATTAGAATCCAGAATTTTTGCAGAATCCAACACAATTATTTTTAATTTGCGAAATGAAAGCTCTTTCGTATTAAACTACTGGTATACAGAATGTTCCTAATCCTCAGAAGCCTGTACATCCGGAAGGTGGTGATTACAGGCAGTCTGAGTTACAAGGCTTCACTTTTATTGTAGAAATATTATTTTAAAATTTTTAATTGTGGTAATGTAAAATCAATGAACACAAATCAAATTTGATTACTTATACAAATAAGAATAAGAAAACGTTCTAAAACAATAAATATCAAATACGTTATACAAGATATAACAATTTAGAAAATTGTACTGACGTGAAATCAGGAGCTGAGCTTTTGTGTGCATATTCCATTGTCTATTTACGCCTCATACAAAGTTGATCGAGCTGAAAATTGGTTATTATTTGTTATCGATTGTAAAATGGCGGCTCGAGGGTATGCGCGGAATTACAGCAGATTCTGACGGATAGTTTCTGCAACCTACCCTGAAAATTGTAATTCGCTATCTCGTTCCGTTCGAAAATTATCGTGAATACGGTCCCAGCTACTGAACTCACTAATGTCTCCAAGACTATAGATCCGATACTGTTCAAATTTATAACTTGGCTGTAAAAATAAGTCTTAGAGGCTCTCGCAAATTTTCCGCGATATCGGAAAAATAGTTTTTGGGAAACAGAACGTTTTTTATTGCTTTTTTAATTTTTCCAGTGATGCGATCTTCATGTAATTTCGTATGAGTCTTTGGGTTGGCGTTCTTCAAGTAATAACCGAGTTTCAGTTTGATCGGCTATTGTGTTTTCTTTAGAAGTTCCTGCAATTCTTGAGGCATTCAACCAGTTCAAATCCAGACAACTGATTTTAGGTTAATTACCAATAACCTGAAATCAGTATTCTGAACTAATGCTGAAGTTCTACACCAGGGACATATTTTGTCAGAAATCATGCCCCATCTTTTCCCTCTCTACATTTTTGCTGAACGCTGCTGGTAGATTCTAAAACACAATTTTTTTTTCGTTTTACTTAGAATTTTGTTGTTATATTTAGTTGTTTCCTATTTGTGACGTTTAAGGCAGAATTAAATGAAAAACGATTTAATATAATTGACTATAGGAAACTAAACTTTTTTAAATAGTCCAATTACTAGTTGGCCCGCAGGTCTACCTAGCCAGTAGATCTAGATTTTTCCAGTAGATCTACATTTTTCCGGTAGATCCACAATTTGCCGGTAGATCTACATTTTTCTGGTAGATCTACATTTTCCGGTAGATCTGCATTTTTCCGGTAGATCTACATTTTTCCGGTAGATCCACATTTTTTCGGTGGATCTACGTTTTTCCGGTAGTTCTACATTTTCCGGTAGATCTACATTTTTCCAGTAGATCTACATTTTTCCGTTAGATCTACATTTTTCCAGTATATCTTCATTTTTTGGTAGATCTACATTTTTTGGTAGATCTGCATTTTTGCTGTGTGAAAGTCCTATCGAAATATGTCGAAGCGTTTTTGAGTTCCTAGAAACCGAATGTAGTGCCACCTACCGGATGGAATCGTGAACCTAAGGCCTTCCAAAACACGATCACAAAGTTTCATGAAAATCGGTATAGCCATTTTTGAGTTCCTGTGGACCGATCGTAGCGCTACCTACGGAGAGTATATCGTGGATCTGAAACCTCCTCAGACACACACAGAAAGTATCATCGAAATTGGTCCGGTCGTTCTTGAGTTTCTAAAAGCCGTACACAGCGCCATCTACCGGGTTCGTATTGTGACTCTGAGACCAACTCAAGTACGCGCACAAAGTTTCATCGAAATCGGTTGAGCCGTTTTTGAGCTCCTATAGATCGATCGAGGCGCTCCCTACAGGATGCTATTGTAAATCAGAGACACGCTGAAACAAAATCACAAAGTTCCATCAAAATCGGGGATAGAAATTCTATTTTTCACTTTTCGAAATAAAATCGCCACATGGCAGTTTATTGGACGGTTTTTCACCTTTATCTTCGCTTTTCGTCAATTTTCAGGTCCGAAAACGACCTAGAACGGCCGTTTCAGTCCGAAAAATTTCAGAGTCCGTCTCTCATGTCAATTTTGACGATTCTCGGAATTACTTCTAGCAAGGAAAATTCCCGGGGTCGAACCTCCAGAACTGGTATCGATTTAGAATATTTAGACTTATCCTAGGTAAAAGTTGAGCTGGTATTCGTCGAACCGATACTTCTTCTCCGTCTCGACGAAGAATTCGGAACCAGAGCGGTCGTATTTTCGAAGCCTTATGCGAAGTAAAGTCGGTCTCGCTTATTCTCCGGGCGAAGGATAAAAAATACATTTTCGTTCGTTACGGAAAAACTGCGATAGATATCGACTTAGGGTCTTCGGATCTACCCTTTTTCCCTCCCAAAGATTCGATATCCACACCCTTCGAACCACGACCCGATTTACCTGATTTACCTAGGAAAAATCGCAAAAATTTCAGTGGGTAATTCCGTAAAAGTAGCAACACCTATTTCTTGGTTGCCCTGTCCTGAAGAAGCCAACCAGCAGAAGCACATGTCGGCAGGTACCAGCAGAATGATTTTACTGTGCTGCTTTTTCAGAATTACTCACTGAACCTTCCCATTTAAATACGCTTCGCCGCACTATCCATATTTGTATACTCTGAAAAATATTGCGGGAACAGACGTTCAAAATGTTCTACTGAAAATGTCTTGTTTTGTTCGCTGGTTCGTTCTATTTTGGAGAATGGGTCTGTCATTTGGTCGCCATTTTACAATTGCGACGTTAAGATGCTAGAGCTAGAGAGTGTTCAGAGGAGATTTCTGCGCTTTCTGGCTTACAGATCTGGTATACCGACTATAGACTCGAATTATTTATGAATGATTTTTGACGTTGAGTCATTGTCAACGAGAAGATTTTCCGTACTTTCATACATTACATAGTTTGTATTAAATAAATAAATCAGTTTTTATTTTCTTCTTTCCTTGGTTTCTTGGTTGCCTTGTGGCCGAAGAAGCCAATTAGCAAAAACACTGCATTTGCGTGCGGAAAAGTAATCCCTTTGCGCACAATAACGGAAAAGTAGCACAATAAGTAACAATATGTTCATTATTTCATCATCGCAATGTAGTATTTCGATGAATGCTTATCTATTTTTCGTTGAGTACATTATTATTATTCTAATCAACAGTAATGGCTTGATGTCGGAAGTATCAGGAAATCCTGTCCGACCAAATCACCACACTTTACCCCTTGCCCTACATTCCCTCATGCATAACAAATTCCCTCAAGAATAAACTATCAAGTATCCAGTATTAGCCCATCTCCACCCCTTCCGACTTAATTTTCCAGGAGCTGCCTCCTCCTCAAAACCAGAACGCGCATTTAAAGGGTCCAAACGGTCCGCTCTGCCGCAGCAGTTAAACAAATCTTGTCCGACGCGGTTTTTCTCGGCATTTAAGCGCAGCTAGAGCTGGCATCAGAAAGGAACATTACGGTGATTTGCAACTGAGCTATCAGCAACTGTTCCATGCGGGCGGGGGCAGTAAATACTTCAACAATCAGCCATTGTGAACTCGGGGGACACAAATCTCTCCGAAAGACACGTACGACGTACAGTATCGCCCTCGCCGTTCCGTTCAAATTCCTTTTCTGCGTCCTACGGATTTGTTTTAGATGTTTGTGAGACGGGATGCATAAGGGTGTAGACAGTGGCGTTCTACGGGGTTTCATTTTCAATATCCTGCTCTAATTTCAAGGGCTCAAATTGTTTGGCAGATGACAACTTGAAACTATGCTCTTAATAATATCTCCGAATGTATTGGTTTCTCAGAAATGGGAATGATATCAACCAATATTCTGATAGAACTACATCCTATAAAATTGAATTCAAAACATAGGTCTATGACTCATCTCATATGCATCAGCAAATTAAGATTAGGCGGAGGTAACACTGTCAATCAATATTGCATCAATCTTGCCATCAATCCGGACCATCAGCCTACGCGTATACAATCAGTTTCTCGTCAATCTGACATCAATCCATGATTTATGTGAAACTGAACCAGATTGAGCGTATAACCTTTGTCAGAAAGCATTCTATGAAATCATAAAATTACGAGTAATTATTGAAATTTTGAAAAATCATATCTCCGAAAGTATTAGTTTGATAGATTTGAAAATTATATCAATGGCTTCTTTTGATGAAACTGCATCTTCAAAAAATATAATTTCAAATATGTAATGTAAATTTTTTTTTTTCGTTACTCCAAAAGCACAATGCTGATTTTGCCCTGAAAATTGCAACTGTCTAGCTCATTCGCTATTGTTTTGAAGGCCGGACAGAATCGATTTTGACCACCGATTCTTGATCAGTGGGTCAAACCAAATCGTTTAAGACCATTCTCAGCCAACAACTCGAAATTTACAGTAATTTGGTCAAACTGATAAGCTGTTCTGTAGAAAAAGAGCGCCAAAATCTAAGAAAAGCACTGACGACTATACATCCGATCATGTTCAAATTTGGAACGTGGTTGTAAAGTTAGTTTTCAAGGCCTTCCCAAAATGTCAGCGATATTGAACTGATAGTCTCTAAGCTACAGAATTTTTTGGGCGCATGTTCTAGGGGAACATCGTCCTATCATTTCGTCCAAATGTCTGTAATTTTCGAATTTCGAGCTGAAAATTGGCTAATAGACTAATTCGGACTCCCTGATCACGAATCCGGTGTCAGATTTTTGGGTGCCGTCCGGCCGGCCGGCAGGCCGGCCGGTTTTCCGGCCGTAGGCACGATAACAGGAGCACCGAAAGTCCTATCGACTTCAAACTTTCAGGGTAGGTTTCTGATCAAAATGCGACGGTTAAGTTCGTTAACGGGCAAAATCGGCCGGACGGTTTAGGAGTTATAGACATTTAAAATTTTGAGGTTATTTCCCTGATATTTCAGGAACTAAAGAAGATGTTGAATCGAAACTTGGTAGTCAGTTCGAGGATATAAACGCGCAACTTTTGGCAAAATTCTGTTATGATCGAAATGTTGGTAATTTTTAAAAAAATATTTCTTTTAATTTTTTCGAAAAAAAAATTTTTTTTTCGTGAACTATTCATCAGATTGCAACAAAAACTTGTACTAACGTCAATTGTAGTATTTTGCAACATTGTGCAAAATTTTGGCTCTATACGATTTCAATTTCTGGAGATATAAGACAAAATGTGTCAAATTTCCTGGGTCTCTCTCAGTATTTTCATCGATTATTATATAATAATCAATAATATTAAGGTATTCAACATGATACTGCTTTTTTTCTTTACTGGTCAGTACGGGCCACAAGGAAGATGAACATGCACCCAATAGCTCCTGTCCACAGGGCTTGAACCAATTTTTTGAATTTTCTAGTGATGCGATCCTCACGAAATTTCGCAAAAATTTTCGTGTTGGCATTTTGCAACTAATTACCAGGTTTGAATTGGATCAGATTCGTATTTTTTGAGTTATTCAGGAAATAACAGCAAAATTTCAGATTGGTATAACTCCATACTCGTTTTGCGCATTCGAATGCGCAACCTACGCTGAAAATTGCAAGTCACTATTTCTTTTCGTTTTAATTAATTTTTCCAGTAATACGATCGTCAAGAAATTTCACATACGTCTTTGTGTCCGTATTATACAATTAGTTATCAAGTTCCAATTCGATGGGATCTGTATTGTTCGAAAACAAAAGTAGTACTCGGAAACCGTTTGGCTGATTAACGAAGTTAACCGTCGCATACGAATGCGCGATTTACCCTGAAAATTTCAAGTCGCTATCTGTTTCCTTTCGAAAGTTATCGTGGAAACAGTGAATTGAACCTAATCGTATGAGACCATTTAGGCGAAAAAATCGAAAATGACATACAGTTGGGCAAAATGATAGCACGTTGTTCCCCAGAACATTCGCGCAAAATTCTTAGAAAAGCACTGACGTGAAGTTGGGTGATTTTACGCCCATGTTATTTGGTCTCTTCACGCCTCACACATTCATGCTACATGAACCTTTAAAGCGCATCTTTAGCTTTAAACGTGAAATTGGGCATTGGGATCCCAAATTTTAAAATGAAATACCCACCCACCGGGGATTCGAACCTTGGCCTCCTGCGCGGTAGGCGAGGATGCTAACCTCTCAGCTATAGATGTGTTGTTACTATTCTAAAATTTACATGACCTGAAATTTCCAGAAGAAGTAGATACCAGTTTGAAATTTAATTTTCACATTTATTGCTAAAATACAAACCCCATCGAGTCGAATCCCAGTTGTTGGCTATTAAATGGTGGCTTGAAGGTGTGCGCTTGATTTTTTTTTAAAGATACGATTCCACGAAATTTGGCATTCTACACCTAACTACCAAGTTTGAGACAAAGTATGACAACAGTTCGACCTATTACTTTCACAGTGATACGATCCTCACCAAATTCTTCAAAAATTTGCGCGTCGGCATTCAACAACTAATTACCAAGTTGATCGAAGATGCATGATCCTTCAAGCTGTCTTTTTCAACCGAGTAGGTACTAGATTTCAATTCGATCGGATCTACACTATCTATATACTTTTGGAAATATTGGGAAAATAAAATTTGGTTTGGGTCGTGCGGAATTTCAACGGAATCTAACATTGTTCCTGAAATATAAAATTTTTGCAGAAAATTTGTATTTTCAATTTTTTTTATTAAATATCAACAAAATTTCAGGTGGGTATAACTCCGAAACACATTATAGTACTCAACCTGCGCATTTGGAGGTGCAACTTACCTTAAAATTGCAATTCGTTATCTATTTCCGTTCGTTTGAGACCATTCTCAGCAAAGAATTCAAAAATTACAGACATCAGGCCAAACTGAAAGCATTCCGTTCCCTAGAACTTTAAGAAGAAGTAGATAACAGTTGCAAATTTTATTTTCACAATTATTCGTGAAATAGAGAGCCAATCAAGCTGAAATCCGGTACTTGATTGTAGAATAGGATTTTGAAGGTTTGTCGGAAATTCAGTTGAACCTGACTGATAATTTCTGAACTATAAAATTTTTGGTGAACAATTTTTTTTTCCAGTGATACGATCCTCACGAAATTTTGCAAGCAATTGCGTATCAGCATTCGACAACTAGTTACCAGATTTCAATACGATCGGATCTATATTTTTGAGTTACAGAGGAAACAATATTCCCAAATGACAGATATAGTAATATAGTCCACTGAAGAAGAATTTGCAATATTGTATTATTTATTGAGAACATATCAGAATCATTTTCTCAAATTGGCATATTTAACACATACACGAACAAACTCCGTTGAAGGTCTTGTAATATTAGTTCATGTCTTGAAATTTGGACTATAACAAAATATTTTCCCGAATTGATAAATTAATTAATATAATCCAATAAAGTACCAATCATATTACTAGTGGCCAGCAGATCTACCTAGCCATAGATCTTCATTTTTCCAGTAGATATACATTTTTCCGGTAGATCTACATTTTTACGATAGATCAACATTCATCCAGTAGATCTACATTTTTATAGTTGATCAATAGAATCGGTAGATAAATTGAATCAGTAGATCAATTGAACCGGTAGTTCAACGCCATCTAACGGGTCCTCTTGTGATTCTGAGAACCATTCACACAAGGAAGTCCTATCGAAATATGTCGAGGCGTTTTTGAGTTCCTATAAACCGAATATAGTGCCACCTACCGGAAATATTGTGAACGTAAGGCCTTCCGAAACACAATCACAAGGTTTCATCAAAATTGGTATAGCCATTTTTGAGCTCCAGTGAACCGATTGTAACGCCACCTACGAGGGTATAATGTGGATCTGAGACTTACTCAGATACACACACAAAGTTTCATCGAAATCGGTCCAGTCGTTCTTGAATACCTATAAACCAAAAACTTCGCCATCTACCGGATTCCGATTGTGACTCTGAGACCACTCAAGCACGCACACAAAGTTTAATCGAAATCAGTCGAGCCGTTTTCGAATTCCTATCAATCGTTTCTCAAATTGGGATATTTGACACATACATGAATAAACCCCCTTGAAGGTCTTGTAATATTCGTTCATAGAAAATGTCTTGAAATTTGGACTATAAAAAAATTTATTCCCGGATCTATAAATCAACGAATATAACCCAATGAAGTAGCAATAGCATTATTTATAAAATATCTCACCATCCATAGCTTCAAAATTTTTGCTATAAAACATTTCAAAATTCGTATATACCCAACTATAATTGCCTCAAATTCAAACAAAATTATCCACGTGAATGCTCCACAGATTTTCAAGGCTACCCCCTCATTATTTCCAAACGATTTCACCCTTGCCAACTCGTTAATATTCATAAATGAAGAAAATCGATGAACAATGAGGTGGCTCATTTTTCTTCGTCTCACTTTGTGAATATCGGCTTGTTACGAACTGATATGGTTAAGAATTTCATCGATAAACATTACATTTTTTCGACCTACTGATTTCTAATGGAAAACATTTGCGCGGGAATCTTGCAAAACATCAATTATTTGCAACATTTTTTATATCAATGTAGGAGTTGGGACTACTTAGAACTAATTCGGGTAAATAATTTATTTGATTAACCGTAGCCATATGTACTCATAAAATATTTTTTTTAGCGCAAATTTCAGAAAAAATTGAGTGAATCCGAGATCGCCGTAGTTTCTATCCACAAACTCAATAAATGATAAAATATCAATATGATTGCAAGAATACCGAGATGTCTAGGAGAAAGCATAAATGAGTATGTTTCATAATGTTATACAAGAAAAGTCGCCACAGTATTTTGAATTTTTATATTTGAAATTTTATAATTTTAGGGGAGACGCTCCTCAGGGAGGATCCTTATTTTATCAGAAGGAAAAATTCCTAAACTGCTTCCTACTTGTTTTCTCAGACTCGGCAATTGTTCTCCTTCACTTTAATTTTAATATTACTCCTCTAAAAAATGGTTATTTTACATTAAAAGGTACCAAACTTATTATAATTCTTCAGTAATTTTGTTTCTGCCTCTTATTGATTCGATCAACCTACTTCAAATCTTGGCAATTCACATAAGATCACTTATTTATTTTATATTCATCTTTTGTATTATGAAAAATATTTTTTTTGTTTGAGCATACTTTCAGTTTTTGTAATTTACATATCACATCAACCATATGTTCATTTCCTTTCATGTTATCTTCTTTGTCTGATTTACTTCCTAGTTCCATTTGATGTGTAGCCGTTGTGATTTATGATCTGGAAATTGGATTAGGTTTCGAGAACCTGTAAAATTTCAAGAATATTTTAAATTTTGAAAAGTCATGCGTTGGTGACAATTGTAACGGTATACGGGCACCAATGTTTGAAAAATTCTAAAATTTGAAATTTTATAATTTTGGTAAGACTGTATTCAGGGTGGATCCTTATTGCATCAAAAGAAACAAAACAACTCAACTAAACCTATGAATAATCTAAAACTGCTTCTTTATTCTTTTCTTTTTTTTCTTGCTTAATGAATAATGATTTTAGTCTAGATTCAATCTCTTAAACTACTTCTTTCTTGCTTCCCTTGCTCACTGAATGATGATTTCAGTTGGGAATTGTTCTCCTTTATTTTAATTTTAATATTACTCCTTCAATAAATCGATATTTTCCATACACGGCTCCAAAGCTATCCTTCTTCACATTTTATGATTTTGCCTCTCGATTCAAAAATAAAATTAGAGACAAGCGCTGACGTGAAGTCAGAAGCTTTTACACGTATGTTCTTTTGTCTATTCCCGCCTCACACACCCTCACGAAATAATGCATGAACCTCATTTTAGCGTTAACACGTGAAAAAATGCATTGGACATCGATTGAATTCAAATTTGAAAATAATTAAAATAGCGAATTTTCAGAAGTAGATACCAGTTTGCAATATTATTTTCGCAATAATTGCTAAAATACAAAGTCGATCGTGTTGAAATCCGGCATTCGATTGTAGAACGGTGGATTGAAGGATCGAGGGAAACGTCAGCGGAATCTGACAGATAGTTTCTGAAATATAATTTTTTTGAGAAAATGCTTGTGCTATATTGTCCGTTCTCCTGTATTGGACACTCTTAATCGAATTTACCACGGTAAATTTGATTAAGAGAGTATCCAATACAGGAAAATGGACAATGGAATTCACCATGGTAAATTCGATTAAGAGTGTCCAATACAGGAGAATGGACAATAGAACATACGCGCAAAAGCTCCTGACTTCACGTCAGTGCTTGAACCAATTTTTTTTGTAATTTCAGTTTAATTTAAGATTTAAGATAAGCCATTAGAGTTCCTCAACGATTTCCAATGGATAATTAATTAGTGATTACTCTTAAAAAATTAACAGAACAGAAAACCATAAGTATATTCTGGACGCCAATTTATATTAAATGTATAATGTTATCAGAGGATACGATCATATCAATCTCGATATATTCTCTCAGCACTAAAATTTAGCAGATGTATTGTAAAAATTGGTTCAAGCCCTGTGGACAGGAGCTTTTTGGCGCTCTTGTTCAAACAGTTCAATTATATCTCCGAAAGTATTGGTTTCTCAGAGTTGGTAATTATATCAATGGATTCTTATGATAGAAGTGCATTATGAAAGAAATTAAATTTAACCCTTTACTGCGCAAAGTAGCGCTTTCATACTCTTTATTTCGGCAAATAATTCACATTAGAGAAATCTGTGAAGATTACTTTACTCGTAAACTAATATGCTTCGTAATAAATAGATTACCACATAAGTGGAGGTCTATCTAACGGTAAATGTCAATTCAAAATACAAACGTTAACAGACAAGTGAGATAACTAGAATTCATCTAAGTTTTTTGCTTTCCTGGAGTTCAATTTCGGAGTAAATTTGTGTAAAAAAAATATAGGGAGCTTGAATATGGTAAGTAGTATTACAAATTCATATTTTCGTAAAAATAATATCTAGCTAGAAGTTTTTAGCGCTTTTTGAATGAGTGTTGCATTTATGCTACAATGCCCCGTTGAGCAAGAAATATTTTCATTGGAGTGTAGCATATCTGTAATAGTGCCCATTGTAGATCCGACGAGAAGAATTTACATTGTCTTATATTTTTTCAGGAAAACGCATCGAAAAACTAAATTCTGACGCTGGCGGAGCTTGAAATACTTCGCTGATCATTTATCAGAACTCAGTGAATATAGACAATAATTTTCTCAGGAGATGATGCACATGACGTTCTTCTTCAAGATTGAGGAAACCTTCTGCCTTGTGATACTGAAATTGAAAGTGATGAACTTTTGGACATGGACAAAATGCCAATATTGCACTATTTTTCACCGGATCCTCCCAAAGGATCTGATTTCTTGGAAATCATATCACCTGAAGATCCATCAACGTCAGAAAACGTAAAAATCATTAGCGATCTCATCAAAAACGCAAGAACGCAAAAGAAATCGCTGATGTGAAAAAAAAATCTATGTAAGGACCAGAAGAAAGTAAGAGATATCTCATCAAAGCTGGAATGGAGGGATGAAAACTACATACAGATATATAAATCAGCTGCATTCAAAGCACTTATATAGTATAGAAAGCACGTAGACATCTTTTAAAGACGAATAAAGAAACGGCCACTCAAAGTGCATTGTAGCATATCTGCAACATGAAAAAAATCACAAAAATAGACTAGTTTTTTACATCTGGATTTTTTTCACTATTTTTCCCGATATCTGAAAGCATTTCTGGAACTCATATAATTTTTTCGAAAAAAAATAAAAAGTTGCGCAGTAAAGGGTTCAAATCAAAATAGATAATAGTGCTCTTACCAAGAGCGCCAAAAAGGATTGGTTCATCATGAAAGAAATTAAAATCTCTTTGAGTCCAATTTTGGCTACAAGTTTTTCAAAACTGTCAGGAGTCATTCTGAAAAATTGAGTAAATGAAATAGTCAGTTTAATTTATGAAACAAATCTAATGTAATCAGTCCAGAGAGAACTCAAACCAAAATACTTATGTAGGAAACCTTAAATAGTGTTACTAAGGAATAACTACCTACTACCTGTATATTAGTTGGAAATCCTGTTCTAAATCTTCCATAATTAGAGAATTACTCGTAAATTGTACTCGACTTCCTCTTATCCTTCATTTTCGATTAACTAACCCAAAAACTCAGCCTATGAACTTAGCGAATCCAAATTTCAAATTATCTACATGCTTACATCAACAAAACTCTCCGGAAATACCCTTCATTTTCGTTTTTACATTAATGCCGTTTATCTTTCAATCTGGATAACGATGTAGGTACGTATATTATTGAAATTTTGAAAAAATCATATCTCCGAAAGTATCAGCTTGTTAGAGTTGAGAATAATATCAATTGATTCTTATGATGAAACTGCATCTGAAAAAAAATTTAATTCAAAATTTGTAACGTAAAAAAAAATTGTTTTCGTTACTCCGAAACCATCCGGCTGATTTTGCCCAATAACGAACTTAACCGAGATATTTATGTTCCAAACCTACTCTGAAACTCAATTGTTTAGCTCATTCCGTTCGAGAGTTATGGTGTTAAGGGCCGGACAGACGGCCGCCCGGCCAGACACAATCGATTCCGACCACGAATTCTTGATCAGTGAGTCGAACCAAATCGTTTAAGACAATTTTCAGACAAAAATTCGAAAATTACAGACATTTGGGAAAATAGATAAGCACTCTGTTCCGAGGAACAAGAGCGCCAAAAATTATCCAGCTCCATAGACACCTTGTATAATATACAAGGTGTCTATGGAGCTGGATAATTTGAAGACTCTCTATATTATAGAGAGTCTTCAAAGCAGCACCCTTGTATAATTTATATATATTTCGCTTAGAAATTATCTTGAAAGTTATTTCTCAGTCATTTCCAAAATACTAATTCTCATATCGTTTCAATATTTTGTGTTCCCACCTTCGGCGCTCATGTCCTATTGCCAATTTAGTGTCGTCCTCTCTTCGGAAGTGCGCTCTTTGACTCCCCAGCTCGTTTGCCGTCCATCTTCCAACTGTCGCGATCCCGGTATCCAAGTCGGCGTTGATAAGAGACATTCCGCAGATAGGAACACCAAAAATTAAATTTATTCCTTCTTTTCAATGGGAACGGTGCTCAACGTCCATATTTATGGTCCGCCCCTGGCTAATCTTAATTTCTGGCCGATCGTAAAGATGCTAATGCAGATCAGGGATTTCTTTGGAATAACTGAGGAAAATCTGAGATAAAAAGGAAACGTTAACCCTTGAGAAGAAATCTGGAAAGAGTCTAGTGAAGAAAAGAATCACCGGTGATTAACGTAATAAATTTTCATATAATGTTTCAAGGAAATGAGAAACTTTGGCAATATTATGAAAAGAAAATTCTTAAAAAAATTGGTTCAAGCACTGACGTGAAGTCAGGAGCTTTTGCGCGTATGTTCTATAGTCCATTCTCCTGTATTGGACACTCTTAATTCGAATTTACCATAGTAAATTCGAATTAAGTGCCTTGGCAACATCCTTACCTCAAATAAAAATTTCTCAATGTTGTTGAAATTGGAATTCTATGATTTGGGTGAATTTTTCGATATGTAAATTGTGAATTTTTTTTCATGAAACAAGTTTCTTTTTATTTATCTTATCAACAGAAATAAAGATGTTTTCTATTCTATCATTCAATGTATTTTAATGAGATATAGAATATTCCATTTTAATTTGTTCGTTTTCTCCCTTTGTTTTTTCCTTTTCCAGATTGGGTTTCGGACCTTGGAGAATCTTCTCTGCTTGTTGAAGGAAGAAGCGATAATGAAGAAAAAGATGCCCTTCAATATTTAATATTTCAGCATATTTTGTTAACAAAATCAATTTTCATAAATCACAACACTAACGGGGAGATAGGGTTTTTTTGCTGAGGTTTTTTCCCTAAGCTCCAGTATCATATTATATCAAATAATATGGTACCCCGTTACACTAACCTCTGCTAACACTTCTTTCATACACATGCTTTATTGTTAGATACAAAACAAATTGTAATGCTCAAGTTCAAAAGAATATATATATATATATATATATATATATATATATATATTCAATGTATTGCTTCTGACGAACGTAAATAAGTGTTTGTAATGCAATTTTAAAATATTATTTTTTTTCATTTCATAGATATTTTTGGAAGAGAACACCCAGAAAAGAACCATTTAGTGATTTTTATCTAATCTTTGACTTTGACGTAATTTCAGAGAAATTATAAAAATTTCACTGCAAAATGAAAAAAAAAGACGTCAACTTTTTATGTGTTAAATTATTCACACATTTTCGACCTAATTCTGCCAGATGTCCCATTGTTAATTAATAATTCCACTCATACATTTCAGCACCTCGAACGACATATTCGTCCGACCTGTGCATGGTCATCAGGAGCGCCAACACAACGGGAGAACGTTCTGGAACGGGAGCGAAGTAACCCAACACAAAGCGTCGTATTCTCATGCGCCGCTCGGGCGACGGTTGAGGGGTGTTTTCTAAATGTTTGTCGTTAATTCATCATAATGATTCATATGCGTTCGAGCTTGGGACTCGTTTTTACACCCCGAATGTTAAGGGTGTAAATTATAAGTTCAAGACAGATAGTCAATAATATTTGCGCACTCGGAAATCTGCCTCGGCTTTCGACAAACACTGACGACTACGTCCACTCCGGTGAAATTCATAACTTGGTGATCTGAATTTAACGAAGTCATTCCGGAATAAGAGTTATTTCAAAATAAGTACTCATTAAAGGATACTATTGAAAGGTTTTTTTCTGGGTTTTCGCTCCCAAACTCTGAAAGATATCTATAAAATAAAAATTAATTATTTTGTGATTTGCTTCTGCGTGAGAAACACAAGATATTCGTCAGAAGCAATCAATTGAACAATGTTGCCTAACAAACAACAACGAAACAACATCAACAATTGTGACAATTCTTGAATTTCACAAAATAAAAACAACAAAAAAATTCTAAAGATTTTCATTAAGCGTCTGACGAAGGAGTCTGATATAGACTCCGAAACGTTACGATATAGTTGTTTCTTCGTTGATGTTGTTGCGTTGTTGTTTGTTAGGCAACATTGTTCAATTGATTGCTTCTGACAAATATCTTGTGTTTCTTACGCAGAAGCAAATCACAAAATAATTAATTTTTATTTTATAGATATTTTGCAGAGTTTGGGAGAGAAAACCCAGAAAAATAAACCTTTCAATAATGAGTATACCTCCCACAGTATCCGTTAATGATTAATTAAAGAATACTGTGGGAGGTATACTCATTATTATAACAAGATATTTGTCAGAAGCTTCTGACAAATATCTTGTGTTTTCTACGCAGAAGCAAAACACAAAGTAATTAATTTTCATTTTATAGATATTTTTCAGAGTTTCGGAGGGAAAACCCAGAACGAAACCTTTTAATTATTTGAATATCACTAGCGTTTTGCGAGATTTCATTTTGATTTATAAGAAAAACACGTTTTTTGTGAAAAATAACTTGATTTTTGCTTCATTCGATAGAGAAAAGTGTTCCATTCTAACAAGTTGGAAAATCACTGTGGACAGGAGCTTTGGCGCTCTGTTTCAAATTTATAGCCAGAGCCGACGCCCGTCTATGTACTGAACTCGCCCAAATCTGCTTAGCACCAAGAAAAAAATAATATTTCCAAGAATACAAATCCGACTGTAAAAAAAAGTGGGAAATCCCTGTGGACAGGGGCTTTGGCGCTCTTGTTCAAACTTTGACACATCATCTCCGAAATATTGAATTCACAGAGTTGGGAATGATATCAATGTATTCTTATGGTAGAACTACACCATGAAAGATATTAAATTAAAAAAAAAAGGATAATATAATATTACAATCCTCATAATTCTACGATAGCTGAAATGAATTTGACTCTCTCTTATAGAACAAGATGATATGTACGAGTATGAACACAGATCATATAATAATTCATAGATAGAATAATTATTGCATTCTGTGAAAATATAGAAGTACGATTGATTATTGAAATTTTGAAATATCATATCTCCGGAAGTGTTATCTTGTCAGAATTGAAAATGATATCAGTGTATTTTCAAGGTAAAATAAAATCTTAAAAAAAAATTGAATTTGAAATTCGTAATGTAAAAATTTTTTTTTTCTTTACTCCGAAACCATCAGGCTGATTTTGCCCAATAACGAACTCAACCGAGCTATTTATCTCCTAAAACTACTCTGAAAATTTCAACTACCTAGCTCATTCTGTTCGACTGTTATTGTAGAAACAAAATAAAAAAATTTTAAATTTTTTTTTCGACACTTTACGAAAACTCGATCAATACAAAACCTCGCAAGCATGTAAAGGTTATTATTCTACAATTTGATGCTGAATTTCAGATAGATCGAGTAATCGGTTTCAGAAATATTCATCCAAAATGTTTTTACTAAAGCCGGCCATAACTCCGAAACCGCTTACTGGATTTTGTCCGTTAACGAACTGGTCCGAGATATTTACGCTCCAAACCTACTCCGCAGATTTCAATCCTCTAACTCCTTTCGTTCGAGAGTTATTGTGTTAATGGACGGCCCTACCGGACGTCCGGACATCGATTTCGACCACGGATTCTTGATCACATTTGGGCAAATTGATAAGCATTCTGTTCCGAGGAACAAGAGCGCCAACAAGCGTCCAAAAAAACTAATTTACATTTTGGCCGAGAAAGGTCTCAAATGATTAGTTCCGACTCAAATACATACATTCACTGTTGGGTAGAAAATAAACAGTGCTATGTCTGTGGTGGCGCAAGGATCCACTCATTCATTCATTTACAGTTAGGTCGAAATTAAGCAGTGCTTTGTTTGAGGTGGTATAAGGACACAAATTCAATCGTACAATTGTGCCATGCGATAAAAAACACCTGTAGCAGTGGTTTATTTTCAATTACTGATTCCGAGAATGATTCCTATGATACAAATCAGTCAAATCGTACGGTTGTGCCATGAGAAATTATGATAACATTTGATCAAAAATGCCGTGTATAGCAGTAATTTTTTTTTCAATATCTAATAGTGTACGAAAATATTCACCTAATTTTATGAAAATATCGAGTTTTCCCTCAATATCCCTTTTCTCAAAGCTATTATTCCAATATATATTGTAGAAAAATTTATAATTTCGGCTACGGTAATCGATCCCGATACCTACTTGCCAAGAAGAGAAATCTCTACCGCAAGGCCAGAGAAGCTGTAATTGATTAATGTAATTAATGTAATTGAACGTATGTTATTACTGATCATTGATACATTGTTTTAAAATTCTTAATTTCGGAAAAATATCATAATGTTATATATTATTCAATCAAGTTTAAACTGAGGACTTGGGTATAAAATAAGTTACATATCATGGACAAGATATACAGGCTGATTCACGAAGACCGTTCGTTAGAATATTTCAAAGAAAGACTTGAGATAAACACTTGAAATTTTATAGTTAAGCTTTGTCACACGAGATGAATTCTTGGAAAAAAGTTCAGATTCATTTGACTTCTGGTTTCACCGGAAATGATACCAACTTTCGTTTTTTTTAAATTTAATACACAGTTTTTTCATTGATAATCAGATTACCCATTCCATTCTTCATTGATGTAATGTATCACTTACTTATTATTCTCAGAAAATTCGTGTGAAATCTGAAAAAATCCTTAAAATTTTCTCAAATACGGGCTCATTCCAATGTTAACAACTTGTAGATTTTTGCATGTACATTCCTAATTTTCTAGCTTCCATCAGAACATATACCAATGCTTCTCCTTCTATTATTATAAATTCAATTGAACATACAGGGTGTTTCTGTTTCAATGTCAAAGTCAATCATGACAAAAACCTCAAATCTCATTTGTTTCCAATGAGAATCCATTTTTTTATTGGTCAGCAGAAATCTACGTTAAAAATAGTGACCGACTTTGACATTAAAATAGAAACACCATGTATGTTCAATTGAATTTTTAATTAAAAAGGGAAAAGCTAGAAAATTAGGAATTTTCATGCAAAAATCTACAAGTTATCAACATTGGAATGCATTATTATTATTATACCTTTATCAATTACTTCAATAAATAATATAAAAGTCGAGAAGAATAAGTTTGATTCTGAAATTGATATTCAGTACCGCGGTAGATTAATGAAACCTCTAAATGAAAAGCCCTGAATAAAGAAATAATTATTTAAAATTTGTACGCCAATATCTGAAATATTGTGTTTATGTACTTATCATTACGTTTCTTCGTATTTTTTGCCAGACTTTTTTGTTAATGAGAACTCATTCTGTGCAATCGATACTTGAATAATAATTCAAAATGATTACATTCAATTGAGATCATCAAGTGCTGAACACCAACTTCAATTCTTATCAGCCTAGAGGTCCTTCTGGTGAGAAAGTTACATTTCAGTGCACACATCCGCTTGTCATAATTTTGATAAGCTCAGACAGGTTTATTGAAGGTAATTATGGCCTCTATATAAAATGACTGGGGCGAAGAAGAAAAAGCGGCTATCATTCAACAGTGTCGACTTGCATACAGTAAAAGGAATATCGATTTTGGTACTTCTACAATATTTAATAACTTTAATATTTGCCTGAGTGTACAATATTGTGATTAAAATAGAGTGTAGTTTTGATTTTTCTTTGACAGATTCTATAAAATCATGTAATTTCCATGATATCTATGCAGATTTTGTCTCAATATAATATATTTATGCAGAAGTTTTTTTGTGAATGAGCAAAACTCAACGATATGTTGACAGTTTTCTCTTCCATTTTCATTGTGTTGTGCATGAACAAATATGAAATATCATATCTCCGAAGGTATTAGCTTGTTGGAGTTGAGAATAAAATCATGGATTCTGATGATGAAACTACATCTAAAAAAAAATTGAATTCGAAATTTGTAAAGTGAAAAAAAATTATTTTTTTTTCTACTCCGAAACCAAGCGGCTGATTTTGCCCGATAACAAACTAAACCAAGATATTTATGTCAAACCTACTCTGAAAATTTCAACTGTCTAGCTCATTCCGTGCTTGAGCTATCGTGTTAACGGACGGCCGGCCGGACGGCCAACATAATCGATTTCAACCACGGATTATTGATCAGTGAGTCGAACCAAATCGTACAAGACCATTTTCAGCCAAAAATTCGAAAATCACAGAGATTTGGATTCTTTGAATTCTCATAAATGAATATTTGATGGATTCGGCAACTTTTGAAACAGTCACACAAATTCTGAACTTTCTTAATTTTGGTAGCGCAGTATATTCGACTATTCGAATATATTCGGCTATTGGAATAAAACACCAAACGACTATTCGAATATTTATAATTTAAAGATCCCGAGCCCTAATTATGATACTCAAAATCTACTAAAAATTGCCGAAGTTACTATTCTTCCCGGTACTGTACCTCACTGTCTAAACAGCTGGTGCAAATTCACGTCGAAGACTAATAGGTTCCCCCTTTTCGGATTATTTAACAATGTTAATCCTGCGATTTTACATAAGATAAGAGCGGGCGCATAGAGTTCAGCTCCGGTTCCCTTCGAAGCGGACCATAGATCTGTCAGTGGGCAGTCATTTATGTCGCCGTGCAGCGATAAACAAATCCATATCTACACAAACAGTTCACAACTAGTCACGAACTATAATTTGAATACAATACATGTCATCAGTTATGTCGGCCAGAGACCGTATTGCTCCCTGCGTCTCTGCTTGTTGCTCGCTACTGCCTTACTTCATCTGTTCGGGCCCTGTTTGCTACTTAAGGCATGTGCCTTCGGTTCTCAGTGCTTTGGATCTACATTTACAAGCCTCTGCCTCCATAACTGTGTCACTCCGGTATGAGGCACCGAACCTCTGTGCTGACAGTTGTGATAAAAGTTATTGTCATGAGCTCCGTGAAATAATCGAATGCCTTCTGCTGTCGACTAATTCGAAATAACGACGTTCTTGTTCTTTACGTGCGTAAAAAAGTATTGAAGAATTTTCTGCCCACACTAAAGAGCCTTCATTTGATACTAATAATATATATGTACCTATGTTTATTCAATGATTCTCCTTAAATAAACAGTTTAAATTACAGTGTAGTTTTTGGCGCTCTAGTTCCTCGGAACTGAGTGCTTATCAATTTGCCCAAATGTCTGTAATTTTCGAATTTTTCGATGAAAATGGTCTTAAACGATTTGGTTCGACTCACTGATCAAGAATCTGTGGTCGAAATTCATTCTGTCCGGCCGGCCGATAACTCTCGAACGGAATGAACTAGACAGTTGAAATTTTCGGAGTAGGTTTGGGAGATAAATATCTCGGCTAAGTTCGTTATTGGGCAAAATCGGACAGATAATTTCGGAGTAACAAAAAAAAAATTTTTTTTTACAAAACAAATTCTAAATTAATTTTTTTCCATAAGAAGTTTTATCATAAGAATCCAATGATATCATTTTTAACTCTAACAAGCTAATACTTTCGGAGATATGATTTTTCAAAATTTCAATAATCAATCGTATTTCTACGTTTTCACAGAATTATATAATTATTCTATGTATGAATTTTCATAATGTCAACTTAATTTCCTGAGACATTGTCTAATTCCTTGCTAAGAGTTGGTTCGAGAAACGTCAAAATCGACTTAGAGAGACAAGGGTAAAAAACCGTCAAATAAGCGTCCATGTGGCGATTTTATGTCGAAAAGTGAAAATTAAGAATATATATCCCAGGTAAGTACCGACGTTTTATTCTAATACCGGAGATCGACAAGATCGTACGAGAAGCCCGATAGCCGGTTGGTCTAGGCCGTCGGGATTTCGATTTCGGAACGAAAGAAGGCGGACTCAAATCCCGGAAAGGGAATTACACTTTTTGGTGCTCTAGTTCCTCGGAACTGAGTGCTTATCAATTTTCCCAAATGTCTGTAATTTTTATTTAAGATGCAGTTTTACCATTAAAATCCATCCATATCATTTTCAACTCCAACAAGCTAATACTTTCGGAGATATGATTTTTCTAAATTTCAATAATGAATCGTATGTACTTCTATGTTTTCACAGAATGCTATAATTATTCTATCTAAGCTTTATTATATGATCTGTGTTCATACTCTTACATTTCATCCTGTTCTATAAGAAAGAGTCAAATTCATTTCAGCTATTTTAATTTGATTTCTTCCATGGTGCAGTTCTCATTCTCAGATTTCTCATTTAATCTTGATAAATAAACTATTATTTGAATTTAATTTCCTTTACGATGCAGTTCTTTCATAAGAATACATCGATTTAATTCCCAACTCTGAGAAACCAATACTTTCGGAGATATAATTTGTCTGTTTGAACTAGAGCGCCAGAATGCTCCTGTCCACAGGGCTTGAACCCATTTTTTGAAAAGTTGGTCCATCCAATGGATTCCAAGTCAGGTCGATTGTCACAATCGTGGGAGCGTTATAATCGGATTTTTGGGCGCATGTTCTGGGGAACATCGCATTATCATTTTGTCAAAATGTCTATAACGTTCGAATTTTTCGCCGGAAATGGTCTCAAACGTCCCACTGATGAAGAATTTGAGGTCAAATTTGATTCTGTCCGACCGGCCGTTGCCACGATAACGTGAGAACGGAAAAAGATAGCCACTTGAAATTTTCAAGTTGGCGCTTCCAAATACGACGGACAAGTTCGTTAATGGGCATAATCGGCCCAACGGTTTCCGTGTAATAATACTGACACAAAGGATCAGTTGCGATAACCTGAGAACGGAAAGACTTGCAATTTTTAGGGTAGGTTGTGCATCTGAATGTGACATCTGTGTCTGGTGGAACCTCCTTTGGAGTTTCACATTTTGTTTTAGTTCGTTCCATGTGGATACCCTATAGTGTACAACGGTATCATGCGCAAAGCTTATTATATCACCGCAGGTGTTGCATTTTAACAAGCTGTTGATGTATACCAAAAATAACAGATATCCGATAACCGTGCCCTGAGGTACCCCATACGAACATTCTTGAAGAGCTTCTTTAGCCATTTGCATCAAACA
Organism: Halyzia sedecimguttata; assembly: GCA_937662695.2. Taxonomy (NCBI): domain Eukaryota; kingdom Metazoa; phylum Arthropoda; class Insecta; order Coleoptera; family Coccinellidae; genus Halyzia; species Halyzia sedecimguttata. The sequence continues at coordinate 100,961,592 of OW569414.2, forward strand.
TTTGTTGCTAGTTTGTCAAATAACTTGCTAGAAAGTGGTGAGCTCAACTAAGAAATCCATATCTATATCTCCACAGCTTAGTTCACAACCTATCATGACATACGGTATCAAAGACCTTGCCAAGGTCCACGAAACGCATAAACTAGGAGTTTGTTCATCCAAACAATGATGTGTCTTAAGTAATCATTAAGGTATACTGTGGAAGGTATACTCATTATTAAAAGGTTTCTTTTCTGTGACAATTCCCGAATTTCAGAATTACTATCAACAAAATAATTCTGAAGATTTTCGTGTCTGACGAAGGAGTCTGATATAGACTCCGAAACGTTACGATATAGTTGTTTCTTCGTTGATGTTGTTTCCTTGTGGTTTGTTAGGCAACATTGTTTGATTGATTGCTTCTGACAAATATCTTGTGTTTCTTACGCAGAAGCAAATCACAAAATAATATTTTTTTTATTTTATAGATATTTTTCAGAGTTTGGAAGAGAAAACCAAGAGAAGAAATCTTTTGATAATGATGTTACTTTTCAGCTAGTTCTCGTATTGCATCATGTGGACCTGCCTTGTCTGAAACCATATTGGCCTTCTTCTAATATTTTATTTCGTTTTATAGAATTCATCATTCTTTTATGCAGAATTCTCTATCATGATATTTCTGCAAGTTTCTTTTGATATTTTTGCACTCTGGGAAGGCACTATAATTTCGTCCAAATAGCTGTATTTCCTGAATTTTTAGGCGGCAATTCTTGAATTTTTGGTGGAAGATAGTCACAAACGTTTAGTTTCGATGATGAAGAGTCCGAGGTGGAGAATTCGGAGTGCCGCATCGGGTCATTCGACATATCCTGATGGAGCATGAACTCTGCAAGCAGACAGGATGTGCATAACAGTTTACTGCTATGGCTTGCTTATCTTATTTTATATTTATCACTCCATCATGAAAAGCTAAAACAAATCCCTCCGTTTCCGACTTCAAAACTACTGAATAGGTCTCTTGCATTTCGTGTGACATGCAAGAGACCTATTATGGAGTGCAGATTTTTACTCATGTGATCTTCGAGTAATGTCTTCAGTGGTGCTTGTCTTATCTGTCTTATTTTTGGGCGTTGGCAGTTTGATATTAACTTTGAAACAATTGAGCTAAAATTGTGCATTCAAGAACTAGACTGTCCTATTCAGGTCACGATCCTATCATTTAAGGATATTTTCTCGACAAAATTCGGAAATTACAATCGAGCAAAATAATAGCGCTTTGTAACGAACGTGCAAAAAAGCAGCAGGCAAACAGACAAAGATACTTAGTAGATAGTAAATTTCAAATAGGAAAGAACTAGTGGGCCCGCAGATCTACCTAGCCAGTAGATCTACATTTTTCCGGTAGATCCACATTTTTTCGGTAGATCTACATTTTTCCAGTAGATCTACATTTTTCCGGTAGATCTACATTTTTCCAGTAGATCTTCATTTTTCGGGTAGATCTACATTTTTCCGGTAGATCTGCATTTTTAATGGTAGATCAATATAATCGGTAGATCGATCAAACCCATAGTTCAACGCCATCTAACGTGTCCTGTTGTGTGAAAGTCCTATTGAAATATGTCGAGGCGTTTTTGAGTTCCTAGAAACCAAATGTAGCGCCACCTACCATATCGTATCGTGAACCTTAGGCATTCCGAAACACGATCACAAAGTTTCATGAAAATCGGTATAGCCATTTTCGAGTTCCTGTGAACCGATCATAGCGCCACCTACGGAGGGTATATCGTGGATCTGAGACCTCCTCAGACACACAGAAAGTTTAATCGAAATCGCTCTGGTCGTTCTTGAGTTAATAAAAGCCGAACACGGCGCCATCTACCGGGCTCCTATTGTGACTCTGAGACCCACTCAAGTACGGACACAAAGTTTCATCGAAATCGGTGGAGCCGTTTTCGAGCTTCTATAGATCAATCGAGGCGCCCCCTATAGGATGCTATTGTGAATCAGAGACACGCCGATACAAAGTCACAAAGTTTCATCAAAATCGGTCCGGGCGTTTTCGTGTTCCTATACATCGATTGTAGCGCCACCTACAGGGTCTAAAAAACACGAAAAAGTGTGATTCCCTCTCCGGGATTCGACCCCGCCTTCTCTCGGTCTGACACCGAGAGTTCGCTCGCCAGACGCATGCGCCACCGGCTCCAACGTAAATTTTTACCGATCTCCGGTATTCAAATAAATAGTCGGTACTTACCGGGGATAGACATTCTTAATTTTCACTTTTCGAAATAAAATCGCCACATGGCGGTTTATTATAGGGTTTTTCACCCTTATTTTCGCTTTTCGTCAACTTTCAGGCCCGAAAACGACCTAGAAGGGCCGTAAGTCCGTCTCTCATGTCAATTTTGACGTTTCTCGGAATGTCTTCTAGCAAGGAAGATTCCCGGAAGCGAAACTTCCAGAACTTGTATCAATTTAGTATATTTAGACTTATCGTAGGTAAAAGTTGAGCTGGTTCCTGACGCACCGATACTTCGTCTTCGTCTCGACGAAAAATTCGGAGCCAGAGCAGTCGTATTTTCGAAGCCTTCTGCGAAATAAAGTCGGTCTCGCTTTTTCGCCGGGCGAAGGATAAAAAATACATTTTCGTTCGTTACGGGAAAACCGCGATAGATATCGACTTAGGGTTTTCGGATTTACCCTTTCCCCCTTCCTAAGATTCGATATCCACCCCCTTCGAACCTCGATCCGTCCTCTAGATTTTTAAAACAATTACCAAAATTCCCGATTTACTTAGGAAAAATCGCAAAAATTTCGTCGATTTCTCGAATTTTTTTAACGCATAAGGACCCCTCCGAAAAATCTTCTCGATAGCCTATGTTGGGTAGAAATCTTTCCCCTTTCCCCTCCTGTTGTAATATAGCGGTTATATAGGAGGGTTTAGCCAGACAGATACCGCCCGTGTTTACACATCTTTCTCTAAGTAAGACTCAATTTCAATTAGTATATATGGAATAAACAAAAGTGTGAAATTTGCAGCATTTACTGCGAAGTCCTTCTCTGAGAACAAACACCCTATGTATATTTCCGACCCAAAAACAACGACAACCAGTCGAAATATTCCTGCAGTTGCGTCTAGCGATGCCAAAACGTCTTCTCGACTTAATCAGTTCAGACTAGACTGACGTCTTAATACTGGAAAATAAAAATTCAGGTGTATGACGTGTAAACACCGTAACGAGGCGCGACGTTGTCATCCGTTATCAACGTAATTTCACTTCTCTTATCTCACATACACTATTAAAGTGACACCCCGTAGGCAACCGGTCTGATAGTAATTAATAATAACAGATCTTGTGCCTTCACAGGTTCGCGTTAGATCAGGCTTGACGGGCCTAATGACATCAGACAGTTCGCCCTGTTTATTATTATAGATTCACTTTGTGAAGATTTCGTTCGATTTGGGGCAGGGTTGTTGTCTCTGGCTCATTTTGGATGCTGCATTGGCTTGAATTGGCATTGAAATATTATTACGGAAAATCCAAACAAAAATAGGCTACTCCAAGAAAGTTAGGGATATAACTTGAATTTATTTTTCCACCGAGCTCAATAATAACAATGTTTAACTTTCACGAAGTGAATCATCCATTACCCCTTTTAAGGCTCAATTTCTATCCTATTAATGTATGATTGTAATGGGCAACCGCATATTGAAGTTTTTCACAAATAATCTGAGCTATGTCACAACTTCACTAAAATACGTTTCAAATATTCAATCTAAGGTCTGTGTATCTACTTTCCATAGAATCACTATGCAATTCCACAGATTATTTTTTGACGTTTCTTAAAACCAATGAAATGCTTCTTTATTTGTCACAAGGGTAAGTTTCAACCAATTATGTCATCACTGTGGCTTTTATTTGCCTAGCTAATGTCAGATAGTTGTCAAATTAATTACCTAATTGTGTCCACGCAACATATAAAATGGGTGAAAATTATCGGTTTAGTACCTTTTCTGAAGCAGAAATAACAAAAAAGATTTTAGAAACTACTTCGAAAAATACTCTAATAAGTAATCAGTCTATATGGAGACAATTTGAGACCTTCACCAAAGAAAGAAATTATATTCTGGATCAATCTACTACAACAGCTACTCTGGCATTGATTTTGAAAGATTGGGCTTACAACATGAAAAGAAAATACGGAAATGATTATAAAGAAGCAGTAATAAAGACAATGTGAAATAAAACGGAAAAATTCGTTCAAGAACTTTACTTTAATAAGTATAACAGGTATAATTTCATGATAGTTTTATTGATCTTTTTGGCGCTCTAGTTCCTCGGAACAGAGTGCTTATCAATTTGCCTAAATGTATGTAATTTTCGAATTTTTGGCTGAAAATGGTCTCAAACGATTTGGTTCGACTCACTGAGGCCGTAGGCACGATAACACTCGAACGGAATGAGCTAGTCAGTTGAATTTTTCAGAGTAGGTTTGGGAGATAAATATTTCGGCTAAGTTCGTTATTGGGCAAAATCGGACAGATGGTTTCAGAGTAACAAAAAAAAATTTTTTTTTACAAAACAAATCCAAATTAAATTTTTTTCAATAAGCAGTTTTATCATAAGAATCCAATGATATCATTTTGAACTCTAACAAGCTAATACTTTCGGAGATATGATTTTTCAAAATTTCAATAAAAAATCGTATTTTTACGTTTTCACAAAATTATATAATTATTCTTTCTATGTTTGAATTGTCATAATGTCAACTTATTTTCCTGAGACATGACATTGTCTAATTCCTTGCTAATAGTTGGTTCGAGAAACGTCAAAATCGACTTAGAGAGACAAGGGTAAAAAACCGTCAAATAAACCCCCATGTGGCGAGTTTATGTCGAAAAGTGAAAATTAAGAATACATATCCCAGGTAATTACCGACGTTTTATTCTAATACCGGATATCGACAAGATCGTACGAGGAGCCCGATAGCCGGTGTGTCTACGCTGTCGGGTTTTCGGTTTCGGAACGAGAGAAGGCGGGCTCAAATCCCGGAAAGGGAATCACACTTTTTGGCGCTCTAGTTTCTCGGAACTGAGTGCTTATCAATTTGCCCAAATGTCTGTTATTTTTATTTAAGATGCAGTTTCACCATTGAAATCCATCGATATCATTTTCAACTCCAACAAGCTAATACTTTCGGAAATCTGATTTTTCTAAATTTCAATAATGAATCGTACGTACTTCTATGTTTTCACAGAATGCTATAATTATTCTATCTAAGCTTTATTATATGATCTGTGTTCATACTCGTACATTTCATCCTGTTCTATAAGAAAGAGTCAAATCCATTTCAGCTATTTCAATTTGATTTCTTCCATGGTGCAGTTCTCATTCTCAGATTGCTCATTTAATCTTGATAAATGAACTATTATTTGAATTTAATTTCCTTTATGATGCAGTTCTTTCATAAGAATACATTGATTTAATTCCCAACTCTGAGAAACCAATACTTTCGGAGATATAATTTGTCTGTTTGAACTAGAGCGCCAGAAAGCTCCTGTCCACAGGGCTTGAACCCATTTTTTTATTGTAAAAATTTGTGAATCAAAAAATAATCTAGTCAAATATAACTCGCGAGTTCCATAAATTAGAAAATAATTTGACAGATTTTGTTCAAACTTGTTGCCATTTGGAAATAGCAACTCGAGCTCTGCGGGCTCTCGTGACTATTGCCTGGCAACAAGTTTTCAAAAAATCTGTCGAATTATTTTCAATTTATTCTCATTCTCTTGTTATATTATTACTGACAATTCATTCACTTAGCTAAATATTGACGCACTCTTCAACCTGATCCATCTAATCCCTTGCTCAAGAATAAAGTCGGCGCTTTTAATCGTTGGCAATCATCGCAAATACCCAAACAACACCCACCTCTATTGATATCCGCGGCGAATCGTGCAATATTTGAAGAAGGCCTAGCTGCTGTCTACAAATATGTAGCCCATTTAGATAATAGCGGTTGATTTAGGGCTTTTTCGGCTCGGATCACAAGATGTGGCCCATTCTGCCTAATTTATGGTTATATGTACCGTATCGAGATGGGGGTCTCTGTGAAGTCTCAGCCATTAAATTCCGCCTGATGAGTGCAGGTCTCTGTTATCTACTAACGCGGAACACGGGATTCGGGGATAAATTTTCATGAGTAACGAGAGGCTTTCGTGCATTATTGAGTTTTGCCGTCTTTTTCAGTCAGTTGTAGAGGATAGAGGGGTGGGACATGGGGCATTTTTAGGGAAGAATGAAATGGAATGAATGAGCACATACGGTGTCCGCCAAAATTTCGCAACCATATGGGAAATTTGTTTACTAATTGATTCTCAGAAAATTTCATCTTAATATATAGAAATTGGTTCAAGCCCTGTGGACAGGAGCTTTTTGGCGCTCTTGTTCAACCAGACAAATTATATCTCCGAAAGTATTGGTTTCTCAGAGTTGAGAATTATATCAATTTATTCTTATGATAGAACTGCATCATAAAGGAAATTCAATTCAAATAATAGTTCATTTATCTAGATTAAATGAGCAATCTGAGAATGAGAACTGCACCATGGAAGAAACCAAATTAAAATAGCTGAAATGAATTTGACTCTCTCTTATAAAACAGGATGAAATGTACGAGTATGAACACAGATCATATAATAAAGCTTAGATAGAATAATTATAGCATTCAGTAAAAACATAGAAGTACGATTCATTATTGAAATTTAGAACTTCATCTTAGCAGAAATTGAATTCAAACATCATAGAAGAATTTAAATTCAACAAGAGTGCCAAAAATTATCAACCCAAAACCAATAGACGAATTCTACCCAACAACGAACTCATCCGAGATATTCATTCCTCAATTATATGATGAACGATAATATATATCTTTCCTCAAATCTACAATATTCCAGTTTTGTTTTTAGTGGAGATATTCTGAACTCAATATTATTAACTTACCATTACCATTCCCATCATCATATGGATTGACCATCGTCATGAAAATATCAACCAACAAAAAGTATGATATTATATTATCATTCTCATATTCATACGATTGCTCGAATGAAACAACGTCATGTCTCAGGAGAATGAGTTGTCATTATAACAATTCATAGAATACCCACATAATAATTCTATCATTCTGTAAAACGTAGAAATACGATTTACATTGAAATTTTGAAAAATCATATCTCCGAAAGTATTAGCTTGTTAGAGTTAAAAATGATATGAATGGATTCTTATGATAAAACTGCTTATTAGAAAAAATTTAATTTGGAATTTGTTTTGTAAAAAAAAAATTTTTTTTTGTTACTCCGAAACCATCTGTCCGATTTTGCCCAATAACGAACTTAGCCGAGATATTTATCCCCCAAACCTACTCTGAAAATTTCAACTCTCTAGCTCATTCCGTTCGAGAGTTATCGTGCCTACGGCCGGACCGGCCGGACGGCCGGACAGAATGAATTTCGACCACGGATTCTTGATCAGTGAGTCGAACCAAATCGTTTAAGACCATTTTCATCGAAAAATTAAAAAATTACAGACATTTGGGCAAATTGATAAGCACTCAGTTCCGAGGAACTAGAGCGCCAAAAATCAATGCCACTTTTTGTTGTAATTTTATAACTCAAGAACGGGCTCACCTATCCAAACCAAATTTTTAGGCTTTGTTCGGACTATTCAGTAGATGGTTTATGTGAAGTTTGCACAAAATCGGTCGGGCGGTTCTTCATTTATCAAAGGAAACTTTTTGAAAATTTTACTATAAACGAGATGTCTTTTTTGATGTTAGGAGGGGGGTTTGGGGAAAATTTCGAAAGGGTTTATCGAGGAAAAATACGGAAGTTTTGTAGAGTTTCGCGTTTTCGGAAAAGATGCGAAAAGATGGGGGTGTATTTGCAAAAAAATAGCGAAAAAACGCCGATTTTGCCAAAGGAGCGAAATTGTGGAAAGGAATTCGGAGGAACGGTGGCGTTCGGAACGACGGTATTTGCGGGAACGCGAAGACAAGATTCGAATTTAGTGCGTAACAGAGCCCTTTTCCGATCCTTTCTTTCGTTTTCCCGGAAGAACGATAGGGAAATGTGACTTTTGCCGAAAATCGACAGAATTCTGACGTTTCACGTATTTCTGTGGCGAATTTTGACGCGGCTCCTTCAAGGTCGACGTTTTCGGTCTGAACGAGCGACGAGAAATGTCAAATCGAATTTGAATTTCGAACGGAATTACTCGAAAATCTCGGAATGGTAGAGAAAAACTGCGAGAAATGTGAACGAGTAACCGATTTCGATCGATCGCTTGACAGGATTGACGATATTCTTAAAATCGAAAGACGGAAATCATCCGAGTACTAAAAATCTTTATTTGGTACATAATCGGAGTTGATTCACGTAGGCAACGTGGACGAGTGAGCTGAGGCGTTGGATTGGGAATTTATAGCTCCCGAACCTCGCGAGGCGGCGGGATCGAATCTCGGAGCGTCCGAAATAGCTTTCTCTTACATTTTTTTCATTTTTACTCAATGAAAAACTTGAAGGAGCGTTACTCCAGTAAACGTATCTTGTGATTTGGATCTTTTCGTTAAGTAACGAAATCTATAATGAATATCCGTTCGATAGGACGAATTTTTGCATTAAAATTACTCAAAATATTCAAACATTAAGCAGAAAATTAACGGTCGAAAATGAAAAACCCCCAGCCGCGCATGCTCAAAATGGAGAAACAAAAATATTGTTTATCCAACTGTTTTGGATTTAGATTCAAAATAGCTAGCAACTAATGAAATATTTTTTTTTTTGAATAAATGAATTTGATCTTCCAATTAATTTTTTTTATTATTTCACTTTATACGTAGCGAAGCACGTACCGGGCAGCTAGTTCGTCATAAAAATTGGTGCATTCAATTAGATTAAATACGAGAATAGCTGTTATTTTCAGTGGCGTACGACTAGTGCGAATCGGCCGATATTATACGTTCACCATAGATTAAAGTGACCATTACTAAGCAAAATATCGAAAAATGTTATTGAATATAGATTTTTGCGACTAATAGTTATTTAATCAACTTGTCATTAATGACAGCGATTAACGATGGAGATTTCTCGACGTGCTTGCTTCGCTGGCATGTTTATGGTCGAGATCATTGATCGCTAAATCAATAAACGAGTTGATTATAAGATTTTTCCGTCGATCCCATCTTGAATTGAAAGAATTCTGGATTGAAAATTTTTTTCTGATGTGCTACGTTTACGGAAATCATTGAAACACTTGATGAAAACGTTGTTTTGGGTTACAAACGGTACCATAAAACCTGGTAACTTTGCTCAGCGGTTTCAACTTTGCCCACTTGCAAGAGCGTTCTTGATTTTTTTTTCAAAACAATGCGAGCCATTTGGAACGTTATGTCATGTTTCTACGCGTTCCTGAAAGTTGGTTGCTGAAATGAGTTAGGATCAAACATCGCATATGGAAAATTGCGTTCTTTATCGCTAGATTTGAAGACTAAAGGCTAAGGTTGGTACAGATATGATTTATGTATGGATTTAAATAAAAATTAGATTGGTTATGCCCTGACCAAGATGATTATTTTAAATTATGTCCAAATTTTGTAGGTGATGTTGCGCGAAAAAAAATCAAATTTGGAAAAGTTATCACCTGACACTTAAAATAAAATTTGCTATGATTTTGTTTTTCTTTAATAGTTAATGCTTCATTTCGCGAATAAGAGAACCCTCAAACATTACATTGGACAAATTGGCATTTTGTACGTTTACAGTTGAGTTGAAAACTTATCGACTCTAAAAAAATGTTCTTTCTTGAAGTTTTTTGGATATAAAGTTTTTTATCAAATTTAAAACGTCCCAGCGTCCTTCTGAATAATAAATAGTGGGCAAAGTTGTCAAATTAAACCTCCAAAATTGATTTTCTATGCTTTTTAAATGTGCGGGCAATGTTGAAAGATTAGCTGACAACTTTACCCAACACATATATATTTTTGTTAGTGATTTAGCTGACCTTTGAGTTGAGTATACAGCCGGAGGCTCCCTGACAATCGCGAAACACTATTAGACGAAAAAAAAAATGCAATAAGGAAAATATTTACAAAAAACGACTTGCACCTGAGCAAAGTTGGCAGATTTTACGGTAACTAACCCAAATTGTTACTGACCACCCTCCTAAGGTGATCCTCTTTTGTACCTTATACCTACCAATGGGTTCATGGACCTACGCCTGTTAAGGTTTCTACCTGAAGGGGAATGATATTCTCCCTGATTTCGATACTGGGAATTAGACAATTAGAATTATGACAAACTCCGTTCGACCCAGGTACTATGTCCAATCGAACTTGTCACCACAGTTCATTTTATTTTACACATAGACAAAGTTATTTCGTTATATTTTAATATTTATGCTGCCGATGGAACAATTTGAAAAAATCATAGACGGAATGTTAGACAATTTACATTCTGAATAATTCACATTGATATCCGATAACTGAAGTTACTTTAGAACGATTATCACGCAAAATTTTTTCAGCAGTTTATACTTCATTTTTTGGCGCTCTAGTTCCTCGGAACTGAGTGCTTATCAATTTGCCCAAATGTCGTAATTTTCGAATATTTCGATGAAAATGGTCTTAAACGATTTGGTTCGACTCACTGATCAAGAATCCGTGGTCGAAATTCATTCTGTCCGGCCGGTCCGGCCGGCCGGTCCGGCCGGCCGTAGGCACGATAACTCTCGAACGGAATGAGCTAGAGAGTTGAAATTTTCAGAGTAGGTTTGGGGGATAAATATCTCGGCTAAGTTCGTTATTGGGCAAAATCGGACAGATGGTTTCGGAGTAACAAAAAAAAAAATTTTTTTTTTACGAAACAAATTCCAAATTAATTTTTTTTTAATAAGAAGTTTTATTATAAGAATCCATTCATATCATTTTTAACTCTAACACGCTAATACTTTCGGAGATATGATTTTTCAAAATTCCAATAATAAATCGTATTTCAACGTTGTCACAGAATGATATTATTCTATGAATTGTCATAATGTCAAATGATGTTCCTGAGACATTATCTAATCAATCGAAGAATTGTGAGCGAAGTGAGAAAAATCTCAGTTGTTTGCTCCGAAATTAGTTTTTCTCAGAAAATTCTTACATTTCGGAACTGAACATGAAGTAAGAGATCTGAGAGTAGTGAGACTGCTTTTCATCCATACACATAGATATAACTCTCGAACGGAATGAGGTAGGTAGTTGAAATTTTCAGAGTAGTTTAGGGAGATGAATATCTCGGTTAAGTTCGTTATTGGGCAAAATTGGCCAGATTTAATTTGATTTCTTCCATGGTGCAGTTCTCATTCTCGTGATTGCTCATTTAATCTTGATAAATAAACTATTATTTGAATTGAATTTCTTTTAGGATGCAGTTCTATTAATTTGTTCGATTTCTCCCTTTGTCTTTTCCTTTTCCAGATTGGGTTTCGGGCACCTTGGAGAAACTTCTCTGCTTGTTGAAGGAAGGGAAAAAACCTCAGAAAAAAACCCTATCTCCCCGTTAGTGTTGTGATTTATGAAAATTGAAATTGTTAACAAAATATGCTTAAATATTAGATATTGAAGGGCATCTTTTTCTTCATTATCTAATATTTAAGCATATTTTGTTAACAATTTCAATTTTCATAAATCACAACACTAACGGGGAGATAGGGTTTTTTTCTGAGGTTTTTTCCCTAAGCTCTAGTATCATATATCAAATTATATGGTACCCCGTTACACTAACCTCTGCTAACACTGAGTTGCCCAAATGTCTGTCATTTTCGAATTTTTGGCTGAAAATGGTCTCAAACGATTTGGTTCGACTCACTGATCAAGAATCCGAGGTCGAAATCGACTCTGTCCGGCCAGCCGGCCGGCCGTAGGCACGATAACTCTCGAACGAAAGCAGTAAGAGGATTGAAATTTGCAAGGTGAGTTTGGAGAGAAAATATCTCGGACAAGTTCGTTAATGTAAGAAATCCATAAAGCGGTTTCGGAGTTATGGCCAATTTTAGTAAACCTACTTTTTATGAATATTTCCGAAACCGATCACTTGATGTATCTGAAATTCAGCATCAAATTGTAGAATCATGACTTTTACACGCATGTGAAGTTTTGTATTGACTAGGTTACCGCAAAGTGTAAAAAAATTTTTTGAAAAAAAATTTCTACAATAACTCTCGAACGGAATGAGCTAGGCACTTGAAATTTTCACAGTAGGTTAGGGACATGCATATCTCGGTTAAGTTCGTTATTGGGCAAAATAGGCCAGATGGTTTCGGAGTAACGAAAAAAAAATTTTTTTTTGAGTAACAAATTTCAAATTCAATTTTTATTTAAGATGCAGTTTCACCATGAAAATCCATTGATATCATTTTCAACTCCAACAAGCTAATACTTTCGGAGATATGATTTTTCGAAATTTCAATATTGAATCGTACTTCTATGTTTTCACAGAATGTTATAATTATTCTATCTAAGCTTTATTATATGATCTTTGTTCATACTCGTACATGTCATCCTGTTCTATAAGAGAGAGTCAAATTCATTTCAGCTATTTTAATTTGATTTCTTCGATGGTGCAGTTCTCATTCTCAGATTGCTCATTTAATCTTGATAAATAAACTATTATTTGAATTGAATTTCCTTTATGATGTAGTTCTATCATAACCAATACTTTCGGAGTATAATTTGTCTGTTTGAACTAGAGCGCTTGAAAGCTCCCTCCACAGGGCTTGAACCCATTTTTAATGTAGAAACTGTATAAGTATAACCCTCAGTAACTGAAGTGGATTGCCAACCACCGAGTCTTTTGATGGCTGAAAAATCTGCTCCAATGTCAGAAAGAATATATGCAGAAAAACGCCAAAAACAATGACCGTTGTAAAAATGTGGTTCCTCTAATTTGAGGAATTTGGTATAATTGACGAAAATGTGTTAATTCCTACTGTCTGTACTGAACGTTCATTGTTTCTATAATATACGAAAAACTTTTCGTGTGGAATCTACTCTTAAGCCTTTATATCTCTTGATTAAATTCATTACTGTATGTTAATAATGATAATCAATGCGAACTACAAATCAAATTTATTAGAATAGTTATTATTTATATTTTTATGTACTATTGATAGTAGAAAGTTTAATTTCATTCTATATTTACCTTCGTCATCAGAAATATATTATTTAGAGCATTCGCTATTGAATCTTTTATGTGTTTTTTTTTCGAGTACTTTCGATTTTTTTGGGATATATCCCTCTTTATGTGAGTTCAGTAGCTGGATGGGTGACCGTTGCCTCCATAACTTTGGAACGAACAGATAGGATTAGGGACTTTCAATTTTCAGGGTAGGTTGCGCATCCGAATGGGAGAGAGTCAATTTCGTTGTTGGGCATAAGAAATATTATGTATCTCAGGATAACTTTAGAACGGAAAGAGATAGCGACTTGCAATTTTAAGGGTAGGTTGCGCATCGAATGCGACATTTCAGTTCAGCCTGCGACCAAATGGCTTTGGAGTTATATCCATCTGAAATTTTGTTGTTATTTCCTCTATAACTCAAAATATACAAATCTGATCCAATTAAAGCTCGGTGATTACTTCTAAAATGCCGACCCATTAATTTTCGCGGAATTTCGTGAATATCGTGACGAGGACTTACTTGAGGCGTAAGTTTTTTCGTATTTCGATTCCAATAGGAATAGTAGATCTGTGATCACAGATGATTCTCTCGATACTGAAGTATGTCATTAAAAGTATTCATATATTATAAAAGCTGATAAAATGGTATTTATCGATGCTGAATTCGATTGAGAGTGTCCAATAGAGGTGGGTAGACAATAGAACATGCGCGCAAAAGCTCCTTACTTCACGTCAGTGCTTGGACCAATATTCCGATTTATCATAGCACAATATGATATGTTGGAAATCTGTAGAGAAATACAAAGTTTTAAAGCAACTTCAATATTTTTTATTAATTATGGACAACCTGTAATCCAAATATGACGATGATACGAAAATTATTTCTGATGTTTATATCATTATTGCTATAAAATAAACATCAAATTGGAGGTCTGTTGATATAAGGGGACATAAAAGTAAAAAATATACTTACCTTGAATTTTTATTATTTCTGAGATCATCTTTGTGTTTATAAGAAATAAATCAACTTTGATTCAACTAATAACGCCTCTGTTAATTAGACTGTTCAGGTTTAACCTAATATTCGTTTTCATTTATTCTCATTTTGTAAAATTTTTTTTTTCCCTCAACCCTTATTCTTGTGTGATCTATTCCTCTAATTATTCAACTTCTAATTCTGTTGAAATAAAATGCTACTAATTTAAATTTTCCTGGCTTTTTCTTGATATATCGTGTCAACTTTACTGTGGAGATAACAAGGATAATTGTTGAAAATTGAAACAGCAAACTATTCATAACATATATTTATTTGAGCTTCCTTTGCAATCAAATACAACAAAATATTAAATAAAGTTTTAACTTTCTTCAAAACATAAAAGAGCTTCGCCATGAATATGAGCTAATGCGTATACATCTTTTGTATTCATCAGTATAATAATGATTGATAAATATATTTTAAAATTTTTCTTGGAAGAAGAGATATTTGCAATATACGTATACAAGATGTTTGTAGTTTTTCGAAAATCTCAATAGCTACACACCAAATACTGTAGAAAATATTGAACATTAAAAAAATATGGGAATTATTATATTTCACATCAACATCAGTCGCTTCATTTTCTATTTTCAAATCTTTCGCACAGTATGCAGAATGTAGCCATTTTCGATAAACAATTTTCATATTATTCTACAATTTTCGAATTCAGTATCATAGTACAACAGCTAATTTTTGTATTTTTGATTCTAAACGAACGTACTGATCCGTACTTCGAGATTCACTGAGTAGTACAGATTTCTTCCAACCAAACTTCCTAACCTAAATTCTAGTACGGTTTCTCAATATTCTCTACTGCACAACCTTGAAACGACGGATTTGAAAACTCACCTCTGTGACTCAATTTCAAATGTACAGAATAAATAAACAAATTTTACATTGAAAGTAGATCGATTTGGGTTCATTTCGACCCAAACATGGGCCTGAACCAGTAAAGGGATACAACTTTCATTGGGTGAGTCATAGGAGGAGAATCTTCGTTCCTCTTGGTTGGTGAAATATATCTGAAATGGGGTAAATATCTTACAATACCGACTTATACACAAATATTTACATTCTGTGACTTTAAATTCGTATAACAATTATAATCACTTTTTAAGGTTTGTATTTTGCAAATGTACAACTTAGAACACGTTTAAGAATTATTACTAAATTGGTTGACGATATGATAACATCACAATATGGCCGCTTTAAGCGGTTGTTTTCTAGACTATATTACAAAAGAGGAATGATTGAGATTTTATACATATTTACTCGACAATTGCTTCGCTAACTCCGTGTATTTCAGGAATTTAGAATGAGGACTCTCCTCGAATCCAGATGGTACCGGAGGGCTCTTAGTACCACCGGAACTACCTGGAACATTTGGCATTTGAGTTCCTTTAAGAGGCACACCACTGCTGGACGAACTAGGCTGGTTACTCTTCAACGCCACTGGGTCCGGAATAATTCCATCTTTCACAAAATGCGTTTTGGAAAGATGGTGTCTATACGCACCTTTTGAAATGAACGGTGTATCACAAAATGCGCACTTCATAATTGAGTCCGACGTCATCACGGCATCGTTACACGCCCAACTGAAGGCTAATATTGCACCTGGGGCCGTTCCCGAGCTGGACACTGTGGTTGGGCTTGGATTAGGAACAGATTGACTGGATGAGGAGTGAGGTCTTGCATTGGTATGGGTTTCAGTCTTATCGCAGAGTTTCTGCAGCGCTGCCAAGGGATGGGAAGAACCCTTTTTGCCGGACGATGGGGCAGGGTTCTCGTTCGAAGTACCTGAGAGATTGTCGAACATGGAACTCAAAGCACCAAGACTGCCTCCTGGCTTCTTGTCGCCGTTCGTACTCCTTGGAGTACCAGATCTATCGCTACTGGTTGGGCTGCTACTGCTATTTCTACATGGACTATTCGGCGGGATATTTTCACCAGAAGTAGCCAATTGTTTGGGACTTGACGGAATCTTGTCTTCATCCTCGTTCCTGATACCGCCGCTGCTGTGGTAACTCTGCCGTTCATCCTCGTCGTCAGTGCATTCTTTCTTCACCACGACTTCCGGGTTATGTTCCTCCAGTCTGAGACAATCGTCTCCATCAACTTCCTTTTTTACTTTCACTTCGGTGTCAGAGTTACATTCATTCTTCTCATTGTACGGCGATTTTTCCCGTTCCCTTTTATCAGGAGTAGACCTTGGAGTGCTGCTGTTCAGTGGTACACCCGGAGGATCCATTTTTCCTTCAGGTGTTAGGGCATCAATACGACTGCTTCCTCTTTCTGATATGGAACTGGACTCACTTCCACTTCTCTCCCTCCTTGCGTAATGGCTTTGCTGTTGTTGATGGTAGGATCTCAACAAATTCATTGTTTGTGCGTCAACTAAAGGTTTAGTGTAATCGACACTTTCATCAATGCCTAATCTTTTCAAAATGCTGGAACCCATTGGTGCGTTTATATTGCTATGACCTGGGTAGCCAGGGTTTTGTCTTTGCCTCGAATCAAAACTCTTTTCAATCAATTTTTCTATTGCATTGAGAACTGAAGGGGAAGATCCATTATTATTTTCGCTGATTTGAGGTTTTTCCTTTCCACTCAAATCCGCACTAGGCGATCTATGTTGCGATACAGGCGAAGGGGACTTATCTTCTGATTTAATTTTGTCTCTCGTTGGAGATTCTGGAGGTAGTATGCTATTCGATATCAGAGCACTCTTTAAAAAATTTCTTTGATTAGAACCAATAGTTCCACCTCCAACACATTGTCGGATATGGTCAACGAAGAGAGAAGTTTCGATTTTGAGTCCACATTTTTCGCAGGTGATCCGGCCTGCGCTTGTGGTTTCTCTCATTTTATCCAAGAGACCACTGTCTCCATTCTTGAAATCATGTTGGGCTCTTTCTAATTCCAATAACTTCCTAACCGGTAAGGATTTCTTTCTTTTTTCTCTGGTTTGCCTTCTTCTTCCACCACTTTCTGTGATTGATCGCATAATGTGTTCTTTGTAGTGAGAATTCTTAACCATGTGATTACTGAGTTCTTTTAACGAACTGAAAGCTTGATCGCAAACCTTACATGTAAGTACAGCGCTAACGTGACTACTAGCACCACTTGGAGGGGGATTGCCTCCTGGACCTCCTCCACCGCCTCCTTTGCTGTCATCACTCGACCTCCACGAAATTATTTGTTCCTGTGAAACTATATTTGTATAATGCTGGGTTTGTTGCATGTGACTCGTCATTTCTGCCAAAGATCTGAAACTCTGTCCACACCACATGCACTTCAGGATTTGCCTCGTTTGTTCCGCTCCTTTACCCAGCCATACATCTTGTCCTCTTACTAACTTTCTAGGCAATGGCATCGTTTCTTTGATCAACATATTGAGATCAGACGACATTGGTTTGTTTGAACCGCCTGCAGAACTGCTCATATTGGGATTAGGAGGTGTTATTTGAGGTTGCGGGATCAAATTTTGAGATTGCATTGGAGGGACGGGAACATTCACACCACAGTGTTTGGCTTCTTTCATATGTGTTGTCATTGCTGCCAAGCTAGGAAAACTCTGTTTGCACCATACGCATTTCAAGACGTCCTTAGCTTGCTCGGCTCCTTTATTGAGCCAGTGAGACTGCCAAGCACTGTGTCGGTTACTGGCGGAGTTAGGGGCCGGTTGATTCGACATCGTCCTGAAGAGATCTTCACCTCCTAATTTACTCAATTCACTCATTTTTTCTAAGGCCTTGGTAGCATCACTTGGGGCGGAGTTCGAATGTTTCATTTTTCCATTCCAGAGTTCGGACGAGGATGCTGGACTTTTTGGTGACAAATTTGAAGCGGCGGCTACAGCAGCTGCGAAGTAGGGCAGATGTGAAGCACCTAACGAAGGCGGCCATTGTGGAATAGGACTTCTATATTCAGTTTTTGGCTTACGAGCTGGGGGTTGTGAACTGGTTTCATCTGATGACCTCTTTCTACCCGAACAGGATAAATCGAGGGGCCCATTTCCAGCTTCAGGTGCGGGACTTTCTGGTTTACTGAAATTCATAGCGTCTGTATCACTTTCAGCGTCACTATGTTTCGATTTCCTGCTGAAGTCTAAGATTCCATCTTCCGGAGGGGATTGTAGATTCCGATCACAGGGACTAATCGAAGTGTTGAACGTACCAGGTGGAGACGAACTTGAGGTAACCAAAGGTGATATAGAAGACCGGTTGAATGTAGGGGGTAGAGGAGATGTCATCATCATTCTATGCGATTGTTGTGCTACCGCTGCTGCAGCAGCGGCGTTCAAGTAGGCTGCCATTGCTGCTGATTGTGGAGGTAATAAAGCTGCAGCGGCCGCCACTGGCAATGTTGGTGGGAGGGATACTCCTAGTGGACTAAGAGCTGAGGATGACATAGCGGCCCTTTGAAGTAAGTTTGCCCGTTCAGAAAGCATGGACTCTCTGGATGGACTACGATTTAGACTCTCGGCAGACTCTCTGGAGTTGCATCTGTAGGGGGTCATTTCCCTGGAAAAAAAGGAAAAATGAAGAATGCTGAATAGTAACATTTCATCTTTATCTGGTTCCTCATACTTAAACGAGAAGAATATTCTTATCTAGAGTCGATTCTTACCTTATTGACCCCTCGTTGATGAGCGATCGAGGACTTGTAGGACTAGGTAATTCAGGATTTGGAGATCGACCATCTTCTTCTTGGGGTGTGGGAGAACCAGCTGAAACCGGTGAAATTGATCCAGATTCTTCATCTCCTTCTAACTTGTCCCCTTCTTCAGGAGATCCTTCTTCTCCACCTTCCCCTAGAAAGAACAATATGAATTATTAAACGGAGAAGAATTGTTTATTGTATATTGATATAGAATTCTGAGGACGACCATTTTGTGGAGGTAAAATTTATAGGTGAGGAAATTGTGCGAATATATACGAGCACAGAAAATTATGCCTAAATACCGTCTACTCATAAATTTTCATGTATCTCTATGGGCCACACAGCCTCGAAATATTCATTCAACTATAGATTTTTCAGTTTGAATGAAATGCTCACCATTGAGGCATGTTTTAGTTGAATAGTAGTTTTTCGTGGATTAAATTTACTATTCCATTACCTGTGTAGTAGCCCTGTGGACAGGAGCTTTAGCACTGCTATTCAAACTTTGACAAATCATATCTCCAAAGGTATTGATTTTTCAGAATCCTATAATCCTTATAATTCTACGATAGCTGAGGTTATTTCATTGGTCATTTTGCATTCAATCATACTTTGTTTTATAGAACAGGAGGTATTTTATATAAAAATTTTTGAATAGAACTAGAAATGAATATGACATGTATCTTATCAGTAGATAAGATGACATGTATGAACACAGATTATTTATATACAAGTAAATATTCCTAAATACAAATAAGGACGTCAATTTTCGATTAAAGCGTTCTGTGAAATCATAAAATTACGATTTCATATTGAAATTTTGAAGAATTATCTCTCCAAAAGTATTAGCTTGTTAGAGTTGAAAATTATTTCAATGGATTTTTATGATGAAACTGTATCTTAAAAAAATTTGAATTTCAAATTTCTAATGCAAAAAATTTTTTTTCGTTACACCGAATCCAGGACTCCGATTTCGCCCAATAACAAACCTACTCCGAAAATTTCAACTGTCTAGCTCATTCCGTTCGCGAGCTATCATGTTAGGCTGGTTTTCCTGTCACGCTGACGGTCGGCGCTGACGGTCAGCGCTGATCGGTCCGCTCGGATCGTTTTAATATTGCGCCTATCACATAGAGAAATAGAAGGATGCTATTGTCTCTGGCTCACTGAATGTGGAGGCTTGTCGGCGCCAGCTAGTCTGCGGCGCCGACGCGCCGGCGCGTACGTGCGCGTATATAGGTCAGCGCTGACGGCCGTCAGCGCTGCGTGACTCGAAAACGCTACCTATAGCTACATACATATTGACCTATCAGCGCCGACCGTCAGCGTGACAGGAAAACCAGCCTTCAGGCAGCTTTGTTTCAGCCAAAAATTCGAAAATTACTGACATTTGGGTAAATTGATAAGCACTCTCTTTCGAGGAACAAGAGCGCCAAAAATATATATGCGCTTGTCTGTGTTCCTTTAAAAGCTTAAGAACTTCGAATTGGAATGAAACATTAATGAATTATTCTATTCAAATTTTTTTTTCGGTTAATTCAACGCCATTAATTATTTCAAAATTATAACTGACATGTGCGCAACCCTATTTTCGACCACTTTCTCCACGAATTGTGACAAATGACATTCCAAACATATCCTTACTGGAAAATCTCATGCAGCTAAAAGAGCTCCACTACAATAAAATGATGGTTTAAAGAACAGATATTGTATGTCCACTTTTTGACAACGTTGGGGTAAAGTGATATTTTGAACGTAGGAAGACAGATATAGGGTCCGAGCAAATATTGTATGTCCCGAATAACGAGAAGTAAGACTTACTTCTCATTATAATATTTGCACAGACTCTATATATGTCTTCCTATATACGTTCAAAATATCCTTTTATTCTAACATGCATTCACATTAATTTACAGAACACCGTTTAATGAGCAAATATTTTTCTCAACAATAGATATAAGTAATTACATGTAAAACTCTAAAGATGCGAGATAAGACCATTCATTGAATTAAAGTAATCGTTTGATAAGATCTCCTCGGGTATATTCTGCCACGTTATATCCGCCAATAAGACCTTACTCAAGCCAGCAAATTTCTCAATTTGTGATTTTTGAATGCCAGACCCATTTTTCACGGACAGCCGCGCCAGCACAAGGCAGATTCATTTACATTTTCAGCCAATAAATCTGTCACTGCGTAGCAGTCCGAATGCATTGATGTACTGCGTTAAAAGAAATGCAAACATGGGCATGGACTGACCCATCAATTATACCCAACACCTGGCTTAACTTGAAAAACGTGATAGTTCAAGGAGAACCACAGTTGTCATTTCTTGAATGATTTAATGCTGCCAGTGTCATAAATTAATCTTTATTAATGGTTTCCATTTGATTACAGCGATATTTTGCGGAACTCTGGTCTCTGAAGATCAAATTTCGTATTCGCAAGATAAACATAATATGTTGCCGTTCATCATCGACTGAATCGAAACAGATCCAATTCTGCGGTTAAAATACTCTGGATTTTCCACGGGGATTCGGATTCCTCTTCAAAATGTACCATTTCTCTCTAAGTTTGATCCATGTCTATTTTCAACAATAATTTTGGTAGTAGTGTTCAAAAGTAATAATATTCAGTTTATGAGTACGATTTTTCATAGAAAATTTGGATTATTTGTAAACGTTGTTTAAGCATGTACCTTTCCATGATTAAATGGTAGACATTGACAAATACAACTGTCAATGTAACCAAGTAAAAAATGGCTGCAGTGCGTGAGTAATGTTAGTAAGAAAATGAGGCGTTCCCATCGAAAGACCCGTTACTCCGTTGATGTATTGTCAAGAAATAATTTTATGCATTTCCTTCCTGGATATATCAAAATGCTCAGCAGTTCGACGGAAATCATGAAGGGTGAAAACGGCTGCCAAATCCGAGGCGGAGGACCAAGAGGCAATCAGGAGACGAATATCGAGTTGGATATTTTACGTACGTCGGATCCTGCAAGATGCTATCTTGAAGAGGCGAATAATAGTTCTTTATGAACAGCCAGATGTTCTGTGCAACTGCAACTTCGATACTAGAACCTGTGAAAGTAGCCCGACTTCCGAAACAATATTCTCTAATCAAACTTTTCGCGCAGCTTACATTTCCCCATTTCTGTGTTCCCTTTATTATTTATTTTCAATTTATCGTCAGATCGATCGCTTTGTCTTCGTTCTCTTAGACGGTTTACTAATGAAGTTGTTTCTTTGATTGACAATCACTCCGCGAGTTGTATTCATAACTGAGCAGGACCGCCATTGTCTCAGTTTTCCCAGTTGACTTAACTCTGATTACGTTTCGTTTCTTGCAGTTGCCGTTTAATTACATATCATGTAAGTTCAGGGGATTGTTTCAGTTCTTTGTTCGTTGTTCGGAGTTACGCCCTGTCGATTCGATGGATCTGAGGGAAATAAGGCAAGGATGTGGTGAGGAAAATATCTGATAGTGTCTGGATGATTCTCTGTCTTTTTCACCCCTTATCTAGCTTAGAGGATGGTTCAAGAAGAAATGTCGCGTGGTTCATACTCAGAAACTTTTCGTAGTAGGTACATCCAAATAATTCGAGGATCAAATGAAAAATACTCCAAATCTCACACAAGGATATATTTATTTCCTAATTACATTATTTCCATTCCATACTGGGAGATAGATGGAGCCAAAAGCTTAATATAGCTTTATTCGATAACGCCATCATTTTAGAGGTTATATGTCAAAATTTCATGACAATCGGACCACGCGTTCTCAAGTTATAGCTGTTTGTGTCAAGCAACTTTAGTATTTTTATTAATAGATGAATCCGAAAGAATTTAATGCGTTGATGAAGCATTATTTTCTGATCGGAAAAAATGCGAAAGAATAGCTTTATAAGCATTATTCGGATACTGATCCTGGGAAATTAAGCGTCTGAGAATGCGAATACGGCTGTTAACGAAGAAAAAGTCAACAAAACTTGGTAAATTTGCTATTACCGACCGCAAAATGAATGTGAGGTAGATAGCTGTTTAGCAATGTGTTTACAACAACGAATGGACGATTCGGAGGCCTCTCCGGAGCTTTTGAACCATAATAAAGTGAATTTTTTGCGTTGGTATGTGATCATGGACACCATTACACTCCAAAGTCAAAGCGGTCGTTAGCTGAGTGGCTTGAGGCGGGTGGAAGCATTCCAAAGACACAACAATCTGCTGGCAAGGTTATGGCGTCAGTATTCCAGGATACGCATAGTATTTTGTTTATTGACTATCTTGATAGAAGAATAAGGATCAATTCTGAATAATACGCAGCGATATTGGACCCATTGAGCAACGAAATGGAGAAAAAACGGCCCCCGCATGGCGAAGAAAATACCAATGTTCCAGCAAGACGATACACCATGTCACATGTTAACGGCTACGATGACCAAATTGTCAAATTGCATGACATTTCCAAACTAATCCTTATTTATATTATGGAACAACAATATTTAATACTAACATCTCAGAAAGAAATTAATCAGTCGGACCAAAAATTCCGAAGAATCATCTCAGGGAAATACACGATCTTTATACTTTATACCTCTCAATATTTTTCCTATAGAATCATTCAGGAAAGCCGGACGTACACCGAACGGACACATTATTCATTTGATTATTGAATTCCGCATCTTTTCCTGGAAAGATTTTTTATTTGAGAATATTATGAACCGACCGATTAATGCCTTCATATAGTAAAGACTTCGATGTCATCAATATTTTCATCATCATACTATCCAATAGGTGTTGCCAAGTATACGAAAAATACCCAAAACGACTAAAAACTGTAAAAATTCTAAGGGAACTATAAATGGTCAACCCAATCGTTACAGAACAACGTCCCCAAAGGATTTGACGTAATAACATTCCCTTTTTCCTCAGATCCTAAACGCAATTTTATATTGTCATTGCCAGCACTCACTGCCTTGCTACATGTCTTTAGCCCAGGTTAGATCGCTCCCATTACATTGTTACATGCTACTAAAGGCAATTTACTGGGCCATTTGGCTTTGTCCACATACCGGCTCCTTCACATCCGAGCAGATAAAACGTTGTGAGAGATAAAAACCGTGAAAGAGCTAACACCTCGAAGGGATTTCAAGATGTCCGGTCCTGAGCGATAAAAAATGTCAACGAATAGATTAATACTGAAAAAAGCTACTTTTTAAGAAGCACTGAAATGAAAAGAACCCTATTCGATGGTTTTGATTGACATCAAAACCTATTTCAGTATAAAATACTGAAATATCTCGGGCGGAACGGTTTTTTGAATCAGTAATCTCTATGGTCTAATCGATTTAAATCTGTTAAATTCCTGAACTTCTTTGATTAGTATAGTAGATTCCTTTCAATCCAAATTACACCGTTTATATAGAAGCTCCATCCGGAGCCACAGAGAATTGTCGATCACAGATATAATTCGCGGAAAGACGCATCGATGCTGCGGACCGAGTCCGAACCGGTCCGGCAGAGGGCGTGCACGTACGTCTCCAAGTTGTCGGTGAGCCCAGGGAGCAACAATGAACAATAGTAACATAAATCTGTGTAATTAGTTTCAGTAACGCTGCTGTGTATCTCTCTATGCTAAGTCGAACAGGCAACTCATTGGTCGGTGAGTTGCTGTTCTCTATGACTTTACTCCGCCTTTCTCTGCAGTGCAATCGAATGTTGGAAAGGGAAAAGGACAGGATGACAACGTTGAAGAATGATACAACACCGATCACTGCGTTTACAAGCGAGTATCCTGATCGCGCCCGTCTTTTTCGATGCTTCCGAACTTCCCTGTCGCGATCTGTGCTTCGTTGGCGGTGTTGTCAAACAACGCAGAAAATAATTCCGAAATATTTCAATGGTCCTAACCGAACAACATATCAGTATATCTCCACAACCTTTTGTCAGGGAAGGCTAATGGAAAAAAATTATATCAGCCCCAGTAAAAAAATACACTACGCTCACAGTTAACAACTATAAGAAATTCTAGGATGTTTTATCTCTTCAGAAAAATCTACACCATATTTGGTTTATCTATTATTATTTTTCTGTCTATACGTTAATTGGTTCTCGGAACATATTCCTTTTAAATCTTTCGCTTGAATCTCTAAACTCCGTGTAAAATATTCCAAACCAAAAGATCAGAGGTTTATTCCATGAAAGAACATAAATATGAGTGAGAAGAACCAAACCAAACTTTAGTTTCTCGTTGTCACGTGGCAAAAACTTCGAACATTAGTTTCGTTGAAGATAGAGGAAGAACTGTAGTATTGCAAGTTTCCGGCTTGCATAAATTTTCAATTCGACATGTTCAAATTTTTAACAAGACATTCGCAAAGTGATAAGTTGTACAAAAGTGGGATACCCCTTTGAAATGGCGATGTCGCTATCTCTATCCGTTCGAAAGTTATCGTGACAACGGCCTGACGACCGGACAGAAAAATATTTGGCATAGAATACTTCATCAGTGAGTCGAACCTAATCGTTTGAGACCATTTTCGGCTGAAAATTCGAAAATTACGTATCGGACTAACGGCGGGACAAACGTAAAACCAAACTGTGTTGATTATTGGTCTTTTGGCACTCTTGTTCCTCGGAACAGAGTCTTATCATTTTGCCCAAATATCTTATCAAATTTTTGGATGAAAATTGTCTCCACTCACTGATCAGGAATTCATGGTCAAAATCGATTCTGTCCGGCCGTCCGGCCAGCCTGCCAATAACACGATAACTATCGAACGAAATGAGCTTGACAGTTGTAATTTTCAGAGTAGGTTTGGGAGATAAATACCTCGGTTAAGTTCCTTATTGGGCAAAATCGGCAATATGGTTTCGGGGTAACGAAAAAAAAAAACTTTTTTTTACAACACAAATTTCAAATTCAATTTTTTTAAGATGCAGTTTCGTCATGAGAATCTATTGATATCACTTTGAACTCTAACAAGGAACTATTGGAGATAAGATTGTTCAAAATTTCAATAATAAATCTTAATAATTCTATGATTCTACAGAATACTGTAATCGAAAATTAACCCGTATTTGTATCTATGAATTTCATGCTCTGTGTTCATACATGTCACGTTACTCATGATAAAAAATACCTCCTGTTCTAGAAAACAAAGTATGATTAAATGCAAAATGATCAATGAAATAACCTCAGCTAACGTAGAATTACGAGGATTATAGGATATTATAATTTTTGGGTGATAATATAATGCCCTTGGATAATCCGTATGATTATGGAACTTTGGTAAGTTAATCAAATAGTGTTCAGAATATCTCCAGTAAAAACAAAACTGGAATATTGGCTGAGTTTCAATTGTTATAATATAATTTTCAGAGTAGATTTGACGAATGATTATCTCGGATAAGTTCGTTATTAGGTAGGATCGTTCTGGTGGTTTTGGATTAGGTAATAATTTTTGGCCCTCTTGTTTAATTTTTAAATCACACTTTATTGAATTTATTTTATGATGCAGTTTCATCATAAGAATCCATTAATATCATTCCCAACTCTGAGAAACCAATACTTTCGGAGTTATGATTTGTCAAAGTTTGAAAAAGAGCGCCGAAGCTATAAAAAATTTTAATTTCAACAAAAAGTATATTCCGTAATCTTCGTTTATCTACGCCAACAAATCTCCGATACGTATTAATTATATTTATATTATAGCATATTTTATCGTCTACATATAAATGTCTACTGAGCTGAAAAATATTTCATTGCGCTTTTCACATTACTGGCACAGAATTCTGTTCACATACTTACAATTAAGCTTGTTTCTCTCTTCTCCGTATATCATTTTTGCGGGTATGTTCTGGGGAATATCGCGTTATCGTTTTGCCCAAATGTCTGTAAAAATTCGATTGTGTCCGGCCGTCCGTTGCGACGATAACATAAGAACAGAAAGAGATAGCGACCTGAAATTATCAGGGTAGGTGGCGCATCCCAATACGACAACAAGTTCATTAGTGGGCATAATCGGCCAAATGGTTTCCGAGTAATAATTTTGATTTCCACCAATAAAAATCCCATCAAATTGAAACTTGGTGAATAGTTGTAGGATATAAACCTAAGTACGTTTGTAAAATTTTGTGAAAATCGTAACCCATAAAATTTTCAAAAAATTACATATTAAAAAATATTTTTTATGTCACGAGCGATAACCTAATTATAACGATAGCGACTTGAAATTTTCAGGGTAGGCAGCGCATCCCAATACGACGGACAAGTTCGTTAATGGGCTTAATCGGCCCAATGGTTTCCGAGTAATAACTTTGTTATCAACCAATATAAATCCGATCGAATTGAAACTTGGTGAATAGTTGTAGGATATGAACCTAAGCACGTTTGTGAAATTTTGTGAGAATCGTAACACTAGAAAATTTAAAAAAATTACTAAAAAATATTTTTTATGTCACGATAACCTATTAGTAACGTCAATTCGAATTTACCATGGTAAATTCAAATTTAGAGTGTCCAATACAGGAGAAAGGACAAAATAATTTACTATGGTTATAAGTTTTCTCAAACGGGTGTATATTCGATATATATCAGTAGGATATATGGTGGGCCTACTTTCAACATTAGAGAAATATGTATTCTGACAATAAGAAGTCGAGAATTTGAAACTGGCTCAAATATAAGTTTAAAATTGAGCTGAAACAGACTTTTCGTACTTGTAACTTCAGCAGCTCAACAGCATGTTAACACAGATACTATCAACAAATTGTTCATGTCGAGGCGCAGTTACAAAGCTAGTTATTCGCAGAGGAAGAGACCGAGGAAGAAACGCAGATTCTATAAATTGGTAAACCCAGATCAGATCACCATGTTCTCTCACATTCATTAGGGACAATCTGATACCAGCGACCAAGTTGGTTTCGCGTACTGTAACCGAACGCCCGCAGCAGCAGCGGTAGACCAGCTATATTTTTAAGAATTCCTGGAATTAATAGCGAGAGTAGCAACTCGCGTTGACAGACAGAAATGCCGATAAGAGCACAGAGCATTAGATAGCCCGAAAGGTATAAATACACCATCGTGAGATATAGCATTCGAACGGATACCTTTATAGGAGAAATATGCGTTCAAATGAGAGACAATGGTGCATAAATCAAGAAGGCTGTGCCTGAATCGCGACGGACACTGGTGTATTGTTCCGTGGTCCGAGTGGAGTTGGCTTTTTTTTGTGCTCTACTACACAGAGCGAATGGCATTCGATGGTTGAAGGATTGAGATGTTTAAGGACGCTGCGTTAAGTCGATGTGCATTTTTGGCGAGGATGCAATTTCAGTCATGGCCGGGTTGGATACCGGAGCATTTGTTCCTGTATTTTTCTGGACGGCGTTTTCGATTGTGTATGATGCCAGGATCGTTTGTTATGCAGGAAGTTGAGATGCCCCGCGATAAATTCGGTGCGAGTCATGTCAACTTATATTGGTCGTGATTCGCAACGATCTTAACAGAGGTTCGGGAAATAACTGGAGCTGTCTCCAAATTGGCAGCAAGACAATCATTGGCTCCTTACCCGCACTCCTTAGTGGATTATACAAGTTTATATTCAGTTCGAAAATGCTGGAAGTACGGAACTTTCATTCGATTTCCACCATTTCCAGCAAAGATTTCTTAAACATTTCACGTTTGGATGAATGAAGATCCAAAAAAATTGGTTCAAGCCCTGTGGAGAGGAGCTTTTTGGCGCTCTTGTTCAAACAGACAAATTATATCTCCGAAAGTATTGGTTTCTGAGAGTTGGGAATTATATCGATGGATTCCTATGATAGAACTGCATCATGAAATAAATTGAATTAAAATAAGTGTCGTTTAAAAAATGCTTCAAAAATTATCTTTGAAAAAAAAAATCTACAATGCTTCAATGCTTCGAAAATTGTCACTAAATTTATCTATCAAGATTAAATGAGAAATCTGCAATGATTCAACCTCGTGGAATGGGTTGTTGCAACTTACACTCGGTGCATAGTTTTCACAACTCGAAATACCTAAGGAAAATATCATCGAAATGTCTAGAGCAAGGCTGGAGACATTCATAGCAGATTGTCCATTTATTCCTGATATTTGAGTAGGTAGTCGAAGACGAACAAATTATTTTAATAGTTCAAAATATATTAATAAAATACTATCCTTTTTTCATAATTTAAAATTTAATAATTCATACCACTAACCCATTCTTTTCTGTATTATCAATCTTAACTGAAGAAAAAAAGATTGACACACAAATGTGGATCCAGATTTCAGTATTTTTTTGCTATCAACATTATGAAAATACTGTATATAGGAACATGTCTTAATACTTAAGGAAGTTAAAGGTAATATTAACCTCAGTGGTCAACGAATGGTAATTTCTTTTGATGATTCCATTATGTTCTTCTTTCATATTGCCTCCATAAACTACATCAAAACAGTCTTGTATATATTCACAAATTCAAGAATTGAATATTTGCTTTCCAAGAGAAAATAACAATCACGAATTGACAATCTCTAATAGCTAGAAAAGATGACATTTATGAATAGTGATCACAGACAGATTCTGTGATCGCATTCTGTGAATACATGGAACTTACGATGTTTTATTGAAACTTTTAAACATCATATCTCCGAAAGTATTAGCTTGTTAGAGTTGAAAATTTTGCCCAATAACGAACCTAACCGAGATATTTATGCCTCAAACCTACTCTGAAAATTTCAACTGTCTAGCTCATTCCGTTCAAGAGTTATCGTGTTAACGGCCGGCCGGACAGAATCGATTTCGACCACGGATTCTTGATCAGTGAGTCAAACCAAATCGTTCAAGACCATTTTCAGCCAAAAATTCGAAAATTACAGACATTTGGGCAAATTGATAAGCACTCTGTTCCGAGGAACAAGAGCGCCAAAAAAACAAATATTCTTAGAAACCACTGATATTAAGTCAGGATCTATTGCGCACATGCTCTTTAATTCAGTTCGAAAATGCTCTGACATATAATTTCTGAAATATAAAATTTTAGAAGTAAAATTTTAATTTTGTTTTGAAGAAAAAAAAATATTTTTTTTTGTGATACGATACAGACAAAATTTCGCAGTAATTTTTGCGTCGGCATTGTACTACTAATTACCAAGTTACAATTCGATATCTATTGTATTTCTTGAGTTATTGAAGACATAACAACAAAATTTCAGATGGGTTTAACTACAAAACCGTTCAACCGATTATGCCCATTAACTAACTTCACCATCACATTGGGATGCGCAACCTGCCCTGAAAATTGTAAGTGGCTACCTCTTTCCTTTCTCAAGTTATCTTGTGATACCTAAAATTTTTTCATAATTTTTTTAAAACTTTCTAGTGATACCATCCTCACAAAATTTCACATACATCTTTATGTCATTGTTCCACAACTAGTTAGCAAGCTTCAATTCGTTCGAATCTGTATTTTGTGAGATTTTTTGGGAAAATAATATGTATGGGTATAACTCCGAAACCGTTGGGCCCATTTTGCCCAACAAGGAACTCAACTCTCCCATTCAGATGCGCAACCTACCCTGAAAATTTCAAGTTGATATCTTTTTCTGTTCAAAAGTTATCGTGGCAAAGGTCACCCCGCTAGCTACCGAACTCACATAAAGCAATTCATATCTCCAACAATATGTTCCCTAGAACATGCGCGCAACAGATCCGGTCGAATTGAAACTTGGCAGTTAGTTGTAGAATGCCGACGTGCCAATTTTTGCGAAATTTCGTGAGGATCGTATCACTAGAAAAGAAAATAAAAATGGTTCTTGAAACATTTTATATTTCAGGAACTATCTGTCAGAGTTTGCTGAAATTCCGCAAATAACTTCAAGCCACGTTTTATTCTCCCAATATTTCCAAAAGAACATAGCGCAAAAGCTCCTTAAGAATATTCTGCACTTTAATATTCCTTACTTTTCTGTTATTGTATTTGTTCATAAAATCTCAGCGAGAATGCCAGTTTATACCGCGGATATTTAAATGAAAAAAGCATGATGCAGATATGGAAAAAATCAATTCATTTGATTTAAAATCTAGATTTTGGACTGTAGATGCAAATATATCCATTAATCTGATATCTGGTCAAATAACTTCTATTCATGTGATATAACTGCTAAGTGACTAATGATTTAGTGATAGACAAAATGTTTCCACGACAAAAATGTCAAGACACATCAACTTTCTTACGTTGTTAGCATGGACCACACTGTGCAGGTACATATATTCCTCTCCCTTTCCTTTCAACCCCCCATTCATCATCTTATTAATTGAATCTCATTCAATCAATCACGATGTCAAGTGGAGATTCATCATTCCAATGCTTGACAATCCTTATCTCTTGACTGTTACCTGTTACGGCCTCCACAATGAATTTTATATTTGCTCAGTCATGATATGAAGAATACCAGTCGAGTGCGAACAGCGGAGGTACAGGTGTTTTTTTTTCTTGAGGTACTCCGACAAATGAAGTCACTTCATTTAGATTCTTAAACATTCCATTAGAGTGGAATTAACTTGTAAAATTTACGTCCGAAATTTCCACAACTTTCGACGCAGAGGATATCAACAACAGTTGATCAGGGAACGTAACACCGATGACAAATTTTACAAAGAATATCTGAAATACGTTGTTGTGAAAAAACACTGTCTTGTACTTAAATGGAAGAGCCGGTAATTCCGCAAAAGGAACAGAGAAAAATAATTCTGCTGGTACTTGCCGACCCGTGTTTCTGCTAATTGGCTCCTTCGGGGTGAAGCAATCAAGAAACCAAGGAAAATATGGACATAAAACTGAAAACAGGTGACGCTACAACAAGGCGAGCAACCAATTTGTTCCGTCAGCTCTAGGACCCCCAATTCTGAGAATCAATACTTTCGGAGATATGATTTGTCAAAGTTTGAACAAGAGCGCCAAAGCTCATCTTCATACCATATTTTCTGACACCGGGCGTCGCTTTTTCCGATTTTCATGGCATTCACCACCTTAAAATGAAAATTCAAAGTTACCCGATGCACCAAATTCAAATTGCGGGTAAAATTGAACGATTCAAATTTACCCGATATTCATACGTTTCCCAAGTAGTGCAGAAATTAAGAATTTTAACACGAAAAGAATATTTTTAAAATGGAACTGGAGAAGACAACATAAAAGGCAATGAAAATTAATATCTCACCTGATCAAAACCCCTTTTGTATATTTTATTTTGAATTATTAGGAAGCAACCAACTCCCGCTGAAAAACGCACTCAGAAATGCCGCGTGAAACGTAACACAATATTTTTTGACAGATGAGTAGTTCTCTTTAATGTGGCAAACTGCACATTGGTATATTCCGTTTCAAACAGTATCTTGGACTTGCGTCCGACTTTTACGCATGATAAAAATAAATTTATCATTTGTAAGGCTTTAATCAAAGTTAGAGTGGAATTCAAAGTTACCCAAGATGACTGCAATGAACGAGAAATAAATTTGAAATGTATCTTACAGGAAAATAAGATGATATGTGTGAACATAGATCATACGATAATTCATTGATAGAATAATTAGGGCATTCTGTGAAAACATATTAGAAGTACCTACGATGTATTATTGAAATTTTGAAAAATCATATCTCCGCAACTATTAGTTTGTTAGAGTTAAAAATGATATCAGTGGATTTTTATGGTCGAACTGCATCTTAAAAAAAAAATTAATTGGAAATTTGTTATTCAAAAAAAATTTTTTTTTGTTACTCCGAAACCATCTGGCCAATTTTGCCCAATAACGAACACAGCCGAGATTTTGATCCCCTTAACCTACTCTGAAAGTTTCAAATGTCTAACTCATTCTGTTCGAGAGTTATCGTGCTAACGGCCGGACAGAATCGTTTCTGACAACGAAGTCTTGATCAGTGAGTCGAACCAAATCGTGTGGGACCATTTTATCCAAAAATTCGAAAATTACAGACATTTGGGCAAATTGATAAGTAGGTACACCGTTCCGAGGAACAAGGGCGCCAAAAAGTGAATTGAAGTTTTGAGTAATGGTTCAAGAACAAGAAGTATTTCGTGATGGTGTGAATTGACAATAAAACATACGCGCAGAAGCTCCAGACTTTACGTCAGTGCTTTTCTCGAAACTTTATAAGTTGATATTTCGACTAATTTAACATTGACGAACATAACCCACTATAGTAAGTAGGGGAGCCCACGTAGCTAATTCGGGATTTACTCGAGCGTCATAGAGAGCTATTGGGTTGTCAAGCTTAGATGATAAGAAGAAAAAAATGTTATATAATATATACCCGTTCATCAGTGGGGTGAGCGGATATAAATTTTCAAAAATGTAAAAAATAACCGTTACGTGGACATACTCGAGCGCGTCAGATATTGATAGCATCTGTGTCCTACGTATTTTAAAAAATGTATAGATGTTAATCTGATCGTTTCCATGATGGAGGTGATCATACGTAAGGGTTGAAAATGAAAAAAAATTTTTTTTTATCGAACTCGTTAGATTTTCTAAGGGGGTGTTAAGTGAACCTTAAAAGATGCTCTTGTATAATAATCTGACGATTGGGATGTAACGCAAACTCGTGGTCATTATTAGAATATGCAAAAAAAATCGCCATTTAGAAATACTCAAGCGCGTCAGATTAAGATATATATGGTTCATCAATATGGCCTAGACGTGCTGTCTCCTAATCTGACGATTGTCTGGAGGGATTCGCTAAATCTGAAATTAAATTTTTTTTTTTTTTAATTTTTTTAAATCATTGCACTTGATTAATCGAAAAGCTCAGGAAATAGCGTGCAAATGAAAAAGCTTATGTTGTTTTGAGGTGAATATTTATAAAAATAATAATTATACAAAATTAAATTTTTAAGGGTATTTTTTTTAATCATCTTCATCAGTAGAATCCTCTTCCGGAGTGGGACGGAGTGAGAGAGCAATAGATAGAGAAAGAGTGAGAGGAGAATAGAAACACGGAGAGGGGAATATAGGCATGGCATAGCTGCACGCATTCAACTTTATCAATTAATTTTTATTACTTCGGCTTGTGAAAATCGTCAGATTATATATTTTTCGTAATTCTTGCATTATTCCCTTCAAAATAAAAAAAAATTTTACCACGCTCGAGAATGTCAAGATGTCGTTTTTTTTTACAACTTTGTAACCCTCCCCCTTCTTTACGTCACTCTCAAATTGTCAGATTAATGGAATATACACTTTTTAGCATGTAACTAACTCGCCCCACCTTAATCTGACGCGCTCGAGAATTTTCGATGATCAACTTTTTTTTACTAATCTGATGCTTTATCCTTGACGGGCGGCCATATATATATGGCTCATATTTGATGGAAAAACTTAACCAGGTACAAGGTATCCCCCCATATATTAATCTGCCGCGTTTCAGTAAATCCCAAAATCCCCGCTTGGGCTCCCCTACTACTAGAATTTCAAGTCCCGCGATGTGAATGATTATCCCCTCTACCCTGCAAGAATCAGATCGAAGTTGAAACACTCGAAGGCAACATCAAGGTATGCTGACCTCTCGCCAATTTCCTCTCTCGCCATCTCCTCAGAATCATTTCGGCGCGTTCATTAGGAAAGATAGTAAATAAACCAAACAGGCATGAAGGGAGATATCAAGGGAGGGAGGCGGCGGTCATCGTGGTCTATTCGAGAAGGCAAACTTCATTAGACGTGTCTTGGTTCGATTACGACTCGCCGAAATAAGATTTCTCACCTATGACCGGCTAGAGGGCGCTATAAGCATTAATGGGGGAGTCCCCTAGGAACTGAGCTCAGCGCGAACGATAATCAGGTGCCGGCTTTGAATTTTCACGCCGCATACCAATCTGCGGATTGTGGAAGGGGTGGTTGTAATAAAGTGTGACCTCAGGCGAGTTCTTAAAGCATCGGTGCTTCTCTTATCTCGTCGAATGAAATTGTATCAAAGTGTTCAAATTGATGAAAAGTTAAGTTTTGGCTCATTGATTCAGAATCCGTGCTCAAAACCGTCCGTTAACACTTCAACGGAATGAGCTAAACCGTTTCTCGGTTAAGTTCGTTATTGGGCAAAATCGATGGTTTTGGAGTAACGACAAAAAAAATATTTTGTTCACATTACAAATTTCAAATTAAATTTTTTTAAATATGTAGTTTGATCACGAGAATCCATTGCTATCATTTTAAACTCAAACAAGCTAATACCTTCGGAGGTATGATTTTTTAAAATTTCAATATTAAATCGTAATTCTATGATTTCACAGAAGCTGTAATCGAAAATTAACGTCCGTCTTTGTTTCTATGAATTTCATGATCTGTGTTCATACATGTCATCTTGAAACAAAGTGATATTTATTTCTAATCGTTCTAGAAAACAAAGTATGATTGAATGCAAATTGATCAATGAATTAGCCTCAGCTATCGTAGAATTATGAGGATATTTTAATTTTTGAGTGATAATATACCTAATAATGCCCTTGCATAATAATCCATTTTTCGGCAACCGTCCGGGAAGTGCCCACTTCCCGGACGCTTTTTCTTTGAGAAAGAAGCATTTCCCGGCCTAGTCCGGGAAGTACGTACTTCCCGGACTAGGCCGGAAGAATCACGTCGTTATGGTCATTGTAAATATGAAAATCTTGGTAAGTATATTTTTGATAAATGAAGTTACCATAGCACTGAGAAAATGGCTGACAGTTCATATAAAATAGTTAACATGTTATATTTTCTGTTCTGTTTATTATTATTATTATTATTATTATTATTATATTTAATTTGAATAAGAATCAAAATATATAAAAAAGAAATGTGTCGTCTCATTGATTTGTTATTCTACACGGTTGCCGAAAAAATATTGTACGCAACACGCCCAAAAAAGGTTTTTTTGGACTCATAGACTTCTAGGACGAGCGTAAGCGAGTAAGCGAGATTTTGTCTATTCGTCCAAAAAAAACCCTATTTTCCGGACTTGTTACGTAAATTACTATTTATGATGGAAATATATACTTTGGTGAGTTAATCAAAGTGAGTTTTGAATGTCTCCAGTAAAAACAAAACTGGAATATTGGCAAAGTTTCAAATTATGTATATAATATAATTTTCAGGGCAGATTTGAGGAATGAATATCTCGGATAAGATCGTGTCATTGGTTATTATCGATCTGGTTATTTTTTTGACCCCCTTGTTGCTCTGAACAGAGTGCTTATCAATTTGCCCAAATGTCTGTAATTCTCGCATTTTTGGCTGAAAATGGTCTTGACCGATTTAGTTCGAGTCACTGATCAAGAATCCGTATTCAAAATCAATTCTGTCTGGCCGTCCGGCCGGTCCATGCAAATTGAAAAGAGATTACAGCACGCGGTGTTCCCAAGAGGTCACCCATCCAAGCACTAACCACACCGGATGCTGCTTGGCTTCAGTGTTCGGACGGTATCTAGCCTATTCAGTGTGGTATGGCCTTAAACATTACTTCTTCCTCTAACTCTACAATTATATTCATGATGCAGTTCTATCATACGAATCCATTGATGTCATTCCCAACTCTGAGAAACCAATAATTTCGGAGATGATCTATCAAGGTTTGAACAAGAGCGCCAAAGCTTCTGCACATAGGGCTTTCCCAAATTTTTTCAATTCAAATTCTTTTATGAATATAACAGATACAGAATGGAGGAGAGAATTGGGCGCACTTAAAAATATTAAAGATTTTTGTGATGTTTAGAGATATATTTCCCAACTTTACGTTCTGTGCTAGATAGGTGTCTACTGAATATCTGAAAAAAAAAATCCTCTTTGCCTTTAACCAATTGGAAATGAAACTGATTAATTCGAATCACGTCAACGAACCCAGCAGGCTACATGAGGCGTCTTTAAGCAATTCTCTGCAGGACTTCCAAAACCTCTTGTTTCTGACTGAACTCTTAACTAACTCAGGAGCAGTAAGGTATACACTATTTTCGCGTACGCGGTTCTACAGCAATTAAATACAGGATAATGCGATTTTCTGCATTTTTACACTTAATGAAAAGTGCATATATCTGATTCATAGGTACGAAATATTGCTTCGTGTCTGTATTTGGCGCTCTTGTTCCTCGGAACAGAGTGCTTATCATAATTTGCCCAAATGTCTGTAATTTTCGAATTTTTGGCTGAAAATGGTCTTAAACGATATGGTTCGACTCACTGATCAAGAATCCATGGTCAAAATCGATTCTGTCCGGCCGTTAACATGATAACTCTCGAACGGAATGAGCTAGACAATTGAAATTTTCAGAGCAGATTCGAGGGATGAATATCTCGGTTAAGTTCGTTATTGGGCAAAATCTGGTCTGGCCTGATGATTTTGGAGTAACGAAAAATTTTTTTTTTACATTAAAACTTCTGAATTAATTTTTTTATGATGCAATTTTATCATAAGAATAATGATATCATTTTCAACTTTAACAAGCTAATACTTTCGGAGATATGATTTCAATAATATGTACATCGTAGTTCTATGTATTCACTGTCTGTGTTCACTCTTTATAATAGCGCGTCGACATTCTACAAATAATTACCCAGTTTCAATTAGATCGGATTTATATATTTCAAGTTTTTCAGGATATAACAACACAATTTAAGATGGGTATAACTCCGAAACCGTTTGGCCGTGTTTGCCAAGCAACCAACCTAATTGTCCCAATGAGATGTGCAACATACCCTGAAAATTGAAAATCGCTTACTCGTCCTGTTCGAAAGTTATCGTGGCAACGAAGACCTATGCTACTGAACTCACCCGAGGCTGCTCGGATCTCCAACAAAGTGGTCCAATCGTGCTTGGAAAGTTTGGAATTTGGCTGAAAAGTTAGGTTTTGAAGGCTCTCGCAAAGTTTCAGCGATATCGGAGAGATAGATTCTAAGATACAGAATATTTGTCAATCATCTTTTTAAAATTTTCTAGCGATACGATCGTCACGAAATTTCGCAAAAATTTGTGCGTTGGCATTCTATAACTAACTACCATGTTTGAATTGGATCGGATTCGTAAACTTTCAGTTTTTGAGGAAGTAACCACAACATTTCAGATGGGTATAACTCCGAAATCGTCTGGCCGATTACGCCATGTTGCATGGGCATCCCAATGTCGCATTAGAGTGCCCAACATGGCCTGAAACTTGCACGTCGCCATCTCCTCCCGTTCTCAATGTATCGTTAGACAAATAATATTTTTTTCTTAATTTTATAGTGAGTCAATCGTCAGGAAATTTCGCATACGTCTTTGTGTCGGTATTTTACAACTAGCTACTAAGTTTCAATTAGATCAGTTTTGTATTGTTTGAAAACTATATTATTACTCGGAAAACGTTTGGCCGATTATGCCCATTAACGAACTCAACCGTCGCGCCACCTACCCTGAAAATTTCAAGTCGTAAGTTAGCGAGGCGACGGCCGGCCAGAATCAAATTTGACTAGTGTCCGACCGAAACTGGTATTTCAGCCGAAACCGAAGCCGAACTTTCGGCCAGGGTCTCAGTTTCGGCTGAAACCGAAACCGAAACTTTATATTTCATACTGAAATCTACTGTATTTTTCAAAATTTTTTTCGCATATACATAAAAATAGTTAAGGAGTATTAAATAAAATAAAAAGACATTTTTTTTTGAGATATTTATTTATTATTTTGGTATTACCAAGTTATCAAAATAATCAGTCGAAGTATACAGGGTGATTCCAAATCAGACGTGAACCTTAGAGGAGGTGTTAGTTGAAAAAGAATTAGTATGATTTGAAAGGGGATATAAGAAGCAAATAGAGGAAAATAACGAATTCAATATTTTTTTGTTGCAACTGAGCTCGAAATTACATTAGAAAATGTATTCATAAATTATGTTCCACCATTCCATAGGCTAGCACGTGCCATCTTTCTGATGTCTTCAGTTGTTATTTTCCGCCTGAAATTAACTCACGCTGTCTTTTGATACACATTCACTAGTTTGAATGCCGGACATTCAAAAGGTTGCTTATAAAAAATCTGCTGAAACGAAACTAGTTAAGCAATCTAACGAAATATTTTAGAGAATGAAGGAGGAATTTGGCAAGCTTTTAAAATAATTTTGGCATACAAAATTGTGAAATTCGAAAGTTGCGGACAAATTGATTTTTCATTTACACCATACACCATATACCACATTTCAGATCATACTAAATCTTTTTCAACCTCTTATAGAGCATAGTTTTGCTTTTTTCGTACATATCATATTCTTTTCTGATGAAAATAAACCAAAATTATCACCAAATTTGGTCAACGTAGAAAAAATTGACGTAATATGTACTATAAGTTCAGAAATCTTTTAAAAATCACCCGAACTCCAAAAACCGTTGATTTTAGATTATTAATAAATATGGATTAAACAACAGCTAATGAGTCATACTCCAAGTCTCACGTCTTATTTGGAATCACCCTATGTAATCTAATTAATAATCATTAAAGTGAATTCTCATGAATTCTCTGTCTTAACAAAGATAGATCACAATAACTCGTATACGACAATTATGTATACCTACTTATAACTCCTGGCCAAACGACCAGGATAATTCACGAACATTCAAGTTTCGGCCCGGCCGAAAGTTTCGGCCATTTTGGGCCGAAACCGAAACTAAGGCCGAAACTGGCCGAAACCGAAACCGAACTTTCGGTCGGTCACTAAATTTGACCAACTTCAGTGGCCGTACCGTTAGATACTTCTCCGGTTCCGCAACTGGAACTTGTACAGCTTCTGCACAACACCATAAAAAAGCTAGTAAATCTATTCGTCGGAATGAAATTGAGCCTTTACAATCATACTCTGCAATAAACGTAATCACTTTGCCGGGAATATTATTAACTATCATCAGCGTGCAGTCCTTTCTCTCTACTACGCCGCATGAGCAAAAGCAATTGATTACTTACCTGCTATTCAATTCAGCTCTTTTCGATACGTCTGAAAATTCGACGATTTCCTCGAATCGAATCGATTAAGCGAAACCGTAATTTTCGGTCGGTAGAAGTAAGCTCTGGAGGAATTTACAACCAATATCAATAAAAGGCGAACCTTCCATCTGTACGTACAGCACATATAAATTTATACCACAAATATAATACGTAAAATATAGAGACAGGCGGCTAGTAAAGTTAATGCGAGTAATATCGTCATTAATTATTCGTTTCGCAAAAATTCCGTCTTAATAGCAAGATGACTGAACATAAATACCTCTTTGATTAAAGATGCAGTAAATAAAGGCGCTATCCCGCCGCGGCTCGATCGGAAATCCAATAGACCTGTTGATTTTAATCAAATTAAACTGAAAGTTCTTCGGCGTTTGGAAAAAATAACGAGCTTATGTCGGCTTCTAGTCTTCAGCAGTTAAACGCAGTCGTATTGCCGTAATTTCAGGAATCAAAACTCAGAGTAATTCAGTGATCCGGTTTTGCGATGTTCTCGCCACGATCTGACGGCAAACGGCTGTTATCTGGTGTTATTGACACGAAGGGCAGTCGCTCTCGTCAATTGCGAAATATGCGATTTCGAACGAATGGGTTTCTGCGAGATTATATACGGGCTACAGCGCCTCTCAACCAGAGGATTCATTTTTAATCGAGGTAGGAACGCAGTATTCGTGTGAACATCCGGGATATTTTTACGTCAATCCAAAGTACAGACTTTGAGATTAAAAATTCTTAAAAATCACTGATGTGAAGTCGGGAGCCTTTACGCGCTGTATTGTCTATTCCTACCTAAAATCCTCACAAAATACTGCATGAAGTTGAGGTCAGCGGAATCTGACAAAATATGACATGTTTTAAAACAATTTTGATTATTAAAAAAAAATGTTTCTAGTAATCAGAAAGGTACCCACGAAATTCTGCATATATTTGCGGGTGAGCATTCTTAAACTATTGAATGGTTTCTTTCTGGGTTTTCTCTCCCAAACTCTGAAAAATATCTATAAAATAAAAAAATAATTATTTTGTGATTTGCTTCTGCGTAAGAAACACAAGTTATTTGTCAGAAGCAATCAATCGAACAATGTTGCGAAACAAATAGCAACGAAACAACATCAACGAGGAAACAACTATATCGTAACGTTTCGGAGTCTATATCAGACTCCTTCTTCACATGCTTAACGAAAAAATCTTCAGAATTATTTTGTTGATTGTTATTCTGAGATTCGAGAATTGTCTGAAGAAGGAGTCTGATATAGACTCCGAAACGTTACGATATAGTTGTTTCTTCGTTGATGTTGTTTCGTTGTTATTTGTTATGATTGCTCATTCAACCTTGATAAATAAACTATTATTTGAATTGAATTTCCTTTATGATGCAGTTCTATCATAAGAATACATTGATATAATTCTCAACTCTGAGGCAACATTGTTCGATTGATTGCTTCTGACAAAAATCTTCTGTTTCTTACGCAGAAGCAAATCACAATATAATTAATTTTTTATTGGCGCTCTAGTTCCTCGGAACTGAGTGCTTATCAATTTGCCCAAATGTCTGTAATTTTAGAATTTTTCGCTGAAAATGGTCTTAAACGATTTGGTTCGACTCACTGATCAAGAATCCGTGGTCGAAATTCATTCTGTCCGGCCGATCCGGCCGGCCGTAGGCACGATAACTCTCGAACGGAATGAGCTAGACAGTTGAAATTTTCAGAGTAGGTTTGGGAGATAAATATCCCGGCTAAGTTCGTTATTGGGCGAAATCGGACAGATGGTTTCGGAGTAACAAAAAAAAATTTTTTTTTTACAAAACAATTTCCAAATTAATTTTTTTTTTAATAAGCAGTTTTACCATAAGAACCCAATGATATCATTTTTAACTCTAACAAGCTAATACTTTCGGAGATATGATTTTTCAAAGTTTCAATAATAAATCGTATTTCAACCTTGTCACAGAATGATATAATTATTCAATGTATGAATTGTCATAATGTCAACTTATTTTCCTGAGACATGACATTATCTAATCAATCGGAGAATTGTGAGCGAAGTGAGAAAAATCTCAGTTGCTTGATCCGAAATTAGTTTTTCTCAGAAAAGTATTACATTTCGGAACGGAACATGAAGTAAGAGATCTGAGAGTAGTGAGACTGCTTTTCATCCATAGACATAGATATAACTCTCGAACGGAATGAGGTAGGTAGTTGAAATTTTCAGAGTAGATTAGGGAGATGAATATCTCGGTTAAGTTCGTTATTGGGCAAAATTGGCCAGATTTAATTTGATTTCTTCCATGGTGCAGTTCTCATTCTCAGATTGCTCATTTAATCTTGATAAATGAACTATTATTTGAATTGAATTTCCTTTATGATGCAGTTCGATCATAAGAATACATTGATATAATTCCCAATTCTGAGAAACCAATACTTTCGGAGATATAATTTGTCTGTTTGAACAAGAGCCCCAGAACGCTCCTGTCCACAGGGCTTGAACCAATTTTTATTAGACCATAATGTATCCAAAGTTAGCCAACTTCGATCATTCACAGACCTATTAGTATAAACCTCTCTTTTGTCAAACGATATGTCATTTGTCGATGCATTATTGTTCATTGAGGCCCAAAGCGAAACCATAATAATCTCAAATCCCCAGGCATAAGTCTTCCAGGAAAGCTTGTTGAATTAAATATCCACTTAAATCTTCCAGTAGATCAGCCAATTTTCCTCCAATAAGATATCTCCCCAATTAATGTAAGTCCGAGCACAGACCATGAACAACGACATAGCTACAGAATCAAGGCGATAGCCAGATATCACGACGCAATTACACATTTAGATTTACAGTCGCTGGCATCTAAACGTCACCATTAACATACCGTGGTAGCTGCCCGCTTCGGCTGAAAAGGTCACAGAGTATGTGCCACCGAAGAAAACCGTACCTCTATGGTACATGTATCCGCCTTTGTGTTCGCTGGTACCCCATTCGGTTATTGTATCGCCATGTGAGTTATGGCAGAGGGATTTGTTTGGAGAAGCGAATACCTACTGCCTGGCTTGTTTGTTGATAGCCTTGAGTGCACCGCGATAACAATATACTGGGCTAGAGCTCACCTCTAGTTTCGTGGAGGAATCAATTGAAATACACCCTTGTATATCCGTGCTGTTTCGAGAATATCAAATAGTTGAGGAACCTGATATGTATAACGAATTGCTGGTGTAGAAATCTAAAATAAGAATCTAAACAATGCATTTGTTTCAGACTACAGAGTTGTCATTACGAATAGAATGTGGACCGTGATTTGTCCCGTCAGATGTTTGCTATACACCTGCCCGTAGTAGATCATGTTGGCACCGAATGTCCGGAGGAGATCAA
This sequence comes from Halyzia sedecimguttata, assembly GCA_937662695.2. NCBI lineage: Eukaryota > Metazoa > Arthropoda > Insecta > Coleoptera > Coccinellidae > Halyzia > Halyzia sedecimguttata. Next base: position 101,004,877 of record OW569414.2, read on the forward strand.
TTACAGATTCTAATACAATGTTGCCATCTGCTTCACGTCTTTCAATGAATTCTCATTACCCAACAACAACATTTATAAATGATAGGCTGTGGAGTTTTATTTGCAACTTCTCACTTCTTGAGTTCTGTTTATATCATAGAATTTCTAAACTGACAGCCAATATTGAATTATTGTCAACGATCTTAAAATTCGTGAAAATTCAGTTTCCAAATCATATAAATCTGCAATGACTTATGATTAAAAACAAAACACATCTATTGTGATATCCTATTAACGCAATGATAAATTAATAACGGTGGATGGATTTACTCTATAGAGGCCTGTAAAAATCCATATCTATCGAAATATACTGATGTTCAGATTCTAGAATCTTCTCTGAAAGCCCACATAAGAGGTGTTATAAACAGATTCATGCAGCCTGTAAATGTTAACAAGGGCAAAAGGACAGGAAGACCTCAAGTATCTCATGGAGTTGTTGAAGAATTGAGAACACGAGCTGAACAAAATCCTCAAATGTCCCTGAATAAATTATCTTTACAGTCTTCTGTCCCCTTGAGTACTTGCCACAAAGTATTGTAAAAAAAACCTAATTTGTACCCTTATAAAATAACATAATAAATAAATAAGGTTTTCAAAAGACAATACCATAATATTGAGGATATCCAATCATCAATAACAATGTGTGCCAAAATATTGGGCCAAAAATGTTAAAAAATATATTCGACAACAAACGAAAACGAATTTATAAATCCTTTAGAATAATGGAGTACGTTTTGGACATTTGATGAGAAGTCATTGTTAAACTTCTCACAAATGGCCAAGCTCCCAAACTAGTAGTTATCTTACAGTTCTTGAATGTATTCTGTACATTTGTATTGATTTATTACTTTCATTCGAACATACAAATTAGTTCAACAGTAATGCATTCAGTTATCAGTACATACATCTAAAAATTCTGAACAGGATTTAAAAAATTCTTCCATTCAAACACAAGGGAGCAGATTATTATTCATATCTGTTCAATAGCTAATATAATATCTATTGAATATAAAAGGAGAATAGAATCCCAACTAATGAATAAATCACTCTCGATTCCATCAGAGATATTTTCTGAAAGAAAACTCCTTAAAACGGAGTAAACTTCCAGTAGGTATCATTTCTCATTCATTCAATCAAATTACCCTACTCTGGTCATCACAAAGTCTGTTGTAAACCCAGAGAAAGAGTTAAGCTCAGAAATTATACTATGTAGCCAAAATCTAGTGTCAAAATCCTTAAATTCATTTATTTGACTTTCTACAAACTTAGTGCGAACTATCTCAACTATTAAATCAATTGATTCTGTATAATAAAAGTTTATGGTCCAAACTGAGACGGGAGGAATAGTAATCTTCCAGTGGCAATCTTTCTGGAACTAATCACTTATTATTGCCAATGTAAATAAAAGAGAAAGTGAGGTTCTGTGGCTGGAATTGCAAACCAGAACAGCATGCATATGAACCAGCAAAATGAGAGGCTTTCAGAATCAACTTACGATGTTACAATCATTCATAAAGACCCTGTACAAACGTTAACCTGTATGAACGAGGAATAAGATTTTTCCACATAACCTAACTTTAATGTGTAAAATGAACGCGCGGCTATTAATACTGGCAACCTTGCTCCTAACATTCGTTATTGAGGAACTAGTATCGTTGAAGAATGTGTGATTTAAGCGCTTGTCAGCCTCCATCGACGATTTATACAAAGCAAACGAAGACGCATAAGTGCTCATCATTTTAAATATTTAATAATTTGACGCATCCTTATGAGTATGGGAACATAGAGTAGTGGATTTATCGCCTGACAAGTGCAGACGTCATAACTCAAAGTTCTCTGCTTGACGATCCTGAGTGTAGTCAACTCTTTTACACGGAGTGGTATTTCAACGCTTCTGTTTATAAATATACAAAAGATGCTTTGATGAGGGCTTGAAATAATACTAATTGAAGTTCAAGCAGTAATTATATAAGACGACAATTTCCTACAAATTGTTTCCGGTTGACAATACTGAATAATTAATTGCTCATGGTTTAATATTTCCGGATAAAGACGCGAAAAATATTTTACTGCGTGAAAATATCATTTTGCTCGTTTTAGGGTAAGTAAAAAGTAAAAATGGTCCTTCAGTCCATCAGCATTTAATTTCAACATGGGTTCTTCTTACCATTATGTGCCCTTCTGATGGGAAGGGGTGAGAGTGTTTGAAATATGAAACTATAATAAAGGCATTGATGTAGCATCAGAACCTCAGCGCTTTAGTTCATGAAATGATCAATAGATTTGACTGATTTACCATATAATAATGAAATTTATTGTTATCACAGATTCGTCATTAAAAGGAATTAAATTCATATATCAGAAAGTTGTTGCAAATATAAATTCGGCACAAGAAAAAAGATACAGGCTGTTGAGATTTGAAAAAAAATCAGTTTTCCTTTTGTAGTTTTGACATGGTATTCAGAATGAAATGAATTTTGGTGTGGAGTTTTATATAACTATGTCACATAATCTGCAATTAACCTTTTTTCCAACATCTACTCGTTTCCTCGTTATAGACTCGCAAATTCATAAAACTATGAGAAATTAGCATAATAAAAGCAGATGAAGGTTATCTCGAGCCATTTTAAGAATACCCTAACATTTTAGAATAATAACTTATTCTTCATCATTTCTCCTAAAACCTACCGTTTTCGAGATATTCTTTATTGAATGTCATAAAATATGATAAAATTCCAGAAATTTAACTGCATTTATCAATCCAGACCTGGACTAGAATAACAGATGATCTGTGCTCGGATAAAGACGTGAGTATTAATCTCAAAGTTGACACTTGAATGGTTGGTTATATTACCATCTTAAACGGGGTAAGTTAATAAGGTATAACTTAAGAATACCTAGTAATCAAATTTCTGTTTCTTGATGAATGAAGTTTAAAGTTTCAGCTTGTTTGTGAATTGTGCAAATTCACCTGCAAATCAAATAACTTGAAACAGGTTATTTTTTATAATAGAAACCATAGACATAGGCAATCATTATTCAAACAACTTGAATCGCAGGGTAGTTAAAAATGTTAAATATCAATTATAAATATCATTCCACATATTCATCCCAATTATTGTTGAGGAGAAATACTTAATCTGAATCTACGGAATTATGTAAAAAATGAACATAATCGAACGGACGCTTACCTCACCGAACGATATGTACTGTGGCTAACATAATATTCTTATAATTATTACAGTTCTCTGCCTGCTTCTGTCACAGTATAATAATATTATTAAACTATGGGTACAGGAGGTTGTCACTTGTCAGATTGTTTCGAGTAATTGACGGTTTTGGTCAAGGTTTGCTGTGTTCAACAGTAAAAGATAGTGCAAGGGTGGATTAGCACATAGTAAAATCTTTCCAAGCTTATAACTTTTTACCTGAGCCGAATCTGGACAAATGGTAAATAAAAAAGGTATTTCATTTGATGAAAGGAATCCATGGTTAAAGTTAATGTACAACTAAAAGACTCACCATGTATAGTAAAAATATAGACAAAGAGGTAGGTACATTTTTCGCTGATGATGGTCCGATATTTATATAACTATTTAAGGGCGATAGACCGGTTGGGTAGAATCGAGAACTTATTTCTTAAATCTATGGATGACACAGCATGGCTTCCATTATATATTGCCAGTTCAAATCCCCGCCATCTTTGAGGATTCAATCAATTATTTCCGTCATTCCGAATGACCACAAAACATCTTTCGACCGTGCACACAGGAGGTTTCCATCATGGAGGGATGTATGAAGAAAGGGAACCGGGCGGTAGAATAACGCATAATTCGGTCATAAAATATGTCAGGGTCCACAGAATTGAACGCTATCCTTCAAAGCGGGACACAGAGGAGGGGTCAGGAGTCACTAGATTTATTGGGCAATAAAGTATTATAATTAAACGCGCATAGAACCCGCGATGTCACTTCGACTACGTCTATAAATCGTGTAGGGGGCGCTGCGGACATTCATGCACACAGAGCAAAGGTGAGTCAGTGAAAGGGGACCACTGAGTTCCCTCTTGATGGCGCAGCAGAATGTTTATTGTGCGTCTCTAAATCATTTCAAGGTGGTTTATCAGTAACATAACGGATATCTGTCACTATGCTCCATGTGGAGCGTAGCTAATGGACATTTGTCGAAGATTTTGAGAAAGCAACGTTGCCACAAACATTGAATCTCCCTCTTGGATGGGGTAAAAGTTTTCGCTCAAATATGGTCCCCCGAGTTGGATAAACAGATTCAGTGTCAGGTTTCCAGATGTAGAAATCGAATTTATAATGGATGCGTGAAGTCAAACGAATTCATTATTGTGTTCATTACTCAGACGTCTAATGTGACAAACCTGTTTGTTGAATCATTCCATCGGTCAAACATGTGACATTTTACGGAGGAATATTGATTTCCCACGTGCATGATTAATCGCGCTCCCATGATGGCATTATCCTGTGATTATGCGCCTGTTTCTTGCATGCTATTCAATGGCCATTAATCAGTTGATGTCCCCCGATAATTTTTGATATTAAATATTAAAACGATCAAATGCGTTTCGAGTATTTTTTTGGAATAGGTTCCATTTTGAAATTCGCGCCATTTTTGAACTGTAAATGAAAATTAGACAGTGACATGACATTGGATAAGTACAGATTAACAGGAGCTATTTAGGTTTTTCTGAATGGATGACTCATTCGAAATTTAAACCTATACTATCACGATTAACAGAAAACTTTCTACGTGCTCGTACAAGTGCTCCACCATTTTGTCCAAATGTTTATAATTTTGAGCCAAGAATGATCTCAAATGCTTCCATTCTTCCGTTCTGTCCGTCAACACGACTCCTTGTGAGAGAAAAACTGTGGGAAAGCTCTGTGGACGCTCTTGCCAAATAACTAGCGAGGAATTTTTGACTTTGACATATCATATCTCCGAAAGTATTGGTTTATTCATAGTTGGAAATGATATCAATAGTTTCTTATGTTAGAACAGCATCATAAAAGAATTTAAATTTAAAAAATGGGTTCAAGCCCTGTGGACAGGAGCTTTCTGGCGCTCTAGTTCAAACAGACAAATTATATCTCCGAAAGTATCGGTTTCTCAGAGTTGGGAATTATATCAATGTATTCATATGATAGAACTGCATCCTAAAGGAAATTCAATTCAAATAATAGTTTATTTATCAAGATTAAATGAGCAATCATGAGAATGAGAAAAGCACCATGGAAGAAATCAAATTAAATCTGGCCAATTTTGCCCAATAACGAACTTAACCGAGATATTCATCTCCCTAAACTACTCTGAAAATTTCAACTACCTACCTCATTCCGTTCGAGAGTTATATCTATGTCTATGGATGAAAAGCAGTCTCACTACTCTCAGATCTCTTACTTCATGTTCAGTTCCGAAATGTAAGAATTTTCTGAGAAAAACTAATTTCGGAGCAAACAACTGAGATTTTTCTCACTTCGCTCACAATTCTTCGATTGATTAGATAATCTGTCAGGAACATCATTTGACATTATGACAATTCATATTCATACATAGAATAATATCATTCTGTGACAACGTTGAAATACGATTTATTATTGAAATTTTGAAAAATCATATCTCCGAAAGTATTAGCTTGTTAGAGTTAAAAATGATATGAATGGATTCTTATGATAAAACCTCTTATTAAAACAAATTTAATTTGGAATTTGTTTCGTAAAAAAAAAATTTTTTTTTTGTTACTCCGAAACCATCTGTCCGATTTTGCCCAATAACGAACTTAGCCGAGATATTTATCCCCCAAACCTACTCTGAAAATTTCAACTCTCTAGCTCATTCCGTTCGAGAGTTATCGTGCCTACGGCCGGCCGGACCGGCCGGACCGGCCGGACAGAATGAATTTCGACCACGGATTCTTGATCAGTGAGTCGAACCAAATCGTTTAAGACCATTTTCATCGAAATATTCGAAAATTACAGACATTTGGGCAAATTGATAAGCACTCAGTTCCGAGGAACTAGAGCGCCAAAAAAGGGTAATTTACAACAAGAGCGCCAAAAATTATTAACCTCCAGACCGATTGTACCCAATAACGAACTTATCCGAGATATTGATTCCTTTAATCTATTCTGAAAATTATATTATATCAACTGAAACTTAGCCAATACCTATGGCGCTCTTTTATCGGTAGATAAGATGACATGTATAAACACAGATCATGAAATTCATAAATACAGATATGGACGTTAATTTTCGATCACAGCAATCTGTGAAATCATATCAATTACGATTTATTATTGAAATATTTGAAAAATTATATCCCCGAAATTGTTAGCTTGTTAGAGTTGAAAATAATAACAATGGATTCTTATGATAAAAATGCATTTTGAAAAAAATTGAATTTGAAATTTGTAATGTAAAAAATTTTTTTTCGTTGCCCACTCCGATACCACAAGCCCATTTTGACCAAGAACGAGCTTAACCGAGATATTTATCTCCTAAACCTACTCTGAAAATTTCAACTGTCAAGGTCATTCCGTTCGAGAGTTATCGTATTAACGGCCAGCCGGACAGAACCGATTTTGACCACGGATTCTTGATCAGTGAGTCGAACCAAAACGTTTGACCACTTTCATCCAAAAATTCGAAAATTACAGACATTTGGCATTTCATAGGTAAGCACTATGTTCCGAGAATCAGAACACCAAAAATAGGAGCTTGCAACTAAAAAAAAAATCGATGATGGCACCGCTTGCTGACGGTAAATGGTAGAAAAATAAGAACGGAAAAATGTTCCTTGAAAAATAGATTAATTGAACCTTTCGAACCATTCGTCGATATTCAGGAAAGGTAAGACAAGAAATCCATGATTCCATACTTTCAACGCTCACGGTATAAATAAATCCATAACTACAAACCATCATTTGTCAAGTTGTCACTATCCATTTTTGGCGCTGTAGTTCCTCGGAACTGAGTGCTTATCAATTTGCCCAAATGTCTGTAATTTTCGAATTTTTCGATGAAAATGGTCTTAAACGATTTGGTTCGACTCACTGATCAAGAATCCCTGGTCGAAATTCATTCTGTCCGGCCGGCCGGCCGTAGACACGATAACTCTCGAACGGAATGAGCTAGACAGTTGATTTTCAGAGTAGGTTTGGGAGATAAATATCTCGGCTAAGTTCGTTATTGGGCAAAATCGGACATATGGTTTCGGAGTAGGTAACAAAAAAAAATTTTTTTTTAGAAGGCAAATTCCATAAGAATCCATTTTTAACTCTAACAAGCTAATACTTTCGGAGATATGATTTTTCAAAATTTCAATAATAAATCGTATTTCAACGTTGTCACAGAATGATATTATTCTATGTATGAATTGTCATAATGTCAAATGATGTTCCTGAGACATGACATTATCTAATCAATCGAAGAATTGTGAGCGAAAAGAGAACAATCTCAGTTGTTTGCTCCGAAATTAGGTTTTCTCAGAAAATTCTTACATTTCGGAACGGAACATGAAGTAAGAGATCTGAGAGTAGTGAGACTGCTTTTCATCCATAGACATAGATATAACTCTCGAACGGAATGAGGTAGGTAGTTGAAATTTTCAGAGTAGTTTAGGGAGATGAATATCTCGGTTAAGTTCGTTATTGGGCAAAATTGGCCAGATTTAATTTGATTTCTTCCATGGTGCAGTTCTCATTCTCATGATAAATAAACTATTATTTAAATTGAATTTCCTTTATGATGCAGTTCTATCATATGAATACATTGATATAATTCCCAACTCTGAGAAACCAATACTTTCGAACATATAATTTGTCTGTTTGAACTAGAGCGCCAGAAAGCTCCTGTCCACAGGACTTGAACCCATTTTTTCATTCACAGTTCGAAAAAGGCGCGAAATTCAAAATAAAATCCCCTGTTTGAAATCCCACCTCTTGTTTTCCTCGAAATAATATCCGTTTTTCATCGAATTCTAATATTAAATGTACTACTCACTCCCACAATACCTCCACGCAGATCATCCTCATTCATTTTCTTTCCCAAAGTAAGTACGATCGAGGAATTCATTTCGTTCCAAGTCGTTGAGCTCATTTGAAAGTACTCACCTGGAAAAAAGATTGCCAACATTAGAATACAATAATAAAACGTTAAGGAATAACTAACTACACGAGAAGTACTTATGTATATCTATTCGAGATTGTGCTCGGTGAAAGCTCCGCGATGTATGAAATTATTTATTAGTTTTGATTGAGAGAATTTATCACTGGTATATTGAGTACTGTTGAACTAATGGCGAGGAAGCAATGAAAATAGCATGATTTAAGGGCGATAACTTCAAGATATAACGAAAGCAGTTGAGGAGATGCGAATTTTTTCACTTTTGTTCATTAAAGTCAAGAATTAAATGAACTATACAGGGTGTCAATTTGAAAACCGGCCAGGCCAATTATGTCACGACAGGGATGTTCTGAGAGAAAATGACGGGACAGGTCAATTTTAATTCGAAGGGGACATATAGTCCTTGAAGTAGTTACAGGGTGTTCATACTTAGATAACCAATCAAATGAGATGCTCGAAATTATTTCAATTACTAGTCAAACAATAATACATCAGTCTGTTCTCAAATGTTTGTATGTTCCCACCCGAATAAAAATTGACCTGTTCCGGCATTTTCCCTCAAAACATCCCTGTCGTGGCATAATTGACACCCTGTATATTAAAAGAATGCTGTAACTAATACACATTTCCTATTCAAAAACTGTCCTGCCAACTTTAAATAAATCAGGACATTAATGCTGCAGCTAGCTCTTCCTAAAAATAGTATGCTTCTAACTTAGGTATTTACATACAAAGAAGTACGACAATATCTCAAAAGATAACGAAATGAAGAACTATTAGGAAATATTTTTTTTATTCTGAAAACTTTTTTGTAATTTTTTTCATTGAGAATATGAATTATGATGATATGCCTGTAATTAAAACCAAAAGGCAATATTCTTGGCGAAATATATGTCTCTATATAAACAAATTTTATACCCGTTTTGTAAATATTTTTCTCTATTTCAGTATCGTAATGAGTTCATTACAGCACTAAAAACACTGCTGTAATGAACTCATTCCCGCATTGTTTCTAGATATATTGTTCGTTTTGTAGTAGTCAGCACTGACATTTGATCCTATCATATTTCAACGCACGTCAATTGTCAATATAATATAATCTGGATATAGTGAAATAATTGTTGAGAGGAAACGTTTTATTTTCATAAAAAATTAAGGTACTAGAGATTTTCTAATTTTGAATCATTCATGCTATTAGGTTTTAAATCTGATCTCCATGCCCTACGTACGATTGAAATTCAAATACGTAATCTGTCAACTTTCGTAACAGTTCCACCAACTGCCAAAGTACAATACAAAAGTCACTAGGATGTATAATCCTTTTCTTTTCATTAAATTTGAGCAGTATTTTACAAGACTTTCCTGAAAGAGTTAAAATATCGTCTAATACTCGTTACAGAGGGCAATTTCAACACTCATGCGTTCGAAAACTCGCTCCTTCGTCGCTCGTTTCCGAATTTCGCATGCGTGTTTGAATAGGAGCCCATTCTGCAACTTGCTTTAGAATAAACTATTAATATAGGGATGGGCAATAGTCTGGAATAAAATTCATATTATTTCAACCAACAACAATAAAAACGCTGAAATTCGTGAATTGATTTTTAATTTTCCCATTTTCTGTCTATAAAATGAAATATTTCCCTTCAACCACTTATGTTTACATTTGAGGAACAATCGCCAAAAAATGAAGAAAATTAAAAATTAATTGACAGGTTTCAGCGTTTTTAGTTTTTTGTTTATAAAATATGAATATTATTCCATACTATGGACCAACCCTATAAACTTAAGATGTAATTTTAAAAAACATTTCATTGAATAAATGGCAAAGGTTGCTAACATTTATTTCATAAAATTGTTTTTTCGAATTACTTCTAAACACTCAGCTCGGTGCTTTGCAAAGTTATTTTCAAGAAAATTAATCAAACCTCGTATTCCTACATGGTTGTAATATCGACCAATTTCTTATCTCCTACTTTAGAAAAAAGAAGAACTGAACGTAGAAAGTAATAATCCAATCTCATTAGCCACGATTAAACTCAATTCTCATATTCTGAATACAAACCAAATATTTGATGGAAAAACACTCATTCATTCCCGGCGCCAGTTCCACTTTAATGAATATCTTTCCAGCCACCAGAAAGGAACAATTGGAATTCGCTTTTCAATTGGCCGGAAAGGTCTTTTTCCTAGAATGACGTATTCAAGTTTCAATAACTGTCCGAGGAAGTCCGTTATCCTTGCAGGACTGTCTGAATTGTCCAATATACCTCAGTTTCAGAAAATCGTTGTTTCTCGTTTCCTGTTTAGTAGATCTGAGGGAAGGACATATACTTTTCAGTTTTGGAGTCCAACCGACAGTTTCGGGTCCATTACATATGCAATGAAATCCCGCTCTGGACAGGGGCCTGTCAAGGATAAAGGGGAATGTTTCCAATTCGGAAAGACTGCACGGGGAAAAAGGGATATTTTAAGTCTGTAGGAATTCATAGAACATTTGGAAGATTCCCAACTTGAAAGTAAATACAACTAGAAAATTTTCGTCGATATTTGTTAGGTTGCAAGGTCCGTCCGTAGGTAGATGTCATTACAGGGGACGCTTTTATACTTCACGAATTTCTGACCCCGGTGCTGCCATCTAAAGTCTCCATCGTAAGAACTACACAGAGAAAACACTAACATGAGATCAAAGATACCCATTAATTCAATGATATACTCTATTCCGTATTCCACGAGTACAGTAAAACTTCTTTCAATGATAGGATTATATTTGGTTGCAATTGACATACTATCGTTGGTTTGAATATGAGAACTCTTTGGATTTCTATGTTTTTTCAATTATAGTAAGTGCTAGGGTTTCAATGATACACTATAGTAGTTTCCGTAACGAATTTATCCTTGATTCTCCGTTATATTCACGAAGCATTCAATCGCCGTTAAATCCTAACTGAGGTCCTCAGTTAAGGATAAATTTGAATCGCAACCTCAGTTAACGTATTTAACGGTAGTGAAACAGACTTGTTTCACGTTTATTTTCACGTTAACTGAGGTTGCGATTAAAATTTATCCCTAACTGAGGTCCTCAGTTAAGGATAAATTTGAATCGCAACCTCAGTTTAACGTATTTAACGGTGGTAAACAGACTTGTTTCACGTTAATTTTCACGTTAACTGAGGTTGCGAAACAAATTCATCCTTAACTGAGGACCTCAGTTAGGACTTAAAGGAGAATGAATGCTTTGTGAATACGGTGGTCTATCTTTCACTCAGATTCATTCAAATTCATTGTATGTATATCAAGAATATACTATATATTAAATTCCATAACAAATTTATCATTAATGCTATCTTTTACTGAGTTTCATTTAAATTCATTTTTTGGATAAGAGTATTATACTACATTAAATTCAATCCAGAATTCATCATTGACTAAATAATTAACTCATATTCAAGTGATATGGATTTTGTCGGTGGAATAATTTTTATAATCTGAGTTAACATGTAGTAGATCCTACCATTGAGGATGGTTTATTTTCTCTTGCTTCAATTTTATGAAGCATAGGTTCGAAAATTTTAAATAATCACATTATATGATGACTTGAATATGGTGTCTGTTGGGATTGAATAACAAAAACCAGATTGTTTCAGAACATATTTTATTATAATCTAAAGAACTAACCTTTGGCAATTATACTAATTCAGTCTTTTAGTCAATAAAGAACAATAAAATAAAAATTAAATTCTGTCATATAATTGCACTAATTAATAAAGGAAATGAATCGATCAATACATCCTTCTCTATGCATGTAAAGAATGAAAAATTCATCTGAAAAAATTAATTCGAATAAAGACTAACATATCAACATGTGGGTTCATTATTCGGGTTGGTCATAATATCGATAAAATTACGTGTCACTTTCTGATAAATTTTTATTTTTGTTGATATTTTTTGTGAATGTATTATTTAGACCAAACTATATAATTTTTTTTTCGAAAAATTCAATTATTCATCAGTTAGGTTCAAAGTAATTTTGGAAAGGCAACTAACTAAATTCATATTTTTAAGGTGATCATGCAATGACTGGGATGACAAATAATTGAGATCAGTATCTGATCAGTTCTGATTTTTAGAAAGAATATGAACTATTTTGATGGTGTTTAATACTCCTTCATTGTGAAAATGATAGGTTGCATTTCCCATAATTATTGCACTTTTTCAAATTTGATGAAAAGCCTTCATTAGGATGAAATATACAACATTAATCACCGCAATTATATTTTGACGGTTAAACATTTATTTCGCTTAATGAGATGTGAGTGTTTTCAATTATAAGGCCAACATTGCAAATAGTACAGTATTTTTTTGTGTGTGCTGCCATCTAAAGTCTCCATCGTGAAGAACTACTCTCCTATAACCTTCCACCTCTCGCTTATATCTCCAATACGGCATCAAACTTCCTTTTGTCATATTTCATCATCGTTTCTGCTCACGTTACTTCGATGCTGCCAGGGTTCGTCGACGATTTCTCTTATAAATCAACTAATCAAATCAACAAATCACCTAGATGAGTTCGTTTTCATCACGGCAGACATGGTGATAAAATATGGCTGCCACGGATGAGCGCGCCATCTATTAAATAGCTGTAGGAGACTGTGAGAATCTTATGACAGCATCACCTGAACGTGGACCTCCTGGAGATGATTAACCATACATCTATTTCGTGAACCACGCGAAAATGCTGATGATGAAAATCGGGGGGTTTGGAGGCTTGATTGAAAACACTGAAAGGCTACGTCAAGGGACGCCGGTAGGGGAAATTATACAGGGTGAGTCTTTGACCACTGCATTAATTTTAACCAAAGATTCCTCTCATCAAATGAAACAGTTGTTTCATTTAAAATTTTTCCAAATTCAGCTCAGGTAAAAAGATACAGGCTGATGAAATTTTGAAAAAAAATCAGTTTTTATTTTGTAGCTTTGACATCCTTTTTTCGAATAAAATGAATGTTGGCGTAAAGTTTCCTATAACTATGATACATATTTTCGAAATATTAGTTATTTTCTACTTCTACTGGTTTTCTAGTTATGGACTCGTGGATTCATAAAACTAAACGAAATTAGCATAAAGAAAGCATATAAAGTTTTTCTTGAGTCATTTCAAGAATATTCCATCATTTTAGAACATTATATTTTTGTTCATCATTTCTCCTTAAACGCACCGTTTTCGAGATATTCTTCATTGAATGTTTTAAAATGGAAAACTTCAGAAATTTCACTACTTTTATGGATCCGTCCATGAGCGTTGGAATCCCGAATCAAGCTGTAAACCACTTTACCATGCCTTATTCTCGTCCGCCAACAATGTCAGATAATTTACTTGCAGGAGTGTATTAGCACATTGTGAAATCTTTAAACGCTTGTAACTTTTTACCTGAGCCGAATCTGGAAAAATGGTAAACGAAAAAAGTGTTTCATTTGATAAGAGGAATCTTTGGTTAAAATTAATGCAGTGGTCAAAGACTCACCCTGTATATACAGGATGTCCTCGATCTAACGATTGTGAATTGCTCAATTGGGCCATATTTGGCTGAATTTGTTGAAGATAGAGATAGAACTTGGTAATTTCTTTATAAAGTGTTACTATGTTCTTTCATCGACTGTCAGTGTGGCAAATTTCATCACTTTTCAACAACAAATAATTCTGAAGATTTTCTCTTAGTGCCCGAAGATGTCCGCTTTAGTCTCCAAAACGTTACAAATAGTTGTTAATCGTTCGTTGTTTCATTACTGTTTATTAGGCAACATTGTTCTATACAGGTTGAGTCTTTAAGTAGTAACGGGTCTTTCAATGGGAACGTCCCATTATCAAATTGACAATACTCACGCACGACAGCCATTTGTGTCTACCATTTAATCATGGAAAGGCTCACGCTTCAACAACGATTACAAATAAATAATCCAAATATATAATGAAAAATCGTGATCTGTTACTCTAACTTTTCGTGCTTTAACTCCAATTTTTAGTCGTTATAATCGTCCGGATAAAAGAACAATTGAACTTTTAGTGAAGAAGTTTGAATCAAATTTTACACTTTATGATATTACAGTGCCAGTGAGACAAAGAAATGCGAGAAGTGAAGAGAATATTGCTGTCGTACTAGACATCTCCCAAACGTCTTTGTGGCGAATTTTACGAATTGAACTTGGTTTAAAACCAAACAAAATTATTTTAAACCAAGAAAAAAATCGGAAATGATGCGGATATTCATAAGAATATCATTCTCAACGATGAGGCTCATTTCTGGTTAAACGGTTATGTTAACAAGAAGAATTACCGTATCTGGAGTGGTGATAAACCTAAAGAATATCAAGAACTGCCAACACATCCTGATAAACTTACTGTTTCGCGCGGATTTTATGCCGGAGGAATCATTGGATAATATATTTTTTTCAACGAAGCTCATTAGGCGGTAATTGTCAAATCGTTATCGTTCAATGTTGACTGAGTTCTTATGACCTGAATTGGTTCGTCTTGATTTGCAGAACAAGTGGTTTCAACAGGACGGTGCCACTTGTCATACTGCCAATGACACAATGACTTGATTGAAAACAAAATTCGGTGATTCGATTATTTCAAGAAATGGACCGATAAATTATCCGCCTCGTTCCTGCGATTTAACTCCATTGGACTTCTTTCTTTGGGGTTAAGCTGAGTCATTGGTTTACAGCAATAATCCAGCAAATTTATACGATTTACAGATCAATATTGAACGAGTAATTGCTAACATTTGTGTGAGAGAGCCATGGAAAATTGGGTTCAACGACTTCATTCCTGCCAGCGTTTCCGTGGTGTACTTTATAATGAAATACAATTTTCAATAGTTTTCAAATAAAGAAAGTATTTATTTACAAAACAAAATGAAAGACTCGTTGCAACTCAAAGACACAATCGTATATTGCTTTGATATATTCGCGTATAGATATGCCTCTGCGTGCTGCAATGAAGTTCTTATCTGGCGCAAAATGAGTGGGATAATTGACACTTGATTATCGTAGGGAAACAGATTGCAGTTTTAGACGTAGCCGGGGAGGGAAATGACACGTGTTATTCTGTTATGAGTTCAGGGGGTAAATCTTATTAGAAAATGCTTCGTGCAATACTGCCGAATAGGATTTTTCTTGAAAATCTACCCATATCTACTTGGAGTTCGAAACTCCCACACAGATATCCAACGTTCTAACATTAAGATGGAGTGGTAGTTCGTCGTAGAAATAAGATCAAATTTTCCAATTAAATTATGATCTGTGGGAGAAGAGAAAACCAAAGAAAACGCCAGTTAGTTTGCAATATCTCTACGATATACATATATCCAGCCAATAAATATGCTGATTTCTCTCGTATTTCCAGTCTCATATGGAAGCGATCCGTTGACGAATTGCAGGCCTCTTATAAATCAGACTCTGAAAATTCCCTGAGGCAGCCGAGAATTATAGCATTCTTCCCAGAAACTTTATTAAACATACAACCTTCGGCGCACGCTCAGTCGCAGTCAGATAGCGATAAAACATCAACTGCTGCGAAGAGTTGATACGTTTGAATGCTGCACATTTGTCAAAAGTTGATATTAAATTCGGAATGAGGTTATGTGTCTTTGCTAGAGGCGGTCCCCGATCCTTCGGGTTCGTTATTTAGTGGCACCCATAAATCGTGCTTTGGGTCACTGATTAATGAGATAGGCAGTTCGGCGGGTCCGATTTGGAGCCGCTGCCGTTATGCCTGTCATTTTTCAGGCAGCTCTAAATAGTTTCCTATATTCTTGGAAATTCGTCAATTTTTCGAACGGTGCTGTGTAGCGTGAAGATTCTATGAAGCATATAGTAAGATCCTCAGTCCTCTCTTCAAACTTACAGGCATTGATGGCACCAAATTGAGAATTAGTAGATAAAATTGTAGAGCTACTTCATTCCTAGCCACTTCTACTTCCTCCCAGTAGATGGCGCAAGTGGTGCGATTTCTACCGAGTACCCCAATTCGCATCGATGCAAATATCGAGCGGTACACTACACGTCTACAGCAGGCCCCCTCACCAAGCTGTGTTGAAAAGTTAAAAGGTAGGGGAGGGAAGGAAACATCGAGCGTCATTCAAAATAACTACCAATAGGTAATGTGTTACCGACTGAGGTACCTCAAGACCACTGGTCGAAAACCCACAAAATATATTTCAATAAAAGGACGATCATTATACTACTGCAAAAGTGGACCTGCTAAAGAAATAAAAGAATATGGGTTTCCACCACATCGGTCCACATATACAGGGTGAGTCTTTGACCACTGCATTAATTTTAACCAAAGATTCCTCTCATCAAATGAAACACTTTTTTCATTTAACATTTTTCCAAATTCAGCTCAGGTAAAAAGATACAGGCTGTTGAAATTTTGAAAAAAAATCAATTTTTATTTTGTAGCTTCTACATCCTTTTTTCGAATAAAATGAATGTTGGCGTAAAGTTTCCTATGAATATGATACGTATTTTCCAAATATTAGTTATTTTTTACTTCTACTGGTTTTCTAGTTATGGACTCGTGGATTCATAAAACTAAACGTAATTAGCATAAAGAAAGCATATAAAGTTTTTCTTGGGTCATTTCAAGAATATTCCATCGTTTTAGAACATTATATTATTCTTCATCATTTCTCCTTAAACGCACCGTTTTCGAGATATTCTTCATTGAATGTTTTAAAATGGAAAACTCCAGAAATTTCACTACTTTTATGGATCCGTCCCTGAGCGTTGGAATCCCGAATCAAGCTGTAAACCACGTTACCATGCCTTATTCTCGTCCGCCAACAATGTCATAGATAATTTATATGCGGGAGTGTATTAGCAAATTGTGAAATCTTTAAACGCTTGTAACTTTTTACCTGAGCCGAATCTGGAAAAATGGTAAATGAAAAAAGTGTTTCATTTGATGAGAGGAATCTTTGGTTAAAATGAATGCAGTGGTCAAAGACTCACCCTGTATATGGGGCTTTATATCACCCCAAACCTTTTCTTATGTTTTATAGCTTGATATACCATAATATTCATAGGTTAGATCAAATGTGTAGAGCCGAAAACTCAATATAATGACATCTGGTCCTCAGACGACCATCCTGTATCCTGAAACAGAAGCTAGTTTCATCACTATACATTACCCAATATCACTCAAGCTTTAGTGACGATGCAACTACTCTGGTAAAGACGATTGTGGCCGAAACCATAAAGACACAATAATCTGAAACCGATTGACCTAGTCTTGTAGATATTGTCAACAAGCAGTCGAAATTGATATTTTTCGTGAGCACTATTGCTCTAGCAGTCCTCAGGATTTAGTTTTCATGAATTATATTCTTCTCGTTGCCACCTTATAAAATCTATTCGAACTATCATTGTTATCCACTGTCTCTTTTGAATATTATTGTTTTCTGTAACGAGGTTGAAAGTAGTATTAGCATCAGATGTAACTTCACTTCTTCCTAAAATATATAATTGTTTTTGTTTTAGGTATTCGACGAATTTTTATTGAACACAAAACGCTTCAAAGTGCAGGTCTTCATTGGGTACCATCATCATTGTTATTAAATATTATTGAAATTTTTCATTCAGGTTCCTTACTTAAGTGATATACCGACTATGGTAGTTGACAAGAACAACAGGGTCTCCTTGGTATGGGTCCTGGGCACTCGGAATTAAAGGAAATGAGGACGCCAACAGACCTGCCAAGAAAGGAGCACGAACTCCTCTCATTGGCCGGGAACCCAACTGTGGAGTAGGCAGATACTCCAAAAAATGTGAATTTCGGATGAAAGAAGAAACTGGGAAGAAACTGGTAGATCTCACCCAGGAATGTATCAACCCAAAAAGTTCCTCCGGAACTTTGACACTGTCAGATCCAAGAAGTATATTGATCTTAGTAAAAAGACGTTGCACCTCCTCAATAGTTTCCTCACAGGGCACTGCTGTCTTAGGAAGCATAATATATGATGATATTAGGTCTAGCAGAAACTGGCGAGTGCAGATTCTTTGTGGAGGAGGATGAAACTCCTGATCACCTGATTACGGAATGCCTTGACATCTCAAACCAATGCAAGGAATGCTTTGGAGAAGAAACCTGCAGGAGCGAAGACATAGCCATCCCAGATACTGGCGTTCAATGAGTTCATCAGAGTTCTGGAACTAGAAGGCGAGCTGTTGATGGTGGTGACATCGACAGCTCTGATCGGGGGGCAGAATAGACCTTAAGGTCGCAGAGCAAAGTTACCCCCCACAACAATATACAATATGACAGTTGATTGAAACGAAAATGAAATAAGAAGTTGGAATGATGTTTGTGTAGGTATTTTTGTTGTAATTGAAATCAGGGTCGGTTTGGGAAAGAATGGCCCAGATGGATTCCACCTTGGCTTCCACAAGCTACCACAGCCAAAATCCGCCAAGTGGTTTCGGAGTCATATCCATCTGAAAATTTGTTTTTCCAATAACTGCTAATCTGATCGCAGTGAAACTCGGTAGTTAGTTATAAATGCCGACTCGAAGATTTACGCAAATTTCAGTAAAGATCGTATGACTGTAAAATTCTAAAAAAATAATTAAGAAAAATCTGTATTTCCGAAACTATCCGTCAGATATCGCTCGAATTTTGAAAGAACCTTCAGAACCTTATTTTACAGGAAGTTATAGATTTAAACTCGATTGGATATACAGGGTGAGTCTTTGACCACTGCATTAATTTTAACCAAAGATTCCTCTCATCAAATGAAACACTTCCTTCATTTAAAATTTTTCCAAATTCAGCTCAGGTTAAAAGATACAGGCTGTTGAAATTTTGAAAAAAATCAGTTTTTATTTTGTAGCTTTGACATCCATTTTTCGAATAAAATGAATGTTGGCGTAAAGTTTCCTATAACTATGATACATATTTTCCAAATATTAGTTATTTTCTACTTCTACTGGTTTTCTAGTTATGGACTCGTGGATTCATAAAACTAAACGAAATTAGCATAAAGAAAACATATAAAGTTTTTCTTGAGTCATTTCAAGAATATTCCATCGTTTTAGAACATTATATTATTCTTCATCATTTCTCCTTAAACGCACCGTTTTCGAGATATTATTCAATGAATGTTTTAAAATGAAAAACTCCAGAAATTTCACTACTTTTATGGATCCGTCCCTGAGCGTTGGAATCCCGAATCATGCTGTAAACCACGTTATCATGCCTTATTCTCGTCCGCCAACAATGTCATAGATAATTTATATGCGGGAGTGTATTAGCACATTGTAAAATCTTTAAACGCTTGTAACTTTTTACCTGAGCCGAATCTAGAAAAATGGTAATTGAAAAAAGTGTTTCATTTGATGAGAGGAATCTTTGGTTAAAATTAATGCAGTGGTCAAAGACTCGCCCTGTATTGTTTCTGATATTGGGAAAATATAATATTTTTCCTGGAAGCCAAGCAAGCTTGGGCGGGTTCAGTACCTTGTTGGGTGACCGTTCTAGCTATGTATTTGAACAAGCGCTCCAAATCAGCCTGACCTCACGTCAGTGCTTCTCTAATTTTTCGATATTAACTTAGCCTTTCACGTCGCCCCATGATCAGAATTTGTTACTCATTCGTTCAGCGTGGCCAAACAAATAAAAATATTCTCGGCATTACATGATTCGCTCGCCCAGAGAGAGGAGCAAGAACGTGACAGAATGACGACTGGAAAGTCATCCGAAAAACGCAATCCAAAGATTTATGGGTACAGGGAGCTCAATTATCATGCCGAGGAATTTCAAGTGAGACGTGGCCCAGTTAATTTCGTCGGACGTTGAGTGACACATAGCGAATACAAGATTTTATTATGTGGGCGAGACAAGATGTTTTTCGGTTCAATATCCAGCTTTTCTAGTCCCCCTCTGGACGCGGCCTCGCCGGAGGTTCATTTGAATGCCGGAATTCGGACAATTCGACGTCTGGCCTTCGAGTAATCCGGGGTTGTTCGATTTTTCTCCTCCTGAGAATGGGACACTCGCAATAGGCTGAAATTGAACTGATATCAACAGTTTCGAAGCTTTTAAGGGTGAATATTATGATTTGTCAGAAAGTATACACAGTCAGACTTCAAGGTCTATATCCATTTCAACCATAGATTCTTCTCATCAAATAAAACATCTATGACACATACACCAGGTTTCTAAAAGGCTGGTCAAAGGGTTGATCAACTATCAGAACTGTAAATGTCAAATCAGTCCAAGTTTTTGCGCTTTGCGCAACTTAAATGATGGTTAACAAGAGATTGAAGTCTGATTAGTTAACATTTGTGTTTATCAGCCTTTCAGAAACCGGGGGTAAGTCTTCAATTGTAATTCATCTCATAGATCCAATGATGTCCTAGTTATACAGTGCTTATTGAAAAAAATATAATTTGGAATTTGTTATGTAAAAAAAAATTTTTTTTTGTTTCTCCGAAACCATCTGTCCGATTTTGCCCAGTAATGAACTTAGCCGAGATATTTATCTCCCAAACCTACTCTGAAAATTTCAACTGTCTAGCTCATTCCGTTCGAGAGTTATCGTGCCTACGGCCGGCCGGCCGAACAGAATGAATTTCGACCACGGATTCTTGATCAGTGAGTCGAACCAAATCGTTTAAGACCATTTTCATCGAAATATTCGAAAATTACAGACATTTGGGCAAATTGATAAGCACTCAGTTCCGAGGAACTAGAGCGCCAAAAACACATTGGTTTTTATTCTGATTCTAGCTTCAATCCATATGTGTCTACGGTCCATGATAAAAGGAAAGCTTTTTTTGGATTTTTTGTATCAAATTTAAAAAAATCAAAGTAGTTTTTCCAAAATTTTTTTTTCAAATTATGGTTTTTTGTTGAGTGTATTTTTTTCGTCTTTCTTATTATTGTTTGTGATTTATTCTTTTACATCAATAACATTCTTAAAGAAATTACACAAGTTTTTTTTTCCATTTGAGCTCATTTAGAAACCACATAGTCTAATCCCGGTATCCCGGGATTGTGCATAAAAAATCCCGTAATCCGGGAATCGAAAAAGGAACCCGGGCTTGTATTCTCTAGCTAAGAGATACCGGGTGTTTATGCTTTCGACAATCGAACCTATACGGCCAAAAATATTTCACTTCACCATGAACAAACTACAACGAAGCGGAAACAAAAACCCTGCAAAACGCTAAATTATAGAACAATATTTACGCCCCCGCTGACTACCTAAAACAAAAAATAAAATATATTAAATAATGAATGAACCATCATTAATTATCCCTGCATCCAGACAGCCATCCATTAGTTCTCTGCGCTATGACATGCAGGTGACATATTTCACTCTGCCTCCCTCCCCGCAGCCTGCTCCTGCATTGATCTGACCAGACGTGGGGTGGAGGGGGGGGGGTGAGATGGCTCGTCACTGGACACGGACACGATTGTCATTCCCGTAGACGTCCAACTCGACAGGTCTCCTCCGGAAAGAGGAGCTCTTGCTCTGTTCCTCAATCAATAACAGCAGACGAAACGTCATGTACAAGTCGTTATCTCTCTGAAGAACCCGCGACGATCTGTTTCCGACACATTCTTGGAGGACTGGGAGGTATCCGCCGCACCATTTTAGCGAAGGATTCATCCGGAAAATGATATGGTAATGTCGGGAGTTGACTAGTTGATGATATCTGAAGTTTCAGGATTAAGTTGTTCCGTTCTAGAATTAGAGGTTTCCTTCGTCAATATGGGGACATAACTAGGGTAGGGCGTAATGATTTCAACAATCGATATGTAGGTTCTCGAGAGGTTTCCATAATCGAATGATCTCTCGAGATTTTGACCACTCGGTAGACTAGGTCCTTGTCGTCAGCAGCTTCCGTTAAAAATTCTGCTCTTCCTTTACCTAATATGTTTCGGCTCGCAATGACAGTATTCACAATTAGTTTCTTAATTACGTTTCACCGCTTGAAGATTATGCCGATTTTGTAAAAATATTTATTTCCAGATGTTCGAAATGAATTACAAAATATGCATCTCAGCTCACCTCGTTGTCACATGATAAAAGAGAGAAAATCATTAAAATGAATTACCTGTTTGCGGAACACCTCGAGAAACCTGGATAGGGTTCAATCGAGGGTTCAATAGTCGAAAAGCTCAATTATTTTTCCTCCATAGGTCCCATATCTAGACATAACACCTCAAATGAGGAATTGTGAACAGTGGTTATTATACAGGGTGAGTCTTTGACCACTGCATTAATTTTAAGCAAAGATTCCTCTCATCAAATGAAACACTTTATTCATTTACCATTTTTCCAGATTCGGCTCAGGTAAAAAGTTACAAGCGTTTAAAGATTTCACAATGTGCTGATACACTCCCGCATATAAATTATCTATGACATTGTTGGCGGACGAGAATAAGGCATGGTAACGTGGTTTACAGCCTGATTCGGGATTCCAATGCTCATGGACGGATCCATAAAAGTAGTGAAATTTCTGGAGTTTTCCATTTTAAAACATTCAATGAAGAATATCTCGAAAACGGTGCGTTTAAGGAGAAATGATGAAGAATAATATAATGTTCTAAAACGATGGAATATTCTTGAAATGACTCAAGAAAAACTTTATATGCTTTCTTTATGCTAATTTCGTTTAGTTTTAAGAATCCACGAGTCCATAAATCGAAAACCAGTAGAAGTAGAAAATAACTAATATTTGGAAAATATGTATTATAGTAATAGGAAACTTTACGCCAACATTCATTTTATTTGAAAAAAGGATGTCAAAGCTACAAAATAAAAATTGATTTTTTTTCAAAATTTCAACAGCCTGTATCTTTTTACCTGAGCTGAATTTGGAAAAATGTTAAATGAAAAAAGTGTTTCATTTGATGAGAGAAATCTTTGGTTAAAATTAATGCAGTGGTCAAAGACTCACCCTGTATATTCCACAAAATAATCAACCTAAAAGTTGGGCAAAGAAATTCTTTTTTAACCTATCTGAAAGTTTTGTGGAGAATTTATAAATCGAAAAGAAAAATGCGGAATTTCAGCGAAATTTGAAAGATAAATAGTTTCTGAAATAAATATAACATTTTTAAGCAAAATTTTAATTAAAAAAAAAATGTTTTGTTATGAGATCCTCACGAAATTGTGCACAAATATGCGAGTTAGCATTCTACAACTAATAACCAAGTTTTAATTCTATCGATTCTGTATTTTTTTGAGTTATTGAGTAACTAACAACAAATCTACAGATGGGTATAACTCCGAAACCATTTGGCCGATTATGCCCAATAACGAACTCAACTGTACCATTTAGAGGCGCAACATATCCGGAAAAATTGAAGTCACTATCTCATCCCTTTCGAGAGTTATCGTGGCAAAGGCCGGACAGAATCGATTTTTATCGCTTCAGACCATTTGCGGCAAAAAGTTCGAAAATTGCAGACATTTGGGCAAAATGATAGCACGCTGTTCCCGAGGCTGTTCCGTAGAACATGCGCGCAAAAATATTTTTCTCAAAAACTTATAAACGAATATTTATGGTAGCTGATCGTAGATTACTACCTACAGTTGTGAAAAGTGTGAAAGTGAAAATGGTATCAAACAATTTGGTTCGACTCACTGATCAAGAATCCGAGGTTGAAATCGATTCTGTCCGGCCGCCGTTATCAAGATAACTCTTGAACGAAAGGAGTTAGAGGACTGAAATTTGCAGGGTAGGCTTGGAGCGTAAATATCTCGGACGAGTTCGTTAACGCGCGGAATCCACCAAGCGGTTTCGGAGTTATGGTCGTTTTTGGTTAAAAACGTTTTTTATGAATATTTCCGAAACCGATAACTCGATCTATCTGAAATTTAGCATCAAATTGTAGAATAATGACCTTTATACGCATGCGGAGTTTTGTTTGTTGATCAGGTTGCCGTAAAGTTAAAAAATTAATTTTTAATTTTTAAATTTTGTTTCTACAATAAATCTCGAACAGAATGAGCTACGCAGTTGAAATTTTCAGAGTAGGCTTGGGAGATAAATATCTCGATTAAGTTTGTTATTGGGCAGAACAGGCCAGATGGTTTCGGAATAACGAAAAAAAAAATTTTTTTTAACTCACAAATTTCGAATTCAATTTTTTTTAAGATGCAGTTTCACCATAAAAATCCACTGATATAATTTTCAATTCTTACAAGCTAATACTTTCGGAGATATGATTTTTCATAATTTTTGACCTAAATATTGAGATCGAATATCACCGCTTAAAATGAATTCATCACAAACATTAAATGATTGTGCCGTTCCATAAATTTATATAATTCTATATATTTCCAGTAAAAGTACTCGGACAACGAATAGATTTTAAAATTCATATTTGAAATATTCAGAACTAATTATTCCATCAATACAAATTTGCCAATTCACGGACGCCACATTCTAATCAACATAATCGAACTCCAAAAAATCCTCAGTCGAAGGACCAGAAATCTCTAGTACGAGCCACGAATTTCTCACCAGTCAATTTCGGAAAAAAAACAGGTGACTCTTGTAACAATACCTCGTCGAGGACTAGATCTCGATTCTCGAGATGTGCAGCAATACCTTTAGGATAAGCCGCGCTGCGGAAGCGGCAATCGGCGCTCTTAAACGAACAACGCGTGCCTCCCCTTTGACACCGAAGTCATTTGTCGGAGCTTCTGGGGTCCTCACATATTTTTCCTTCGAAGAGAGGTCTGTGTACACGATGTCTATTTTATAAAGATCAGGTGAGTTAGGTGACCGGAAAAGAGGGGTGTATCGTTGGAGGTTGATCGTAGTAGATGCGAAATTAGGAAACTTCACCGAATTTGTTGGTAGGGGAGGAGTTATTAACGTGATATTAAATATTAAATTTGAATGGGAGGTATAAAGGGAGGGATGATAGGAAATATTCGGAGGTCACCTGCTGAGTGGTGAGTGCATATTTCAGTTTCATTTCGTACCTATATATTTCGGAAAAACGCTGAAACCCGTCAATTGATTTTCAATTTTCCCCATTCTTTGGCGATGAAATTAAATATTTCTTTCAAAACCCTTGGCTGTAACCTTCCCAATTTCGGTTTTTCAAATTAAACATAAGATGTCAGATGTGAGCTCGTTGGAAGGCTTATGAAAACTTGAATCTTACCACACCCTTAGTTTTTTTTAGTAATGTAATTATTAGGAAAACATTCAATTCTGGATAAGTTTTTGTTTTACATCGATAAAATAGAAGGAAGAAGCGTACGTCTTCAGCAGTTGTAATTGTAGTTACCATATCACTTGCCTTTTTTATCAATTTAAAACAAAAACTTATTCGAAATTGAACCCAGGATACCGATCGGTTTTATTCATCATTTTCATAACAATTATGTACTTAGCAACATAACTAAAAAAAATCAAGTTTATGGTAAGATTCGATTTTCCGTAAGCTTTCCAACACACAACATATGATTAGATTTGAAAAATAAAAGTTGGGTAGGGTTGCAGCCAGGAGGTTGAAGGGAAAAATTCCATTTTATAGCTACAAAATTAGTTGGCGGGTTTCAGCGCTTTTATTGTACAGTTAATGGTTGAAAAAATATGAATTTTATTCCAGAATATCGCCCAACCCTGTAGAGTGAAGGATATGTACAGAAATTAGTTTTAGATTAGCCTCAGATATTCAGATGTATAGTACAGTTTTTTTATTAGTTAAGTTAAGTATTTGCGCATTTCTGCGGAAATGTAATTTGTAATCGTTACTGTGTTTTATATCTTATTTCCTCAATAATCTTCAATCTTAATGTTGAATTGTAGCGAGTTATTGATCACATCAAGAATAATCGAGAGAATAATCATTTGAGTCTTATTTCACTGAATTTTTGCCTATTTTCGGGTTTGCTGATTACCAAACGTTCTCAGAAAATATATTACAGTCAAGAAAGATGAAATATTTCGATATTTGTAATTTTACCAAATCTCATTTTCTATGTAATATACAGAAAATATTCTATCCGTAAAAAATCATCAAAAAAAAATATTTCATGTACTGGATTGAGTATTTCACAGAATTCACTATGTAGATGTCGTGAGAGACCAATTATAATATTCGTTAATAATATTATTATCAACCACTATCCCGAATTTTCTATTTTTAAGTCGAATATCTTCGTAATACAAATGTTAACTGGTGAATAAGAGCCTTAGGGGAAGTTGCATGGTTTTTGCATGCTCTAACACAGAAATATAACGAATTATCGAATCTACTGTTCTGAATTTGGTATTAGGAGACTACTGGTATATATTTTCGGAAATCATGGAACCAAGACTGAATGAAATAATAATATGATAATTCGCAGTAACCTTTCGAAACTTAACCAAGCATAAACAAATTGGAGAATAGCCGTATTAAGTCGCAACAAAACAAATATGATTATAGTAGGTAAAAACGTGATCTAAAATGAATACATATATAATTTTGATGAAACATAGCAAATATCGTAAATATAAACAGAATATGACAGTTCAATTCATAAGAAAATGTTATTTATTCCATACTCTTTCATACAAAAATAATAGAAATCGGAAGTAAGTGAATTATGAAATAACAAGTGTAAAATAGCACCTTAATTGTATCTTAATTTTCATCTTAATTAAGGAATTTACTAAAATCGACCAAATAAAGATTTTCATCATCAGTATAAATTTCCACTCACTATCAAGTGGAAATGTCAGTGAAGAACAAATGACTTGATCGCCTATTGTATATTCAGAGCAATTCAGATTGATTATGGAGTGAATTTTTGCCAATTCTCTGAAAATCTAGTGTAAAAATGCAAGGTATAGATTTAAGAATTTTCGAGTGTCATATTCCAAAATATCGACACATCCGAACAACTCAACTAAAAACCGGAAATCTCAGGAAATCTTATTGCTCACTGTTAATCTAAACGTATAAACTGAATTCCAAAAGAAATATAACTATGCAAAAAACTTCAAACAAAAACCTCTTCGTACTCGCGGAAATCATAATCCATCATAGCCACTTTACCAAAAAACATGCAAAACAGCACTAACCTCCACGTAATAAACTCAGATATTTCGCGAACACCACCATGTGATCATAGAATAGACGATCGCACTCCATCGCGGACTCTCACGAACTTCAGCGCGCTAGACCGAATTCCAGAGGGTGCAACAACCACCACCGTCGGCATGCACAGGCACACTGTTTACAAAAGGCCTAGCGCCCCTGTCGGGCCGAAAATTCCCTTCGAACCACCCCTCCTACTCTCCCGCTAGTCAAAAGTCAGTGTATGACTGGTCGGCCCTTCCCTTCCACGCCGCACCGAGAGAAGAAAATGACAGGGGACAGCAGCATCCTATTCTGTGACTGCTTCCCCGCTTGACGGAGTCCGTAGATTCATCTATCTGTCAGTTGCAGGGCGATTCGGACGTGTCACGTCATTCGGACGAAAGGAAATAAACCTTCTGACTCTCATATAGGTGACTGTCACTGGCACGTCCAGAAGAAAGTCGCGCGGGAAGTAGGGGGGGAGGTTTGGGCAGCGATTTGTTTCGAACGGGGGAAAAAAAAGCTTTCACTGTCTATTAATGAAGATTTGAGGTTGTAATTTTCAATGGGTTCGTTGTGGCGAGGAAAGGGTTCTTTTCTATGTAAAATTTACGTAATCAGT
Source organism: Halyzia sedecimguttata (assembly GCA_937662695.2). Taxonomy (NCBI): domain Eukaryota; kingdom Metazoa; phylum Arthropoda; class Insecta; order Coleoptera; family Coccinellidae; genus Halyzia; species Halyzia sedecimguttata. The sequence continues at coordinate 101,032,794 of OW569414.2, forward strand.
ATTTCAGGGAAAATGCTGCGGATTTCATTGTTTTTCATGAATTAATAAAAGGTCATTCAAAAGCCTATTCTGAGCGAGAAAAATTGACATCGATATTCAATAATTTTAGAAAATAAAATTATTCTTCATCATTTCTCTAAAATGCACCGTTTTCGAGATTTTCTTCGTTGAATGTCATAAAGTCTGATACAAATTCCAGAAATTCAACTGCTTTTATCAATCCGGACCTGAACACATGATATGTGCTCGAATGAAGTATAGACTGCTTAATGATATAAAAGTTGACACTTCTAGAAAGAGGTAGAGCTAGTAACCTCCTCACATCTCATACACACATAATATTTTATTCGCTTGTTTCCAAATTGATTGGTTTTATATTATATTAAAACGGGATATATATCTTAATAACTCGAGATTAACTTATATTCCAATTTAAATGTTTTGATAAATGATTAGGTTAAAATTTCGGCTTTTTTGTGAATTGTGCAAATTCACACACAGAGTATTTATCATAATATAAGGCATAGACATAGGCAAACAATTTTAATTGCAGGGGAATATAAAACTTTAAAATTATCTGTTATCCATATCATCAAATCATTTATTTTCCTACTGCTTTTATTCTGCACAATCTTGTAAAACACATTTAATTAATAATTTTCTACATATATAAGTAGCACCACATCTAATTATTTTATTCCAACTACATATTTATCTTCTTTGGAACTTCGAGCATTACATTTATTCATCTAACAATAAAGCATGTGTATGAAAAAAGTTTTAGTTAAATTATAAGTTTGTAGTATGTAAGTATGCAAAAGAGAACTTGTTATCTGCAATCAGAATTCAGTAATTTTATGCAACGATAAATACATTTATCACTTCATAGTAAAATATGATTTATAAGTATCATTCCACCAATTGTTGACGAAAAATTTTGTATAACTACTATGTAAACATGAACAAACGGACGCTCTGTGATAGAAATAATAGATAAAATTTATAACCTAATACTAATATCCTAAGATGTAGTTCCTACATTTCTGTGCCTGTCTGTCGCAGTGTAAGAATGTTTATACTGTGGCTCGGTTGCATTGGAGTGAATGCGAGGTTGTCTGATTGTTTTGGTTCATCTAAGAACCTTGGGTTTTGATATCATCGAAATGCTTTGTGCAACCCGAACTCCGTTAATCAGCTTGTTAAATTTGACACAGAAATTGTTTAATTATGAATTAAACGTATCTTCATGAAACATACCGCAAATATAATATGTCTAGGCTCTATGCTATCTATAAGTTCGGTCATATACTAATAGAGTTTATAATTGTTGTTGTTTATAATGAGGTTTGCATTATATGATATAATTGTATTCATTTATATGATGTGATTAAGAATATTTAAGGAATTTGAAAATAGGCGATGATGAAATTGGATGATAGTGGATATTGAATGAAAATCAACTTGAAATCAGTGTTTTAATATTGAGGAAAAGTAGAATATTTTCCTCACAAATTCTGCATGAAAATTATTAAAAAACATTTTATAAGACAGTGAGTAAATAAATTTTCTTAAACAAATTCCTTGAATTTCGAGCATCAGATGATAAAGCTTTCAGATAATTGTACAATACTGAATCCAGTAAGTGCTTCTGTGTTCAACAGATGAAAAAAAGGTGCAGGAGTAGATTAGCACATTGTAAAATCTTCAAACGCTCATGTCTTTTCACCTACGCCAAATATGGAAAAATGGTCAATGAAAATGGTGTTCCATTTGATGAGAGGAATCCATGGTTAAAATTAATGTACAACTCAAAGAATCACCCTGTATAATTATTATTTAAATCATTATTTGTTGATACATATAGATCAGAAGAAATTCTCTGTTAAATATTTTAGTAGATAAAATAAGAAAACCTCTAAGTAGAGGAAAGAGAAATTGTAAAAAACCATATAAATAATGATCTGCCTTAACTGATCCATTAAACTTTCGAAATTTTTTGAATGAGTTAAAATGCCTTCGCATATTATAATATAACTAACGCTTGGTGTAAAAACTGAAGAGGCAACAAACTGTATTATTAATTTCAAGTGGATTTTCTTCCACAATTATGCGCTCTATACCAATTACAATCCATTGAACTTTCGATTTTTTTTTAATGAGGTAAGTTGCCTTCGCATATTATAACTAATGCTTGGTCTAAAATAACTGAAGAGGCAACAAACTATATTTTTAATAATACTCTATTGCTGTTAATCAATTACAAAAAAATTGCGGACGTTTCGAGGAACGTTATATATCCTCTTTTTCAAGACTGAAAATATACAAGAGAATTAGACACCAACAATATCGAAGTAAAAACAATTACTAAACAATATTTTGCGTTATCCAGATTGTTCGAGATACAGCATAAATAACAGAAAATACTTGACAATTGATTGCAACGCATTTAAATGACATAAGGTCAACAACCAATGTCAGTGACATACAAGAATGACATCAAAGGTTGCCTCCCAAAATGACAATATAAAGTTATCAATAAAATCACAAACACCAATACTAAACTCTCTTCAACTATTATGTTTAAACTTAAATTTTGAATTTGACTATTTCGTATTCTTTAAAGCTCTACAAAGGACACATAGATAATATACACCAACAATGAAGATTATAATATTATAATACCTCGGAAGCGGCATTATTATATTATTATAATATTATAATCTTCATTGTTGGTGTATATTATCTATGTGTTCTTTGTAGAGCTTTGAAGAAGCAACAATAAAGTTGCGAAACGTCTCTTGAAGGAATGACTTAACGTCTTTTTCCATGGAAAAAGACGTTAAGTCATTCCTTCAATTTGCAAATTTATTCCACTCCCACGAACATTTATACATATATTTAACTCTTAAAATGAACAAACTACACAAAATTACGTCAACCATCTTGAACAGACCTCAACTTATTGACAAATGGCCTGAAAACATTGTGTATTATTGTATATGAAGATGGATGATAGTTTGCAACTTGATATATTATTAATTTCAATTCGATTTTTTCCGATAATTATGATATTTCGGATTCAAAGCAGTGAAGTTGCAACATCTTCATCTTTTTTGCCCATTTGTGAATTGAAAATGTCAAATTCAATTCTGTCCGTCAGTAAACAGGGTGAATTTCGAGAGAAGGAACACAGATATTCAAAAATAGTAGGGTTGTTTGAGGCCTAGATTCGTCGGTCGAAATCCTGGCTGTAGAAATTAATGTAAAATATATTTTTGAAAGATTCGTAGATGGCAAAAAAATAATCGATTTCGGCGGATTAAGCGTATAGATGAGCGAACCTAAGGGGTAGAATTTGGAAACGATCTTAACGCATATTTTGCCTGAGCCATCTTTAATTTACACGAAGATATTCCATTTCTCCATAAAACGACTAACAGTGACGTATTTTAGCTAATTTGAAGAAACACAGAGTTTCTTCGTCGCATCTTACGACATTCTGCAACAATCAGTAAATTTCAAACTCGAATGGGGTGAATGAGGGTGAATAAATGTCTCAACTTTTTCAACCAAACGTATCGATGCATGAAAAACTGCAGATTAACCCCGCGTCATCGATAAACGCCGTCCGAGAACACCTCAAATCGCGCTCAAAACAGCGACGCTTCAACCCTTTCCCCCTTTATGCATTTCTGATGAACCAGCCCTGGCCGCAATTCGGCCGAAAAGCGCGAAGCACCGAGCGAACTCGTTCACGTTATGCGCGCTAAATCAATCCGGAATGAAGTATTGTTTGATGGCAATAGCTGTATAAATTATGAGATCATTTCAGTGGAATGTACTGATATTCACACAGGTGTATGTCGTTCATCATGTTTACTGTTCCGCGACCATTTTTAAACAGTTTTTATTCCAGGCTGCACCGAATAGGATTTACGTTTAACATATCGCATGACCCCCGCTCTCTTTAGCATATTTGATTTTGATTCTCGACCGTTTTGGACTGCTTTATACTGTGTGGTATTTTAGGGTAACGAGGCTGGTTTTGAATGAGATATGCAAATGATGTCTTAATGATTTATGCGATCGATGAAATATTTTCTGAGATCCGGCTCGAAGGACCATGATTTGTGTCTCCACTTTTCCATACCAATTAAATTCAAAATTTTCATCAGTTCAACCTTCGTGTATTAAAATTGTTCACGAATTTTCAGCCAAAAATGTTTATAAACGACTCCTTCTGACATATCTAGTGATGAAGAATAAACCGTATACTCCATTCACTTTTATAAAGTCTCCCGGTTGGCCATGATTTAGGTCTATCACGTTTTTGTTACCAAAAATGAGGCATGTTGGCACTCCTGAAATATGTCAAAACAATTCTCTGAGACGTTGCCAATTTCTACTCCCAAGTCTCAACATAATGTTCCATCTTAGACAAGATATTATCACAGACCATTATCTTCGAATAATAAAGGACTCTTCGCCGAAAGCAGTTTTGAAGAAGCAGAGACAAAGTATCTGGAAGTTATACAGAACTGAAATCTGCAATAGGAAAACTTGTTTCTGTCGCAGGACATGTTGAACTCCCGAATGAAATCACTTAGTTTCCTATCCTATCATTATATTTTATTAAAGTTTAACAGTTACTCAGGTTTCGTTGTACTAATACATTGTGAAACTGGTGTATTTCATGTTGCGCAACAAGGTATTTTAAATGTCTTCTGTATGCTTATTTCTTGAGAATTTCTAAAAGTGGGGAATTCCATAGGTACGTCTGTTCGTTTGGAAGTTTTCCTTCCGGCTTATTTAGGTACCTCAATAACCGGGCTAGACAATGCCTCCGCAGAGTTTTTAAGGATATTAGGAGATATATTGTCCGGACCTGGGACAGTGGATAGATCGAGCTGCGAGAGGAGATCGTGAACCTCCTTTCGGCGAAATTCGATAGATTCCAGAGATGCAACCAACCGTTGTTGCAGAAGGAACAGGGCCGCTTGGTTCACTTGTGTAATACCCGGTAAAACAGTGAACATAGATGACCATCGGTATTCAGAACCCGCATTATAGGACTCTGTGCAATCTTCAGGCGAAATCAATCTGATTCCTTTTGTTACCACTAAGTTATTATTTAAAAATAAACATCCCATACTGGCAATAAACGGTTGAAGTCTAATCGCCTTCGTTCAACAGAAACCATCACATATAACAATCCTCGTCAACGATAATCGTCGCAATCTTATTCCGAAAATTACACCACATTAGAAGATTGAACGTTTAGACAAATACCCGATAAACATGAACGGGAGATTGTTTTCATGGGAAGAACGTACAATAAAATTGGGTAGTTGTACTGTTCGCGCACCATTAGACGTCCGATGGTTATGGTCGAACTTTCTCAAGGGTCCCCGATTCCTCTTCAGATTCGTGTATTGGGGTTGATACCTAAGATGGTCATTAAATTTGTAGGAACAAACATTACGATTCGAATTCAGAAATGGCCGCATATAAATTTTATGGGAGGGCGGTTCAACAATTAATGGGTGGCACACATTTGTATATCCTTGAGCTTTCCGCAAAATATACGGAAATTTGATGATTCCCTAGATAATCCATCCAGTTTCAGTTCAGCTGAGTGCGTAGATTCATACTAAAACCATGTAAAAATAGAAATAAGACATAAAGACTAAGAAGTGGAATATTTAATATAGCACAAATTAAAAAAAATACGAATTATCTATTCAAGGTTATACCTTTTTTGTCATGCTGAATCTAAAGCATATGAAATAGCTGGTTCAAGTCCACAAAGTACAAAATTATTTTTAGTTTTGCCTCATATTTCAGGTATTATATCTATCATTATGGATCATTAGTGCGGAAATTTATCGAGAAATATTTTATTTGCATGTGCAGTTATCATTTGAAATGAGTTTGATACTGGCAAATACTGAAATGATATAAGAATTTCAGAAGGATAATATTCCTAGTAGTTTAATGTAATCTAACCTAACATAACCTCATTTTATTTATATCATCAAGTATTCAACTTAAACTGACCTAATATAACTTTACCTAACCTTTGTTTTATCTACATCATGAATTATTTAAATGATCTAAGCTAAATCACTGCTAATTAAATAGTCTCTTTCTGGATTTTCTCTCCCAAACTGTAAACAATATCTATTAAATGAAAAATTTTTATTTTGTGAATTGCTTCGCCATAAAAAACACAAGATATTTGTAAGAAGCACTAAATCGAACAATATTGCCTAACAACAGCAACGCTGAAGACGAATAAGTCTGATTTAGACTCCGAAACATTATGAAATAGTTGTCTCATCGTTGATGTTGTTTAGTTATTGTTTGTTAGGCAACATTGTTCGATTTATGGCTTCTGACAAATATCTTGAGTTTCTTACGCAGAAGCAATTCACAAAACAATACATTTTTATTTAATAGATATTTTTCAGAGTTGGGGAGAGAAAACCCAGAAAGAAACCATTTAACAATGAATATACCTCCACAGTATCCTTTAATGATTATTTAAATCACTCCTAAACTGTAATATTTTCAAGTACTTACTTCTAAACTCAAGAAACGATATTTTACGCTTTCGGTGGTATAGCTAAATACGAATGATCACAGAAGAATAACATTACGTCACGAATTCAAACTAACACTTTATAATCTTTTGATTTCATGCATTGGTAGTACACACACTTTATGGTAAATCTAATTGCCATAATATAATATCAAGCACATGATGAAAAATATATTATCAGAATTCACGCAATATGAGAATTTCAAAAATTCATTTCTTCTAAAATATACTTATGTGTTTTCCAGAGTGGAGACTAGTACCAAACGTTTTTCCTCTCAAAACTGCATCTAACAAAAAACGGAAAATGGAATCTGAGATCGACTCTAAGGTAAATAAGAGCCAATTTGTATATTGAAATGTTTTGCTCCCCAAAGTGATTGAGTATTGGTGTTAAAATTTAAAAATATTTGGGAACTATTAGCAAATCTTGTCAACCTCAATCCGTACATTTCTTAGGCAATAATCTATAATAGTTTCGCGCAAAATAAAGAGTGGTTTTCGAAATTTATAAATAATAAATTTTTCACTCGAGCCACCAATTTGTCAATGGGCATAAATTCAAGATGGAATTATCTGAAAGCAATGAGCAATTGTCGTACCAGGTTTCATGTATTTCACACAGATTTCAGACTGTTTTCATTCGATTGATATTTTATTTATTATTTGGTACAGAAAAAATACTGATTTATTTTTGTATTTGCATTTTTCAACATGTGTTGTCCTAGCCTCACTCTGCACTTTGAATTTGTTCTTTACTATGTTTAACCATTTCATCAATTGAGATGACAAATGTATCCAATTGTATGGAGCAAACTTATTACCATATGGTCCTACGAGGTTGTTAGAACTTCATTAAGAGTCGTAAAGAATCAATTTGAATACATTAAAACGTGATATTATAAAATATTTGATTTACATAATGTCAACAACCCTTGGAATGTTGATTATTCATATCGAACAAACATGGTGTATCGATTGATTTACTTAATTAGGCAGTACGTGATTATTCGGTTTCTTTGATCGATTCTTGATTGACGAATGTCATTTTGAATTGATGGAATATATAGGAAGTAACTCTTGGCTTAATCTCGAAAGAATTGAAGCTTAAATAATCATCTGGTCACTGCTGCTCGGTCAACCGCCTTCAAATTATAGAGGAATGACGATCGGGCAGTTAAAATTTGGGGAAATTTTGACAGACTATGGTTAAGGAAGGGAACCGAACGAAAATACCAAAATGCAGCGCTATTAGCTTTGTGGCTAGAGTGTTTTACCGAGGAGTTCCCAAGTTCAATAACGGGGCTAGGAAAGGTGGCGTAATGACCATGCTAAATTCGATTATGGGTGTCTAGTAGAGGAGAATGGACAATAGAACATTCGCGCAAAAGCCTTTGACTTCACGTCAGTGCTTGAACCAATTTTTTTCATTCACCATTTTTCCAAATTCGCCTCAGGTAAAAAGTTATAAGCGTTTAAAGATCTATGGCATTAATGGTGGACGAGAAAAAGGTAGGGTAACGTGACTTACTGCTTGATTCGGGATTCCAATGCTTAGGGGCGGATCCATAAAAGAAGTTAAATTTCTGGAGTTTCCCATTTTATAATATTCAATGAAGAATATCTCGAAAACAGTGCGTTTAAGGAGAAATCATGAAGAATTTAATGTTCTGCAACCATTGAGTATTCTCGAAATGATACAACAAAAAATTTATGTGCATTCTTTATGCTAATTTTAGTTTAGTTTTATGAATCCACGAGCCTTTAACTAGAAAACCAGTAGAAGTAGAAAAGAACTAATATTTGGAAAATATGTATCATAGATATAGGAAACTTTACACCAACATTCATTTAATCCGAAAAAAGGATGTCATCTTTTTTCCTTAGCCGGATTTGGAAATATGGCGAATGAAAAAAGTGTTCCATTTGATCATAAGAATTCGTGGTTAAAATTAAAGACTCACCCTGTATAAACGGAAATAGCAGTTTAAGGATTAAGCAATACTGATGATTCAGTGGATTTAATTATGATGCATTGAATAAGAAGAACCAATATTTAAATATTCTCAAAAAGCACTGATGGGAAGTCATGAGCTTTAGCGCGCATATTCTTTTATATATTCACGCCTCAAACAACCTTACGATTTCTGCGAAATGTATTTTTGAAAATATTGGAAAGTGAAATGGTGCTTGAAGGTTTGTGGGGAATTTCAGCAGAATCTGACAGATAGTCTCCAAAATATAACATTTTTGAAGAAAAATTTTTTTCATACTGATATGATCTTCACGGACATTTGCGCGTAAGCATTGTACAATCGATTGCCAAGTTTCAATTTATACGGATCTGTATTTCTTGAGTTATTGGGAAATAACAACAAAATATCAGATGGTTATAACTCCGGAACCGTTTGGCCGATTATGCCCATTAAGAAAATCCACCGTCACATTCCGATACGGAACCTACCCTAAAAATCACAACTTGCTATCTTTTTCCGTTCGAAAGTTATCGTGGCTACGGCGTTTGCGAAACGATAGCACGCCGTTTCCTAGAACATGCGCGCAAAAAAGTACGCTCGTTTGGCTGAAATTATTGTACTATGGTATTTCAGCAAGCGATAATAAAATTTTTCGCGAATTTCCAGTGATTTTTGCTCCATTTGATGGATATTAAATGCATGGCCTCTTGCATGTACCACGAAATACCACGAGTTTATGTTTTTCTGAATGTACTTCAATATCAGATCATCATGTATGCCCTCATCCACTTTCAAACTTTATAAAATTCGAATATTTCGGTATTGAAAATCGGAATATCAGGAGGCAAATTCAAATGAGGTAAAACGCTTCTGATAGGTTCAATCGTTGCTATGACGGCTGACGTAATCAAAATCTACCCTCGGCGAGACCATCTGCTTTTTACAGCGAAACAAAGAGTGAAACAGACACAAGAGAGAGACGTAATCCGAATCTACCCTAGACGAGTCCATCTGCTTGTTACAGCGAAACTAAGAGTGAAACGGACACGGAGAAGAGAGTGAGAGTAGATATGACGGGTGACGTCACAGAAGGCAAGTTTCGATCGTTTGAACAGCTGTTATGAGCAACCAAATTTGAATAATCGTTTTCTCGTTGAAAATTGAAATTCTTGACGTCGGTTGAACTTTTTCATGTATCTTATGGATATAATAACCTCACCACCATCAGCGAGTGTGGTATTGTCCACGTGATTAACAATCACCTTCCTAACCACTCCGAGAATTCCTCACCGTCCAGAGGAGCCTTTTTACCGTGAAATCGCAAAACGGCGACAACAATCCCCGTATCCATTTAAATTTCTTCTGCCAACAACCCAATTCTGTTGGCGTTGACAACTGCACGTGATTAATTGAAATTTAAAGTCGATCCCAAACGTGTTTTCTTGATGGCCTTTCGAAGTCCGAACATTCCACGTCGCTTGTCCAGCTGTCATTGTTTTTCGCTTCATGAGAGACGCGGGCCGTCACAAATATTCGTCCTTGTCGTTTGCTGTCTATCACGGCGATCAATGTTAATTATTATTGATTAATTTTCACGAACCGATCGGGCGAGAGGATCTTAATGACGATATGGACTTTAGAGCGCCATCGAATCGTTGCTTGGAGGAGTAGGGTGCACGACACGAAAGACTCATTGCACAGAAGCTCTACTGCATCGAACTTTCCTGCATCGAAGAGTCACCACATCGAAAAACCCCCCACTTTAGAAAGTGGGCGGCACTCGTTTATCGATCGTCTTCGACGATAGTTTCGCTCGATGAGAAGCAGCGATGCCAGATGTACCATAATTATGGAATTGTACCATAATTTATACCTCAAATTTAGAGCATTCCATAATTGTACCATAATTTCCATCGATTCTTCCATACAATATTAACTGAGTAGAGTAATATTTACTCTATAGACCACATTAGTTAGGTTAGGCGGGAAATTAGAATTACGATCCATCCGTGGATCCGAGCACTAAATTCCTCATGCATTTCTTATGGACCTAAAATTTACGCGAATTTCTCGCCTGGTTTTAGATACTTTGGCTAATTTCTGAAGGTTTATTTTAGTTAAAATAGATTCTGTGAACCTTTCTCAACCATCTAGAATCAAGTTTTCAAAACAAAATTGTATATTTCCAAAATAATTAATAAATATAAAAGTGTTCACCAAATTCGATTGACGTATGTCTTAGCTCACTCGAAATCAGTTAAAAATAATAACATAACCCTAAATCGGCCTTGTGATGACGCACAACAGAAGTCATCTACGACATACGGATATATTTCGAACTAGAATGGTTTCAATTTTGATTTAAGAATAAATAGAAGTAGATTTTAATGTGGAAATAACATGAAAACATGCACTAATGATAAAGGTACCCAATACTTGTTGTCTCTGTACTAACATTCTCTTTTAACTAGGGTGGTTTCATCTCAAAGTTGAAATTCCTTGTTAAAAGATTTGAATATGGATCTCCCGCCAAGCGACTGATTCTAACCTAACTAATGTGGTCTATTGCGTTCGAAAACTGAAAAGTTGAGTAAATTTTACTCTGTGACTGTCGTCCGAAATGTCGGAGTATTCGACTCCGAGTTCATTTTACTCCTGTCAAAATTGACATAACTCATGGGACGGCAAATCTAGTATCTTTGTCTCACTGTTTATGAATGTTCTGTGAGGTTATTTAATAGTTTTAATACTGCTCACAAGATATATTTATAATTAGAGTTACATATATGTGAAGAAAACAATAATAATAGGTTCTTTCTTAAACCAACATAACCTATTTTCCGATATTGTAACAGAACTGTGCCAGTGTCAGTGTCAGAGTTAACTACAGAGTAAATCTGTCAAACCTTCAAAAACTCTACTCTACTCCGTGGAGTTAATTTTCGAACACAACCCTGGCACAGCTGCTCAGACCTTGCGTTCCGAAATTGCTGGCATTACTGGCCACAGTAAGCAATATCGGAACGCTTTTCAGTGACAGTAATCTCAAACTGTTGTTAATTTTCGGAACGTTCGAGCAGTAACAAACGAAGCTTTGAACGAAGGAACAACATAACCTATAATTTTCATATTTGAAGTCCTTTTAAATGTTAGGTCTGTAATCGGTGGGTGAAACGATGGCTGAAATTAACCAAGTCTTTTTGAATTCAATACTCAGGGATAGCGATTTTACAGTTTTGATGTTGATTAGTACTAAAAGAGACTCATAACCTAAACTATTTGAATTTGGGGAAGGAATACTGGCAGTACTGGCACTATACGACCACTTCTGTGGCAGTAGAAAATTAACTCCGTAGAGTAATATTTACTCCATTGCGTTCGAAAACTGAAAGGTTGAGTAAATTTTACTCTGTGACTGTCGTCCGAAAAGTCGAGTATTCGACTCGGAGTTCATTTTACTCCTGTCAAAATTGACATAACTCATGGGAAGGAAAATCTAGTATCATTGTCTAACTGTTTTATGAATGTTTTGTGATGTAATTTAATAGTTTTTATACTGCTCACAATATATATTTATGATTAGAGTTACATATATGTGAAGAAAACAATAATAATAGGATCTTTCTTAAATAAGAAGTACTGTGATATTTTTCGGAATTTGAGAGAAAAAACCCAGAAAAAAGCCATTTAATGAGAGGACTTGACATATTCGCTGAATAGTTTTGCGAATAATATTGAATGGAAGAATCGATGGAAATTATGGTACAATTATTTATTATGGTACAATTATGGAATGCTCTAAATTTGAGGTATAAATTATGGTACAATTCCATAATTATGGTACATCTGGCATCGCTGCTTCTCATCGAGCGAAACTATCGTCGAAGACGATCGATAAACGAGTGCCGCCCACTTTCTAAAGTGGGGGGTTTTTCGATGTGGTGACTCTTCGATGCAGTAAAGTTCGATGCAGTAGAGCTTCTGTGCAATGAGTCTTTCGTGTAGTGAGGCGCACCGGCTTGGAGGATATTTTTATCAGTGCTACGAATGGAAATGGGGTCTCATTAGGTTGCTTCAGTGCAAAAATCAGATTAGAGAATGGGTTGTCAATCAAATTGGACGTAAATCGAGATAACTGAAATGAAAAGAGCCGACTCATGTGTGGGATATTTGTTTTTTCGGTTCGAATGTCTGTATTTTTGAAACAATTATTTGGTCCTAAATTGTTATGGTCGTGGATGAGGTTCATGTTCAACAGGAACATGCAGGAACATGTCATGAAGCGATAATTCCGTCGAAATTGTTTTGCAGGTGGTAGGGACGACGAGAGTAGACGAGAGTATAAAAAATCTCGTCTCGGTCTCGCCAATTCCCAAAAAATTAAGTCTCGTTTAAGTCTCGTTCTTGTCTCGTTATCAGTTGTCTCGTCTCGTCTCGCTTAATTCTGAATAACGATAATAAATATTATAATATATAAACGGAATGGTATACAATAATGAATAATTTTGTAAAGCTATATTTATTACGCTCTTATACAAAAATATTTGTACATGTACATATTATTTTGAATTTTAAACGCTAATAATAACTTTTAAATTACTCGATGACGAGAGTAGGCGAGAGTATAAAAAATCTCGTCTCGGTCTCGCCAATTCCCAAAAAATTAAGTCTCGTTTAAGTCTCGTTCTTGTCTCGTTATCAGTTGTCTCGTCTCGTCTCGCTTAATTCTGAATAACGATAATAAATATTATAATATATAAACGGAATGGTATACAATAATGAATAATTTTGTAAAGCTATATTTATTACTATATTTATTAATATTTGTACATGTACATATTATTTTGAATTTTAAACGCTAATAATAACTTTTAAATTACTCGATGAATTCATGCATAGTCACGCTTGCATCACATCATCTTTCAATGATGTATCTACGTGTTTTTGCCATGATCATACCTGCTGTGGAAAATAATATTTCAACAGGTACCTACGGATGTAGGCATTAAAAAATCATCGGCCATCTTGGAAAGTGTAGGAAGAACTTTTTCATCACTACCCACCACTGTAAAATATTTTAATTCCTATTTGCTCTTTCTAACAGCAAATATTCTTCGAACTCAGCTTTCCAATATTTCGAGTGTTTTGTTGATGTTTTAAATAGGCTATCGATGTCGATACATTTTTTAATAGAATTAAACAATTGGGTATAGTTTCCAAAGAATACCTTCCCAGTGGGTAGATCATTGAGGGTGTTCTTGTCGTATTCCTCATAACACTTTTGGAAACATTGAATAGCTTCATTGCTTTACCAGTTTTATTATACTCAGTTCCACAGATGTATACAATAATTGTTCACATCTTCACTACAAGGAGCACAAGAGAATACATTTCTCCAGATGTTCAGATAGAAACGAAATTTTCAAAGCATTGTGATTTAGGGGCAATAAAAGTTGTCCGTTAAGTATTGAATTCATAATGGCATCCGTTTTTATGGTTGTGAATTCTATTTTTTTCTTGAAAAATAATCCCAATTATAGCAAGGTCATAAAGAATTAATAATTTTCTAAAAATCGTGTATTTATAGTGGAAACTCTTCATATTCAATTGTTTTCTGTGGGTGTTGGAAAACATCGAGTCGTATAAATAAAAGTTCATACAAAAAATTTAACGAGACCTGAAACGAGACTCTCGTGTTGGGTTGTATGTGGTCTCGGTATCGCCTATAATATTTTTGGAAACGTCTCGTCTCGTCTCGCTTTTACGAGACGAGAACGAGACGAGACGAGAAAAATCTTGCTCTCGCGTGAAGCGTGGGAGAGAGTAGAGTAGATATGACGGGTGACGTCACGGATGAGCGCCAAGTTTCGATCGTTTGAACAGTTATTACGTGCATCCAAATTTGAATGATCGTTTTCTTGTTGAAAATTGAAATTTTTGACGGCGGTTGAACTTTTTCATTATTCTTATGGATATAATAATCGATTCCGATAATAAATAAATACATGCTAGAAACCTATTATAAAATAATAAATTTACTTTTAATAGATATTTTCAAGAGTTTGGGAGAGAACACCCAGAAAAGGACCATTTAGTCTTGAGGTTTGCGTTTCATTTGACTTCAAAATCCTAAAATCACCCTCACATCTATGAATGTAAAAATGGATCACTATTCAGAAACACCCCCACAATATATTTTTTCAACGGCTCTCACCTACACACCCATAAGTATTTAAAATTGCTAATTAGAAAAGGAAATACAGAGAAATAAAACTAGCCGACACTCCAGTATTCTCCCATTTCCAATACCTATCCAATTAAATTATCAATTAATACACTTCATGCAGCACTATGAAACATAACAAAGAAATAAATTGCCACCATTTATTCATATCGAACTCAAATCGGGATTAAACGTTGAGTGTACCTGTTCATTTCCTTGATTTATCCACAATGCCGTCGTGGGGACTAATAAAAAAGAGTGTATAAACTGATTATCTTTACGGTTTCGCAATCAATTCTTCCATATCCTTAGTCATTTCTAAGGCTACACGGAGAGGGAAGACTATTGACTGTTCAACAATTAATAAAATATTTAGGTAATTAAAATGTCGGGAGATAAGTAATTTATGGACCCGCAGTAGGAGGCCATGATTTACAGGCCCTCATATTCGATAAATAGTAAAATGGCCTTTTATCTATAATTGTAAGTTGATTGAATGTTAGCTCTAGTTCGATTCCTGGGTATACCTGTTCGGCGGTTGTTGCAAGTAATCATTTTATTAACATAATGCGGCCGTTTATGATCAGATGCAGAGGAGGAGTGTAATTGAGATGAAACTTTGATGTGAGGTGAATCATTTTTGGCGCTCTAGTTCCTCGGAACTGAGTGCTTATCAATTTGCACAAATGTCTGAAATTTTCGAATTTTTCGACGAAAATGGTCTTAAACGATTTGGTTCGACTCACTGATCAAGAATCCATGGTCGAAAATCATTCTGTCCGGCCGGCCGTAGGCACGATAACTCTCGAACGGAATGAGCTAGACAGTTGAAATTTTCAGAGTAGGTTCGGGAGATAAATATCTCGGATAAGTTCGTTATTGGGCAAAATCGGACAGATGGTTTCGGAGTAACAAAAAAAAAGTTATTTTTTACACTACAAATTCAAAATTAAATATTTTTCAATAAGCAGTTTTACCATAAGAATCCAATGATATCATTTCTAACTCTAACAAGCTAATACTTTCGGAGATATGATTTTTCAAATTTCAATAATAAATCGTATTTCAACGTTGTCACACAATGGTATAATTATTCTATGTATGAATTGTCATAATGTCAACTTATTTTCCTGAGACATGTCATTATCTAATCAGTCGAAGAATTGTGAGCGAAGTGAGAAAAATCTCAGTTGTTTGCTCCGAAATTGGTTTTTCTCAGAAAAGTCTTACATTTCGGAACGGAACATGAAGTTAGAGATCTGAGAGTAGTGAGACTGCTTTTCATCCATAGTCATAGATATAACTCTCGAACGGAATGAGGTAGGTAGTTGAAATTTTCAGAGTAGGTTAGGGAGATGAATATCTCGGTTAAGTTCGTTATTGGGCAAAATTGGCCAGATTTAATTTGATTTCTTCCATGGTGCAGTTCTCATTATCATGATTGCTCATTTAATCTTGATAAATAAACTATCATTTGAATTGAACTTCCTTTATGATGCAGTTCTATCATAAGAATACATTGATATAATTCCCAACCCTGAGAAACCAATACTTTCGGAGAAATAATTTGTCTGTTTGAACTAGAGCGCCAGAAAGCTCCTGTCCACAGGGCTTGAACCCATTTCATTAATCGACTCCTCAAAAAAACGATGCAAATTTTACACAATGGTTCAATATTTTTTTTTCAAACGTATAATAACAGTGTCATATTCTGATTGACAGAATGGCAGGAAAGTTCATTTCGTCCACCGCCGCAGTTTTACTTTTTCTTTTCCATTCGCTTGGGGGAAGAGTGTTGGCCAAACCCTCCATTTATATCTGTCAAAATTATTTTTTCGAAAAAAGTGGGAAAGCTCTGTCTGTAGTGGCGTAAGGACCCATTCAAAAACATACATTTACTGTAGGGTGAAAAATAAACAGTACTTTAGTTATTACTGACCTTTGATACCTTGTTTTTAAATTTCTAATTTTAGAAAAATGTCATCATGTTACATATTATTCAATCAAGTTTGAATCTAGGCTTTGACTGTAAAATAAGGTACATAACTAATAATACTATCCAAATCTCAATAGGTTTTGAACGAATATCATTACTGACATATGGACTTGTCATATTTGACTTCGTTGAGCACGGAATTAAACATGAACATAGACAGACTTGAATAACTTAATGTAATGTGTATTGACATTTCTAATTCGACTCGATCTATGCAAATAATTATTCATTGAATTCTTTCCAGGCACGTCAAACATCGAAAACTGTTGACAACTTCATTTGTCCAGTGTAAAAAAATGGACCAGTACATCTCGATCGTTGAAATATTTCTATATTTCGGCAATATCTTCACCAATACAGATCCGATCGAGATCAAATCTAGAACTTTACTGTAAAATGAGGTTTTGAAGGCTTTTGCAGAAGTTCAACGCTATCTGACGGATAATTTCTGAGATACCTACATATTTTTTTTTATGAATCTTTTTAAAATTTACCTTGCCTTAATTGGATCAGATGAGTAATTTTTTTATTGGGAAAGCAAATTTTTAGATGGATATAACTATGAAACCACTCGGATTTTGTCTTTCAACGAACTTGGCCGGCGCATTTGGTCTTCATTCCTACTCTGAAAACTTCAACCCTCTAACTCATTGCGTTCGAGCGTAATCGATGGACGGCCGGACATAATCAAGTTTGCCTCGAATTCTACATCTGTGACTTGAAACTAATCGTTTGAGACCATTTTCGGCCAAAAGTGCAGTTTAACAGCGCTACAAAAACAAATATGAAGATTAGCATATTTCCATAACCACTTTTTTATTACTGGCGCACAGCAAACGTAGAATATTGCGGTAACATTTTTTTTTATCTTAATGAAATTGACATAAATTCCGATTTTTTTATAAATACTACTCGTTCTCACCGGTAGATGGCGCAATCATCTCCGCCACACCCAGCAAACCGGAAGCGTCGTATCTTTCAGTACGCCGCTTCCAGTAGACCTACGGATCGAACGAAGCCCGGCGTCATACACGTCTATGGCAGGCCCCTTATCAAGCTGTATTGAAAAGTTCAAAGGTAGGGGCTGGAACGAAACGTGGAGCTTCATTCGCAATAAAAAAATCGATAGGTATTGTGGTACTTCCAGACAACGAACTCATAATCCGGAAAAAATATTGTTTATTCATTTAAATATGAAGCGCTTGTTTTAAAAACTTAGACTAAAACGATCTGAATGATTTTCTCCGATTATTTCACAGCATTTCCACTCTTCAAAAGGCGAGCCGCAAATGGTGAACATTTCAAAAATGCAAATTCATGATGTCCTTTTCAATTTCATTCTTGTATTCATCGTGAGCCTCTCAATTTCAACCTATAAATTAAGCATTGAGAAAATGCCACGAAAAAATCATCACACGCTGCCCGGAACACCGACGTTACTGGAAGTGAGATAAACAAAACAAGTATCCGAATCGTGAACCATGAGGCATTTTTGAAATTCAAAATTCCAATGAATAATGCAAAGTTTGTGTTAACACCGATAGAGCACCGAACGACAATACACGGTATAAATAAAAGGCCCGACCATAGATTAATGTGTGACGGTGGAGAAGATCTAACGCCTCGGCGAACAATGAGCTAAAAACTGCAGGTTAGAAAAGGCTGCTCAGAGGGCGCCACGGTCTCATTTAGTATACATTAAGCCGATATATTGTTCCTCGAAACGAATATATCCTCAGACCGGCCGATTGTATCTCAGCTATCGGGATTTAGCCAGCATACAGATCGCCTGATCTCTTCTGGAGTCGATTTTTTATGTGCTCAGGTAATGTTCAAACGTGGATATTGCTGCGGGGAGGATAGACTTTGTGCTCGTCGCTATTTATGCCTGACTTGAAGTATATTGTCTTGAATGGCTTATATGGGTTTCTAATGTATATGGGAGTACTGCCGGAAATATATCTAGAGGAATTATTCCCGGTCTTCGGACGTATTTCCTGGGAGGTTTATGTGACTTGTTGGAGCTTTATATGGCTCTCAGACGAGGGGATCTTCTTTTATGTTAGTTAACGCATCGTACGAAACAATAGAATCGGTTATTACTCAAACACCTTAAGTTACTTTTTACAATTTCTCAGGAAACGAAGAAAATGCCTGGAGGCAATAAATTTGCATAGTTATCAATGTTAATATTCTGGGGTGTTATATATATATATATATATATTCTTTTGAACTTGAGCATTACAATTTGTTTTTTATCTAACAATAAAGCATGTGTATGAAAAAAGTGTCAGCATAGGTTACTGTAACGGGGTACCATATAATTTGATATATGATACTAGAGCTTAGGGGAAAAACCTCAGCAAAAAAAACCCTACCTCCCCGTTAGTGTTGTGATTTATGAAAATTGAAATTGTTAACAAAATATGCTGAAATATTAAATATTGAACGGCATCTTTTTCTTTATTATCGCTTCTTCCTTCAACAAGCAGAGAAGATTCTCCAAGGTACCCGAAACCCAATCTGGAAAAAGAAAAGACTAAGGGAGAAAACGAACAAATTAAAAATGGAATATTCTATATTTCATTGAATATATTTGAAAATCGCTACCCATTCTAAAAAAGATTCAGAAACATTATGAATAGCCCTAAAACCATCTTTGAATCTATATATGCGACAATTATTATTAACTAAATGATCTATGGTTTCCTCTGCTTCCCCGCATAAGTATGATTTGCTCAAGATTTATTCGTACATCATCTCATCTTATGGGTTTAACTCCACCAAGGCAACGTAGAATATGCGCAAAACTAACCATACACGCCACATGGAACGATGAAACTAATTTTCCTTTGAACATAGAACCATAAAAGATAAACTCTCGATCTCAAGACGTTTCGGCGTATAATTCTGACGGCTCCTTGTTGATTCATTTAACCTTCTTCAGCAGCGCGCCATCGAGCGGGAAAATTTGACGCGAAGCATTTTAATGGGGAGGCAATTCAACGTCGGCGGTAGCAATTTTGCCGGATCCCGATTGAGGCCCGGCAACTCCCCGAAGCCTTATAAACACATCAAGGGTCCAGAATTGAGTGGCTGGTGAAGGGCTGAGACAGGGCAGCACGTGTGAGTCGAGTCGTTTTTACCGTGAAACTTGATATTGATAGTCGACCTCTGTAGCAATCACGTCTGTCCGATGCCTCGTCGCCATATTGCGTCGGTTGTCATCAAATTGACACGTGAGCATCTTTTCTAATCTTCCGGGTATCCTCGGGTTTATCGATGCGTCCGTAAAGGAGATGCCGCCATGATTTTGAATCACTTTGATCAAACCGAAATTTTTACTTGTCTAGTTTATGACTTTACTAAATTTCGTATGTAAAGATAAATAAGAAGAATAAGCCAAGCTGTTGTCTCCCTGGAAGACTACGCGTTAATATCTTAAGGTATGAGTGCCACCCCTCCCAACAGAACAAGTCTTGTATGTCCTAACACTTGGCATTGATCAAGTATATGTGTTCAATGGTCTCAGTTGCCGATTCACTTGACCTACAAGTCTCAAAATATGTTTAATGAATCTCTTATAATCGGTATATCACCCCGCAGTGCCATAGAGTGGCCCCGTGCAGCCTCTATTCATTCTTTGACGCCGATAGTCCGAGTAGCCCTTTTGCTGAAGGCGCAATAAACTCCTTTCATTATCCTTGTCCCGAAGTTTCAGTCCAGGGAGCATTATTCTGCTGTTACTCAATATTCAAACTCTTTCCACAGCAGTGCCCTAGTTCAATCAACGATCCTTTTGCTCTAGAATCCCCCGCTTTCTGATGTCTATTAGGCATATAACTATACCATACAAAGAAGCAACATTTTGAAAATACTATAATTTGAAATAGATGATACAAAATAAGTATTTATAATTTGTTTTCAAATACTTGTTTAGAAAAGCTAAAGAAGAAGACAAGGTCTTCGAACAAATTATTATATTAAAATCCGAAATATCAGAGTATTAATAAGCTGACAAAAGTGACCCCTCTAGAAGAAATTAAACAAATATTTTTTAATAGCATGGGTCTTCTGAGTCATGAAATGTAATTCAGAAACATTCAAATAAATACACTTAGGATCATGTTAGCACTCATATCGTGCATCGACAATAATCTTTGATTCCAAATGCTCAAGAATAAAAAAAGTTTTGTTTACTACGAGCTCATTTTTTATCGCAGTGGGTCATTTGATAATATATTTATGTTGTTCTTTGGACATCAACCAATATACAAAAAATAAACTGATAAAGAAACGCGTTCATTTCTAAAAGAAAATAGATATTGTATAAAAATGTTGATTTTTCAACAAAAAAAGCCATTTCGATCTCAGTTTCGACTTTTTCGTTGAGAGAATCTAGTGACCTGTACTTTAAAATAGTGTCTCTGGTTATATTGAGGTCAATCTTCTAAGCTTATCGATTCCTCTCCTTTCATTGAATTACTTAAATGGTCAGCTGGCTACTAAAATAGAGAAAGCTAAAAACAACGAGATTATTTTATTTTAATGAAGTGTTTTAAAAATAGATATTTTGCGTTTAGTATTTCGAATACAAAATGTCAAATTATTTTTTATCTTGCAATTGAAATAGAAAATATGAAAAAAAAAAAAAATTGTATTTACATACATTTAATAACCTGAATACATTTAATAACCTATTTTGCACCTAGATAATCTCAAGGGGATAATCTTTGGGAGGTATATTCATTAATAAATGGTTCATTTCTGTGTTTCCTCCACCAAATTCTATTGTCCAATACAAGAGAACGGCCAATAGAATTCACCAGGGCAATTTCGATTAAGAGTGTCCAATACAGCAGAATGGACAATATACGCGCAAAAGCTCCTGACTTCACGTCAGTGCTTGAACCAATTTTCTTGAAATTTTCCGAGGTACGGTTCTCATAAAATTTTAAACACGTCTTTATGTCGATATTCTACAACTAGTTATCAAGCTTCAATTCGGTCGAGTCTATATTTTTCGAGTTATCGAGGAAGAGACATTCCAGATGGGTATCACTCTGAAACCGTTGGACCGATTATGCCCATAAACGAACTTAACTCTCCCATTCGGATACGCAACAAACCCTGAAAATTGCAAGTCCCTATCTGCTTTCGTTTAACAGTTATCGAGGAAAAGGTCGCCCATCCATCTACGAACTCACTATGCTCGATTCTCCAACAATATAGATCCGATCGTGTTCAAACTTGGAATTCTGCAGTAGAGTTAGGTTCTGCAGGCTCTCCCAAAATTTCAGCCATGCCGGACGAATAGTTTATGATATATAGAATTTTTTTCAATAATTTTCAATGATTTTTTAAAAATTTTCTAGTAATACCATCCTCACAAAATTTTGCAAGTATTTTCGCGTTGGCATTATACTATTAATAACCATGTTTCAATTTAATCGGTTCTGTATTTTTCGAGTTATTGACGAAATAACCACCAAACTTCAGATGGGTATAACTCCAAAACCGTTTGGCCGATTATGCCAATAGACAAACTCAAATGTCGCATTCAGCTGCGAAACCTAACCTGAAAATTTCAAGTCGCTATATATTTCCGTTCTAAGGTTATTGTGACATAAAAAATATTCTTTAATATGTTTTTTTAAATTTTCTAGTGGCACGATTCTCACAAAATTTCGCAAACGTGCTTAGATTTATATTCTACAACTCTTCACCAAGTTTCGATTCGATCGGATTCATATAGGTTGAAAATAAAATTATTACTCGGAAACCATTGAGCCGATTACGCCCATTAACAAACTTGTCCGTCGTATTGGGATACGCCACCTATCCTGAAAATTTCAAGTCGCTATCTCATTCCTTTCTCAAGTTATCGTGGCAACGGACGGCCGGCCGAACAGAATCAAATTTGTCCTAGAATTCTTCATCAGGTAGTCGATCTCAGTCGTTTGAGACCATTTTCGGCAAAAAATTCGAAAGTTACAGACATTTGGGCAAAGTGATAACGCGATGTTCCCCGGAACATACCTACGCGCAAAAATTATGACCAAAATATATTTCCTGAAGTAATTTGAATTTTGTACTTCTCCCAGATACGGCCCATAAGTGCCAAGATGACTTAATGCGATACTAGACACGCTTAGTTAGCGCCAAGCCAAGAGGAAAGGAAGGGACATCTCCAAGATGCTTCTGGTGATGACAGTTTATCACGCGCATCTCGTGGAGCATATATAAACTTATGTCGGACGCAAGCTTCCGCGGTGATACTGTTCCGTTTTTATGCTCGTCCTTACCGCCAACTCTCAAGTCGTAAACTTTTGTTTCTTGTTTATTTTCTGTTTCACAAACTACGAAAGAGAATTTTCGAATGAGCCTGAGAAGTCTTTGAAGATGTCGTTGGATCCTTTCGAGTAGACTTGGAGTGTATGTATGAAAATACACACCGTTTGAAATTATCTTGAGAAATTATTTGATCTACATTATGTTATATTCTGTTTCATTACACGCAGATATCTACCGTCAAATAATCTCTTCATTAAGGGCAAATTGAACCATAATCAAACAAACCTTGAAATAGTATTGGGCGAAGCGATAGGATCAGGTTCGAGATCTTTGGTAGAGTCACCCTAGATCAACAGATCAACCAAAAATCAATCAAAAGCGCTTAAACACTTCAGAAAAAGAGATACATTTATTTTACATCCCATACAAATTTGTATAATCATGAAATCTAGATTAAAACATTGTTATATTTGAATCTTTAAGGTATTGCAAAATAAATCATTGAAGAATACTTTGCAAGGTGCATTCGTTATTCAATTGTTTTTTTTTAGTTTCCTCATATCATCAGAATCTTCAGTTTACTCCAATCTATCAAGTAATCTCCATTGACTGTACAGATATGTTGTGCTATTCTTGATTTTTGGCGCTCTAGTTCCTCGGAACTGAGTGCTTATCAATTGGCCCAAATGTCTGTAATTTTCGAATTTTTCGATGAAAATGGTCTTAAACGATTTGGTTCGACTCACTGATAAAGAATCCGTGGTCGAAATTCATTCTGTCCGGCCGGCCGTCCGTAGGCACGATAACTCTCGAACGGAATGAGCTAGACAGTTGAAATTTTCAGAGTAGGTTTGGGGGATAAATATCTCGGCTAAGTTCGTTATTGGGCAAAATCGGACAGATGGTTTCGGAGTAACAAGAAAAAAATTTTGTTTTACAGAACAAATTCCAAATTAAATTTTTTCAATAAGCAGTTTTACCATAAGAATCCATTCATATCATTTTTAACTCTAACAAACTAATACTTTCGGAGATATGATTTTTCAAAATTTCAATGATAGAATTAATCTGTGGCTATTCTATGAATTGTTATAATGTCAACTTTGACGTTGTCTCATTGTCATTCATTCCAGTAATGGTATCAATATGAGAATTATAATATAATATCATACTTTTTGTTGGTTGATATTTTCATGCCGATGGTCAATCCATATGATGATGGGAATGGTAATGGTAGGTTAATAATATTGAGTTCAGAATATCTCCACTAAAAACAAAACTGGAATATTGGTGTATTGGAGTAGATTTGAGGAAAGATATATATTATCGTTCATCATAGAATTGAGGAATGAATATCTCGGATGAGTTCGTTGTTGGGTAGAATTCGTCTATTGGTTTTGGATTGATAATTTTTGGCACTCTTGTTGAATTTAAATTCTTCTATGATGTTTGAATTCAATTTCTGCTAAGATGAAGTTCTAAATTTCAATAATGAATCGTACTTCTATGTTTTCACAGAATGCTATAATTATTCTATCTAAGCTTTATTATATGATCTGTGTTCATACTCGTACATTTCATCCTGTTCTATAAGAGAGAGTCAAATTCATTTCAGCTATTTTAATTTGGTTTCTTCCTTGGTGCAGTTCTCATTCTCAGATTGCTCATTTAATCTTGATAAATAAACTATTATTTGAATTGAATTTCCTTTATGATGCAGTTCTATCATAAGAATACATTGATATAATTCCCAACTCTGTGAAACCAATACTTTCGGAGATATAATTTGTCTGTTTGAACTAGAGCGGCAGAAAGCTCCTGTCCACAGGGCTTGTTGTATGTATATTCTTTAAGTTGTTCGTATGTTCCGACTTTCTTACCTATAGTGGCCTCGATTTGAAGCGTTTCTGTCTAAATTCATGATAGATGTATACATTTTTCGGATATCCGTTATCTTTTCATGAAATCCATTATATTATTTCGAGTTTCTAGAGTAGAACAAATTGCATGGATTAGCTCTATCGTGAGGTGTCTTAATAACAACGTGTTCTCCACTAAGTTGTTGGAGTGGAACAAAGATTCTGATGACAAAGTGTGATGACATTAAAAGAAAGTTAACTCATATTTTGTTGAATAGAGAAAACAATCTTGTAAATTGCTGAATTGGATTTTACCACATTCGGTTAAATATGTTGAAGAAAGAGTTAGAACTTGGAAATTTCTATGAAGTGGAACTTTCCTTTTCAAAGAATGTCAATTATCATTAATAATATTAAATTAGATTTTCGCTTAGTGACTGTTTTAGGCTCTGAAACGATACAAAAAAGTTGTTTAATCGTTGGTGTTGTTTCGTTACTGTTCCTTAGGTAACATTGTTTTAAATATTGTTTCTGATAAATATGTCTCTAACACAGAAGCAATTTCAAAAATATTTTTATTTCATAGATATTTTTCATAGTTTGCCAGAGAAAAATCCAGGAAGAAACCATTGAATGATATTGCCAAAGAGATTATTTCCATGTATATCGACCTAAATATTACCAGTATTTTGTCTTTGTGATTTCAATTAATACATCAAGAAAAACATTTTTTTTGTCTCCTAGGGACGCAACTAACTGAGTGTTGATAGACTGACTGTAGCGAATTTAATCAACAAATTCCAACATCCGAGACCAAATACAAGCATGTGACCATATCGAACATGACATTATATTTCAATACTATCCTCAGAGATACTCATTTAGATCATTGTGGAAATATCTCTTCTTGTTACAATATCATTGCTGCTTTCCTTTAGTCTAAAGTGGTCCTCCGGTTGAAGGACCTTGCCCCTTTGTTAGTTTTGATCTTGCTATTCCGATAAAAATGAAGAAAATGACTAGGGCTTCACACGAGAGCGAGATTTGTATCGTCTCGTCTCGGAAAAGCGAGACGAGACGAGACGTTTTGAAAAATATTGAAGGCGATACCAAGACCACATCGTTTATGGTCTCGTTAAATTTTTTGTATGATGTTTTTATTCGAAAAATTAGAAAAGGTCTACATAGAGATCAATAAATTTTGCAAAACCCCAACTCTTGTGACTACCTGTGTAATATTTCATTGTAAATTAAAATAATTTTTTCACATTTTTATTTCAACATGTTAACTGTTCTTATAACTTCTTATAGTAACGTATCTCTTATCATAAATATCTATCCTTGCAGATTTTTATATTTTAGGTTTGAATATGTATTTTTCAAGATCGATTTTTTACTCTCGTTTGAGAATATGTGTCTATAGTAATGAGTATACGGGCCCGATGGTGCAGTGGGAAAAAGACCTGCTGTGGTGCCGGAGGTCGCGGGTTCGAATCCCGCTCAGGGCATGGATGTGGTGTTGGGTGGTGGTACATGTCCTAAAAATAATTTGAAAGAGTCTTCGGAAAAAAGAGAACTGTGTAGATGGCCCTAGTTGCCTGGCACAATATAGGAAAAAAAAACTACTGTGTAATGAACGTATTCAGTATACTATTGAAAGGGTTTTTTCTCGGTTTCTTTGGCTCGAACATTTCTACCTGGAAGATTGTCTTATTTACTACACATACATCCAGTAAACTCTCCTTGTATACAACTCGACCTTTTTCAACACCCACAGAAAACAATTGAATATGAAAAGTTTACACTATAATTACCAGTATATTTTGTCTATATTACACATCGACCGTTCTTGAAATACACGATTTTTTAGAAAATCAATTATTATGACCTTGCGATAATTGAGACTATTTTTCAAGAAAAAATAGACTTCACAACCAAAAACTGATGCCATTATGAATTCAATAGTTAAGGGATAATTTTTATTGCCCCTAAATCCCAATGCTTTTGAAATTTCGTCTCTATTTGAACATCTGGAGAAATTTATTGTCTTGTACTTCATGTAGCGCAGATGTGAACAATTATTGTATACATCTGTGGAAGTACATATAATAAAACTGGTAAAGAAATGAACCTATTCAATTTTTCGAAAAGTGTTATGAGGAATACGCCAAGAACACCCTCAATGATCTACCCACTGGGAAAGTATTCATTGAAAACTATATCAATTCGTCCAATTCTATAAAAAACGTATCGACATCGATAGCCTCCTTGAAACATCAAGAAAACCTTCGAAATATTGATAACCTTAGTTTGAAGAATATTTGTTGTTAGAAAGAGCAAATAGGAATCAAAATATTTTACAGGGGTGGATGAAAAAGTTCTTCCTACACTTTTGAATATGGCCGATTATTTATAATTGTTCACGTCCGTACCTGTTGAAAGATTATTTTCCACAGCAGGTATGATCATGGCAAAAACACGTACATATTGAAATATGATATGATACAAGCGTCATTATGTTTGAATTCTTGGTCATCGAGTAATTCAAAAATTAAATTAACAGTGTTTAAAATTAAAAATAAAATGGACATGCACATGTATTTTTGTACGAGAGCGTAATAGATAAAGCTTTACAAAATTATTAATTATTATATACCATTTCGTTTATATATTATAATATTTATTATCGTTATTCAGAATTAAGCGAGACGAGACGAGACAACTGATAACGAGACGGGAACGAGACTTATTTTTTTGGTATTTGGCGAGACCAAGACGAGATTTTTTATACTCTCGCCTACTCTCGTATCGAAACCCTAAAAATGACCCAAATATGAAAGGAGGGAGAAAGAATTTTATTCAAGGATTTATAGAGGTTCCAAGTTGATATAACGAGTCTCAAATCAACAAACAATTTTATCACCGTCCTTTCAATCGTGTGTACCGACGATACTATTCGCCGACTGCCTCGAAACTCTATAATTCCATCGAAACAAGAAATGAAGAGGTTGAATCGAAACGTATTCAAATGAATGGTTCGAGAAAACAACGCGGCCATATCTCCCACACGGAAAAGAGGAAGAAAGAAGATTTTGAGGCTTGATGGCGCGCCACGGTTCAGGTTTACAACCTGTCCACATAAATCTGTCATCGGCCGACAGACAAGCGCGCTCACGGAGGATGGCTCCGGCAGATCTATCTCGCTATTTATTCTTCCACCAGACAGCCACTCTGTTTACTCCAGACTTTCTTCATGTTTCCCTGGGCCATGATAACGCCCGACAAATTCATTGGGAACATCTCCTTAAGCTTTTACCGAGCGCTCTCGAGTGGCGAACTGAACTTTTGGCTACTGCTGACTCAGGTGAATTACACACTTAAAAGGAGGAGAAGCTGTTGAGGATGCTACCGTGAGAGGCAATGAAAAATATTCATGTGTGCGTTTTTCAGTATCGTTGATTTTACAGGCCTTTATGGCGCTCTTGTTTCTCGGAACAGAGTGCTTCTCAATTTGCCCAAATGTCTGTAATTTTCGAATTTTTGGCTGAAAATGGTCTTGAACGATTTGGTTTGACTCACTCATCAAGAATCCGTGGTCGAAATCGATTCTGTCCGGCCTTCTAGCCGTTAACACGATAACTCTCGAACGGAATGAGCTAGACAGTTGAAATTTTCAGAATAGGTTTGGGACATATCTCGGCTAAGTTTGTCATTGGGCAAAATCGGTCAGTTGGTTTCGGAGTAACAAAACAAAAAAGATTTTTTTTTAATTACCAATTTCAAAATAAGTTTTTCTCAAGATGCAGTTTCACCATAGGAATCCATTGATGTCATTTTTAACTCTAACAAGCTAATACTATCGGAGATATGATTTTTCAAGATTTCAATAATAAATCGTAGTTCTGTGTTTTCACAGAATGCGATAATTATTCTATGTATGAATTATTAAAATATGATCTGTGATGATACATGTCAACTTATTTTCCTGAGACATGATATGTCAAATTTTGATATTTAATGCCCATGGTAATGGTAAGTTAATAATATTGAGTTCAGAATATCTCCAGTAAAAACAAAACTCTAATATTGGCTAAAGTTTCAATTGATATAATATAATTTTCAGAGTGGATTTGAGGAAAAAATATATCGTTCATCATAGAATTGAGGAACGAATATCTCGGATGAGTTCGTTGTTGGGTAGAATTGTTTTTGGATTAATAATTTTTGGCACTCTTGTTGAATTTAAATTCTTTTATGATGTTTGAATTTCATTTCTGCTATTATGAAGTTCTATCATAAGAATCTATTGATATAATTCTCAACTCTTACCGATACTTTCGAAGATATGTTTTATCAAAGTTGGTTTTAAATATAATTTCTTTCATGATGCAGTTCTACCATAAAAATCCATTGATATAATTCCTATCTCTGAGAAACCAATACTTTCGGATATATAATAATTTGTCTGTTTGAACAAGGGCGCCAAAAAGCTCCTGCCCAAAGGGCTTGTTTCTCGTTCTATTTTTTCGAATGAGGGGCATTTCCAAACAGAATTCACCAGACCGAAGTACTGCGCGATTTCAAGATTCATTCGGATATTTATTGGATTCTCTGTAAATTTGTTCGATAGAAGGACAAAACTCCAAATGGCTAGAATTGAAGAGCACACAAATAATAAACATTCTTGAGAAGCACTGACGTGAAGTGAGGAGCTTTTGGTCGCATATTCTTTTGTCTATTCACACCTCTAACACCCTCTCGACATACTGCAAGAATTTGAGTACGAATGAAGGAAGCATTAATTCGTGAAGAAATGCATTGGGCATAAACTGAATTCAAATTTGAAAATGAAATAATTCCAAAAATATACAGCGGATAGAACTGAAATCTGGTTTGTAGGCAATGTCTGCAGAATCTTTCAGATAGTTTCTGCAATATAAAACTTTAGAAGAAAAATTTTGATATTTATTTGAGACACATTTTCTGGTGTCGGAATCGTACGAAATTTTGAACAAATTTTCTTGTTGGGATTCTATAACTTTTAACCAAGTTTCAAATTGATCGGATATATATGATTTGAGTTATTGAGGATATAACAACAAAACTACAGCTGGGTTTAACTCCGTAACGGTTCGGTCGATTATACCCATTAACGAACTCAATCGCTATCTCTTTCCGTTCGAAAGTTATCGTGGCAAAGGAAGGCCGACCATCCGTACATAATAGAATTTGACCTCGGATTCTTCATCAGGGAGTCGAACCTAATCGTTTGAGACGAATTTCAGCAAAAAATTAGACATTTTGGACAGAATGATAGCACGCTGCTTCCAAGAGGATGCGTGCAAAAATGGGAAAGAATATAATGATTCACAAAGAATTAAGTCCGAGTTTGACCTCGGATTCTTCGTCAGTGAAACGAAACTAAACGTTTGACACCAAAAATTCGAAAACCACAGGCACTCGTACGCGGGAAACAAGCGCGCCAAAAAGTGAAAATTGCAGGTTTAAATTAAGAGCGAATTCGAGAATCAACAAATTTACTGACACAAAAGTAAGAAAATTAAGGAAATAATAGCGAAACACTCAATCTACGACACTTAATGGCAGTATTTCGAGTTCCATATTTACCAAGAAATGAGGAGTGAATGAAATTGGTGCTCAAAATCCTAAAATAAACAGTAGACACAATCGAGAAATGAAGAATTGGTACATTTTAAATGAGAACCTTTGTGCGAAATTTGCAACGTTTTCTGTTATCGTTCTATGCTGCATTCTGTCCCGAAGGGAAAGTAAAACTTCCAGGCGTCATTTCTACACACCTGGGCGAACAACATCACATCAATCTGTCAAAAGTTGACAGATTTATGTGGACAGGTTGCAGCCGTGGTTGACGAGCAACCGGGGCTCAGTAACGTTTTATACTGGCCGTCTCTCTCTTTCTGAATGGCATATTCTTTCCCTCCCGGTGAAAAATCTCGAATTATATCATCCTTAATATCTCGCATCCTGTTATAAGTCAGAATAAGGCTGATTTATTCTGAATTACGTGGGGTTTTGACCGAGGTTTTGACTTATAGTTTCAGTCTGGGGATGCAACGGAACAGCTTGACATTTCGTTGGACTGGCAAATCAGACGTAATTCTTCTGGGAATTTTGTCGAACTATCGAATATTGAAGGTTCAAGTAAAATAATAATAATATTGTATCGACACTTGAGATGAACTGACAATTTGCCGGCCTCTGGTGGCTTAGTGGGACCGCACCTTTGGCGCCATAGGTCGCGGGTTCGAATCCCGCTCTGGGCTTGGATTTGGTGGAGGTGTTTATCTGGTATGAATGAGGTATAAATAATAATATAAATTTCTACGAAGTGACTGGGCACATAACCAAGAGGTTGAACCCAAAAAAGTGTGAATGTAAAAAAAACTGACAAATTGGAGCACCGTAACCAAACTAAATGACAGATTACGCTACAACCTTGCGAGAATATAGAGGACAGTTGCGTCAACGCACAAGCATTCACATGACGCTCTTAGACGGTGTTACAAGTCAGCGTGATCTTTTCATCATTAAATGAACGACGGCGCTGAAGCTCCCGTCGTTATGTGGGTGCTTCCAAATATTATTTTCCTAGCCGAAATATAATAATTGTTTCAGCTGTTTCTAAAAGATATTAGACATACGATATACCACGAAACGCACATTTTGAATAGGCATTTGGTATATTCTAGAACGTATTTAATATATGCATTCGAATGAATTCGCAAAGGATAACATTCAAATAACATACTTGATATTTTCCAGTTTTCCCAAATCATATAAATAATAAATGAAATTCCTAGCAAGGAATAAATCATTTGCAAATTTTCTAATTATTTGGGTTAGTATCCATATTTTATGATATAGCTGATTTTCGGATTAGTAATTTTATCGTTGCCTTATTTATATGTACAATGAATAATTATAAGTATGTACAGTTGTGAATTTTCATATATTCATTATTAAAATGCACGATAATAACGTGGAATAGGCCTAACTAAATATTAATAGTATGTTTCCATTGTTTTAATATTTAAGTAAGATCAATTTTGTAAAAGCATTTATATAATCTTAATCACGATTTATAAATTATAACAAGAAATTATCTAAATAAAAATTGTTATGAAAAGTTTATACGATAAAAGTATGGAGTTGCATAAAAGATTTGAATTTTATGGAAGGCTAATATTTGAATAGAAAATTTGTTTTGATAAAAAATGGTAGAATATGAAAGAGCAAAGCTATGTTTAGTTTATGTAGAATTGGTAAAATGTCTGTATTCCAAGATGAAAATGTATTTATTTTCATTTGAGTGATATAAATTATATGTTCATTTTTCGAAATATGCATGTTGAATAACAGAATAATATTTGTTTTATATAATTGAAGTTATTTTAGGCAATGATGATTTGAAATTAGGATTTAGAAAGTAGTGAATAAAAAAAAATTAAACATATAAATTAAGAGTTTTATAACTTAGTAATATGGAAAATATTTGAATCCTGTACTAAAATGTAACTCAGGATATCTGTGGAATTTCAAAAATAAAATCTAGGTTCAGGAAACTATCTATATAATCTATATAGATCTAATCTAGATATATCTATATCCATATAATCCTAGAATATCTAGAAAATTAAAAGGATTGTATGTTATAATATGTTTTCGACATGAATTAAATCAGGTAAAGTGGGCTTCAGCTCCCAGGAACGGAATAAAAATGGAATCCTAAAAACAAAGTAGCCTAGTGAAACATTTATTTTTCAATTGATTAAAGTGAAGAATATTTATATAAGAACACCGAAAAATAAAATCAATGTTAACTGAAGGAGAAGTAATCTCTTCTTGAAATTTCAACGAATTTCCAAAATTATCATTTTCATCATTGACAATTAGGCGACATAACAGCACAAGGTTATTGAGCATGAAAGAAAATTGTTATATATTCAAATGTGCCTATACAGGGTGAGTCTTTGACCACTGCATTAATTTTAACCAAAGATTTCTCTCATCAAATGAAACACTTTTTTCATTTAAAATTTTTCCAAATTCAGCTCAGGTAAAAAGATACAGGCTGTTGAAATTTTGAAAAAAATTCAGTTTTTATTTTGTAGCTTTGACATCCTTTTTTCGAATAAAATGAATGTTGGCGTAAAGTTTCCTATAACTATGATACATATTTTCCAAATATTAGTTATTTTCTACTTCTACTGGTTTTCTAGTTATGGACTCGTGGATTCATAAAACTAAACGAAATTAGCATAAAGAAAGCATATAAAGTTTTTCTTGAGTCATTTCAAGAATATTCCATCGTTTTAGAACATTATATTATTTTTCATCATTTCTCCTTAAATGCACCGTTTTCGAGATATTCTTCATTGAATGTTTCAAAATGGAAAACTCCAGAAATTTCACTACTTTTATGGATCCGTCCCTGAGCGTTGGAATCCCGAATCAAGCTGTAAACCACGTTACCATGCCTTATTTTCGTTCGCCAACAATGTCATAGATAATTTATATGCGGGAGTGTATTAGCACATTGTGAAATCTTTAAACGCTTGTAGCTTTTTACCTGAGCCGAATCTGGAAAAATGGTAAATGAAAAAAGTGTTTCATTTGATGAGAGGAATCTTTGGTTAAAATTAATGCAGTGGTCAAAGACTCACCCTGTATATTCAAATAATTTTATTATCATAATTCAAAACGGAAATTTCAATTCAAAATTTGTGACATAGAATCAACCCTGAGTTTACAATTTACGGAAGAAATTTATAAAATAATTAAGTTAGGAAACACAATTAATAAAAAAAAATAGAGACATTTATCCCAATGGTGCCTTTCAACATCAAACCTACCCTGCAAGTTTTAAGTCTCTAGATTCCATATTTTGTTAACGTTGAATATGACTACTTTACTTATATTCAAAATACACGTTTCACAAATTTAGCATCTCATGTTCGGAATTGTCGAAATTTTCATGTTATAGGTTTTATACGAATAAAACCTTGCAACCAATGCAGTCCGAAATACTCCACGTACCGCTACTGAATAGAAGCCATTCAACTGTAATTTTGTTTCGAGCCACTCATCAGGAACGTCACTTGTCATGTCTTGCGTATGTCAGATTAAAGACTTGACGTGGCCGCCTGCGACTTCTTCATCATATTACCTGAGATAGTCAAGGACGCGTCATTCGGTGTTTCCCGATCCATAATTGGGACAAATTGGTTCATTTTTCATAGATTTAGAGTTAGACCGTCTGCGAACGAATAAGATTGATCGGAACTACTTTCTGAGAGTTTCTGGTGGACAAAGTTGAAAAAGTTTCGAATTAAAAATTGTCAAGCAGATTATGGTCAGAAACATTTAAGATTAAGATATTCCGCAAACGTTAATAATTGCCTCATTAAAATGTACGAATTTTTTCAACTTGTTTACCCAAATTTCTTGTTAACTAGTAAACGATTCACCGCATGCAGGGCGTTGTGGTAAAGCAAAAGTCCTTCAGCGTGTGCAAACTGATAATTATTTTCGACATAGAAACGTTGAATTATTTTCCAGAAATATCTGTTTTAACTTTCAACTCCAACTCTCCCTAGAGGGAATCCATCTGTATGAAATGAAACTATCTTTGTTCAAAGGTCATAAAAATTTTTAAAATTATAGAAGCAAAGTATAGGGCGTATGTCAATATTGAGTTGTGGATATTTTTTCGATTTTACGCAGAGCGGAACGTAAACAGATAAGAAAAATTCTTTAAAAGTACTGACGTGAAGTCAAGATCTTTTGCGCGCATGTTCTTTTGTCTATTTCCGACTCACACACCTCACGACGTACTGCTTGAACTTTAAAGCAGTCTTTTTTCAACCGAGTACTAGATTTCAATTCGTCCGGATTTCTATTTTAGAAAATATTCGGAAAACAAAATTCTGCTTGAAGGTTTGTGTGGAATTTCAGTGGAATCTGACTAATAGTTTGTGAAATATAAAATTCCTGAGATTTTTTTTTTCTAATAATATGATCCTCAAGAAATTTCGCAAAATTTGCGCGCTGGCATTCTATACCTAACTACCAAGTTCCAATTCGATCAGATCTGTATTTATTGACTTATTAAGAAAAAAATATTCAAGCCCTGTGGACAGGAGCTTTCTGGCGCTCTTGTTCAAACTGACAAATTATATCTCCGAAAGTATTGATTTCTCAGAGTTGAGAATTATGTCAATGTATTCTTATGATAGAACTGCATCATAAGAAAATTCAATTCAAATTATAGTTTATTTATCAAGATTAAATGAGCAATCTGAGAATGAAAACTGCACCATGGAAGAATTCAAATTAAAATTTGAAATGAATTTGACTCTCTCTCATAGAACAGGTATAGAACAGAATGACATGTACGAGTATGAGCACAGATCATATAATAAATCATAGATAGAATAATTATAACATTCTCTGAAAACATAGAAGTACGATTCAATATTGAAATTTCGAAAAATCATAACTCCGAAAGTATTAGCTTGCTGGAGTTGAAAATGATATCAATTGATTTTTATGGTGAAACAGCATCTTAAAAAAAATTATTATTATTTTGAAATTTGTAAGTTAAAAAAATATTGTGTTTTCGTTACTTCGAAACCATTTGGCCTATTTTGCCCGATAGCGAACTTAACCAAGATATTTATCCCACTAACCTACTCTGAAAATTTCAACTGCCTAGCTCATTCCGTTCGAGAGTTATTGTAGAAACTAAATTTAAAAATTTTCAAAATTTTTTTTTTGACACTTTACGGTAACCCGATCAATAAAAAACTTCACATGCGTCTAAACGACATGATTCTACAATTTGATGCTGAATTTCAGATAGATTGAGTGATCGGTTTCGGATGTATTCATAAAAAATGTTTTTACTAAAAACGGCCATAACTCCGAAACCGCTGGATGGATTTCGCTCGTTAACGAACTCGTCAGAGATATTTACACTCCAAACCTACCCTGCAAATTTAAATCCTCTAACTCATTTCGTTCAAGAGTTATCGTGTTAACGGACAGCCGGCCGGCCGGACAGAATCGATTTCGACCACGGATTCTTGATCAGTGAGTCGAACCAAATCGTTTGATACCATTTTCAGCCAAAAATTCGAAAATTACAGACATTTGGGCAAATTGATAAGCACTCTGTTCCGAGGTACAAGAGCGCCAAAAAATATCAGCTAAGGTATAACTCCCAAACCGTTTGGCCGATTATGTCCATTAACGAACTTAACCGACGTATTCAGATGCGCATCTATACCATGAACATTACAAGTCGCTATCTCTTTCCGTTCGAAAGTTTTATTGGCAACAGACGGCTGGCCGGACAGAATCGAATTTAACCTCAGATTCTTCAACAGTGAGTCGATCCTAATCGTTTGAGGCAATTTTTGGCAACAAAATCGTAAAATACAGACATTTGGGCAAAACGCTGGCAGGCTGTGTCCTAGAACATACGCGCAAAAATTGTCTTCGATTGTGAATACAGTAATCTTTGTGCCAGAAAACGACATTTCTATTCTTTTCATCGCCCGAATTTTGGCCCAGTTGATAATACGTTCTATATAAAATATCGATGATTATTTTGTTGTTAAAGAAATATAGAAATACATATTATGAATAGTTTCACGATAAAGAATATTTCCACAGTAGGATAGAAAGCGTCGTTGTTCTCAGATTTCACATACGTAAAACAAAGTTGCATCGATTGTGACACTAATTTTGTCACGTCATTAATCATTAATGAAGTCGTCTAAAGTAATTAGAGCAACGACAAATTCTAATTGTTTTTTAATCACCGCCTAGAAGTTATTTTATAATGAATGAAGTTTTTCCAGTAGTTGTGACGTCAGTTGACTTGAGCTAATGTTTAAATTTTCTAGATCATATAAATATGGAAGGATTTATCGATAAATCAACTGTAATCACTGAACCCAAATTAATTAAAAGTTGAGAAATGCAATAAAAATATTTATCTATGGTTTATCTTAAGGAGGCTTTTTTCTACAGGTGATTGAACTTGTGAATCGATAACTATAATAGAAATTCCATTATATAATATATAAAGTACTTAAAAGGTAAAATGCACCGCAATTTTTTGGGTTTTATTGAATATTTTGTGAATTTGTCGAACATTACCTTTGAAAATGGCAAAAAAAGAAAAAAAATAATAGTGGGAAGAAACCTATTTGAAAAGGAAGAGAATATATCAAAAATGAAAGGGAAGTGGAAGGAGGTGAGTTTTTAAGGGTAAAAATCGAGTTCGTGCAAAACTACAAGTCCTATGGCAAGAAGTTTGACGGTAAGTTTGTAGGTGATAAAAAGATCTCTTTTGTATTAACAAAATTTTTGCATATAACCTTAATATTTATGTGAAAAATTCAAATATTCATGTTTTTGGTTGTTTATTTTTATCTACTACAAAAAAAATCTTTTCAAGAAATTTGGTGAAAACTTACCTATTTATGTCCCAAACCCACTTTAATTTTTTTTATTTAAAATATTTATTTTTTAACCTTATTTTGACTTAATATCGAAAAACAGCCTAATTTTCAATCGACAATTCTCCCGTCAAAATATCTGCTTTTTGTTCTTTGAAATCTCTACTTTCTGATGGTGAAAAAAATATACATTCCTATGGCAAATTTTCTCAGAAAATGCTAAGTTAATAAAGTTAATATTTTATAGGACATCTACAATATTTTGCGACAGTTGTAGAATATTCTCCAAATTATATGCGTAGATGCCTATTTATTGCTATTTTAAGATAACTTCTATACATAAGTAACCACGGAAAATTTTAGCTCATCAAAAGGTATTTCATAGCGAAGTAGAGAAGGGGCTAGGAAGGTCTGGGCCTTACTACCTGTTATTTCGTAGCATTTTCTGAGAAAATTTACCATAGAAATGTATATTTTTTATACCCTCAAAGTAGAGATTTCAATGAACAAAAAGCACACCGACTTTTCCAAAAATGCTGATATTTTGACAGGAGAATTTTCGATTGAAAATTAGGCTGCTTTTTTAAATTAAGTCAGAATGAGGTGAAAAAATGAATATTTTAAATCAAGAAAATTACAGTGTGTTTGCGATAGAAAAAAGTTATTTTCGCAGAATTTCATGAAAATTTTTTTTTTTGTGAAAGATAAAGATTTGTTATTTGAATTTTCCACATACACTTTGATGTTATGTGGGAAAAGTGTAAATAGAAGAGTTGTAGTTTTTTGTGTTGCCTACAACTTTTTTCCATAGGACTTGTACTTTTGCTGGAAATCGAGATAAACCA
This sequence comes from Halyzia sedecimguttata, assembly GCA_937662695.2. NCBI lineage: Eukaryota > Metazoa > Arthropoda > Insecta > Coleoptera > Coccinellidae > Halyzia > Halyzia sedecimguttata. Next base: position 101,071,094 of record OW569414.2, read on the forward strand.
TTTTTACCCTTAAAAACTCATTCCCTTCCACTTCCCGAACTCAGATCACCCGAAAATTATTTTTCCTTTCATTTTTGTTATATTCCCTTTCCTTTTCCAATGAGTTTCATTTTACTACTATTTTATTTAATTTTAAAAATATAGACCTGGTCGAACTCATATAGCAGAGTTTTAAAAATATGTGAGAATTGATATGAGGGAACAACATATTTGAGACAATCCTCCCAAGATGACTACAAGTTAGAATTTTAAGAACTTATATCCGATTGACCTGATCAAATCGATCCAGGTGGTACAGAACTGTTCCTCCATAATAACCTATACTCAACAAGACCCATATAACACACAATACACGACGGCTAGCCAGTCATATAAACAAGACATCTCGTCCATTTTTATGGTTAGCCTCGGCATAATAAGTACATAAACTTGTGTGTAAATAGTGTTTAACTTGTCTATGGTGTCCGTAAACCATAGTCCCATAATTCTGTTTTATAGATCTCTTCGAGCGGCTTTTGTATGAATCATTCATAGAGTTGAGAGGAGAAAGGTCTCATCCGATCGATAATTCCATAGATTTCCATAAACGTCATTAGACTTTAAGTTTGGATATCAGATATCACAGATAATTCAATTTATTCCCGTCAAACGACTATTTGTCTAGACCACTCAAGTAAGAAGAAGAAACTGTAGAAAGGAAAGTTCGATCATATTTTTTCTAATTCTCTGCTCGTCATGTCACCATGTGCAATCGATACCGAATTTCGTATCCATATTCGTAGGGAAAGACGTGAAAGTGCATACGTGACAAATGCAGACCTCCCTCCATTCCAGAATACTCGTCATTTCGTTCTAAAACAGTCGGCTGCAGGATTAAAATATCAATAAGATGTCAGCTCTGTGCTTGGCGTATAAAGTTTGAACATCTCTGTGATCACGTTCGTTGCGATGATTGACAGGTTATTTAAGTTGCTCAAACATCAGTAGACCATAGAACTAGATGCACATCTCGAAATAAGTGAAGCGCGAGGCATAGATTTTAATTATTACGGATGTTGGTAGGTTCGTGTAGGTGAGAGGAGGAAGCGTTCCATAATATTATTGCCCGGCACGATGAGTGTTTACATATACTTAGTTATGTTACATGTCAGTCTTTCAACTATGATGCTCTATTTAGAACACCTCGGAAATATTTTTAATTCTAAGGAAATCGCTCCGTTTTCTCTTCATAAAATCGCGACAGGCAATAAATAACACATGAAGAAATTTTCGTTTCTAAAATAACATCATCGCGAGAATATTTCCGTTGAAAGATGAGGAAGCTCTGGAAGTGTTGGTTGATCTTCTCCCAACAATAAACCTCGGGAATGGTAGAGCGAAAAAAAACCGTGTCAAAAATTAGATTGAAAAACCTTGAAAACTTATGAATTTTAAGGGGTGAGAATCCCTTTATATTTCGGATATTTTTATCATTCGTCCACTCATAATTCGCGAAATTTCAAGAGAAAAATTCAAGGATAATGGTCTACAGATTATGATTCACAACAGTAATATAGAGTGTCATATTTTCGTAACTTTCATCAAACGACTGTCTCTAACACAATTTTTGGGTATTAGAACACAAATTTTACCTAATTAGATAGTGATTTTTGGTGCTCTTGTTCCTCGGAACAGAGTGCTTATCAATTTGCCCAAATGTCTGTACTTTTCGAATTTTTGGCTGAAAATGGTCTTGAACGATTTGGTTTGACTCACTGATCAAGAATCCGTGGTCGAAATCGATTCTGTCCGGCCGGCCTTTAACACGATAACTCTCGAACGGAATGAGCTAGACAGTTGAAATTTTCAGAGTCGGTTTGAGGGATAAATATCTCGGTTAATTTCGTTATTGGGCAAAATCGCTCTAATAGTTTCGGAGTAACGAAAAAAAAAATATTTTTTTCTACATTACAACTTCTGAATTCAAATTTTTTTAAGATGCAGTTTCATCATAAGAATCCATTGTTTTCATTTTAAACTCTAAGAAACTAATGCTTTCGGAGATATGATGTTTCAAAGTTTCAATAATACATCTTAAGTTCTTTGTATTCACAGAATGTGAACCCAGAATCTGTCTGTGATCACTATTCATAAATGTCATCTTTTTTAGCTATTAGAGATTGTCAATTCGTAGTTGTTATTTTCTCTTGGAAAGCAAGTATTCGATTCTTGAATTTGTGAATATATACAGGACTGTTTCGATGTAGTTTATGGAGGCAGTAGGAAATAAGAACATAATGGAATCATCAAAAGAAATTACTGTTCGTTGACCACTGAGGTTAATATTACCTTTTACTTCCTTAAGTAGTGAGACATGTTCCTATATACAGTATTTTAATAATGTTGCTAGCAAAAAAATACTGAAATATGGATCTACATTTGTTTATCAATCATTTTTTCTTGAGTTAAGGTTCATAATACAGAAAAGAATTTGTTAGTGGTATGAACTATTAAATTTTAAATTATGCAAAGAGGATAGTATTTTATTAATATATTTTGAACTATTAAAATAATTTGTTCGTAATCCACTCCCTACTCAAATATCAAGAATAAATGGACAATCTGCTATGATTGTCTCCAGCCTTACTCTAGACATTTCGATGATACTTTCCTTAGGTATTTCGAGTTGTGAAAACTATGCACCGAGTGTAAGTTGCAACAACCCATTCCACGAGGTTGAATCGTTGCAGATTGCTCATTTAACCTTGATAAATTAATTTAATGAAAATTTTTGAAGCATTGAGGCATTGAAGAATTGTAGATAGCTCTTTTTTTATAAGATAATTTTTGAAGCATTTTTTTTAACGACACTTTTTTTAAATTTAATTTCTTTCATGATGCATTTCTATCATAGGAATCCATTGATATAATTCCCAACTCTGAGAAATCAATACTTTCGGAGATATAATTTCTCTGTTTGAACAGCGCGCCGAAGCTTCTGGCCTAATGCTTTTCCAACTTGTTCAATAAGGTTGCGATCCATAAATTAGGAGAATAAGAAATAGTTGATGATTCTGTGGATTAAAGCTGGAAAAGTTGATTACCATTTCGGGAATAAAATTAATTTTTTTTTTAATTTTGTACTACTTCATTATCGAAACATCTAGATACGACTGAAATTAATAAGTAAGAAAGTTATATGAGGAAACACCAAATACTTATTTTTTCTGCTCTTTCCAAATTTGTAAGTAAAGTTGATATACAGGGTAATTCTTCGACTCAACCTAGTCCTTCATTTTCTGAAGGCCGGACTTGGAATAGGATTTTTCTGATTATGTTAATCGAGACTACTATGTACAAAGAACATATACGATTGAAATACTACAAAAATATATAGGGTTCTTCATCAAGTTATGATTTAATGAAAAAACGGGTAAATGAGGTGATCTCCTTCTACCTTCTACCCTTACTGTAAGCGCATTTCCCAATGAATTATTCTGTATAACAAGAGTTCAATGGAGTATATACGTTTTTCTTTGATAGTAAAACCAAAATATCGTTAGGTTAAAAAACTGAATAAATTCGTGAACATGAAAAATTTTTTTTTTATTAAAAATAAAGCTCTGAGTGAATTTTATAGCACCTTCACAAGCGCAGTGCCACCCAGACCGTGCGGAACCCAACGCACCCGCGTATTTTTAAATCGACATGCGAAATACGGATGATAGAACGGCTCTCACACACATGTTCAGGAACGTTTAGCCGCAGATCACACTAAGTGTTAACTGCTGTTCTCTCTTAGACCAATTTATCCGCGGGAACGTTAATTAAATATTATATTTCACGCCTGTTGGTGCCGGAGAGAAACAGTCCTATATAATACGAGACGGACAGGTGATTTCCGAGTTGTCTCTTTGTTTTTGAGGCGATAGTCGAGGCGTGGGTATTGATATATGGGCCCTGGCTAAGAAGGAACATCCACATTTGTCTTGTCTTCTTGGGAAATCAGTATTCCCAGTGACATATTAATGACGTAGCCATGATGGAGAATATGAAAGTCGAATAAACAAATCTATAAATAATGAAAAGATGTAGCCTTTGACTAGAGGAACAATATTCATCAGTTGTTGGGTCGGATGTCTTTTACCTGTTATGTAAACAGCGACGGAGGGACGTGTACGCTGGGGTTTCTTATAGAGACGATGGGTTTCTATGTGATATTCCTCAATGTAAATGGCGTGGTAAGATATCCTACAATGCTACAAGGATTTGTTTTTTAATTTCTTAGGATGCCATCTTTCGATTTATGTGGGTTTAATCTCGTCTCCATCGACGAGTCTCCTTTAACTTTATGGAGTTCTCGCGAATCGCTTGGTGAAACATTTTGAAGTAAAGAATAATACATGGCTTGGGTTTCACAAGATATAAGTAATAGTATAGATGATTTCAAAAAAACAAAACAAAAGATTGATACAGTATCAGTCCTCCCCTTCAAGAATTCAAGAAATTATTATAGTATCGATTATATTCCTCTAATATCCAACAAAAGATGGAATATATGAACATAACATAGAGTTAGGACCATGTGTACAAATAATAAGGAACCCAAGTTCAATCTCACCTAAACAATCAATGACATGATGATATTAAAATATAACGTAAATTTTCCGGCCCATTTTTTCACTCCTTTGTACAATAGAAAGTGAAACATGTATCTATGGGAGATGATAGCCCTACATTAGGCTCCTGTAGAGGTCTTCGATCATCTGAAGTTCTGAATAATCATCGCGTGGATTGGCCAGACCTGGTTTTGAAAGAGACCCTCCTGGCCTTACGAGCAACATTTTCCTTTTTGAATTCAAATATTGAAGGGATTTCTAAGATCAAGAGTGAATATCTTGGAAAACTAGCGGAGGCGATTCTTCTTCAAGAGATCTATGCGGCTATACAGAGAAGTATATTTGTGAGAGGGGACCTTTGAAAGGTTATGAATTATTTTTAATTTGCTCGTTTTCCTCCTCTTTTTTCAGGTTTAGTTTCGAGTACTTGGAGAAACCTCTCCGTTTTTTGATAAAGGGATCCATATTGAAGAAAGAAGTGCCTATCAAGATTTTTAAATTTCGGCAAATTTTGTAAACAAATTCAATTTTTACAAACCAAAACACTCACGGGGAGACAGGGTTTTTTTGCTGAGGATTTTCCCTAAGTATCATATGTCGAATTGTATGGTACCCGTTACACTAACCTCTGCTAACACATATAAAGCTCTCAATTAAATGAATATATGTATATATATAACAAAGGTTGTCTTGGCATTGGAGGAAAAAACTGTACCTATACAGGGTGAGCCATGGGTATTAGATTACTTTCATTTATTATTCAATTTCCTACGTTTTTATTTCGGATATAATAATAACGAAATCTGCCTCTAAAATATGAACCAGTAAATTGAAGCATGTCGAAATTAGGTCAATCAAAAATATTCTAGAGTAGAGAGTTGTTTACATTCGCTTGTTCGTCAAGATATATTATAATTTCAATATATCAATCAATATCAAAAATTCTGAAAGAATGAAGCCGTAACTTTCGATGATGAAATATGATGGTTTACTTACGAAATTCAGGATATTCAGGGTGCTCTGGTAGTGTCAGACTTACCTGGAAAAAAATAGATACATCATACTTTATAAATATAATTTATTATTACACAACATAAATCCGAACACTCCAAGTATCTAATGATCGTTTGAGAACCAAAAACACAAATTCCAAATAGAGTGATTTCTCGAGATTTCAACAGAACACGAAGAATTCGCATAATCCGAACTACATTTCACTTAATCACATAGAATTAGTGTTGTTACAACACGACCCGAAGATCTACTGAACCGCAGAAGAATAGAATCTCCATCAATCATTTTCTGCTCAACTTTATCTGACAACTGCTTTTTCAGAGGGTCTAAGGCAAGACGTACCATGATCTTGTTGAGATCAAAATAAGTTTTTAATTTCTCATAGTTGAACTTCCCTAGGAACATGTTGTAATGGTCCAAACATGGACTCAGAAGATTGTTTGTCAGTTTCCTTTTCCTTTCTGTATATAGGTGTGTTTTACTAGGCTACAGAAAGATTCTGCTCCTACCAAAGGAGGTAAATCCTCATTTCTGAGTATGGTAATAATCTGCTCCTTACTTGTTGAGTTCACCCAGGCATTCCCATAGCATCAACGTGTGATGACATTGGACCACTTGGATGTCAGAGAAGATCGCTATGCCAAGTTGATGTTCTCAAGATTCTCTCAAAAACATATCCCAATTGTATGGCTTTTCCCCTCAAAGATGCTAGGGTCAGAACCCATTGATCCTGACTATCCCATTGGAGGGCCGAATACCCCAACCCCTGTTTTTGTGGTATTTTTTTGAAAGCACAGGTGATGGATTCCCTTCCACAGTATCCTTGTGTTTAGCATTTTGGTAACGCACCTTTCAAAGCTAAATTTCTATATAGCGTCATCCCTAGTAATGTTCCCGAATGAGATATTCAATTAGCGATGGCCACGATCTCTGATATTATATTCATTTTTTACCAGTCCTTTATCTAGCTATTCGGAGAGTATCTTGTTGGACCATCCTCACAAGGATCTACTTCCCTTGGGAAGTATTTCCAGACCAATGTTCACAGGAATTTTTACCTAAACAATCGCCCACTAAAATATAGGAACGACTTACATTGACACCCTGTATATACATAGCATATATATGCCGATCTTGGTAACTTATCCAAGATTCTCGAGATACGTAATTTCGTATAAATATTCACAATTACATAAAAATTTCTGTGACTATTGTTTATCAGCTATTGCAGTAAGTAGTAACGTCATAGCTATCATATACAGGGTGAGTCTTTGACCACTGCATTAATTTTAACCAAAGATTCCTCTCATCAAATGAAACACTTTTTTCATTTAACATTTTTCCAAATTCAGCTCAGGTAAAAAGATACAGGCTGTTGAAATTTTGAAAAAAAAATCAGTTTTTATTTTGTAGCTTTGACATCCTTCTTCCGAATAAAATGAATGTTGGCGTAAAGTTTCCTATAACTATGATACATATTTTCCAAATATTAGATATTTTCTACTTCTACTGGTTTTCTAGTTATGGACTCGTGGATTCATAAAACTAAACGAAATTAGCATAAAGAAAGCATATAAAGTTTTTCTTGAGTCATTTCAAGAATATTCCATCGTTTTAGAACATTATATTATTCTTCATCATTTCTCCTTAAACGCACCGTTTTCGAGATATTCTTCATTGAATGTTTTAAAATGGAAAACTCCAGAAATTTCACTACTTTTATGGATCCGTCCCTGAGCGTTGGAATCCCGAATCAAGCTGTAAACCCCATTACCATGCCTTATTCTCGTCCGCCAACAATGTCATAGATAATTTATATGCGGGAGTGTATTAGCACATTGTGAAATCTTTAAACGCTTGTAACTTTTTACCTGAGCCGAATCTGGAAAAATGGTGAATGAAAAAAGTGTTTCATTTGATGAGAGGAATCTTTGGTTGAAATTAATGCAGTGGTCAAAGACTCACCCTGTATATATGGCACAACCATCAATATCGCCTCCGTACGATACAATCTTGTGCACCAACCAACATATTGTACAATAATATTGACCGTCTATTGACCACCGTCAATCCACATTGCACAATAATATTGTGCGTGTATGGGCCGCTTTATCGCAGAATCTACACGCGTATGGCGTAATGAGGACGTTGCCACGTCAAAAGAATACAAAATAAAACAGGAATATTCACAGTATTATATGAGGAAGTAATCTACCGACGTGTGATGAAGCGGAGAACAATGGTGGAGCTAAAACGGCCGAATGGAATGCATTTCGCGGTATTAATTCAATGTATGTTCTTTCTTTCCAATTCGCTCGATATAACTCAAACAAACGGGAAAAATCAGTAAATCCAGTGAAGTGTCGCGCATTAAAGGTGATATTAAGTCCGAAACGATATTTACGAGCAATTCAGTGCCGTTCCACAGGGTACCAATATCGGGCTGATAACCAGCTGGTCATATATCAAACTAATGTCCCATTATTGGCCTGTCGGCAGAACGCCAACGGTTGGGCCTCCATATTATATATTTTAATGTGCACTTTACTGTATTTATGTGAGACATGGCGGACTGATGCGTGTCATTCTGTCGCTCTGTACCCCTGTTCGGATACTGCCCCCTTCCTATGCATTTATCCGGACAATAAGTGAGGCATAAATCATAACCTATGTCGAATATAATTCGGTTAGATTATTCATGACGGACATGGTTTCAGTCGAATGGGAATATTCACGGTACACGCGGATCATTTTGACGCCAACTACATGCTTCGTGTCATCTACAGGGTGGGGCAATACTTCCTTTACCATTTGAAGTGTGCAATATAATATATATGCAATATAACGAAATAAGATATTCCTTAGTACTCACTAATCAGATATTTTGTGAACCTCAGGATTTTTTCAATACGACATCGTTAAATGAACCACTTTTAATAGTAGGGGAGCCCACGTAGCTAATTCGGGATTTACTCGAGCGTCATAGAGAGCTATTGAGTTGTCAAGCTTAGATGTCAAGAAGAAAAAAATGTTATATAATATATACCCGTTCATCGGTGGGGTGAGCGGATATAAATGTTCAAAAATGTAAAAAAAAACCGTTACGTGGACATACTCGAGCGCGTCAGATATTGATAGCATCTGTGTCCTACGTATTTTAAAAAATGTATAAATGTTAATCTGATCGTTTCCATGATGGAGGTGATCATACGTAAGGGTTGAAAATGAAAAAAAAATTTTTTTTATCGAACTCGTTAGATTTTCTAATGGGGTGTTAAGTGAACCTTAAAAGATGCTCTTGTATAATAATCTGACGATTGGGATGTAACGCAAACTCGTGGTCATTATTAGAATATGCAAAATAAATCGCCATTTAGAAATACTCAAGCGCGTCAGATTAAGATATATATGGTTCATCAATATGGCCTAGACGTGCTGTCTCCTAATCTGACGATTGTCGAGGGATTCACTAAATCTGACAATAAATTTTTTTTTTTTTATCTTTTTAAATCATTGCACTTAATTAATCGAAAAGCTCAGGAAATAGCGTGCAAATGAAAAAGCTTATGTTGTTTTGAGGGAATATTTATAAAAATAATAATTATACAAAATTTAATTTTTAAGGGTATTTTTTTTTAATCATCTTCATCAGTAGAATCCTCTTCCGGAGTGGACAGAGTGAGAGAGCAATAGATAGATAAAGAGTGAGAGGAGAATAGAAACACGGAGAGGGGAATATAGGCATGGCATAGCTGCACGCATTCAACTTTCTCAATTAATTTTTATTACTTCGGCTTGTGAAAATCGTCAGATTATATATTTTTCGTAATTCTTGCATTATTCCCTTCAAAATAAAAAAAAATTCTTCCACGCTCGAGAATGTCAAGATGTCGTTTTTTTTTACAACTTTGTAACCCTCCCCCTTCTTTACGTCACTCTCAAATTGTCAGATTAATGGAATATACACTTTTTAGCTTGTAACTAACTCGCCCTAGCTTAATCTGACGCGCTCGAGAATTTCCGATGATCAACTTTTTTTTACTAATCTGATGCTTTATCCTTGACGGGCGGCCATATATATATCGCTCATATTTGGTGGAAAAACTTAACCAGGTACAAGGTATCCCCCCATATATTAATCTGCCGCGCTTCAGTAAATCCCAAAATCCCCGCTTGGGCTCCCCTACTATAATGGTCTGATTTTTCGCACATGGTACATGGCGCTATCCTCCGACAATTCGTCACCGCAGAATTATACTGTTGCATGTGCAGCTCGATGTGCAGTGAACTAAGTTCTGAGAACAAAGAGAAACAACATTTTGGTGATTGTAGCCCTATACAGTTGGTAAAGTTATACTTATCTGGAAAGGTAGTTAGATTTTGTTAAATTAGCTTAGCTAGAAGACTCAAAATAAGTCGGAGTCTTCTAGAAATATGGCTTTGAAAAAAAACCTACAACTATTTTATTCTAATGCTGAGGCCACACTAGTGCGATTCTGCGAATATTCGCGTTATCGCTGCAAGTGTAGCCGGGTACTTCGTCGGATCGCGGTGTATTCTGGCGAAGGCGAATAAACTCCGCCAGGCTGTCGGAAAACTGACACGCATCAAAGGGTTTTTTATGATGCAATATTCGACTTCGATGTTCAGTTCAGTAGCGCTCCAGATTTTGGGTACATGTTTGATTTCGGAGGAAATTTACGACTTGTAGTAGATAATTATTCAACGGCATATAATAGAACGCCACTGCTTCCTCCATTTCAATTCTCACGTTGACTGTAGATGTAGACAAGAACATCCCGACAAAAACTGCACGATGTTTTCATCACGATAAAGTCATAAAAATGTTCGCCTGCAAGTGTTGCCCCAGCATTGGCATCCTACAACGAATTGCCATGGTTGGATCGGACTAGTATTTTTTGAGTTATTGAGGAAAAAACAATAAAACTTCAGATAGGTATAACTCCAAAACCGTTAGGTCCATTATGCCCAATAACGAAATTAAATGTCGCATTGGGATGCACAACCCACCCTAAAAATTACAACTCGCTATCTCTTTCCTTTCTCAAGTTATCGTGAGACACAAAATACTTTTTAGTAATTTTTTTTTCTTATTACTACGATCCGCACCAAATTTCACGTACGTCTGTTGTTCAGATCTGTTGTTTGAAAATTAATACTCGGAAACCGTTAAGCCGATTATGCCCATGCACGAACTTCGCTATCTCTTTCCGCTTATCGTGGCAACGGCCAGAATGACATGGCATTCTACATCGAAATGCCATGTTTGAATTGGATCGGATTAGTATTATTTGAGTTATTGGGGAAATAACAACAAAATTTCAGATAGGTATTACTTGTTTGCTCCATTATGCCTACTAACAACTTAAATGTCGCATTCGGATGCGTAACCTACCCTGAAAATACAAATCGCTATCTCTTTCCGTTCTCAATTTATCGTGAGAAACATAATAGTCTTTAATAATTTTTTTTAAATTTCTTAGTTATACGATCCTCACTGTCGGTATTCCACAACTAGTTACCAAGTTTAAATTCGATCAGATCTTTATTGTTATTGATTATGCCCATTTACGAACTTAACAGTCGCATTTGAATGCGCGATCTACCCTGAAAATTTCAAGTAGCTATCTCGTCCCTATCGAAAGTTATCGTGGCAACGGCCGGCCGGCTGGGTAGAATCAATTTTGATCTTTAATATTTCGCAAAACTTATAACCAGATTTATAATATGAAACTTGGAATATACAGGGTGTTTCTAAATTGATGCAAAAATGTTAAGAGGCGACTCTTACCCAATAAACAAATGGGGGGTCTTTCATATGATTTTTTGAAACTTGGAATATACAGGGTGTTCCTCAATTTTAGCAAAAATTAAATGTTAAGAGGTGACCATTACCCAAAAAATAAATGGGCGTGTTTCATATATTTTTTTAACACCTTCCCCTCCAAGTTACTGCCCATTGAAATTGGGGGGAAATCTTATTATTATTGAATATCAAAAATTAAAATATTGGTCACTTAGACTTTATTTGATACCAACTCACTTGATATTAGTTAATATGACTACATAACTCATGGGTTGCAGCCACTAGAATGAACCCATACTTTTGGATCAAAGCGTCATTTCTAGTACTGAAAAAACAACACGTCTCAACTCCCACCAGAAAAATGTTCCATTTTCCTGCAGAAGAAAAACCATCCTTCCGCTCTTTCAGATCAAATAACTCGAAGATTGAACCCTCAACGACCTGACGTTTCGAGATTGAATCCCCCTTCCTCAGCAGTCTCCTTCAGCTGACCGGACGTATATTTTTCACGATGTCATAGCCTTTGTCGGCGCGTCAAACACGTCATAAAAAGAACAGCATCTCATTTTTGATGCCCATCGAGTCGAGGAGATTGAGATTGATTCGGCCGATCGGATGTCAGTCTTGGAAATCAACGCAATGCACGACCCGTGACTTGCAATGAAGTCCTATCCGAATCGAACAGGTCTATTGTCTTCGGAGTTGAATCTGCCAACCTGTCAATCGGTCGCGGGCAGCGACGGTTTCATGTCTGGGATCTACAGGGTGAATCCCTTCATAACGTTGATATACTGCTCCACAAAAGTTAAGTATGTTCATAAATTTCCAGACTGTTTCAAAATTATCCATTTTTTTTTCAAATATGAGAAATCTAAATGTTTACTCACTTATCTAACCATTATCTTTCCCATTTCTTTATAAGTTTCACAGTTTCAGGTGAAAATTCATTTTTGGCGCTCTTGTTCCTCGGAACACAGTGCTTATCAATTCGCCCAAATGTCAGTAATTTTCGAATTTTTGGCTGAAAATGGTCTCAAACGATTTGGTTCGACTCACTGATCAAGAATCCGTGGTCGAAATCAATTCTGTCCGGCAGTCCGTTAACAAGATAACTCTAGAACGAAAGGAGTTAGAGGATTGAGCATTGCAGGGTAGGCTTGGAGCGTAAATATCTCGGACGAGTACGTTAACGGGCGGAGTTATGTCTGTTTTTAGTAAAAACTTTTTTTATGAATATTTCCGAAACCGATCACTCGATCTATCTGGAATTCAGCATCAGATTGTAGAATAATGACCTCTATACACATAAACACACACAACTTTGACAAATCATATCTCCGAAAGTATTGGTATATTGGTTTCTCAGAGTTGGGAATGATATCAATGGATTTTTTCTTATGATAGATTGACATAAATGCATCAAAAACTAGGTTCTATAAGGCTGCGTATAAACACTATAAAGTGTAAACTACGCGCTGCAAACTCTCGAACGCTGGCACCCGAGGCGGCCTCGCGCTATGTAGACGGGGTTGCCGCACGAGGGATCCCCGTCTAATGCAGCCCATACACGCTCAATATTATTGTACAATATTTTGGTTTATGCAATAGAATTGATCGTGTGAGGGCGATATTGAGAGGTTGCGCAATAGCGCAATTCATTGCACAACCATGCATATCGCACCAACCAACATATTGTACACCAATATTGACCGTCTAGGGGCCACCGTCAATATATTGTGCAACACAGATTGCATAGTAATATTGAGTGTGTATGGACCGCTTAAAACGCGCAAGTCTGCATCGTCTGTCAATGTTCGAGGGTCTGCCGCGCGTATTCTATACGAAGCTTTACTGATGCCACGTAACTTTCTAGTCTCCCGTTTTCCACTTAAGGAATTTCGTAACGACAGACTGAGTAATGTGCAAGTGATAATATCGCGGCATATAACACTACCGCTCTGCACTTATGGAAATTCGTACCGACGTTGTGAGTATTATGAAGGAGCTAGTGAATCATATCTCCGAAAGTATTAGCTTATTAGAGTTGAAAATTATATCAATGGATTCTTATAATAAAACTGCATCTAAAAAATTTAATTTGAAATTTGTAATGTAAAAAAATTTAAATAAATAACGAACTTAACCAAGATATTTATCTCCTTAACCTACTCTGAATATTTCAACTGTCTAGCTTCGAGAGTTATCGTGTTAACGGAGGGCCGGTGGGACGGCCGGACAGAGTCGATTTTGACCACCGATACTTGATCAGTGAGTCGAACCAAATCGTTTGAGTCATTTTCATCCAAAAATCACAGACATTTGGGCAAATTAATAAGTACTCTGATCCGATGAACAAGAGCGCCAAAAATCAACTTTGCGATATAAAAATTATGGAAAGATTCTATCTTTGATTGACTGGAATAACCCAAGATATCAAAACTGAAACATAGTGTATAGATTTCCAAAATGGTAGAATTCAACTATCCGAAGAAAGGATGAGACACTTCGCCACAAGATGTCCAAAGAAGAGAAGATTCTATACAATCCAAAATGCAACGTAACAGAATTGACAAATATGAAGAAAGAAGTGACGAGAAATCCAAACATTAACCACCTTGCCCTGGATTAACACCTCTGGCGAAGGCCTCACAATTTCCACAGAAAACATAATCTGGAACGTACCACGTAGTTTTCCGGCTGAGATATTTCCAAAGTTATTCGCCATCTCCTGCGTGACATATACCCCCCTTCGCCCCAAATTGCCCCACACCCCGCCAGATTTATTCGAAATCTAAAATCATGGCTTTCACGGCGCAGCATGCACAGTCCTGGATATTTATTTTATACATCTGTTCCCCCTGACGTAATGTCCCCCATATATCCAGTGCATGCTTTTAGAGTGACGGCTGCCGACGACGAGGAAGGTCTCCGGCGTCGTGACGCGCAGAAGAAAGACACCCTGAGGGATTGATAACGTCTGGAGAGAGTGGGAGTAGCCATTCAGCGGAGATCTACGAGAATGAGTTTGTTGTACTCTGGAAAAACCCGTTCGGCGATCGGAAAAATAATATCGAGTTTGGAATTTGGAGTTTTATGTCGACGATCCGCCGCGTAAGGGGGCTTGATGGATATTTTCCAGCAGTTGGTACGTTGTTAGCGAAGTTCTGCATTCTGAGTTTGTCTCCCGATCGATTTCTTCCGCGGAGTTGGTTGTTTGTGGGGGGATTTATGCAATTGGGACATTTTTCCCGACTAGCCGTATAGTTGGAAAGGGTTCTTCTTGAGAAGTTCCTCCATTGTGCTGACGATTTGGGTGGGATTGCCCCAAACGCATGCAGATTTACCTAACTTTAGAGAAAGAATGAGCACTTTGAGATGCACATATTGGGTGTTTTATTTGCTCTTTGGTTTGTCGGCCTGATTCCGTTTAATATTCAGGCGCAATCCGTGACAAAACATGTCAAAGTCGAACATGTTTAGTTTCTATTCCCCTTTCATCATGAGGCGCCCAAGCAACGCTTACAAATAATTGAATTATATTATTACCTTGGAAGACAACCTTAGACATGTTATTAGTAGTAGCCAAACTTCGACCATCAGGATGGATCGTTCCATCATTGTGCTGACGATTACGGTGGTACTGCCTAAACGTCTGTAGATATACCTAACAAAGAACTTTGAAATGCACATAAGTAATGGGTGATATTTTGTCCCTTGTTTATTTAGCCATCTTTCAATGTAAGTTGACACGTGATTCGTCACATCTGTCAATTTTAAAATGCTCAGTTGATTGACATTTAATCATGCAAAGACTTACGCCCGAGCAAGACTTACAAATAAGTACATTTTATTGTTGCCTTGGAAAACAAAATTAGACATTTTATTAGTAAGATTGAGTAAAAGTATGCCAAAGTTGGACTACCAGAATGGATCACATGAAGAGCAATTATTTCATCAATGTGCTGACGATTTCAGTGACACTACCCTAAACGTAGGTATATAGTATACCTAACTTGAGACTAACAATAACTTTCAAAATGCACATAGGTAATGGGTGATTTTTTTCCGCTTAGTTATTCAGCCTGATTTCGTTGTAAGCTCATGCGAGATTCGTGACAAAAGTCGATGTTGAAAATGCTCAGTTGATTGGCGATTCCTCATGGAAAGACTCACGCTCGAGAAACGCTTACAAATAATTAAATTTTATTATTTCCTTGGAAAACAACATAAGACGTTTTATTAGTAAGATGTTGGAAAAAGTATGCCAAAATTGGACAATTAGGATGGATCACTTTAAGACCAATCAGAATTCAGCCTGATTTTATGGTAAGTTCACGCGTTATTCGAGACAAATGTCTAAAATGCTCCGTTGATTGGCATTTCATCATGGAAAGACTTTCGCCCGAGCAAAGGCAAACAAATAAGTGAATTTTATATTGACCTTGGAAAACAACATTAGACATTTTATTAGTAAGATGTTGGAAAACATATGCCAAAATTAGACAATCAGAATGGATCACATTAAGACCAGTCGTTCCATTAATATGCTGACGATTTCGGTGGCACTACCTAGACCCATGCAGATATAATATGGTGGTTTTTTGCCACTTAGCATGATTCGTGACAGATGGCAATGCTAAAAATGCTCATTGTCATTTCATCATGGTAAGATGTAAACCCGAGCAATGCTTACAAATAATTGAATTTGAGTCGTATTATTACCTTGGAAAACAACATTAGACGTGTTATTAGTAGGATGCTGGAAAAAGTACAAATTATACCATCAGGATTGATCACCTAAGGCACCGTCGAGCTCAAGATTTGAATAAAACAATCTCTACCTGGTAAATGGCAAAAATTTATTTATCAATTACAGATTTTCTGTTTTTTTTTTTTCAATTTCAGAAACTAAAATCCTGAAGAATCACCTGTTAGTTGACTGTTTGTGGAGGATAAATATCATGTTCAAATAATTGAATTATATTATTTCCTTAGAAGACAACATTAGACAGTTGTTAGTAGGTGTTTGAAAAAGTATGAAATAATCTCAAAGATTAAATTGCAAAAATTGATTTGAAGATACATTAGAGAACTTAAGGAACGAATTTTATGCAAAATTTAGATTAGCGGATGTATTCACCCGAAGTAAAATCGAAGGAATCACAAATTGAACAGAAATAAATTATATATGACTTTTATGGTGAACCAGAAAAAAATAAGGCAACCATAGCTTGATTTTAGGATTCCGATGCCTCTTCTTGCTCAGGGGCGGATTCAGAATACTAGTAAGATTTCTGGAATTTTGATCAGTTTTTATAACATTCAATGAAGTGTATCTCGTAAACGCTGCTTTTAAGGAAAAATGATGAAGAGTAATTTAATTTTCTAAAATAATTGGATATTCTTGAAATGACTCAAGATAAACTTCACCTGCTTTTTTATGCTTATTTCACTTACTTTATGAATTTGCGAGACAAACTAAGAAACCAGTGGAGGTCGAAAAAAAATTATAATTGGAGAAAATGTATCGTAGCTATGGAATACATCACACCAACATTAGTTTCATTCAGAGGATTCAGTCAAAGCTAGAAGAGAAAAACTGATTTATTTTTCAAGTTTAACAGCCTGTATGTTTTACCTGAGCCGAATTTTGGATGAAAAAATGAATGAAAAAAGTGTTTTATATCTGAGGGGAGGAATGTATGGTTAAAATTAATGTACAACACAAAGACTCACCCTGTATATAAAAAAGTTCGTACAAAAACGACATTATTTACAATTTACCATCGAAAACCACCGTCCATGCCTAGGCTAAATCTCCAGATTTCTGTCTGAGCGCGCAAACAAGCTTCAATGACCTTGTTGGCCTTCGTTATGCATAATATCAGAGGGAGATCTCGAGTAACTGGCACGACAAAATACAAACCATAAACAATATGTGCGAACTCACCGGCTAATTGAACGTATCTGGGAATATTTGCAATTTCTGACGTATTTTGCTAGAAATGTTGGGTGTGATCAATTCTCAGATACTTAAGAAAACGTTATTTATGGAGTTTCGAGATTAATGGGATTACCGTACTTGTCCTATTAAACAACATTCGAGTTGGGAGAATCGGATAGTTGTTAATGAAATGTGTGCATAATTTTAATATTCATTCCTTTCGATGCCTCAGACATGTTGACTGATGGTTATTCAAGTTGATTATCCCACGCAATTTATGTTCGACTTACTTCTAGATGGAAAATGTCATAACATAATAATTGTCATTGATGAGAAAAGGATGCAGTCATAAAATTGAATAATGGGTTCAAGCCCTGTGAACAGGAGCTTTCTGGCGCTCTAGTTCAAACAGACAAATTATATCTCCGAAAGTATTGGTTTCTCAGAGTTGGGAATTATGATTATTCTTATGATAGAACTGCATCATAAAGGAAATTCAATTCAAATAATAGTTCATTTATCAAAATTAAATGAGCAATCTGAGAATGAGAACTGCACCATGGAAGAAATCAAATTAAAATAGCTGAAATGAATTTGACTCTCTCTTATAGAACAGGATGACATGTACGAGTATGAACACAGAGGATATAATAAAGCTTAGATAGAATAATTATAGCATTCTGTGAAAATATAAAGTACGATTCCTTATTGAAATTAAGAAAAATCATATCTCCGAAAGTATTAGCTTGTTGGATTGTAATGGTGAAACTGCATCTTGAATAAAAATTGAATTTGAAATTTGTTGCTTAAAAAAAAATTTTTTTTTTTTCGTTACTCCGAAACCATCTGGCCTATTTCGCGTAATAACGAACTTAACCGAGATATTCATCTCCCTAACCTACTCTGAAAATTTCAACTGCCTAGCTCATTCCATTCGAGAGTTATTGTAGAAATTTTTTTTTTAAATGTTGAAATTTTTTTTTACACTTTGCGGTAACCTGGTCAATACAAAACTTCACATGCGTATAAAGGTCATGATTCTACAATTTGATGCTAAATTTCAGATAGATCGAGTGATCGGTTTCGGAAATATTCATAAAAAATGTGTTTTACTGTAATCGGCCATAACTCCGATACCGCTTGATGGATTTCGCCCATTAACGAATTTGTCCGAGATATTTACGCTCCAAACCCACCTTGCAAATTTCAATCTTCTAACTCCTTTCGTTCGAGAGTTATCCTGCCTACGGCCGGCCGGCCGGACCGGCCGGACAGAATCGATTTCGACCACGGATTCTTGATCAGTGAGTCGAACCAAATCGTTTAAGACCATTTTCATCGAAAAATTCTAAAATTACAGACATTTGGGCAAATTGATAAGCACTCAGTTCCGATGAACTAGAGCGCCAAAAATTGGTAAAAGTAATGGAAACTTTTGAAGCAGTCACAAAATTTCTGAACTTCCTTAACTTTCGCAGAGGTAATATAATATAAAATTGTGGGATTTGATTTGAACCCATTGGACAGGATCAACTATTATCAGTGCATGCTGGTAGTTTTCTGGCGAAACCAGATAGCAAAGAAGAAGGCGGGGAAAGAACCGAAGCGGTCCCCGTTTCATATGATTAATTGAGTATCAGGCTCGAGACTGAATTAAAATTCCGGTGGGTTGCGGGACAAAGCTGTCTGTCACTCGCGATGTCACTTAGGACAAAGATGGCAGATGAGACGTTGACGGACGTTGTTCTGCAGACTTTATAAAACTGCTTGTCAACTCTGCGAGGTTGCGTGAATCTGCTGGTTGACGTTGAGGGACACAGAGTGAATAGAGATGGGATTTCTTAACGACGATTCCAGTCTGATTTAGATGGGAAAATTTCGCTGGAATCATATAAAAATTCTTAAAAAGCACTGACGTGGAGTCAGGAGCTCTTACGAATATGTTCTATTGTCTAGTCGAGCCTCTCAGGCACCCTCACGAAATCCTGCTTACACTCTCAAGCCGTCTTTTTAGCGCGAACACGTGAAAAAATACCTTGCACATTTCACCTGGAATTCTGTATTTACTCGAGAACTACGCATCGTAGAGAAAAAATTGTGGAGATAAAAGTTTAATATTTCTAGCAGGCGCATCCGGTAGTACTAAATTCTGCCCACCCCCTCTCCTCCTGTAGGAGGGGGAGGAGGTTACTTTGAAATCTCAAATGGCAACCTTTTTGGCGCTCTAGTTCCTCGGAACTGAGTGCTTATCAATTTGCCCAAATGTCTGTAATTTTCGAATTTTTGGCTGAAAATGGTCTCAAACGATGTGGTTCGACTCACTGATCAAGAATCCGAGGTCGAAATCGATTCTGTCCGGCCGGCCGTAGGCATGATAACTCTCGAACGAAAGGAGTTAGAGGATTGAAATTTGCAAGGTGGCTTTGGAGCGTAAATATCTTGGACAAGTTCGTTAATGGGCGAAATCCATCTAACGGTTTCGGAGTTATGGCCGATTTTAGTAAAACACATTTTTTATGAATATTTCCGAAACCGATCACTCGATCTATCTGAAATTTAGCATCAAATTGTAGCATCAGGACCTTTATACGCATGTGAAGTTTCGTATTGACCAGGTTACCGCAAAGTGTAAAAAAAAAATTCAAAATTTAAAAAAAAATTTTCTACAATAACTCCCCCATGGAATGTGCTAGACTGTTGAAATTTTCAGAGTAGGTTAGGGAGATGAATATCTCGGCTAGGTTCGTTATTGGGTAAAATAGGCCAGATGGTTTCGGAGTAACGAAAAAAAAAATTTTTTTTTAAGCAACAAATTTGAAATTCAATTTTTATTTAAGATGCAGTTTTACCATTAAAATCCATCGATATCATTTTCAACTCCAACAAGCTAATACTTTCGGAGATATGATTTTTCTAAATATCAATAATGAATCGTACTACTATGTTTTCACAGAATGCTATAATTATTCTATCTAAGCTTTATTATATGATCTGTGTTCATACTCGTACATTTCATCATGTTCTATAAGAGAGAGTCAAATTCATTTCAGCTATTTTAATTTGATTTCTTCCATGGTGCAGTTCTCATTCTCAGATTGCTCATTCAATCTTGATAAATAAACTATTATTTGAATTGAATTTCCTTTATGACGCAGTTCTATCATAAGAATACATTGATATTATTCCCAACTCTGAGAAACCAATACTTTCGGAGATATAATTTGTCTGTTTGAACTAGAGCGCCAGAAAGCTCCTATCCACAGGGCTTGAACATATTTTTTATATGGCAAAATCAAATTGTCAAAAAATAAGTACCTATGATATGTATCCGTAAAATTTCGATTCATTCGCGATAGATGGCGCTGTACTGCGTGGCAGGCAAGCACGCTACCATCTCGAGTATTGAGTGTTGATACAATTCTGAGATTTACATAATTAAATTTCAGAAGAAGTAGATACCAGTTCGAAATTTTATTTTCCCTATAATTCCTAAAAAAACAAAGCCGATCGACCTGAAATCCGGTACTCGATTGTGAAATGGCGTGTTGAAGGTTTGCCCCAAATTTTAGCGGAGTCTGACTAGTAGTTTCTGAAATATAAAATTTTTGAAGACAAAAATTTGTTTCTATCGATACGAACGAAATTGTAACAAAATTTGCGCATCGACATTCTACAACTTATCATCAAGTTTCAATTGGATCTGTAGTTTTTGAGTTATTGAGGAAACAAAATTTCAGTTCAAAATTTAGTTTTCATAGTGATTGCTAAAATACTGAGCCGATCGAGCTGAAATCTGGTACTTGATTATAAAATGTCAGCTCAAAGGTTTTTGGCGGCATTTCAGCGGAATCTGAAATCAATATGAAATGTTTGAAGACACTTTTTTTTTCGTTATACGATCCTTACGAAATTCTGTGAAAATTTGCAGCATTCTACTACTAATTATCAAGTTTCAATCTGATCGGAGATGTAGTTTTGGCGGTCTTGTTCCTCGGAACCGAGTGTTTATCATCAATTTGCCCAAATGTCTGTAATTGTCGATGAAAATGGTCTCGAACGATTCGGTTCGACTCATTCATCAAGAATCCGTGGTCAAAACCGATTCTGACCGGCCGGCAGTAAACATGATAACTCTCGAACGGAACGAGCTAGACAGTTGAAATTTTCAG
Source organism: Halyzia sedecimguttata (assembly GCA_937662695.2). Taxonomy (NCBI): domain Eukaryota; kingdom Metazoa; phylum Arthropoda; class Insecta; order Coleoptera; family Coccinellidae; genus Halyzia; species Halyzia sedecimguttata. The sequence continues at coordinate 101,092,646 of OW569414.2, forward strand.
GGTAGGTTTGGGAGATGAGTATATTATTTATTTATCGTTATTTATTTTAATTTTCTTACATTACGAATTTCAAATTAAATTTTTTAGATGCAGTTTTACTATAACAATCCATTAACATCATTTTCAACTTTAACAAGCTAATACTTTCGGAGATATGATTTACTAGCTCCTGCATAATACTCAAAGCGTCGATACGAATTTCGATAAGTGCAGATCGGTAGTGCTACATGCCGCGATATTATCGCTTGCACAATACTCAGGTTCGTAATTGGACAAAATCAGCCGGATGGTTTCGAAGTAACCAAAAAAATTAATTAAAATAAATTAATGTAAAAAATTTTTTTTTTTTTACATTAAAAATTTCGAATTCTATTTTGTTTAAGATGCAGTTTCATCATAAGAATCCATTGATATCATTTTGAACAAATTAATATTTTCGGAAATATGATTTTTCAAAATTCCAATATCAAACCGTAAATCTATGATTTCACAGAATGCTGTATCGAAAATTAACGTTCCTAACTATGAATTTCCTAGATTTGTGTTAATAAATACATACATCATTGTAATCTCATCTACAGATAAATACAGTACAGTGAAAATACAGTAAAAACAAACCTGGAATATTGGCTAAGTTTCAATTGACATAATATAATTTTCATAGTAAATTTGAGGAATGAATAGCTCGGATAAGTCCGCTATTTGGTAGAATCAGTCTGGTGGTTTCGGATTAATAGTTTTTGGCACTCTTCTCGAGTTTAATATCTTTTATGATGTTTGAATGTAATTTCTTCTATGATGAAGTTCTATTATATGAATCCATTAATTTCATTCCCAACTCTGAGAAACCAATACTTTCGGAGATATGATTTCTCAAAGTTTGAACAAGAGCGCCAAAGCTCCTGCCCGCAGGGCTTTCCCACTTTTTTGAGTTTGAATTGAGAAATCTATATTCCAGATGGGTGTCTCCGAAACCGTTTGGCCGATTATGCTCATTAACGATTCGATATTGACCGATCAAGAAAAACGCTCAAGGGTGATACTTACAGGGGTAGTTGAGGAAAATCCGAGCTTATTTTATATTCGAATGGATTACTTCAAGTTAGATCTGACGGATTACATTCGGTAAATCTTTGAAGCTAAAAATATGTGGATTTTCTTGGGAATATAGACCTGAGATAAATCAGTTTCTGAAATGATGTTACATCTTTGAATGTTTCATATAACTCATATCATTTCTCTAACATGTCTTATGCCTAATGATTAAGAGACTGTCAACAGAGTTGTGTATATATTTTTCTGGCATTCATTCAGCAGCTGGTACACAATCACGCAATCTGCGATGTTGCCCATCAAATTATTTCCATTCTTCGATCTTCTTCTTCATTTCGTTCAAAAGATAGTTATCTCCGAAATGACATAATTTATTTAATTGCAATGAGAGGTCTAATTCAGGTTCATTTTCGAAACATTTAACTTCTGAAAAATCGAATGTGGTCGCATTTAGAGTGGACAACTAGAATTCCTATTTAATTGACAGGGAAATAATTCCTTCAGATATAAATAGTTCACGTTCGAGACAGGGTTGGCTAGTGATTAAAGAAGATTAATTTCGGTCGATTAAGAATTCGTTGAGGTACACAGACTGAGACACGAACGTGAGTGTGACGGGTTCGAGGAAGGTTGAGATATTTCTGGGACATTCGGTTTTCTCCAGAGTGATCTTAATTTGTCAACTTACACATTGATAGGTCTAATGGGGGCATTAGAGTGGGTATTGGAGGGGTTTTGTATACGGGGTGTCCCACGAATTCCGTTCGTTAAATTATTTTTGGGAAGGAATAGAAATTGACGTTTGCGATTTCGAAGTTGAGCTTAGACTAGAGATAGGGACACAAACTTTCGTTTTTCAAATGGCTAGTCCTATATTTAATCATGAAAATAGATTTTTCATAAAATTCTTAGTTGTTTGAATGTCAAATTTTTGGCAGAAGATTGTTTTTTTTTATTTTTCAACGAGAAATTACGAAAAAAAATCTGAAAATGGAGTTCGGCTGAAACAAAGATAGGTTTTCCATTAATTTTTAGGTTTCCGTGAGGAATGAGAATAATAAGTGGGAAAGTTTAACGGGTAATTCCGCAAAAGAAGCAGATTATAATAATTCAGCAGAATTATTATAATCTGCTTCTTTTGCGGAATTACCCGTTAAACTTTCCCACTTATTGATATTACTCCGCATGATCCATATTTCTATGTTTCAATGAGAATAATGTTTTTGTCGCATTGTCCAGTTGAAATTTTCAGGGTCCAATTACGACGCACCGCGGGCATAATCGGCCCAACGGTTTCCAAGTAATAATTTTGTCATCAACCAATACAAATTCGATCAAATTGAAACTTGGTAGCTGGTTGTAGAAAACTGACAAAGACGTTTGTTTAATTTTGCGAGGATCATATCACTAGGAAATTAAAAAAAAATTATTGAAAAATATGATTTATGTCACGATAACCTGAGAACGGAAAGATATAACGACTCGCAATTTTTAGGGTAGGTTGCGCAGCCGAACATTTGAGTTAGAAGGCATACCTAATCGGCAAATCGATTTTGGAGTTGAACCCATCTGAAATTTGGTTGTTATTTTCCCAATAACTCGCAAAATACGAATCCGATCCAATTCAAACATGGTAATTAGTTGTGGAATCCCGACGCAAATCGTATCACTAAACAATTTTTTAAAAATATTGAAAAAAATTCTATATATCAGGAACTATACGTCCGACATCGCTGAAATTTTGCGAGAGCCTTTAAAACTTAACTCTACAGCCAAGTTTCAAATTTGAACACGATCGGATTCACATTGTTGCAGATCCGTGCAGCCTTGTGTGAGTTCAGCAGCTGGATGGGTGACCGTTGCCATGATAACTTTTGAACGGAAAGAGATAGCGACTTGCAATTTTCAGACTTGATTGCGCAGGGGACAGTTAAGTTAGTAGTAGGGCATAATCGGCTCAATGGTTTCGGAGTTATACCTTCGGCAATATTATTTTCTGGATAAATCGAAAATACAAATCCGACCGAATTGAAGCTTGATAACTAGTTGTGTAATACTGACATAAAGACGTATGTGAAATTTTGTGAGCATGATATCAATAAAAATTTTTAGAAAAAATATGAAAAAATAATAATAAGATAAGATTTCAACGAAAAAAGGCGTTTTCGGGATGAGGCAGACTGACATGTGCCAAATAGTTTTTGAAATGTGTTTAATTACAAAATGCAAATAATTTTCATATTCGCTATTTCGAAAACAAAATACAAAATAGTTTTTCATTTTTTATTCATTTAAAATATTAAATGCAAAATACCTTATTAAAATAAAATACTTCCACATTCAACTGTCCGTATGTTATTAGTAAACTGACAATTCAAGTAAATTGACCCCAATATAACGATTAGATTAATTTAATACTACATAATAATAATTTGAAAGGAATGGTTTCTACGTTCTCTATACGAAAAAAATCGGCAAACTAATTTAGAAATGGCTCAATTTCTTTTTGGCGCTCTAGTTCCTCGGAACTGAGTGCTTATCAATTTGCCCAAATGTCTGTAATTTTCGAATATTTCGATGAAAATGGTCTTAAACGATTTGTTAATTAACCTTTTTATACAATATCCATTTGTTAAGACATTTCTTCAGCAGTTTATGGATTGTTTTTGGCGCTCTAGTTCCTCGGAACTGAGTGCTTATCAATTTGCCCAAATGTCTGTAATTTTCGAATTTTTCGATGAAAATGGTCTTAAACGATTTGGTTCGACTCACTGATCAAGAATCCGTGGTCGAAATTCATTCTGTCCGGCCGTACGGCCGGCCGGTCCGGCCGTAGGCACGATTACTCTCGAACGGAATGAGCTAGACAGTTGAAATTTTCAGAGTATGTTTGAGGGATAAATATCTCGGCTAAGTTCGTTATTGGGCAAAATCGGACAAATGGTTTCGGAGTAACAAAAAAAAATTTTTTTTTTACAGAACAAATTCCAAATCAATTTTTTTTCAATAAGCACTTTTACCATAAGAATCCATTCATATCATTTTCAACTCTAACAAACTAATACTTTCGGAGATATGATTTTTCAAAATTTCAATGATAGAATTATTCTGTGGCTATTCTATGAATTGTTATAATGTCAACTTTGACGTTGTCTCATTGTAATTCATTCTAGTAATGGTATCAATATGAGAATTAGAATATTATCATACGTTTGTTGGTTGATATTTTCATGCCGATGGTCAATCCATATGATGATGGGAATGGTAATGGTAAGTTAATAATATTGAGTTCAGAATATCTCCACTAAAAACAAAACTGGAATTGAGGAATGAATATCTCGGATGAGTTCGTTGTTGGGTAGAATTCGTCTGTTGGTTTTGGATTGATAATTTTTGGCACTCTTGTTGAATTTAAATTCTTCTATGATGTTTGAATTCAATTTCTGTTAAGATGAAGTTCTAAATTTCAATAATGAATCGTACTTCTGTTTTCACAGAATGCTATAATTATTTGTTATTGTTGTCTAAAGAATAACATATATATATATATATATATATATATATATAAGGTTATGAAGAACCTATTGACAGGAACGCTCTGGACTTGTTGAATCATTAACAACGGCATCGCCATTTTTCATTATTATTAGAAATGAGAAACCGTAAAGAAAATAATTTTTTCATTTGAAAATGCTGTGGCAAAAAAATTTTTTTTAATATTCATTATTATGGTGTTATTGGGGGCGGTCCTCGATGAAACTGTAAATCCATTTTGTTTTTATTTCCATAACATGCTATTAAATATTTTTCAAGGTGGGTTTCAATGAAGCTGTTGTATATTATGAGATATCTAGAATTTTACATGGTTGAAATCGTAAAAAAAACATTTTTTGTAACAAGATTACGAAGCATCATCATTCGATATTTGAATATAGAAAAATAAGAGGGTATAGTCTAGAACACGACTAAATTATTGCATTTTGAAAAAGAATAACTCTCAAGCAACTTTCATTTGGCTGTTTTCTTACTAATTGAATCATCGATAAATTCATGATGTAGAGTTGAATCACATCAGAGGTAGAGAAACGAATAGTTGTGCCAACATCGGCATTTTGCCAGAATGCGTTTTCGATATCGATAATTCAGATAACGCAATAAATTCGGAACGAAACCCGCGAAAGACATAAAATCAAACGATGTTTATTATCATAGGTTCGTAGTTTGTTCAGCCAGTGATTTAGTAAACATGGTTGTCCATCACCCTCGTTCGAATGAACCGTTCGACGCAGATATGACAGCGCGGTATGTCACGAACAATTATTTATGACACACCTTGTATATATGGTAGTATGTTCGGTATTTATAGTGTTTAATTATTAATTAGGATGGCAGCGTAACTGCGTACACAAGCCAATAACGACGGTTGCATTGAGTATTGTGTATGTATACGCATGGCGGTGATGCAGTGGTGGGTTTTTATGTTTGGATGGTGACGTGAGATAATTTTGATATAGGTAGATCATCATTTGGAAATAGTCCAGTAACTTGTCACGAAGATATATGAGCCAGGACTCAGAAGTATGAAAACTTCAATTAGTAATTTTACAATAGAAATACGAATTATTTTGTGGCGCAGGCCATTGTATTTTGCGTTTTTCAAGCCGGAAATTGTTTCAAACGATTACCTTACTCTCACTAATGGAAATTTCGAATATTCGATTATACCCATCCAATTATGACTTTTGAAAATAACTTAAGACGGTTTTATACAGCCAATAAAATAAAATAAGAAACAAATTAAAATAAAACAAGAGTTAAGGGCTAAGAGGATTGGTTTATACAGATGATCTTAAAGGAAATAAGAAATAAGAGTTTACCAATAAAATCGTAGCTTTTTGACTATTTTATGCAAGTTCTCTGAATTTCACTCCTTGAGCATGCGCATTGTCATTTTGCAAACAAAATAACATAAAATAGGCCATAAAGGTAGCCATTTTTCGTTGTTATATTTATATATTTAAATATGTTTTGTGATTGAATAGTGTGTGAACAGAGAATTTTCCTTTGGATTATTTCTACTCTGGGTTATTTCAGTTAGTTAAGAAACAGCAATTAGAGTTATTTTTCTGCAAGAAATAGAAATTATGTTAGCTGTTTCACTTCTCCAAAAAATGAAGTGCTAAAGAAAGAAAAAGATCAAAAATAATTAAAAAATATTTCGACGATATACAGAGAAACTGCCTGTCAATCAATAGCCACAGATCGACTTAATAGAGAGAATATATATTTTTTTTTAGAATTTAATTTAAGTTTATATTTTTTTGTTAAGAGTTAACCCAACACCTTCTCGTGGTTCTTGCTGAACAATGAATTGAATAACGACTTCCTAGGTACCTATTTCAACCTGATCAATAATATTGTACTGAATAGACTCCAAGAGACGATAAATTGGGGCATTGTCAGACTATGTTATAGGCTATCTTTATAGAGGGCTGTGGTAGAGGCCATCATTCACTGTTACCTCATTAGGAAAACAGGATCTGTACTAGTAGTGCAGGTATAAAATGTATTATTATGGTTGCTGGTGATGGCAATCAAGAAATAAACAAATATATTTCTTTTATTTTTATCAAGTGAAACAAAAATATAGTATACAGGGTGAATCTTTGACCTGTGCATTAATTTTAACCAAAGATTCCTCTCATCAAATGAAACAGTTTTTTCATTTAACATTTTTCCAAATTCAGCTCAGGTAAAAAGATACAGGCTGTTGAAATTTTGAAAAAAAACAGTTTTTATTTTGTAGTTTTGACATCCTTTCTTCGAATAAAATGAATGTTGGCGTAAAGTTTCCTATAACTATGATACATATTTTCCAAATATTAGTTATTTTCTACTTCTACTGGTTTTCTAGTTATGGACTCGTGGATCCATAAAACTAAACGAAATTAGCATAAAGAAAGCATATAAAGTTTTTCTTGAGTCATTTCAAGAATATTCCATCGTTTTAGAACATTATATTATTCTTCATCATTTCTCCTTAAACGCACCGTTTTCGAGATATTCTTCATTGAATGTTTTAAAATGGAAAACTCCAGAAATTTCACTACTTTTATGGATCCGTCCCTGAGCGTTGGAATCCCGAATCAAGCTGTAAACCACGTTACCATGCCTTATTCTCGTCCGCCAACAATGTCATAGATAATTTATATGCGGGAGTGTATTAGCACATTGTGAAATCTTTAAACGCTTGTAACTTTCTACCTGAGCCGAATCTGGAAAAATGGTAAATGAAAAAAGTGTTTCATTTGATGAGGGGAATCTTTGGTTAAAATTAATGCAGTAGTCAAAGACTCAACCTGTATAACTTTAATTGGATCTGCTAATGTGAGTGGCTTTCAGTGGGATGGAACAGTATCCCTTTTTAGGATAATATTACCTGGATGAAACATAATTCCTTCGGCAGAAATACGTGCCCAAACTTTTGAATCACCACTCCTGCGTTTTCAATAATCCCCAGTGCCACCCTGGATTAAATAAAAACAACTCCTCCATCCTACTCCCGGTGAAATAAACCCATTCAGATGCTGATGCCCACAATACACATCTAGGTGCCCTCTGCTAGAGTATACGCCAACGACAATCGCACTCGTCTAGGCTCGTATTTGTTTAGGATTACTTTTTCCTTATTTTTTCGTATAAATATTGACATGTATTCCGTTCAGAACGAGTCACTTAACCCTGCCCCGGTCGTTTTTCCTCGTGAAGCTCTTGAATATAGCAGGTGTCCACCGACTTTTATTGAAACTGAGATGGCTACGGATATTTGGGCCTGTGATGGCCTCGTAAACATGAGTGTATGGTACCGGAGCTCGGGATTTATGGAGGTAAATGAGTTCGACCTGGGAAGATAGGTAATAAGGGGAAAATATACTCCTTTAACCAAAAATGGGTTCAAGCCCTGTGGACAGGAGCTTTCTGGCACTCTAGTTCAAACAGACAAATTATATCTCCGAAAGTATTGGTTTCTCAGAGTTGAGAATTATATCAATGTATTCTTATGATAGAACTGCATTATAAAGGAAATTCAATTCAAATAATAGTTTATTTATTAAGATTAAATGAGCAATCATGAGAATGAGAACTGCACCATGGAAGAAATCAAATTAAATCTGGCCAATTTTGCCCTATAACGAACTCAACCGAGATATTCATCTCCCTAAACTACTCTGAAAATTTCAACTACCTAGTTAAAGAGTTATATCTATGTCTATGGATGAAAAGCAGTCTCACTACTCTCAGATCTCTTACTTCATGTTCCGTTCCGAAATGTAAGAATTTTCTGAGAAAACCTAATTTCGGAGGAAACAACTGAGATTTTTCTCACTTCGCTCACAATTCTTCGATTGATTAGATAATGTCATGTCTCAGAAACATCATTTGACATTATGACAATTCATACATAGAATAATATCATTCTGTGACAACGTTGAAATACGATTTATTATTGAAATTTTGAAAAATCATATCTCCGAAAGTATTAGCTTGTTAGAGTTAAAAATGATATAATTGGATTCTTATGGTAAAACAGCTTATTGAAAAAAAATTCAATTTGGAATTTGCCTTGTAAAAATTTTTTTTTTTTTGTTACTCCGAAACCATCTGTCCGATTTTGCCCAATAACGAACTTAGCCGAGATATTTATCTCCCAAACCTACTCTGCAAATTTCAACTGTCTAGCTCATTCCGATCGAGAGTTATCGTGCCTACGGCCGGCCGGCCGGACCGGCCGGACGGCCGGACAGAATGAATTTCGACCACGGATTCTTGATCAGTGAGTCGAACCAAATCGTTTAAGACCATTTTCATCGAAAAATTCGAAAATTACAGACATTTGGGCAAATTGATAAGCACTCAGTTCCGAGGAACTAGAGCGCCAAAAAATGTCTATTGGCCACATATTTTCCCAAACCTTTGAAGTAGTCCAAGGAAAACACTTTTTTAACACCCACTAAATGTATCAAAGGTTACATTTCAAAATGAAATGAAAGATTTTAAGAGCCCTCACGTGGCGTCAGGAGCTTCAGCTCACTCGTTAATTTATTGATTAACATATTCCACTGATACTAAAAGTATTACATTTTCGAATATACAGGGCTGTTCCTTAAAGACATAGGTACTAATATTTAAAGGGTGATTTTTCGACTTATATAAGAAAAATACTCTATATGAACGTATGTCCTAAAAGTTTCAGCTTTTGAGACATGGAGTGATGAAATTTTGAAAAAAAATCAGTTCTTTAATAATAACTGAGACAATATTGTAGACATCTCTATAAAATTTGGTACAAGTCTTCTATGCATCAAGGTGCATTTTGTGATGTACACAAATATTTATTTTCTCTATACCGGTGCGACCATATGGGTTTTGCATTGAATATTTTCGGAGAAAAAAATACTACGCTACTGCTTTCTTTTGGTATAAAAATTAATTCTGAAATCCCCACTCATTATTGAGCGAATTTGATCTCATGGGTTTTCTTTGTCGGACGCACGGTTTCCGCTTGAAAAATAAGAATCGTTTTACTCCAGGATCAATTCCTGAAAAATCTGATATGGTGTGGAAATGTTTCTGCATCGATTGAAAGCAAATTAAGAGATCAGATTTGTTCAAAAATGAATGAGAATCCAAAAAATATGTTTTCTTGACAGATGCTCTGTTATACATTAGAAGTACCAAAATTGTATCATCCTGTATTTCAAAAGTTAAGAATTTTGTTACATACGTATTATTTGAACTTTAAGTCATCATCATCTATGGTCATAGAGTTACATACGTAGTGACCTACATAGATAAAAATTGATATCTAATTTGCTCCCATGCAACGTTTATCAAAATATCTTAAGAATGGTAGAATTAAGTTATATGGAAATTCCATAAGAAGACTCTTCTATTTCTGGCGCTCTTATTATCGGAACAGAGTGCTTATCAATTTGCCCAAAGATCTGTCATCTTCGTATTTTTGGCTGAAAATGTCTTAAACGATTTAGTTCGACTCACTGATTAAAAATCCGTGGTCGAAATCAAATCTGTCCGACCGGCCGTTAAAACGCTAACTCTCGAACGGAATGAGCTAGACAATTGAAATTTTCAGAGTAGGTTTGGAGGATAAATATCTCGGTTAAATTCGTTATTGGGCAAAAGCAGCTGGATGGTTTCAGAGTACCGAAAAAATATTTTTTTTTGCGAAAGAAACTTCGAATTCAATTTTTTTTAAGATGCAGTTTCATCACAATAATCCATTGATATCATTTTCAAATCTAGTAAGCTGATACTTTCGGAGATATGATTTTTCAAAATTTCAATAATACATCATACTTCTATGTTTTCACAGAATGCGAAATCTATCTGTCTGTGTTCTATTTGTGTTCACTGTTCATACATGTTATCTACCTATAACAGAAACGTCAAATGTATTTTTGTTCAAACAAACAAAGTATGATTGAATGCAAAATGACCAATTATAGGATATTATAATTACTCCTACTCTATATGCCCTTGGATAATCCATATGATGATATAATTTGGTAAGTTTCTCTTGTCTCTGGGTTCAGAATATCTTCAGTGAAAACAAATCTGGAATATTGGCTAAGTTTCAGTTTCAATTGATATAATATAATTTTCAGAGTAGATTTGAGGAATGAATATCTCGGATAAGTTTTTTAATTTAATTTTAATTCAGTTTCTTTTATGATGCAGTTCTATTATATGATATTCCCAACTGAGAAACCAATAATTTCAGAGATGAATTGTCAAAGTTTGAACAAGAGCGCCGAAGCTCCTATCTTCAGGGCTTTCCCACTTTTTTTTCTGAAATGTTACCTAGAAAATACCATTGAATACCTTTTCACTAACTAATTTCAACAGATCTGAAGTTGTGCTTAGCGCTCTCGAGAAATAAACTGTTTCTAACAAACCTTTAATTGTTTTAGATAACCGGTGAATAACTCGAAAACTACTCAAGATAGCTATAGGGAATACTGCATGAGTAAACGTAGAGTTTTAAACTACATTAGAAAATTTACTAGTTTCATTCGAATTAAGAGAGTTCATATACATTTCCAATATAACCGCAAGTCATTAATCGTTTTAAATATTTGAAAAATTATTATTTATTTGCCTAATGTCTTGTCAAAATTTTAATAAAGATCCAATAGATATTTCTCCGTAAATTTCTAATGTGCACTCCCGGTGGAACACACCCTGTACAGCCATTGTAAGAAACAGTTACATGAAACTAAGGAGATCAATCAGAGAAAAAGTAAAGTTGGACAATGTAATTTAAGATTTTTCAATAACGAACTGTAGATTTCTCGTGAAGCGATACATAAATTACCTTCCATTTTGTGTGTGAAAGAAGCTGGACAAAATGAGATCCATCTTGTCCAAAATCCACGTCCCATTTTCGCATCGAAAAATGGCACCTATCACGATCCCTTCCTGCAGAGCAATTGATAAATTCCGATGACTGAACGTAGTATGATTTATACGACACAGCTCAATTCCTTATCTGGAATAAGCGACGAAAGATGAATAACTGGAGCGATTTGACCCTGTCATAATTCTTTCGCTGCCTTCAATCCACGGTATGACGTCGAGTTTGAGTTCATCTGTAAACCATTAGGTGGCATAACGTTCTGTTGACTCTGGTCTGGTCACATGTTGGCTCAAATATTCCCTGATATTGTGAAAGCCATCATGCTCATCTTGACGTTCGAATGTCAGTTTTACTAACCTTAAACTTTGAACAATCTAACATTTCATTTGAGCTGGAATATATCGAGGGTAAATCAATCATAATGTGTCTGTTTGCAATGTCATGCCTATTGAAATATAAAAATAAGAGTGATAAATCGCAAAGGGTGAGGGTATATGTGAAATATGAAGAATATTTTCAAAATTTAACCGTCCTAGTTTGGACTAAAAATGTTTATTATACAGAATAAATTGATTTAATAGTTGATATAGTTCGTATTAAGTTTGTAGATAGTGAGATTTTCTCTCGGTTTTTCTTACACGTGATCTTGGGTACATACATTATAGCTGAGGGCTCCTTCTCTGTGTTTACAAAAAAGACCTTGTGATGACCAGAGTGGGGTAATTTGATTGAATTTTGAGTAATGATAAATGATACTGTAATTTTATTCCGTTTTGAGAAGTTTTCATATTAAGCTGAAAGAATCGAGAGTGAATTAATCATTAGTTGAGATTCTATTCTCTTAAGTCATTTTCAAGAGATATAATATAAGCTATTGAACCGTTATGAATAATCCGTTCCCTTGTGCTTGACTGAAAGAATTTTCGAAATCCTATTTAGATATTGAATTTTTGAAATAATAACAATAAAAATGGGCAGAATACATTGAATAACTGTAAGATAATTCCATTTGGTCATTTGTGAGAATTTTAGCAATGATTTTACATCTAATGTTTAAGAATTTGCTCTATAATTCTCAAGGCATTTATAGATTCTTTTTCGTTAGTTGTCAAATATATTTTTAACATTTGTGGGCCAATATTTTGGTCTTCCTGTCGATTTCCCTTGTAAACGTTTCTATTCGGCATTAATCTGTTTACAACACCCCTGATGTAGGCTTTCAGAGAAGATTCTAGAATCTGAACATCAGGATATTTAGCCAGATATTCAGTATTACTGGCCTTTACAGATTTAATCCATGCACCACTTATTAATTTACTATTGCGGTAATAGGATATCACAATAACAGTGTTTTTTTCCAAAACATAAGTCATTCCAGATTCATATATGGATGTTAAAATCGATTGTTTCCATGCGCCCAGATTTTATTAATTTCAGTGTTACTTTTGTATATTTGTGTTTTAATCTGTATGTTACTTTATTATTTCTCTGACGAATTCTGCAATCTTAATTGTATGAATTAAAATCAGTAGATATTTTTGTAACTTGCATTATACTGAAATATACTATACTATACTATACTATACTATACTATATAATTTGAAAACTGAATTTTAACGAATTAAAAAAAATCTTGAGAATTGACAATAATTTGATATTGGCTGTCAGTTTACAAATTCTATGATTCAAACAGAACATGGGAGGTGAGAAGTGGCAGATAAAAATCCAAAGCCAACTGCGATGTTACAATAATTTATGAAGACCTTGTACTTATCCTGCGGACTGAAATTTGCAGGGCAAACATACGTCAGTCAATGCATTTTTCTTAGACGTGGAATTGAAATACTAACAGAAAGATGCGTAAGAATTGTCATAACCCATGGACAGTACCTTATTTCAGATGAGTTTCACGACTATGATTCGATGAAAAATTAATTTTCACGGTAAAACCGCGAAAATTCATCATACCTCTGCCGTATGCAGATCTATTTTTATCCTTGCGTAAAATCTGAACGCTGACAGATCAAATCGCACCCAATAAACATATAATCACCTCATTCAAGTACGTCTTCCATAAATACGGATACGGCCCTGAAAAATTCGACCTTATCCCGTCGCGAACCAAAGTTTTCTTTATTTTCCATTCGGTCACTCTCACGTGTTCGCAATGAATCAATCAGAAAAGCTCGAGCTACTTACACCCGGATCAAAGAGGGCCCTGATTGACGGCCAACGCATGGAAAAGCACTCCTGACGAGTCCTAGGTGACGCTCTGTCATATTATGTGCAATTTATATGTATTTTTCAGGAGTTATGAGTCAGAATTACTTTGGCGTCGTGATTTATTGAGAGATATTTTCGCTCTGATCTCCTCAGTCGGTGTCTCTCTTCCCTATTTGAATTTCAAACGAAAGGGTCATGTGACTAGGATTTCTTAGAGAAAGCTGCTGTCCTTTGGAGAGATTCATCTCGATCGGTGTCGGCGACGAGAGATTTATGCGCTATAGAAGGTGAATGTATTCGATATTGTCACAGTCGATGAGCAGCAGCTGATGTAACAAATAGTGGGAATATTTTCCGCTAGAGATCGATTAAAATTTTCCATAAATTTATTCGTCATATCGAATTGCCCCAGGACAGGAGCTTTTTGGCACTCTTGTTCAAACAGACTGATTATATTTCCGAAAGTATTGGTTTCTCAGAGTTGGGAATTATATCAATGGATTCCTATGATAGAACTGCATCATGAAAGAAATTGAATTTTAAAAAAAGTGTCGTTTAAGAAAAATGGTTCAAAAATTATCTTTAAAAGAAGAGCAATCTGCAATGCTTCAATGCTTTAAAAATTGTCATTAAATTTATTTATCAAGATTAAAGGAGTAATCTACAATGATTCAACTTCGTGGAATGGGTTGTTGAAAAACTCACACTCGGTGCATAGTTTTCACAACTCGACATACAGGAAAGTATCATCGAAATGTCTAGAGCAAGGCTGGAGACAATCATAGCAGATTGTCCATTTATTCCTGATATTTGAGTAAGTAGTGGATTACGAACAAATTATTTTAATAGTTCAAAATATATTAATAAAATACTATCCTCTTTTCATAATTTGAAATTTCAATAGTTCATACCACTAACACATTCTCTTCTGTATTATGAACCTTAACTCAAGAAAAAATGATTGATACGCAAATGTAGATCCTTATTTCAGCATTTTTTTCTAGCAACATTATGAAAATACTGTATATAGGAACATGTCTCACTACTTAAGGAAGTAAAAGGTAATATTAACCTCGGTTGTCAACGAACAGTAATTTCTTTTGATGACTTCATTATATTGTTCTTTCCTATTGCCTTCATGAACTACATCATTAAAATGATCCAATTCTAAATCTTCTGAAACATCATCCCTAATATTTATACGTAAATTATTCAATATGTAACAAGTCAATATTATTTTTGGTATCAAAACAGTCTTGTTTGTATTCACATATTCAAGATTCGAAACCTTGTTTTCCAACACGAAATATTTTGAAAGTACGAAAATAGTTAATCAATCATATCAACATTCTAGAACAGAAATAAATTTGATATGTCACTTATAGGTAGATAAGATGACATGAATGAACGGTGAACACAGATAGGACACAGACAGATAGAATTCGCATTCTGTGAAAATATGGAGGTACGATGTAAAATGTAAAATTTTCTTTTTTCGTTACTCCGAAACCTTCCAATCGATTTTGCCCAATATCGAACTTAACCGAGATATTTATCTCCAAAACCTACTCTGAAAATTTCAACTGTCTAGCCCATTTCGTTCGACAGTTATCGTGTTATCGGACGGCCGGACAGAATCGATTTCGACCACGGATTCGGATCAGTGAGTCGAACCAAATTGTTTAAGGACATTTTCAGCCAAATATTCGAAAATTACAGCCATTTGGGCAAATTGATAAGCACTCTGTCCCAAAGAACAAGAGCACCAAAAACGATGTTAAAGCTACAAACTAATGTATTTTTGAAATTTAAACAGCCTGTATATTTTTATCTGAGCCAAATTTGGTAAATTGGTAAGGGAAAAAAGTGTTTCATTTGATGAGAGAAATCCATGGTTTAAATTACTGTATCTACAACTTAAAAACTCACCTTGTATATATATAAATTTCTATCTTTCGAACCTTTCGAGAACCGTCATATCATTATAGAAATCATTCGATTATCTACATCCCCAACTGCTTTGATATCATTTTCGGCCGAAATTTCGCGAAATGCAGACCCTTGGCCTATACGAATCAGTCCAAGTTCATTAAAAAATCATCACCTAAGGCGAGGAAAGTCAAAAACCTCCTTCATCCACCCGACCTTCTCGAGCCGGTCGATTCGAGTTTCACGCGGACCTAATCAGAAAAAAAAATAAATACGAGTGTTATCGATCGGATATTATAGTGCTGGTTTCTCTTGAACAAGTTTCATCTACCTGGCTTGACAGGGAAGGGCACAGCACGTCAGTCAAGATGGATGGATTCCCGTACCCATTATGATGGACAATCCATCAATCAGTCGTGTGAGCCAGTCACTCTGTCTGACGTGTACTGGGAGGCGATGAACCATTTTTTAACCTGGCTGCAACGTTCGAGTTCTATGGAACAAACTGTGAATGCACATAGGCGGCGATGAACTCCGTTTTGGCGCACTCAGATGCGAAATGATCAGACATATTAGTGATATTCTTTTTACCAACATCAGTTGATATTAACTGAGATTTTCAGTACAGCTCAATTGCTCGTCGTAGTACTTGTTTCATTTATCTCAGTTTGATGAGATTTATCTCAGAATTTACTAAGACAATTTCTTCCCCCTTACCCCAACTGTTCATGCTATTCATCATGTGCTTTACTGCGCATAACGTGAGAACATATAATATGCTTCAGCGATCTCTCCTGAGATTCCTTGTCTATGGTCCTGATAAAAAAGTGTTTTTATGTTAATCAACAACTCAGTTTAGTCTCACCTCATTCTGACTCAGTTGATCTCAGTAGTGAGAATGCAACAAGGTAAAAAGAATACTACTATAAAGGCAATACTACACTGGTAACTACAATCTATTCCACTACAAATGTTGTCGTCTGAAACGATGTTTCCATCTTCTGGAACGAAGCTTTACTGAAGCAATCTATGCTCAAGATTCATCAATACCCAAAATTAAAATTTGGTCAACAAACAATTTTTAACCTTGACAATTTCAGAAGGAAATATAACATATATTTCGATATACTATATTCACAGGAAATTATCAATATATCGAGGGGTAAACCGCTAGGAATTCTGGTGTACAAGAAAGTAGAATTCCATTAGAATTCCTATTGAATTCGCACTCTTACATCAATAGAAATTATTTATAATTCAATAGGAATTCTGCGGAATTCCATGAAATTCAATAGGAATTCTATAGGAATTCAATAGGATTCCTATTGAATTCAGTGGAATTCCTATTGAATTCCATGGAATTCCGCAGAATTCCTGTTGAATTATAAAGAACTCCTATTGATGTAAGAGTGCGACACTTATCGGACAACCATGTATACAGCTCCAAATAGTTGGTTTTAACCGAGGGGTAAACCGCTAGGAATTCTGGTGTACAAGAATATAGAATTTCAATAGAATTTCAAAACAATTCCGATTGAATTCCTAATGAATTCCTATTGAATTCCAATGAAATTCCGGTTGAGTTGGAATTCTGGTGTACACATTTTTGTCAGCGGTTTCCCCCTCGCAATATATAAAGTTTTAGAGTAACACTTTCTTAAGCAAAACTCGGAAATATGATTAAATCACACAAGCATTTTTGAAAAATTCGACTGTAAAATCCTGGCTTGTAGGTTTGTGTAGAATTTCGGCGATATCTGACAGGCAGTTCCTGAAGAAAAATTTATATTATTCTTGAAGATATATGTATATTATTGTTTTGAAGATAATTGATTTTCTATTAAATAATAATATATTATGAATTGGCTTTCTACATTTGCATGTTTCAATTCGATCGGATCTGTAATTTTCGAGTTATTGGCAAAAAAATCGAAAATTACAGACATTTTGCAAACTGATAACACGCTGAATAACGAGAAAGGCGCAAAAACACAAATTTCTACTTTGGATGGTCGAAAACACATTATTTAGACGATATTAAATATTTGGAAGTTTATGAAACGCATTTTTACAAAATGGCCCAAGCAGCGTCCTTTAATGAATGAATGAATGAGCGTTCCTTGAAAAATGCTTATTCATACACACAGGAAATTGAGGAATTATTATTCTAATTAAACATAACACCCTTTTAAAGGATGAAAACACAAATTCCATAGTACAATATATTCATTTCCGAATAGAATTATTTGGAATCATCCATAGCTGGTAACTAAGATGTACGTCCCCACAACTGAACGCTTTCAACTTGTTTGCATTATCTTCTTCGGTCACGCCATCTCGGCTTCACAATCATCGAAATTACTGAAAATCATAAACGATGAAGTATGGGGGAAGCTTTGATCAGGAATTTATGCGTTACAACTCAAGGAGTGTTCATAAACTAAGTGACCATAAATTCATTTAAATGACGAAGCAAAAATTTGCATTATTCGACAGAAAATTAGATTCGGGAACTACTCATAAAGAATTTTTTGCCTTGCTCTTTGGTATATCCAAGGGACAGATGAGCAACAATTTTCATTATTCTTCGACTGGAATTGATATAAAAATACGGAAATATAATGAGGATATCACAGCATGGCATCCCCAGATGTTGTTGGTTCAAATCTCGTTAGATGCAACAGATAATTGCACTGCTCACTATTCAAGAAAAAAAGTATTAAGTGTTAATGTAGTAGTCTATTCAATAGAAATAAAATGGTAACAAGCGAATAACATAAAATGCTTAATATAAACTTCACCTAACTTAATTGAATGCATCCTGTAATTAAACCCAGAGTCGCTGATATACTAAGAACTCAAATTCTAGGTCAACAGAATGCAGGCAGGTTAGTAGACGCCATAAAACTCGTTTTGCATTGGCTATAAGTTTTGAATGGTATAGGACTATACTATACCAGGTTGATCTGAGAAAACGATTGAACTTGAACAAATTAGGATAATATATCGATTAATTTTATTTCAATGGGTCAATATATCCAAATAACGTAGCGAACGAAAACTAGACACTGCTAAGATAGGTAGTTTTGAAGGATAAATTGACATACATCTGGACAAAATGATAGCACGCTGTTCCATAGCGCAAAAATTGGACTGACGCTTTTTCATTTTACTGATGTTTGTGACCTCAAAACTAGGCTTAAAACCAATGAAAATAAATCCATGTGGAAGAGAAATGTTAATCAATCAATTTATATTTGGAAATATCTTACATATTTCAACTTCTTCAAGTTTCCATCAAATCTCGTCAGCTTTGATGTCAGATGGTGATTTCATCCTGAGATATGCTTTTCTTAAAATTATCTTTATTTTCCTTTATGAATTTGATTATCACGATTTTTGGCATGACTCATTAGTCGTTATTAAACCTTTGAATACAATATTTAACACATTAGACGGATTTTGCTATTTACAAACTTAACCCCCTTTTCATTCAAACGAAATGATAGTGCCTTGGAACAAGCGAGCATAATTACATCAAAATTAATACAAAGGTTATGATTACCTGCTAAAGTAATAGGAATACAACAGGTTGGAAATTATAGCCAGATTGGTCACCCATCTAGGTACTGAACTCGCCCAAAGCTGCTTAGCTCCAGGAAAGAAATATTATTCCCAATATTTCCAAAAATATGAATCCGACTGTGAACACAAACGTCAAAAAAAAACTGGTCCACTGTTTGTCCGAGAATGGTATCAAACGATTAGTTTAGACTCAAATACCTACCATTCACAGTTGGGGCGAAAATAAAGAGTGCTGTGTTTGTGATGGCGCAAGGACCCATTCGAATACATACATTTACTTTTCGGTCGAAAATAAACAGTGCTTTGTTTGTGGCGACGTAATGTATATCAGTGTTTTTTTTTCCATAATTTATTCCGAGAATTATTCCTATGATACAAATCAGTCGAATACGGTTGTGTCATGAGAACCTATGAATAGACTCACGTAATTTTATGAAGCTATCGACTTAATTCCGTCCATAATCCGTTCCACAAAGTTAGAATTCCGTTAGAATTGGAAACAAAAACGAAAAATACCAATAAATTAAGCTTACGGGAATCGATCCCGGTACATACTTGTCAAGATAGCGAATCCTGATCACTGGGTCGCAGAAGCACTAAAAAATATATGTGAAATCAGTAACTTGGTCAAATTCCTAATTTCAGAAAGATATTATCATGTTACATATTATTCGATTAAGTTTAATTCGAGAACATGGTTGTAAAATAAGTTACGAATCATGGACAAGATATATCAATTTATTTATAGTTCCTTTGCCTTGAGTTGTATAGATTTATCTCAGCTCATTTGTACTTATAATAATAATAATAATAATAATAATAATAATTCTCACTAGGTATTGAACGAATGTTATTACTGACCCATCGACTTGCCAAATTCGTCTTCGGCCGATAAAATTCAGTGAAGTCTCTCCATCACGTCAAAAATCAAAAACAGCTGACAACTTCGCTGATCGAGTGTAAAAACAGTGGACCAGTACATCTCGATCGTTGAAATAATTCGATTTTTCGGCAATATCTTCACCAATATAGATCGGATCAAGTTCAAATCCAGAACTACAGTAAAATGAAGTTTTAAAGGATCTCGCATAATTTCAACGATATCTGACGGATAGTTTCAGAGATACCTATACATATATATTTATGCAAACATATCCTGCGAATTTCGACTCCTTAGCTCATTAAGTTCAGGCGGACGACAGCATTGGATTTGACCTCGGATTGTTCATGGGATAGTCGACGTATTGGATCATTTTCGGTTAAACATTTCAAGAATACATACATTTGAACAAAACGGTAGGCACTCCGATCTGGGGATCAAACACAGCAAACATTTATGTAACTACATATTTTCATCCATTTCTATTGAACCGTTTTCATATCCGCATCCTCCAAGGAAACCTCAAATCTCCCGAATATACATGTCGATCTAATTATCCATAAGGGTGGACGACATGGCTTGAATAAAGACGTCACTCGCAGAGCTAACCGGTCTTGTAAAAATTCTTAGCCTAACTCATTGCATTCACTCATCTCACGACCACTGACAGTTTACTTGTCGATATTGGAGATCTGCCCCGGATGGTAAAGACTGATTCTTACTAGGACGTCCTGAAAACATGATAACGAACGATCTTCTCTTTCCACGAAAAGGATTGAAAAGGGTCCATATCGGATATTACGAATTTTTTTTAGGAATTTGTGGCATCTTCTGCTGCTGAACGTTGATTGACGCAAATGGAAATAGTATGCAAAGGGAAAGGAGCTTTGACTTCAATTGAAACTGAAAATTACAACAATACTTCCATTCATTTTGTATTTAAGTTTTTGGTAAACATTCCGGTTACAAGAATGCTATTATTGTGTTAATTAATTGCCACTTAGCCGCATAATTTAGAAATTAAATATTTTAGGACACAAATCAGAATGATCAGAATGATAAACATACTGATGTGTTGATACCATTATCGCATAAAATTGATTTTTCTTCAGCCCTTCACGTTCTCAATGAATGGTTATTTTTGCGCGCTGTTCAGGTAAACAGAGTGACTATCGATTCATCCAAATGTCTGTATTTTTCGAATATTTGGCTGATAATGGTTAGTTACGACTCATTGAATCCGAGGTCAAACTTGATACTTTCTGGCTGGCCTTCAGCTCGGCGATGGAACCCAGTGAGTTAGAGAGTTGAAATCCATCGAGTGGTTTCAGAGTTTTGTAGCCGTTTGAAATTGTGTTTTCCCAATAGCTCGGAAAATGCTGATCTGAAAGTAAAGTTCTATATTTGAACTCGATCGGATATATATTGTTGAAGATATTGCCGAAATATCGAAATATTCCAACGATCGAGATTATAGATGTTCTATGTTTTTTGTTTGGACTGGATTCTCAATCGTCATTTTCGAGGAGTTGAGTAAGTCTAGATTTTATATCTTCACAATTTTAGTTATCGCACAGCGATATTAGAGTTAGTTGATTTGCGCCACCGGTTTCCTCGCTCGCAAACAGCGGATAGGAACTTTGGCGAAGACCTCTCCACGTAAGTCTGACAGTGATGGTCCACGTGTTTTACTGTATAACATACCACCTAAGGTGAGATATTTCAGCATCTCGTTTAGGACGGTGTTCAGTCAGGGTATAGTATGTGTCGAAGGGTTTCCATTCATGGAAATATTGAATACAGAAAGTTGGTCCCATATAGACCAGATCTGGCTCACGTGAATGGCATAGAATTCCTGATCTGAGAAGGTATTCTGTGTTCATGGTGAATTCCACCGTATCGGCTGTCAAGAGCCACCTACCTATATGTGAAGAACGGAGTAGAGGACTAAGTTCCTGAGGTGTCGACGGAGAGCTGTCAAAAGAGGATTTTACCCCTAGAGCTGCGTATATTGGTGAACTATAGCAGTATATACAGTTGTAAGATATTACTGTGCGTGAGTAACTTCCTACGATACCTACTGAGTATTTACTGTACTGAAATTATTGTACAATTTGTTTAGGGCCCGAACTAAAACCTCCTTTCAAGTAATAACTGTAATGAAATTCCTTCTTGATCAAAACTCCAATATAGCATTGTGTAACGCAAACTTTTGTTTACTTGATAGGTTATCTTCGAATTAGTAGTACTCAAGTTGTATTGACCATATTATGATTATAGGCTCTAGTGTGTTATTTTGATTTTCTTAAAATCCCACCTTCTAGAACGTCCAGATTATCCAGAGTATTTCAGGCTTCCCTTTGGCTAAACACCTCAAATTCCCACTCCTGAGGCTACACCCCTAAACTTTCAGGGAAAGGGTGGCCCCCTATCCGAAGATATAGATGGTTTGCTAGCCTAACCGTCCGTTTAAAAAGGTGGGTGATAAAACTCGACAAAATGTTGTGGAAAAAAAGGAAAATTGGTAGATAAAGGCAGAAATAAGTTTAAGACACATTCATCGATTAAACATCAACAAATATTCCCCGTGACCCGAACTAGGCCACGTCATCGGCCAAAGAGGAAAATGTCATTCAGGGCAGATACGTACCGGTTTCATGCTTGTTAGCAATCGTCAGCGCAGCATAGCTAATGAATGAACATCCGAAGGAGCTCTAGGAACTTCTATAGTTGCGGAGGCAGAAACACGTAGTCTTAAGCAGCACCACCTGGTAAGATCCTTAAGAACTTCAACCCTCTGTGATGAAGAAGCCTTGGCTAATGCTCAAGACGTTCATCTTTTTGTCATAAGAGGGAGTCGAGGGATGCAATGCAGCCTACTCATATGACACATTGACGGCTTACTAGGGATCACGGGATGAAACAATGATTAAATTATCGAAAAGTTTCAATCATGTTCTTGATTTAGGAATTTTTTGTGGATGACGATCTGCGATTTTTGAGTGGTTGGTACACGCATAGCTTGTGTGCTTGGTGAAACTGAATAATAATAAGTACTTGTACCCCGCACAATTTTCCGATGTACTTCGTTCAGCACAGGCATTTCAACGTTGGCCTCATCCACATATACGACCCGATACACTGGTACTGTTATTAAATTTGATTTAATCGAGTAATTTATAGCCACTACGCTATGCCTATTAACATGTTACGTGTAGTTTTGTAATTATTCAGAATTTATAGCCTGCTCTACGATGCATTTTCTTGATGGAAGTGCATTGGATGATTTAAATTTTATTAACTCGGGTCATTAACATCTATCTTGGCATCATTCGCTGGAAACCTGCAATAATGCGAGGTTTCAACGATAAATTCAAATCACCGAAGAGGACGGGTCGTAAAGAAGTCCACTCGTGGGTCTGTGTCGGGGAAACCGTCCAGTTTCTGCTTGTTTTCAATTTGAACCGTCATCTCGGGCGGTTACGGCAACATTACGTTTTTTTACATCTCTTTCGAAGTTGTGAGTTATGGTTCATAAAAAGCAGTTGAGATTCCTCGAGTATCTTTTTTCCGTTGTATGTCAGTTAGAGTTGGCAATGAATCCTTATCTTCCGTGAAAAATTACTCCAACTCTTCCTGAAGTAAAGCTCTACTCATTACTATAGTCACTAACCTATCATTTCTATCATTAGCTTCAGCTCATTTCATTTGGCAATTACATACTCGGTTTTTGCGCGACTAATTGATGAGGTAATATACATACTGATTCTCATTTGACGATTCCAACGTTATTGTATTTTTGTGAGAAGGATCACTTAATTGGGCAAAAATACTGTACCTAAACTATAATGTTCCTTAATGTGTAAAATATAGAGTACTAGCGGTAGAGTTGATATTATTATTAGAACGGGGCCATGAGACTTGGTACAGCACTTCAGAACTGCCGCCGATATGATCCTCCCTTCTATTACCCTACTTATTCAATCCTAAGGACATTGTCAATGGTGTTAACATACCTGATAACGCACTTAGGAGCCTTGGCTATTCCGTATATTTAAAATTCTAAGGTTGCTTTTGCAAACTATGTGTTCGGTTTCCTTTCCCGATCCAAAGATAGGTAGAGGACGGTAGAGTATAAAGATTCGGAAAATGCAACATGCATTTGACAACACTGGACGACAGCAGCCAGTTTCCAAGCCAGCAGCCGTTTCACCAGTGGCGTCGGTATACATATATTATATCATAACTTCCGTTTGCAACACTGTTTATATATTTAAACTTTGTAGAAAATCTTTGAATATTCCTTTTGAGTGGATCACCTCGACAACAAGCTATGTTTAACTAAGAAGAGTAGAAGCAACCCCCTGATTGGCAAAATTACATATGAGGAAGAAGAAGCCTGTAAGGATGAAAATCTAGAAAAATGTTGTGTGTGATCTGATGAAACAATTCCTTTCATTGTAGAATAAAAAACACCCCTTGAATAATGATATATACACCATTGAAACATAATGAAAATTTTATTGGTCCAGAATAAACCTTTCCTGTGATCCATCTAGAGAGGTTATTTTTTATGTCGAATTATGAATAATTGGGGTTGGTTACCCCCTCAGACCCATCCGAAATCGAAAAAATTAACAAGAATAGTTCACTAAGCCACAGTACACGATTCCTGTGAGTTTCAGCTGTAGAGATTATCGTTTCTGAAGGGTTATCAATTCAGGGGCTGTTCACATCTAAGAGTTTCATCTCTAGAGGTTATTTCTTTCGATGAGTTATGAAGGAAGATGAGAAGTCAGGGGTGGTTACAATTTCCACCCCTCAGACCCTTCCGAAGTGGAAAAGATTAATAAGGTGTTTGAGTTGTCTACAATAAACGTTTCCTTTGGGTTTAATAGTGCAGGTTACTTTTTTCGATGAGTTATGATGGAATATGAAAAGTCGGGGAATGGATTACCATTTCCATCCCTCAGACACATTCGAAGTCGATTAATCATCAAGAATTGTTCATTGGTCCACAATAAACGTTTCCTTTGAGTTGATAATTTTAGAGACTGTGGTATATATACGTCCGGGTTGCCAGACGTCTTGATTTTGGCGGGACATCCTCTGAAGATTGAGCTGCCTACATACAGGGTAAACTAGACATTGATTTTCACGTATATTCATTGAAAAACATTTTCTATGGCCATTTTGGTTATCTCTTATGATGTAAACTTTACTTAAAATCAAAATGAAAGGAGAAGAATGTAAAAAGTACTGATTATATATGATTCTTAAATGTATCTCTTTTTCGACGAAAAATCATGCTTTTTTTAAAAATAGAAGCTTCAAAATCCCATTTTGCCAAAAAAATAACGCTGAAATACGTGCATAAATGGCGTTAGGCGAGTTGTCCAATGGCAGCGGAATGCTGCGAAAAGTTGCGAATTAAAATTCATCCGAACCGAAAACGGTAAGTGGCCATATAGGGTTTGTTTGAAACGCTGCCATTTCGATGTGGTAAAGATATCATTCATAGTCAGGGACGTCAAATTAGTGCGAAATTTGAGAGAAAATAGCATTAAGAAATGACAATTGAACTATGGGAATGTCAATGTATTTGGATCGCTAGAAAGAATGTGAATTGAAAATTATTAAATATGTTATTTTTTTTAATAATAATATACCATATTTTGTTCGAATGGAAAATTATATGGAATTTATTGTAATTTGTGTTATAGATCACGATATACCTATATTATATTCACATAATTGAAATAAAAAAAAACCAATCTAAATGCAAAATATCTTAGATCCTGATATGGTGTGACGTTTATGGAAGTTGTCTCGATAAATTGTAATCTAGAGGTGATTTATGTACCTATGGTTTTGAAAAAATAACTAATCTATGTAAATGTGAGAAATTACTGGAGTGTAACATGTGAGAAACGTTACAATGTAAAAATGTAGCGAAATTCCTATGCTTTTATCTTTCATTCGAGATTTTTTTGAAAGGCAAATAATAACCTATTCGGAAGATACATAACGAAATATATGACTAAAGTCAAAACAATGTTTAATTCGGTAACTTTCTTACTGATTGAGTGACTGTATAGAACGAGGAGGATGATAAAAATGTTTCACACTTTGATATAGTGGAGATATTTTAAACATGGAAGTTTTACATAATCATTAAAGGATACCGTGGGAGGTATATGTATTCATTATTAAATTGTTTCTTTCTGGGTTTTCTCTACCAAACTAAAAATATCTATGAAATAAAAATTTATTATTTTGTGAATTGCTTCTGCCTTAGAAACACAACATATTTGTCAGAAGCAATAAATCGAACTGTGTTGCCTAACAAACAATAACGAAACAACATCAACGATGAAACAACTATTTCGTAACGTTTCGGAGTCTAAATCAGACTCCTTCCGCAGAAATTTAGCGTTAAGTAACGAAATAGTTAACAAGTCAATAGTTGATGTCAACATCAACGATGAAACAACTATTTCGTAACGTTTCGGAGTCTAAATCAGACTCCTTCCGCAGAAATTTAGCGTTAAGTAACGAAATAGTTGTTTCATCGTTGATGTTGTTTCGTTATTGTTTGTTAGGCAACATAGTTTGATTTATTGCTTCTGACAAATTTCTTGTGTTTCTTACGCAGAAGCAATTCACAAAATAATAAATTTATATTTAACAGATATTTTTCAGAGTTTGGGAGAGAAGTTTTATGTAGAGGAAAATATAAATTATCCTTATTTATGGTATTATGTGAATGAAAACTGGAATGTTTCACAATACTGCTTTTAGTCTCCTTCACATACCCAAAGCATCTAAGAATGAATATTGAGGCCAGTGTTAGAATACCGTTGTCTAAGAAAAAGCATGTACAAGAGTTAAATATCATGCGCAGAGTACGATTTTGAATGATATAAACCCTTCCAACACCAGAGTAATTACCCCAATATTGTATAATAAGTGACTATTTATCAAACTGTAGTAGATGTTTGAGATACATTCAAAAGGAAGTGAACCTTTAACTCTACTTATCGCGTAATATGAGCTATCGATGGAATGGTAAAGTCAAGAAGCTGAATATATTTTTTGCTCATCATTTGATTCAAGTGAAGGCATGCAGTCCCTTTCACAGATATTCAGTATTATTCTGTTTGAATGATATCACTCTATGAAACTTTTTGCTATCAGTTCACACACCTCTGTAGCTCCTTCAGTGGCACAGCAGTACCTACCTGGAATCAACAGGATTATTTTGGATAATAAATTATTTTGGTTTTATGATTTAAGGATAACTCATTTCGAATTATCAGAGAGGCCATCAATAAATAACAAAATCAGCAGTGGTCCTAAGATAGACCCTTGTGGCACTCCCAACTAGTTTATGCTCACTGGAAATGGAGTCACGAATTCTGAAGGAGGCATGGGAGACAAGTTTTCCAGGGAAATAATAACCTTCTCCAAGTAGACAATCTTCATGGGAAATTGATTGAAGTATGGCAGCGCAGAATAGATCTTATTGGTCGTAGTGCACTCTTAATATTGTTCTTCAATGTTCAGTCGAACATATACATCTTTTCTTTTTTCCGCTTCCCCAGCGTAAAATACAATTGTCTACACAAAATAAAATTGAATCGATCGTATTTCGTGAAATCATGAGAATCCTATCTTCATCTCCACATTCGAATGCCATAATTCACAATTTGCCGGTCCAGAAAAACAAACACACAGTAAGACTTGAGGAATGGCGGTGTAACGAACCCACAGCTCGTCTTCCGATTTTGAAAATGCTATACTGTCTGGTCCATTTCCATCGTACGTAAAAACTAGCCAGGATACGTACGAGCATAGTTAAATTTTGTAGTTGCCCTTTATGGCGTCAAAGTCGACGTTATATACTGTTATGTACCCCCATTCCCCCTGATATACAGTGGAATGTTTTATAATGAAGAGTGGAAAAGCACATTCAAGCACCCGAACCGCTGCCTTTGTTGTAAAACTGAACGAGATGGACTTCAATAAGACAAAGTGCTAACTCCACTAACATTTTGTTTAGTTGCTCCGCCTTTGCGGACGGTCATTCTGTTCTCTTCCGACCTTTTCATGCCGTTTACGGATTATTGCTTCGTAGAATTAGGATAGCTGAAGCTTGAATAGTTTTTCCCGAAGGATCTGGGTGCAACTTTTCACCCAGAAAATTGACGCCTACAAAAAGGAACGATCAAACTTATTCCATAAAACGTAAAGCGTAAGCATTTTGATTACTCACGATTGGGTTCATTATTCCCCGATAATAAACAATCCAAATGAGAATAGATGAAATTTCCAGAAAATCCTTATTATCTTTTAAGACAAAGAATGGGTTCAAGCCCTGTGGACAGGAGCTTTCTGGCACTCTAGTTCAAACAGACAAATTATATCTCCGAAAGTATTGGTTTCTCAGAGTTGTAAATTATATCAATGTATTCATATGATAGAACTGCATCATAAAGGAAGTTCAATTCAAATGATAGTTTATTTGTCAAGATTAAATGAGCAATCATGAGAATGAGAACTGCACCATGGAAGAAATCAAATTAAATCTGGCCAATTTTGCCCAATAACGAACTTAACCGAGATATTCATCTCCCTAACCTACTCTGAAAATTTGAACTACCTAGCTCATTCCGTTTGAGAGTTATTGTGGAACAGAAGAGGTCTCATTGCCCACCTGTGTCACGGCTATACTTGTCGATAACAGCTCATACATCAATTTTATAATGGTCTTATTCACTCCTTACCTTTCAAGTGATTCTTTAACAGGCACATGTGCACACATTGCGATTTCTTTGTTGTCCAGAGTTCTCTGGATAACTCTCATCAGCAGATAAAGAGCAGTCTCTGTAGATTACATTAGCGTAATAATTCGAATGTATATTTTAGATAATTTCCAGAATATGTTAATTTGAGCTTTTGTTTTCTATAGACATAAGGGATCTCCATAAATGTCAGTAGTCTACATTGTTACGAATCAGTGAAATATATTTATCATTAAATGAACGAGTATACTGAAACTGACGTCACGTGAGTGCTTAAACAAACTTTATATTTCATATTGAATTGAAAATAATTGTTAACCAAACGAGACTCAAGTTTGAGAATGCTCTGTATATAAAGGGTCCGCCATCTAACGTTTTTTTTTTCAACTAGTGCTCATTTCGTGAATGGTAACACTTAGCTCATGTCTGATTTGACAGATAATTAGTTTTATCCTTCCGCTGAACGAATATGGTTGTGTATACGCATGAACAACGCTGGGAAATATTGCGACATTACTTTCAAAATCATGGTAATGTTGCAGAATGTGTGCGAAAATTGCGTACGGATTTAGGAAGAAGAGAAGCACCGTCAGCTCCGTATGTTCGTTATCTTGTGAAAAAAGTGAAAGAAACTGGCATCCTCATCGATAAACCAAAGCGTGAAAAGCCAAAAACAGTGCGTACAATCGAGAATATTGCTGCTGTGGCCGAAAATGTGCGTGAAGCGCCATCAACATCAATTCACCGTCGTTCTCAAGAATTGAACATTTCAGAGACATCATTGAGACGAATTTTGCATAAAGACCTTGGTATGACGCCATACAAAGTCCAATTGGTTCAGGAGTTGCCCTGTTTTTGAAGATCGCATTATCAGCCGCAAGCTGATGTCGTTTGGCCACTTCGGAGCTGCGATTTGACACCGTTGGACTATTATTTGAGGGGTGCCGTCAAAGATAAGTGTTACGCCAACAAGCCAGAGACAATTGACGCTTTAAAGGACAATATTCGTGAAGCCATTGGTGAAATACAGCTGCACACAATCGATAATGTGCTGAAAAATTGGACCCATCGTGTAGGCTACTGCATGGCCAGCCGATGCAGCCATTTGAATGAAAGTATTTTCCATTATTAACCAGAAGGATTGTACTTTCAAATAAAAAAAGAAATTTGAAAAAATATTCAGTAGCTTTATTTATTGTAATTTAAAAAAAAAAGTTATTTGGCGGACCCGTTATATAAGATGATCATGATAAACCTGGTACAAAATTTTTTCAAACCAAAGAAGATAGTGCTGAATCGGCATTCTAATTTGATTTCACCTCTCCTGTTACCTGATACAACAACAATACACCAGCAATAAAAATAGGGTCGTTCCTTGTCTTGATTTCACTTAAGTACCTTATAACCAGATTAGTAATGATGCCTTCTCCCACAGGTTCATTGTTCCGCCCCAAATTCCCCAAACATTACCATAAATAAAAAGATTGACTCCTTTGACACTTTACTATCGGCTTCTTGAATAACTGTGTTTACAGTTTTCAATTTAGGAAGTCGAAAGACCATTATACGGTCGTAAAAACAGCAGTTAAAATCCTTTTGCAATTATTTTATCTATTATGACCGAATGCGTGTAGTATAAATTATGTTCAAATAGATTCCGTTCTTCATGACGCCATTACGATGAAAGTGATTGAATAGAAGTCAATGATGCTTAAAGTTTCGCGATTGAAAAATATCTATAATATCTTCCTATTCATAACGGTAATGATCTTGTGGCAATACTGAAGGTTCTTAGTTTATGATATATCAGCACTTGCCGATCTTTTTTTTGCATTGTGTAGAATATTTATTAGAAAGCGTAGGAATACTAATTTTTAAAATTCTTATTTCGAGAAGTCTTCAGTCTTTCGCGATTTATTTACTCCGTCCAATCGTAAAAAAAGGGAATTTTTCTTATTTCAGCAATTTCTTGGGCGCATATCTATTTGGACAACAATTATTTCGAATCAGTCCTATGTTACTTGACTTTCATAGGATATCTGGTTAGGTAAAAACGTAGGTCCATGACTCACCTCATTTGTTAGATTAACATACATCAGCAAATTATAATTAGGCGGAGGCAACATGGTCGATCTGGTATCAATCTGATATCAATCTTGCCATCACTGCGGACCATCAGCCTACGCCTAAAATCAGTTTCTCGACAATCTGACATCAGTCTATGATTAATGTCAAACTGAACCAGATTGACCGTGTAACCTCCGTCATAGAGAATTCTATGAAATCATAAAACTACGATTAATTATTGCAAGTTTTAAAAAACATATCTCCGAAAGTATTAGTTTGTTAGAGTTGAGAATATTTTCAATGGATTCTCGTGATGACACTGCATCTAAAAGAAGATTTAATTCCAAATTTGCAATCCAAACAATTTTTTTTTTACTCCGAAACCACCGATTTAGCCCAATAACGAACTCAAGCGAGATATTTATCTCCCAAACCCACCCTGAAAATTTCAACTGTTTAGCTCATTCCGTTCGAGAGTTATCGTGTTAAGAGCCGGATAGAACCGATTTAGACCCCTGATTTTTGATCAGTGAGTCGAACCAAAACGTTTAAGACTATTTTCAGCCAAAAATTCGAAAATACAGACATTTGAGCAAATTGATAAGCACTCTGTCAAGAGCGCCAAAAATTTGAGATGGCTATAATTCCGCAGGCACGGGCCTAAGGGGGGGTGGGGGTGGGATGATCCCCTTCAATGTCGAACGGAGTTGGCAAATTTTCAACACAGTTGGATAAATTTCAAAGGAGTTGGCAAAAATATCGAAGCAGTTGAAAAAATTTCGTTGGAGTTGGACAAAATTTCGAAGGAGTTGGAAAAATATCGAAGCAGTTGGAAAAAATTTTACGGAGTTGGCAAATTTTCAACACAGTTGCATAAATTTCGAAGGAGTTGACAAAAATTTCGAAGCAGTTGGAAAAATTTCGTTGGACTTAGAAAAAATTTCGAAGCAGTTGTCAAAATTTCGAAGGAGTTGGACAAAATTTCGAAGGAGTTGGAAAAAAATTCGAAGCAGTTGCAAAATTTCGTTGGAGTTGGAAAAAATTTCGAAGCAGTTGGAAAAATTCCGAAAAAATTTTTTATAAAATGTGAAGGAATTTTACCGCCTCACCGGAAAAAAGCAAAGCAGACAGATAATAGGAACGGGATAACATGGAATAACACCATGTACCCATGCACACATTCCTGTTGCCGTAAATTCAATATTCAATAGTTTTCGGCACAAAATGTATAGCCGGCAAGTATGTCAGAAAAACCATCTGGTATACAAATTTTGAAGCAGTTGGACCCCCCGTCATCGTCGTCGTTTTTTATGTTTATCCTTCATGGACAGTTGGAAAATTTTGAATGCCCCCCCCCAAAAAAATTTGGCTTCGGCCCGTCCCTGTAATTCCGAAACCACTGGATGCATTATTCTCAAATGCTTAGGTGTGTGATATAATGTTCTGATGGGGGAGCAAATTTTTCTCTTGGAGGTGCTTAGCCTCCCCCTAACCGCGCCTATGCCAATATTCCGCCATATTCGACAATCGCGAATTTTCCTCGTTCTTCACAAGATGAACGTCATGCAAACCAAAATGGCTGTCGATATTTCACACTTGGCAGACACGTGACTGCAGAACGCCACCGATGTCAGAGCGTTTATTCATTAGGAAATGATACCCAGGAGAGATGGCCCCAAACCAACGCGAATTGACAAAACTATGAACGAATAATAAATCATCAACCGTCATAGTTGCTGCCGGAACAATCCACTAAATAACTGTAATTTCAATAAAAAGGAAACGCAAAAATCGTTATTTATGGCGATATTCGACTGGACATTCGGTTTCACTTCGTATATCGCTGATGGAAGTGAGTACACGGTAAAATGATGATGTATGGATCACGTGGGTGGTTAATAATGGTCGATATGACGAATGGTAAAGGCCATTTTCCATGCGGAATGAAATAGAAAATCGAACTCATCTTTTTCCGATGCGGCGATATCCATCTGTGGTCAAGCTGACCGAATATTAATCAGAAATATGAATAATATTTATTTTGCTCCTGTAAACCTTGGTGACATACCATTGTTAAATTTTCTAGATTTATTTTTATTTTTTATCATTCGAAAGTTATTAATTGAATGCGCCATGGAATATCAAAAATTTTAAACTATCAGATCAGATTATCACCTTCAATCTGAATTCTATAGTATATTGGCTCATTTGCTTCTTTCTGGATGGATCTATGATCTAATATGAAGAGATGTTTATGTAGGTACTACTCTAAGCAGTAACGTTGATTTTATATTAAAGAACAGCGCAATACAAGAACCCTTGAAAACTTGATCGAGTTAATTCAATGGTGACATAGTGCACGAGGTTCAATATGAATTACATTTTCCATTTTTTTGGAATTTGACGATTGTATAAGTACTCGTTGATATAAATTCACTTTGTCTTTGAGTTGTACATTAATTTTAGCCATAGATTTCTGTCATCAAATAAAACACTTTTTTCATTTACCATTTTTCCAAATTCTGCTCAGGTAAAAAAATACAAGCTGTTGTAATAAAAAAAAAACAGTTTTCCTTTTGCAACTTTGACATGGTTATTCAGAATTAAATTAATTTCAGTGTGAAGATTTCACCAATTGAATGTTCTTTTCTACTTATAGACTCGCGAATTAATAAATCTATGATAAATTAGCGTAAAGAAAGCAGGTCAAGTGTATCTTATCGGTTAAGAAAATTAAATTATTCTTCATCTTTTCTCGTAAAATGCGTTTTCGAGATATTCTTCATTAAATGTTATAAAATCTGATAAAAATTCTGCTTTTATGAATCCAGCCCTGAACTAGAATCACAGATAATCGTGTTTGAATCCACAAATAAAGGCATGTACATTTGCAATATTTATTATCTTTATCAGTTATATTTTGGGAAATAGATGAATAGGCTTACCGTGATCTGTATCAATTTATGAATTTTTCTCTATTCATCTCCAATAATGAATATAAAACTTTTAAATTATCTGTTATCCATATCATCAATACATTTATTTTCATACTGCTTTGATTCTGCACAAACATTCTCTTATATATGGAGCATAATTTCATCTTGTAGCACACATTCAATTAATAATTTTCTACAATTATAACTCACTTCACTTCTAATTTATTATTTTATTAACTAGTTGAATCATAAGTTTGCAGCATGTGTGCATTAGAGAACTTATCCGCAATCAAAATTAAGTATTTTCTTCAAAAAATAAATAAATTTAACACATCATAGTGAAATATCAATAAATATAAGTATCATTCCACCTTATTATTGTTGACGATAAATTTCTTATATACCTTCGGAACTATGTATACATAAACAAACGGATAGAAATACTCGATAAAATAGAATATAACCTAATATACTAATAATTATTTTATTTATGTTAATAATGAAAAATGGCGATACCGTTGTTAAAAATCAACAAGTTAAGAGCGTTCCTGCTAATCGGGTCCTTGTGGGCGATTATAATGATCGACCGAGCCGTCTCTGAAAGGCTTAACCCGGGTCAGTTTAGTTGAATTTGTCGGGAAAGCTACAGGGTACTGATGAAGGCCAAGAAGCCAGAAACGCGTCTGCTCTTGCTTTCTCGGCAGATCAATGAACCCTCTGGGGTCTATTTGATTTGTGAAATATATGCACAAGTATATTTATTATACGAAGCCATTCATGAAGGACCCGATTAGCAGGAACGCTCTTAACTTGTTGATTTTTAACAACGATATCGCCATTTTTCATTATTATTTTTGAAAACGCTAAACAGCGTTCATGGCATTGAGAAGATACTGTCTGAGCTCTGTGGGACTCGTTCTTGATTTAATATCGAGTGAATGGTGGCATATGATTTCACGCTTCAAATATTCACTGGTGGGGAGAGGCTGATTTCCGTGTTTTGTTTCATAGGTGGCGTGGGCGATTATAATGATCGACCGAGCCGTCTCTGAAAGGCTTAACCCGGGTCAGTTTAGTTGAATTTGTCGGGAAAGCTACAGGGTACTGATGAAGGCCAAGAAGCCAGAAACGCGTCTGCTCTTGCTTTCTCGGCAGATCAATGAACCCTCTGGGGTCTATTTGATTTGTGAAATATATGCACAAGTATATTTATTATACGAAGCCATTCATGAAGGACCCGATTAGCAGGAACGCTCTTAACTTGTTGATTTTATTTATGTGCCTGCCTCTGTCTTCTATAAGAATATTATTATACTGTGCCTCGGTTCAATTAGAGTAAATGCGAAGTTGTCAGATTATTTTCTTCGATTGAGTAATCCACGGTGAGAATGTGAGAATAGGTGATGATGAAATTGGATTATCGTGGATATTAATGGATTAATTAATATTAATTAATTAATAATGAAAATCATGATGAAGTTGATGTTATATCATTTAGAAATAGTGGAACATTTTCTACACAAATGCTGCGTAAAGATTATTATTGAAAACCATTGGATAAGACTTGAGTGACTAAATAAGTTTTCTCAAATAATTTCATTGAATTTCGAGCATCAGATGTATTGAATCAAGTAAGTGTCTCTGTGTTCAACAGTTAAATCATCATCATCATCATCAACCAGCCCTTTGCATCCACAGTTAAATACACTTTGTTAAATCTTTAAACTCATATAACTTTTTACCTAAGGCAAATCAGAAAAAATGGCCATATCTGAAAAAATTTGCTTGTAAAACCCACCCTGCATATTGCAAAGCTATTATTGCGAAAGTTGAGAGAGTAATTTCTGTTCCTCAATGGTTCAATGAAGAGAGTCTGGACTCAAGTCTCCACATCGTGAACTAAATTAAAACTGTGGGGTGCACATTAGGGTGATTCATTTCCCCAAAATTTTTTTTTTTTCGGTGCTCATGCAAAATATTAATCTACACATAGAAAAAAAAATTCTCACCAAGTTTGAGCTCTTAATATTAATTTTAAGTACTTACAATTTAAATTTAAAGTTTTACCATTTAAAATGCATGTAAAAAAATCTTTTTTTTTTTCAAATTTTTAATGCTTACCCGGCTTTTGCAATATTGCAAATGGGTTTGATGGACCTTGTGAGGAATTTCATGCTCTTCAAAATTGCCTTAGAGTTTTTTTGTATAACTCGCTCCGGTTCACCAGTAGAAGTCGTCAAGTACAGTTTTTGATAAAAATATATTTTTTTCTATTTTTTTGAGCAAACCGCCAAAAGTAGGAAGAAAAAAGGACCGACTCATAAAATAAAAGTTATCCAACCAATATTCAATTAATTTACAGCCATTCTTATACCGGAAAATGTAAGAAATTGATCAATATTAACTCATAATGTTATTTAGATTAATTTTTTTTATTTATTACCATTATATTTCTCTATCCCGAGAAGAAAAATTGAAAATAGTTGATTCTATTAAAAACAAAAAATCGAGCAATAGTAAATATCCTCGATTTACTTTAGACAGCAAAAAGCTTGAAATAATGGCGTCTAAAAGTATAAGTGATTTTGTGAGTCAAGAATCTCTCACTATTTTCAATAAGTTAAATTTGACGTGTGAATTTTTAGACATCGACCCTGATTTCTGGGAAACGGATCAAGAATACATTACTTGCTGCGAAACTTTCAAAAAATTACGTGTTGTTAATGACACTGCTGAACGATGTGTTGCACTCATTGAAAAATTTAACGAGTTTGGGACATATGATGAAGATCAGAAACAATATTTATTATTAATGGTTCAACAATGAAGAAAAAAATTTCCAACGTGCGCTAAAAAGCTTTATTCAGCTTTAAAATATTGATGTGATTTCAATAACTTTATTAGTTATTTGAAATTTGTGAACTTGTTATTTATAACTATTTAGATGTTTATTAAATTTGAAGTATGTTACATAATAACGTAACCTTCTGTATATTTTGATTAAATTTTTGTTGCTTTTTTATAAATTCATGTTGTTTTTGTATTCAGTGTGAGTAAAATTTCATACTTATTTTTAAAAAGTTCTTAGTATAGAGAAACATAATGGTAATAAATAAAAAAAATTAATCTAAATAACATTATGAGTTAATATTTATCAATTTCTTACATTTTCCGGTATAAGAATGGCTGTAAATTAATTGAATATTGGTTGGATAACTTTTATTTTATGAGTCGGTCTTTTTTTCTTCCTACTTTTGGCGGTTTGCTCAAAAAATTAGAAAAAAATATATTTTTATCAAAAACTGTACTTGACGACTTCTACTGGTGAACCGGAGCGAGTTATACAAAATAACTCTAAGGCAATTTTGAAGAGCATGAAATTCCCCACAAGGTCCATCAACCCCATTTGCAATATTGTAAAAGCCGAGTAAGCATTAAAAATTTGAAAAAAAAAAAGATTTTTTTACATGCATTTTAAATGGTAAAACTTTAAATTTAAATTGTAAGTACTTAAAATTAATATTAAGAGCTCAAACTTGGTGAGAATTTTTTTTTCTATGTGTAGATTAATATTTTGCATGAGCACCGAAAAAAAAAAAATTTTGGGGAAATGAATCACCCTAGTGCACATCCTCCATAGTTTCGATGCATTTGTCAGACGTTATAGCTGAACTGACGATAAACAAAAAGGTTCGAAAGTGCATGTCTGCTCTTATGTCCTAACCTTCAATGATACCTAGGTTGATTCGAATTTTTAACTATTCATTGAATGCAAGTTGGAATATTCCATAATTTGAAAGTTTCCTATCACTAGTACTCTCTTTTGAATTGTATTTTTCATCATGTACCTGCCATTTGCGATTTATTGAAGTCTTATTAACTAATGTCAACTATTTTTCGTTGTCGATAGCTTTGAATGCTCAAAGAATACAACAGACGACCGAATTTTTATCAATTTTTTTTCACCAAGTGGTTAGTCTGTATAAAAAACCAAGAAAATTGAGTCGACTCCTATACTGTGATACCTTATGAACTAAATGAAATAGACTCGACTACTCATGGCTATTCGACATTTTCGCACAGCTCATACAACGAATTATTATCGAACGAGATGCGTTTTTGTTTCCATTGTATTCCCGACCATGTCACTGAAAGGCCAGGCGCAGTTTAATAGACGGAAAACTAAACCCAAACTGTCAACTGTCATTCGAACTCGCGCCATAAACGTGGAAAAGTTTTGTTTCAGATTCCGCCATCATATCTGGATTCTTCTGTCTGTGACAATGACTACGTCCGATTCTATGACACGTCCGTTGCGCACTAACGTCACCCTAGCCTTTGCTCCGTTTTAATTCGATCTGAGACAGAGAGATGGCCAGTGAAAGTTTTGATTGAAAAATATAACGTTTCGGTTACTTACGACAGCACTCCAGAAGCCAAAGTCCAAACTTACCTGGAAGAAATAAAAAGAATTAGGTTGGATAGAATAAATCTGTACAATTTTTCAGTTATTTTCAGAGATGGAAACGGTAGTTTCTTGCTACGACTGACATTCGGGTTCAAAGATAAACCTACTAGATCGTGGAAAATGTTCAAATACCATTAGAATTGTCGGTGATGGCTACGTCAGATTCGTACAAAGACTACGCTTGCGGCCAATTTATGTTATTTTTGAGCAGTCATTAATGAATCGAAAGGGAGGAGCCAATTAAACAACAATCAGGCCAACATTCAGCAAGAGACGAGTTTCAAACGCCGAAGCCTTCTGGGTATCTTTCTGCTTTAGATGGATTATGGAATTATTTCTATGCTGGCTCTTTGTATTCTCCGCCGAATTCTATGATCTGATCAGGATATTGCAAAGTGAACTTAGTCGCTGATGGCATGATATGTGTATGTATCGGAAGCTAGCAATTTTTAATCATTTTGGCTGTCATACGCACGATTTCGGAAACGGGTACTTCCAGATCAAAGAAGAAGGGTGAACGATGGCTGATGTTCTGTAAATGGTGCTGGAATTATGTCAAGAAAAGGACTATACTTCCACGCTTTCAAATAAAAATAACTAGATACATATATGGAATTCTTTAAATTTTAAAGTTAGGTATTAAAAGTATCTAAGTTTGGAAATATTTTGGAACTTGAACAATGCAAACTTATATAAAGGATACATACTTATGGCCTGTTTCACCATCTTGCTGATAAACTCCCGGATAAGCTATTCATAACTTATCCAACAGATAACCCTGAAAATTGTGTTTCACAGGTGTCGTATAGGTTGAACTAGATGATAAACTCCCGGATAATTTAACTCCTAGATGAAGCGGCCATTATATTTTTATTCCTTGGATAACCCAACTTTCATCATAACAGGCGTCATTCATGTGCGCAATGACATGTTGTCAAGTGTACTTTGACAGGCGAAGATGTCATGTTTTCTTGAACTGTTTTTGGAGCAGCAGTAGCTTATTTGTGTGAACATTGATCTTTTCGAGTGTTTAGAGGACGAGTTTGACGATTTCCTGGCACGTATCTCACGTCCACGAAAACGTGGTGAAATTAAAACCCGATATGATAATTTTGATGAATACGACGGGGAAGCGTTTAGGTCCAGGTTTCGACTATCGAAGTTAGCAGTTGACTGTGTACCATATTTTATAGAAGACGAATTGGCAAAGTACGATTAAGAAAATATTGGAATTTTATCCTCCTCTTCATAACAGTTCGTTCGGAAAAATTAGGATTTTAATGAATATTCCTGCTTCTTTCAGACAGAAAATTGAAAATTAATTTATGTCACCGGGGACCTTCCTCAGAACTCGCCGACCTTTTAGGTAATGACCAACATTCCAAGCCATTCAACCGCCGAAAGAAATCAGATATTTCCTCCGGTCCTATCGTTCTGATTGGCTGTTACGGGAGCACCTCATTTATGTTTTCTGTGGTTTTTAATTGAGGGGATCAATTTATGTTTCCTATTCGAGAATCGGGTTATCTGTGGTCGTCTCTGATTCAAGAAAAAACGTGCCCGAGCGCTGACAGTAATAACTGGTTCCCACATATAATTATGTCAAAATGGGTGTTGCTATAGAGTTGTTACTAGAAAATTTTACAAATTGATTAATTGTTTATGGAGTTTGGACAGGAGTTCATGATATTCGGAGCATAAATGTTCTGTATCATGAACATCATAATTTAAATTTCTATGAATTCGATGGCCAGCTTATTTATAAATACTCTGCAAATTATCTAAAAATGTATTCATTAATTCCTCTAAATATAAGTACTGTTTCATTCTTTTCTCGATTATTTAACTAATTTTTCATGGGAACTTTCACGCAATTTTTCTCGCTAGCTACAGTAGCTCGTAGAATAGCGAAGAAAAAATTACAACTAGCAAAATCAAAGTGTAGGTATACCTTTACATAACAGTTTTGCAACAAGTGCTTTTATTTCAAATTTAGCGCCATTTCTGAATTGTCAATGTGAATCCAACAGTGACTCCAGATGAATAAATATCCGGAATATCATAAATTTTAAATAAAATGTGGTACGGATTCGACTTCTTGGCAAGTACCGGGATGGATTCCCTTAGCCGATATGATTGGTCTTTTATATTTTCTTTTTCAATTTTATCGGAATAATAAATTTGAGAGAAGAGTTGTGGACGGAATTAAGTCGATTTTTAAATAAAATTACGTGAGTAATTTGGTATATTATTATACAGGGTGTTTACTAAACATGCGGCAAAAATTCAGGGGGTTGTTCCTTGGACTATTTTAAGCATGTTTTGTCCTTGGATGATTTTTGAAAAACCTCTTTGTTTCGAAGATACAGGGCGAACAACATTTTTCATATTTTTAAAATTAATAATAGTTTAAATAAAAATGCGTACCGCACTGTGTTTACTAAGTAGGTACAATTTATTTTTAAATTTGTTTAACAACATTCCAATTACTAAAAACGGCCAGTTTTTTGACTAAAAATTGATAAGTGCAGATGGTAAAGGAATACAGATTAAACACGGTTTTCATTTGAATTCGTTTTGTGATGTATTAGCAATGAACATTTTATCTTTGACTATTATGAATCGCTATACAAACGCCGAGATGACTGACATGCATTTCATTTATGGACTTGCTGATGGAAATTCATTAAAAGCTAGGAGGTTGTACATTGAACGATTTCCTGGGCGTAATATTCCTGACAGAAAATTGTTTCAAAATATTCATCAACGTCTGCATGAAACAGGCGCATTGAAAAAAATGGGGGGACCAGGAAAACCAAACACAGTAAGAACGGTGGAACTGGAAGAGAATGTGCTGGACATGATCGAAGAAGACCCTAGTACTTCTACTCGAAAAATTTCCAATACTTTGAATGTGAGTAATAAGACTGTTTGGAAAATTCTTAAAGACAATTTGTTATACCCATACCATATGCAACGCGTTCAGGCACTTATTCCTACTGATTTTCCCCCACGTATTGCATTTTGTCAATGGCTTTTAACCACATTAGTTCAAATTCCTCAATTACTGACGCTGATTCTTTTTACCGATGAAGCGAATTTCTCAAGAAATGCAATAAGAAATTTTCATAACAACCATGTATGGGCCGACGAAAATCCACATGAGGTAATTGAAGATCGTTTTCAACATCAGTTCTCATTGAATGTTTGGGTTGTTATTGTGGGTGACTGCCTAATAGGGCCGATATTTTTACCAGAAAGACTTACCGGGGACGTGTATCGCAACTTTTTAGAACAAACGTTACCTCTGTTTTTGGAGGATGTACCATTGGCAATAAGACATGCAATGTGGTTTATGCACGATGTTGCACCAGCGCATTTTAGTTTGGTTGCTCGTGAGTTTTTAACATTAACATACGGAGATCGCTGGATTGGAAGAGGTGGACCTCATTTATGGCCTGCTCGTTCCCCGGACTTAAACCCCTTAGATTATTTCCTATGGGGCCATCTAAAATCATTAGTTTATACCACTCCAGTAGCAAATGTGGAAGACTTGCGAAATCGGATCATTGCTGGGTGTAACTTAATAAGAAATGATCCTGGTGTTTTTGAAAGGGTTCGGCAGTCAATGAGGAGAAGATTGGATGCTTGTATGCTGGGTAGAGGTGGTCATTTTCAACAGTTTTTGTAGGTTGAGTTGAATTTTCATGTAATTTTTCATAATAAAATGTTATTATCCAAAATTTTGTTTCCCCTATATCTTCGAAACAAATAGGTTTTTCAAAAATCATCAAAGGACAAAATATTCTTAGAATAGTCCAAGGAACAACCCCCTGAATTTTTGCCGCATGTTTAGGAAACACCCTGTATAACTGCTATACATATTTGCTTGGTGTCAATTGTTATAAACATAATTATACCAGGGCTTCGTCAATTCCCAAAATTTCGCAACATGTATCAACCGTAATTTGATTTAATTCCTTAGTTTTATTTTTTTTTTGCTCTGCTTTTCATTTGTGTGAAATTGATTTTTTTAGTATGATTTTGAAGTTAATTTTTGTAAAATTGGGTTTATCCCGTTAATAACTAAATAAAGGGCGTTCTTGATAAAATGTCAATTCATGGTTCCTCATGGCAAAACTATACGATTCGACTAATTTGTATCATAGGAATAATATGTTTTTTATCTCATTGCATGACTGAAATGATATGTGTCGGAACAAAGCACTGTTTATTTTCGACCCAACAGTAAATGTATGTATTCGAATGGGTGTTCGAAAGTATTTATTTGTCCTCTGGAGCACACAGTTAATTCAATACCCAGAAAAAACACAAAGTATGAAGAAGAATTTGAACAGAATTGTAAATTTAATTATATTTCCTATTTATAAGTAGAGCACAATTAAATTAAATACAGAATGAATAAACAAATATGGAAATGATAAGTAATCATTAAAGGATACTGTGGGAGGTATATTCATTATTAAATTTCTTTCTGGCTTTTCTCTATTTCGACATTTATAACTCGACTCAGTCGCATCGATATGCGACGCCCCTGGGACAATGTCGCGACGCACAGTTTGGGAAGCCCTGTGCTAGACAGTTGATATTTTCAGAGTAGGTTTGGGAGATAAATATCTCGGTTAAGTTCGTTATCGGACTAGCGGGTAACGAAAAAAAAAATTTTTACATTACAAATTCAATGTTTTTCAAGATGCAATTTCATCATAAGGATCCACTGATATCATTCTCATCTCTAACAAAATTTCAATAATTAATCGTAATTTTATGATTTCATAGAATGCTCCAATTATAATTTGCTGATGTATGTAAATCCAACATATGAGGTTAGTCATAGACCTACGTTTTGAATTTATTTTTTATGATGCAGTAATATCATAAGAATCCATTAATATCATTCCCATCTCTGAGAAACCAATGATTTCGGAGAATTGATTTGTCAAAGTTTGAATAAGTACTCGCTAGTAGTTTGACAAGAGCGCTAAAGCCCCTATCCACAGAGCTTTCCCACATTTTTCAATATACAGGGTGAGTCTTTGACCACTGCATTAATTTTAACCAAAGATTCCTCTCATCAAATGAAACACTTTTTTCATTTAACATTTTTCCAAATTCAGCTCAGGTAAAAAGATACAGGCTGTTGAAATTTTGAAAAAAATATCAGTTTTTATTTTGTAGCTTTGACATCCTTTTTTCGAATAAAATGAATGTTGGCGTAAAGTTTCCTATAACTATGATACATAATTTCCAAATATTAGTTACATATTTTCTACTTCTACTGGTTTTCTAGTTATGGACTCCTGGATTCATAAAACTAAACGAAATTAGCATAAAGAAAGCATATAAAGTTTTTCTTGAGTTATTTCAAGTATATTCCATCGTTTTAGAACATTATATTATTCTTCATCATTTCTCCTTAAATGCACCGTTTTCGAGATATTCTTCATTGAATGTTTTAAAATGGAAAACTCCAGAAATTTCACTACTTATGGATTCGTCCCTGAGCGTTGGAATCCCGAATCAAGCTGTAAACCACGTTACCATGCCTTATTCTCGTCCGCCAACAATGTCATAGATAATTTATATGCGGGGGCGTATTAGCACATTGTGAAATCTTTAAACGCTTGTAACTTTTTACCTGAGCCGAATCTGGAAAAATGGTAAATGAAAAAAGTGTGTCATTTGATGAGAGGAATCTTTGGTTAAAATTAATGCAGAGGT
This sequence comes from Halyzia sedecimguttata, assembly GCA_937662695.2. Lineage (NCBI taxonomy): Eukaryota > Metazoa > Arthropoda > Insecta > Coleoptera > Coccinellidae > Halyzia > Halyzia sedecimguttata. The sequence goes on from OW569414.2 coordinate 101,136,771, forward strand.
CAAAGACTCACCCTGTATATAAACCAAATAGTAGTAATTTTTTTTTCAGTTGCAAACTATTGCGTAAACTCGCCGTAAGTCAAATGAAATCGTTTAAGACAATCCTCTGCAAAATGGGCAAAATGACAGCGTGCAAAAAGAGAGCAATCTTCAAATTGACCATGTGCGAGTTGTTATGCTGTCTCCACACATCCAAGTCGCAAATCCACCCTAAAATGTCGAGAATGCTAATTAAAAGTTCGAAGTGATTAGCGTTTCAGCGAGAGGAGCATTCGTGCTGAAAATCGACCCTTTATTATCCCGCTGTTCCAGATGGATGGCTACAACATCTAAAAAACAATCGTGATTTAGTGTACATGCCCGCCATCCATACTTCGCAAACTTATCGGAGCGATTTCGAGGATCTTTACTCGAAGCAGTAAGCAGTCGGGTCTCTGCATTAGTAGCTATAAATCTCGAGATAAAAAAAGGGCCAGTGTGTCGCTCTATGCAAATAAGTCGGCATGTCGAGAGGACTGATGCGAAGTAAGGAGGGTTGCAGCCGGCACGTGATATATGGGGCACCGGGTGTCAACTGAGTGATGCATGGCAACTCCTCCGCGGGGTCTCAGCTCTTCGACGATGCTCTCGTCTTTCCTCCGTCCTCTGCAGCTCGCCCGGACGACTACACTTTCGATAATTGGAACACATCAACACCGAGTCAGACTAACAGATAAATCTCGCAACTTGAGGGGGTTCGGCTCGGATAGTTTGGTTAAGGAATTCCGAAGGTTTCTGATGTTGGTCCGGTTCAAAAACAAAGGCGGCGATCCGATATTCCGATTTATGGTTTTCTCGTCTGTTCGTTATCGATGTACCAACTTAGATCCCACATACAATATTGTATCTCCAGATGATGATAAGTCAGGGACCGCAGGGTCGGCACTGCCGACCCTGCGAGTAAATATGTTTTTTTCTGATCGACCCAATATTGAGCTATATCGCCTTAGTTACCATGTGTCATAACACACTCATATTTCCCAAGGGAAATATGAAACGTCTGTTCATATTTCCCTAGGGAAATATGAAACGTCAAATCATATTTCTTTCAAAACGTCAAATCATATTTTATTTCTTTATTTAGTAACAAAATGGAAACTGCAATTGTTGAAATTTCCGCTAAAAGTATTTCCACCAGATACAAATGAAGAAGAAATATCTTGTTCATAATTATTGGTCGACGAGACTACAGTTTTCTTGAGAACATTCCGTGCAACAGCATTCTCGGACAATTCTCCCAAAACGGTCTTCAAAGATTGTGATGCTGCAGATGGCTCTCCCTCCACACCTGCTATCATCTTCGCTACCTTATTTTTGTGCAGCATACTGTCAGCCAGATAGCCTTCTGCAACAGACGAACTTTTCCAACCACCATGTCTCTTAAGTGTTGTCATTGAGGCTCCCGCATCGGCAACCAATGTCGCGGATGTTCGTCTTCCACAATGGCCTGTATACGTTTTCGGATTATCTAAACCCAACCATTCAGCAACCTTACTCGGAATTTTTCCGAAGGTATTTTTGCCGACAGGCTGAAGAGTACACTTCTTATTCCTATAAGCTACGAAGAACCTAAGAACGCCTTGCGGACGCAACGCCGAATACTCCCTCACCAAACGAGCAGCACCCAGATCTTCTTCATCAATTATAGTGAATATTCTGTTTATATCATTCTTAGTCTTTGAGACTTTGATTATGATTACCGACCCACGATCTTCGATATCTGAAGATAGCATATTCACCAACTCTTGTGTTCTGCAGGCGCCAAAGATTTCCATTATTAAAACAACCTTCAAAATTATGAATGTAAAAATCTTATCAACAGAGGAAATCAAAATGAAACATTTACCTTATACATCAAAAAAACGTCATTAGGAGCTTCACTCAAGAATGTCTTGAGCTGCTCCCGGGACAACACTGCTGATTTTTTAGGAACGTATCCTTTATTTTTATTCTTAACAAATGCTTCGACTTCATCGAATAATTTGACATCAGTTTTTTCCTTCAAATGTAGCATAGATCTTAACATCGATAGTTTCGGCCATAACGTGTTTGGAGAATATTTCTGCGACTGGGGATCGAATGAATTAATCATACATCAAGAATAACAAGAATCAGAGCAACATACCAAATCTTGGAAATATGCTAACAAAATATTATCGCTCACACCGTCCACCAAATTTTTTCTTTTCCACTCCTGAAAGCATTCGTACTCTTTACTGTAGGCAGCTTGAGATTTGACCGGAACCAAAGATTCACGGGCCTTTGCCGCTTGAGTTTTGACGTAGTTCGACATTTTTTCAATAATTTTATTTTTGACAAGACGTCAAAATGAAACCAGTCAACCAAGATTCTCAGGAACATGGTCCATAGCAACGTTAAAAATTTAATTATTACAAAAATATACAATCTAATAATAATTTTTCCATATCAGATTGTTTCAATCAGAAAAAAACTATTGATTACACCACGGGAAATATGAATACATTTCCCTCGGTTGTCTATACATCCCTCGGGCTCCGCCCTCGGGATGTAACTTTGACAACCTCGGGAAATATACTATTCATATTTCTCTAGTTGTAATAATAGCTATTATTTGTTTCTCATTTGTAATCGTCAGTTTCCAAAAACACATATTAATCAAGAAAGTTTATTTTATCAAGTCACTAACTTGTAAAACTGACAGTTAACTTGCAAAATTTTTACAAGTTAGTAGTATTATTCACATTAGAAAATTTTGTTTTATCGCCATATATGTTGAAAATCATGGTACAATTGTTATTTCCAGTAACACAGATTTTTGATGATGAAAGAGTTGATACTGATGATGATGAACCATCTGTTGACTGCTGCACTCGAGGACTGCAGAACATTTGTACTCTCCTTACTACCAAATAATTTGCTAGACATTTCGATTTTTTGTTGACCGAATCATCGACATAACTCATCGCAATTTCGGTGCTCTTCCACCCTCCTGCACGCTTTAATGCTAAAATATCTCCACCCGAATCCGCAACCATAGTGGCTCCAGTTCTGCGAAAAGAGTGGCCGGTGTATAACTCTGGGTCTTTTAAACCTAAATATTTCGCTATTTGCTTTGGGACACCACCAATAGTGTGCTGACCAGCATTAAGGGAAATGCACTTTCCATGTCAGTATGTCAAAAAAAATCTTAGGCTTTCTGTTCCAGGAGGCCGAAGATTTACATATTTTCTGTATATCATGTAGGGCTTGAAAATGCAGCCATCATCGGTTATGGTGAATCTTCTTGTTGTTAAATTTTTTGTTTGCCGCAATGTCACAATAACGTATTTTCCCATTCTTCTACATCATTCATGTTTAAGGAGAGAATTTCGTCACATCGACAACATCCAAAAATCTCAAATATTGTTACAATTTTCGCCAGCAACCACTGGTCATCAGGAGCATGTAAAAGAAATTGTTCAGCCTCTTCTTTACTTAATACCTTGGCCTTTTTTGGCGTATAACGCTAATTTTTTCATTTTAGAAACGCTATTACCTTTTGAAATCTGCAAATGACAACTAAACGTCATATTTTTCAATACATTTTTTAAGGAAAACAAACCTGCGAACAGGGGCATTTTCTTTCATTTCCAAGCAGCTTTTCAGCATAGACCATTTTGCCCATAAAGTATTAGGTAGTATTAGGGCTGAATCTAGCTGATAGTTGATTCAAGTAGACCAACAAAACATCTTCAGTTACCCCAATCACACTATTTTTGTTTTGCCACTTTTTGAAGTCGTCGTATTCTCGCTCGTACCTTGAAGCTGATTTTGCAGGTAATAAACTTAAAGCTACACTGCTGGCTGCCCCAATAATTTCTTTTGGTACATTCATTTTCGCTTTCGCCAAAACAAATGTAAAGAAAAATAAACAGACATGTTCATGGCAACGCTTCCATAGCTTACGACATTTGCGACAAATTATTGAGATTTTTTTGGAATTTATCTAACCTTTTTACATATGAGAAACAAATAAAATATAAAACAATACACGCAAGTAAACGGGTTTAACAGGCTCAAGGAGGTAACTGACTTGCCTGCGGCTCGTCAGTTATATCCTCCATTCGCCAGTAAAAACCCTCTTACCTTGCTAGTAACGTTATATACTAAAGTTCACTTCTGTCAAATTATCAGAATTGAATTATTTATTTTCTGCCTGGTATATTGTCATTCAAATAATGATAAATATTGATTTAACTTTTATAAATTACGTTTTTATCGAATATCCGACATCTTCACATTTACATAACAAATTACAAGACATCCTGGCTGCTTTAAACGAATTATTGTGGTATTTCATGCATTTCTTGAAAATGCACGGTGAATATTATGTGATAAATATAGCTATGCTTAAGTTTGAAGAAGATACTTAATTCAATCGAAACATAGAGCTGAAATATCTCGGTTCAGTTCGTTGGTGGGCAAAATTCGCCGAGTGGTTTCGGAGTTATAGCCATCTAAAATTTTGATTTCCAAATATCTCGAAAATTACTAGTTTGATCGAATTGAAACTAGGTATATAGTTGAAAAATACACACGGAGACTATACCCAAATTTCGTGAGGAGCTAAGCATCAGACATTGTTGAAATTTCGCCTTCAAAACCATATTGTACAGCCAAGTTCTAGATTTAAACTCGATTGGATCTATACTGTTGGAAGTATGGGAAAAATATACAGTGTTTCACAGCAACTCCTTTCATATTAATATTTCCTCATTTTGTTTCTCATAAAAAGTTCATGTATCAAAAATGATAAATAATGATGTAAACGCGGCTAACTGTAACTTCCAGTTTGAGCTGAAACGATTTTTAAACAAAAATTTTGATTATCTAGGAAAATTTGAACTTTTTGTATGAAACGTTTCAAGTAAACTTGTTTGAAATTACAATTTAGAGCACTGAGCAAAAATTCAAGGCGGATAACCATGGAAAATATTTTTTTCATTTTTGCTTACCTATAACTTGTTGGAGCTCTTGTTCCTCGGAACAGAGTGCTTATCAATTTGCTCAAATATCTGTAATTTTCGAATTTTTGGCTGAAACTGGTCTCAAACGATTTGGTTCGACTCACTGATCAAAAATCCGAGGTCGAAATCGATTCTGTCCGGCCGGCCGTGCGTCCGTCCGTCCGGCCGGCCGTTAACACGATAACTCTCGAACGAAAGATGTTAGAGGATTGAAATTTTCAAGGTGGGTTTGGAGCGTAAATATCTCGGACAAGTTTGTTAACGGGCGAAATCCATCAAGCGGTTTCGGAGTTATGGCCGTTTTTAGTAAAAACTTTTTTTTTAAATATTTCCAAAACCCATCACTCGATCTATCTGAAATTTAGCATCAAATTGTAGAATCATGACCTTTATACGCATGTGAAGTTTTGTATTGATCAGGTTACTGTAAAGTGTAAAAAAAAAAATTTTGAAAATTTGTTTTACTACAATAACTCTCGAACGGAATGAGCTAGGCAGTTTAAATTTTCAGAGGAGGTTAGGGAGATGAATATATTGGCTAATTTTGTTATCAGACAAAATAGGCCAGATGGTATCGGAGTAACGAAAAAAAATTTTTTTTTTTACTTACAAATTTCAAACTCAATTTTTTTTAGGATGCAGTTTCACCATAAAAATCCGTATCACGTATTAACGCTTCCTCCATTCATACTCAATGCAGAATTTCGTTAGGGTGCATGTGACGTGAATAGACAATACAACTTACGCGAAAAAGCTCCTGACTTTTTAAGATTTATTTTGTATGTGATTTGGGTGTGTCACAATATTATTGTTGATATACGACAAGTACCCTGCACAGCTTTCAAATGGACTTCTGACAGATATATATCAAATAGGATTCGAAAAGTCTCGAATACATTCATTCGAGAAAATACCCCTCTGGACAGAAGCCCTAATTCCATCCACCCCTGTTGAGGTTTCAAAAATACATCACGATAAATCAGAACTAGCATCATCAATGAAACAAATAATTCGATAAATAGTGCATGTCACATTCGAATCCTCACTATCCCGTCGACCCATGAAATTTCCGAAAACGAAACGATCACCGCCGCATGCAAAAGTTCAATTAAGCGGATGTTTATTCCGAACGATTTTAATGAATAAACAACATTTATAAATGTTAAAATTAATCATGAATTGTTTTGTTTACTTCCCGTTGAAACAATCAGAATTATCAGATGAACATGGAGAGATTAATAATTAACAAATTAATACTTGTGTGCGCTTCCTAATTTCGACGGCGATACCCGGTGGTTTTCGATAAACTGGCTACGTTTTGATCGGTCATGCATGTAACTGCAATATTTGGCGCGATTCTGCTGCACCGACAGACAGGTATTTGTGCAGCGAGATATCAAAATTCATCTGCATAAACTGGGGATCAAAGAACTGTTTATACGGCACGCCATACGGGAATGTCGTTTTATTAATTGGGGGGGTACCGAAATCTATTGACGATTCGTCGATTTTAATAAATAACCCATAGCTACCAACGGTTCGGTCGATGATGATAACATTGTGAATTTACGTATGATCGGATCAAAATGAAATCTAGATTTTGATATTGAATGGTGATTGAATAATTTCAGATTTACGCCGGAAGGCAATTAGACGTGGATGCTGCTGGTTGCCAGTAATACCTGGAAATTATTGCTGAAATATTCCCTTATAAGCAGGGGTTGTTAATGCTGATGCCACCCATTGTATATAACGTACGCTGTAACGGAATCATTTCCCGTTTACAGGTTCGCCCATAACATGCTTCAAGTTAATATACTGGCTGACAAAGAAACTGCAACAACCAGAAGGAGCTGTTCAAATTTTATTTTTTTTTTGGTAAATCAAATAGTATAGCAATGAGTAAATGATTGAAATTTGAAGAAAAAATTGGTTCAAGCCCTGTGGACAGGAGCTTTCTGGCGCTCTTGTTCAAACAGACAAATTATATCTCCGAAAGTATTGGTTTCTCAGAGTTGGGAATTATATCAATGGATTCTTATGAAAGGACTTCATCTTAGCAGAAATTGAATTCAAACATCATAGAAGATTTTAAATTGAACAAGAGTGCCAAAAATTATCAATTCAAAACCAATAGACAAATTCTACCCAACAACGAACTCATCCGAGATATTCATTCCTCAATTCTATGATGAACGATAATATATATTCTTTCCTCAAATCCACTCCAATACACCAATATTCCAGTTTTGTTTTTACTGGAGATATTCTGAACACAATATTATTAACTTTCCATTACCATTCCCATCATCATATGGATTGACCATCGGCATGAAAATATCAACCAACCAAAATAAGCTTTTAATAAATAATTTGATATTTGTTCTTTTTTCCAGTTATTGTTTATTTTCGAATAATTTAGTTTCTTCTTGTTATTATAAGACGCTCGAAGGAAAAACATTGTTTCTAACTCGTGCGCAAAGTGACTTTTCCACACGCAAAAATTTATCTGAACTTCACGTCGTTCGTCTATGTGTAAATGCGAGCGGATAAGTATCACTTTGCGTACTTGCTAGGGAAATAACTATTTCTAGAGAAAATGATAAGCATCATCGTTCAGGGTTAATAGAAATGCATGAAACGGAAATATGTATTTTTGCGCGCATATTCTAGGGAAAACATCCAGATACCATTTTGTCCAAATGTCTGTAATTTTCGAAATTACCATGGTAAATACAGGAGAATGGACAATAGAACATGCTCGCAAAAGCTCCTGACTTCTCGTCAGTTCTAGAATTAATTTTCCTTTATTGTAATATATCATAAAAAACTCAACAACTTAACATTTGTACTATTTCTTACTTCAAGAGATAATCTTTCTTTTCCATACGTATAAATCTATGTATAAAATTCTACAGTATGTGTTTGTATGTTACCGAATACCTTTTAAACGACGTGACCGATTTTGATGAAAATGTGTGTGTGTATTTGGGTGGGTTCCTGAATGGTTTAGATTCACAATCGTACCATGTAGGTGGCGCTGCAAACGGATTATATATTTTTTTATTATTTCATGAAAATTATTCATTTGATCCCCCCACCACCTCACAAAATTCATTTTAATGAAAAAATCATGAGTTCGTGAATGACTGACCGTTGAAAGCTTCTGAGAAGTTCATGAATAATAATATCTCCCCTGAAAATAAATCATAGTGATGTTTGTGTACCCTAGGTGGCGCAGAAGTCGAATTCTGTGGTATTTGACGTCAGCAGACATACATTTTTGATGATTTCCAAATATTACTCGTTCGTGAACCAAACTAAGATGGAAACGTTAACCTTGACTGACGTTTTGACATTCGCAGATCAGGGAAATCGTATTGAAAAATTCTTATGTCGTATTAAGATAGCCTTTATTTTTCAAGGTGTTCTCGCCATATCTTCAAAACTGTCGATAAGTATTCGGTATACACTTTCTAATCGATTTGTTTGAAGGAAAACACGGAAATGACAAAGCACAACGAAGTACTGCACAGATCGCTCATCACTCTGGATCTCTTCTACACGACCAATGGCGAAATATCTACGGCATCAAACCAATCTCTACGATCTCGGTGAACTGTCATCTACCCTGAAGAACTTATTTGCCGGAACAAGATTATCGGCCGTGTAGATCTGGCATCATGTAATATCTACCATTATAATCCCCTATTCACTGAACACTGAGAGAGAGTGCGGTATCGCACTGATCAACAGATTGTTCAGCAATTGTTGGGCCCCTCCGTCTTAGAAAAGGTCTTCAGCGGACTTCAATCTTTCATCTGACATCTAACTGTCTGTCATTCGGGCTATATTTCAAGCATGAATTCCTTGCGTGTTGATGAGGATATCTTTTCGGCGCTGTATTATCGAGAAAAGGCGGAATCATTTATAATAATGATGGGGCTTACCTCGCGAAGCAACGGTGCTCCAGTTGGAAAGAAGTAAGATGAATGAGTAATTGATTCTTACTTGCTGGGATCGATGGAGTCTTGTTTGAAAATGTAAGGTTATGTTCTTCAAGCTAGTGATGACGTTGGGGAGTATTTTTGCTAATACCAGAGCCCAATAATTCTGCTCAAATTTTTGCACTTTTCGAATTTTTGGCGCTCTTGTTTCTCGGGACAGAGTGCTTGCCAATTTGCCCCAATGTCTGTAATTTTGGAATTTTTGGCTGAAAATGGTCTTAAACGATTTGGTTCGACTCACTGATCATGAATCCGTAATCAAATTCGATTCTGTCCGGCCGGCCCGGCCGGCTCTCCGTTACTACGATAACTCCCGAACGAAATGAGCTAGACAGTTGAAATTTTCAGAGTAGATTTGGGAGATAAATATCTCTGTTGAGTTCGTTAATGGGCAAAATCGGCCAGGGGTGTCGGACTAACGACATTTTTTTTTGTAAAATTATAAATTTCAAATTCAATTTTTTTTAGATGCAGTTTCATCATAAGAATCCATTGATATCATTTTCAACTCTAACAAGCTACTACTTTCGAAGATATGATTCTTCATGATTTCATAATACATCCTACTTCTATGTTTTCACAGAATGCGAATGCTATCTGTGTTCACTGTTCATACATGTCCCTCTTATCTACCTATACGAGACATGTCAAATTTATTTCTCTTCTAGAAACAAAAGTAAGATTGAATGTAAAATGACCAATTATAAAATATTATAATTCTTGGGTGATATACCCCTAACCAATATGCCCTTGGATAATCCATGATGATAGAAAAATATACTTTGGTAAGTTAATCAAATTGGGTTCAGAATATCTCCAGTGAAAACAAAACTGGAATATTGGCTAAGTTTCAATTCATATAATATAATTTTCAGAGAAGATTTGAGGAATGAATATCTCGGATAAGTACGTTATTTAATTTTAATTTAGTTTATTTTATGATGCAGTTCTATTATAAGAATCCATTGATATAATTCCCAACCCAGAGAAAACAATACTTTCGGAGATATGATTTGTCAAAGTTTGAACAAGAGTGCCAGAGCTCCTGTCCACAGGGCTTTCCCACTTTTTAACCAGGAAATATCTGGAACGAATTGATTGGATCTGGATGCAGCTCGAATGGCAATATTAATTTTGTAAACCAGCGAAATTTGTTGGTTGGGTAATATGCCCCTTTCAAATTTTTGGAACGAATTTCCTTTGCGCGTCGCGGCTATGTGGCTGCTGCGGCTATATGAGCTACCAGCTACCATATTATCTCAAGAAATTTTTAAACCAAATGGCGTTACCTATGCATTACTGAATACAGAATTTGATGATCTATCCATGACAAGAATCAAAATGGTAGAACATTCAGAATTACGGAAAAATATTCCTTTTAAAATAAATTGATTTAACTTATGAAGCTATTTTTCGCTAGTACTGAAAGGGGAGAAAATACATCAATTATTCCATACTTTTTTAATTTTTGTGTTTATTGTATATTCTATATGGAATAATAAAATAAAAATTGGTTCAAGCCCTGTGGACAGGAGCTATTGGGCGCATGTTCATCTTCCTTGTGGCCCGTACTGACCAGTAAAGAAAAAAAGCAGTATCATGTTGAATACCTTAATATTATTGATTATTATATAATAATCGATGAAAATACTGAGAGAGACCCAGGAAATTTGACACATTTTGTCTTATATCTCCAGAAATTGAAATCGTATAGAGCCAAAATTTTGCACAATGTTGCAAAATACTACAATTGACGTTAGTACAAGTTTTTGTTGCAATCTGATGATTAGTTCACGAAAAAAAAATTTTTTTTTCGAAAAAATTAAAAGAAATATTTTTTTAAAAATTACCAACATTTCGATCATAACAGAATTTTGCCAAAAGTTGCGCGTTTATATCCTCGAACTGACTACCAAGTTTCGATTCAACATCTTCTTTAGTTCCTGAAATATCAGGGAAATAACCTCATAATTTTAAATGTCTATAACTCCTAAACCGTCCGGCCGATTTTGCCCGTTAACGAACTTAACCGTCGCATTTTGATCAGAAACCTACCCTGAAAGTTTGAAGTCGATAGGACCTTCGGTGCTCCTGTTATCGTGCCTACGGCCGGAAGGCCGGCCGGACGGCACCCAAAAATCTGACACCGGATTCGTGATCAGGGAGTCCGAATTAGTCTATTAGCCAATTTTCAGCTCGAAATTCGAAAATTACAATAACATGCGCCCAAAAATGGCAGCGAGCCCACGCTTATTAAACATCACTTCTATACAGTTTTTTTAATTCCACAACATTATCATGAAGGGGTGGAAAAATCAACCCCTTTAATATTTTGCATCAGAATTTCGTGATTCTTTGATATTTCTTTAAACAAAATATTCAAGAAGGTAAATTTAATATGCAACTTTTTTCGTGTCATGAACTATTTCAGCTGAAATTGTTAATTCGACTACAAAGAAATAGATTATTACTCTCTCCACAAACGTTATAATTTATCTAAAAAATTGGTTCAAGCCCTGTGGACAGGAGCTTTCTGGCGCTCTTGTTCAAACAGACCAATTATATTCCCGAAAGTATTGGTTTCTCAGAGTTGGGAATTATATCAATGGATTCTTATGAATGAACTTCATCTTAGCAGAAATTGAATTCAAACATCATAGAAGAATTTAATTTCAACAACAGTGCCAAAAATTATCAATCCAAAACCAATAGACAAATTCTACCCAACAAAGAACTCATCCGAGATATTCATTCCTCAATTCTATGATGAACGATAATATATATTCTACCCTCAAATCCACTCCAATACACCAATATTCCAGTTTTGTTTGTACTGGAGATATTCTGGACACAATATTATTAACTTACCATTACCATTCCCATCATCATATGGATTGACCGGCATGAAAATATCAACCAACAAAAAGTATGATATCATATTATAATTCTCATAATTCTACGATTGCTGAAATGAATAAGACAATGTCATGTATCAGGAAAATAAGTTGACATTATAACAATTCCTACATAGAATAATTATATCATTCTGTGAAAACGTAGAAATACGATTTATTATTGAAATTTTGAAAAATCATATCTCCGAAAGTATTAGCTTGTTAGAGTTAAAAATGATATCAATGGCTTCTTATGGTAAAACTGCTTATTGAAAAAATATTAATTTGGAATTTGTCATGTAAAAAAAATTTTTTTTTTACTCCGATTTTGCCCAATAACGAACTTAGCCGAGATATTTACCTGCCAAACCCAAATCCGAAAATTTCAACTGTCTAGCTCATTCCGTTCGAGAGTTATGGTGCCTACGGCCGGACAGAATAAATTTCGACCACGGATTCTTGATCAGTGAGTCGAACCAAGACTATTTTCATCGAAAAATTCGAAAATTACAGACATTTGGGCAAATTGATAAGCACTCTTTTCCGAGGAAAAAGAGCGCCAAAAATTAAGTAAGCTGCAGTCAAATATTAATGAATATCAAGAGGGCTAGTCTCAAATAAATTCTAAATGTCAAATGGTTTCCCCAATTTCAAAGGGCATACCTATTGGAGATGATGGGGAACGAACAAAAAATTATGTGAAAGACCCCATTTAATTTTCATCGAGAATTAATATTTTGCATCAATTCAGAAACGCTGTATATAATTCTAGAATAAGCGATAAATTGTATCTTTAGGAGAGGTAACACATATTGGAAATCGTCATCAATTGTATTGCTCCAGATTCCGATGAAAGATAAAGAACGTACGGAATGACTGTTTCAGTGCAGATGCACCGGGTAAGTCAGCCGAGATCGTTACAAAATCTGCAATCCATATTTGCTGAGATTTGCAATCATTGTACGAAAAGTTCTTAACAATGGGATGATGAATGTTGTCAATAAATTCTATCAAATATAAAATAGGAACAGCAATAAACCATACTTCTGCCGAAAGCCAAGTGACTTATGACGATTCATCTGTCGCAGGGCACATGCAAGCCAAGCATTGTGTTCGTACGTTTTGATATATGGTCATGCACCATGTGTAAATTTTGAAGGGTAAAAGACAGACTGAGCAAACGGCAAAATTCGAGGGATAGATTGACGAACTCTGATTTATTGGTAGTGATTTTCGTAAAGGTGACAGACAATTGCTTATTCATACAGGGATATTCCAAAGTAATGAACGAGATGGCAGATCTGATTTTGTGACATCAACGCAACCGGAAATTTATATAGTTTTTTTTGTATTAAAATATTCATATTTGAAAACATTATAATATAGGAACTATATCAATTTCTGGTTCCCTTGATACCACAATCAATTATCATAGATCTTGATAACTCTTTTCGAAATATGATACAAACTTTAATATCTTACTTTGGAAAAAGTTTCCAATACCAATCATAATTAATTTTGACATCAGGAGCAACGGAAATTAATATAGTTTTCGGATTATAATTTTATCAAATATCGAGGTAATGCTAAAAAAAATTGGTTCAAGCACTGACGTGAAGTCAGAAGCCTTTGCGCGTATGTTCTATTGTCCATTCTTCTGTATTGGACACCCTTAATCGAATTTACCATGGCAAATTACGTTGTCCATTCTCCTGTATTGGACACTCTTAATTCGAATTAACCATGGTAAATTCGTAGGTAGGCTTGCAGTCAAGAGGTTGAAGGGAAAGATTCCATTTTATCGTCAAGATATTAAAAATCAATTGAAGGTTTCAGCGTTTTTATTCTGAATTATTCTATTGGTTGAAAATGTAATAATTTTTTACCATACTATGGCACAACCCTGTATATTTAAGTTGCCGTACAAGGAAAAACGCACCCCCTCACTAATTATGCAATGAAAAATCTTCGAGTCCGAAAGTGTTTCATATTTAATGTTTATTGAATTCATCCATTACTTTAGGAATGCCCTGTATAACGTCTATGGTTGCACTAAATACAAGTAACTCAAAATAGCATTTCGACCATCTCTGATCAGATGAAACGAAGAAGCGGAAGGAACTTCAGGATTATCACAGACCTCATTTATCTGACAGTAAATAAATTACTCCCCTTATCTTATGGTCAGTGAAAATCTTTCGTAAGATTTTAGCATCTCCTGTTGACATTGATGGCCGGCGGCCGATAGTGATGCTTTTTGGGATGTACGCAAATGGAGTGATATTTCTCCTATTTCTGCACTCTGTTCCAAGGTTCTCATCCATCCATCACGTGGACATTGCGTACTCAATGTCTTTCGAACCTGTCAAGAAGCTCATGACGTCATTATTCACCTTGGAAAATTCCCTAAATAAAGAACCGGCTATTATTTTCACAGCGCTATTCTAATATGTAACTGTCGCTAGATTCCGAGATATATCCAATATTTTGGATAGAAAGAGGGATTTCAAGCTGAATCATTTTTCTTCTCACTAGATTTTGCAACAATTTGTTGCGTAGTCGAATTATAGAATATTTTTGCAAATTTTACACTAAGGGATATTTGGATCGAATACGAATTTACCGATGCTCTATATATCTTAGATAATTTTCAATACCACCCAGGAAAATTTTTAAATTACTCAGAAAACGTCAGGAGTTTTATTTTTTTATCAGCTTATTACACACTACACCCCACACTACTGAAATTTATGATTAAAAAAATACGATATGCCGGGTGTTTCTAAATTGATGCAAATCGTTTTCACAGGTGGTACTCTAGCAACACCTAATATAATTTTTTGTCCTGAGCCTCCTTCCAAGCTACTGTACTTTGAAATAGGGGGAAATATTTTGTTTTTATCGTATATCAAAAATTAAAATATCTGTTATTAACACTTTATTTGACAACAACTTAATTCATATTAATTAATATGTCAATTGGCAACTATCAAAAAGTTCTGATGAATAATAATGAAGGATTGAATTTCTCACCCCTTTGTGATAACACCTCGGAATTACAATAAACGTCAAACAGTGACATTGAAGAAGCATTATCAACCTGCCAAATTTTGTTCAGGTGAATTGTTTCACAGAGAAGATATTCAATAAAAATTAAAAACATCCCTCTATGTCAAAGGGCAGTAGTAACTTGTAGGGGAAGAGGTTTTGGAACAAAAAATTATATGAAACCATTTTTGCTGAAGAAACATCTCTTAAAATGTTTTGAATCAATTTAGTAGCATCCTGTCTAAAGAAAAGAAAATTTCCATTGGGCATATTCCAGCAATTGTTCGAAAGACCCAGTATAGCTGCATTTTCGGATATTTCATTTTATCGATACCCCCTAGGTAGATAAAAAAAAATTCTGAGGAATCTTGGCATAAGTTGCACCTATACCTATTGAATTTTACTTCAATTCGATATTTAATTACTAGATAATAAAAAAAAATATCGAAAAAACCTGTATCTCAGATATCGCTTAAATTTTTCAGGATCATTCCAAATTTTTCCAGCAAGTTCTAGATTGGAAACCGGACGGATCTATATTGTTGAAAATATGGCCAAATTATCGAAATATAATAATGATTACAGTGTACTGGTCAAATGTTTTACACTCGATGAACAAAGTTGTCAACGGTTTTTTTATTTTTGACGCTAAGTCATACGAATTTCATGATTCAGAATTGATATCATCACAATCATCATAATTAAATATTTCGGCGAGCATTGTAAAACTTCACCCGTCCGAAAGAGTTGTTGCCATCACCAAATATGAGAAGAAGTTATGAATATTTTTAAAAAGTAACTGACATTTACGAGTATGTGTCGTTCCTTCCAAACTTACATGGTCACCTCTAAAGCATGAAGTGTGCGGTAACAAATCAGTCTCCCAGTCACAACGTAATCCAGGTAAAATATCAAGAGACCCCCTGTTACTTTCACAATACCGAAATTAAAGGAAACCATAAATCTCTAATTTTTACATCACCGCGACTTGAGAGTCCGCATAATATGTAACAGAAGTTATTCCTTTGGAATGGTCTTTGAAATTGACTGTCGAAAATAAATCATGGAAGTAGCGTGGGTTCCTGTTTTGTGGATCGGATTTTCAGATGCAGCCGAAATCCGGTCGTCAATCCGAATCTGACATCAGAGAACAGGAAACTTTCCGAGCTTAGTTATGAAGTTGACGAATGTTTGAACTATTCCAGAACCGCACTGATATGGTGCGGCTGGAAGGAAAATACAGGTAACACTTAACTTAGATGAGGTCGATTATTTGTTCCTTGAGTGCACACAGAAATGTGAATTAGAAAAGAAAACGAACCCATTGTTAGACGGAGGTTACAGGCAGAGGTAACAAGGTCAGTGTCGTATCAATTTCGCATCAATCTAACATCAATCTTACCATCAATCCGGATCATCAGTCCATCAGTCTATGCATATTCCGTCAATATGACATTAATCCATGATTTATGTGATGTGGGACTGATACCAGGTTGACCGTGTAACGTGCGTCACACGGTCAATCTGCCATCAATCTCGCATCAGTTCAATCCGTGACCTTGGTCAATATGAGACTGATGCGGATTGATGGACTGACGAAGCACATTAATATTTCATCAATCCATCAGTATCCCGTCAATCTGATATCAATCCATGAATAATGTGATGCGAGACTGATACCAGTAACGTCTGGATATTAATCATTGAATGGTAAATATTCTACTCAGAATGCAGAAGGCGCTATTTTTATACCAGAACTCTAAAATTGGAAAAGCCCTGACGGGAGGTCCAGGTACTGAACTTACACAAGACTGCTTGATTTAGAGGAAAAAACTAAAATTTCCAAGAATATAGATGCAACCCAGTTCAAATCGCCCCATTTTCAAATTTACATTACTCACGCACGGCATCCATTTTTTATTTGTGACATTAACAGTTGTATTTGTCAATGTCTACCATTTGATCATGGAAAGGTACACGCTTCAACAACGTTTACAAATAATCCAAATTCATTATGAAAAATCTGTTACCCTAACTTTACGTGCTTCAATTTTTGGTAGTTATAATCATCCAGATAAAAGAATAATTGAACGTTTAGTGAAGAAGTTTGAAACAAATTTTACAGTTCATGATGTTACAGTGCCAGTGAGACAAAGAATTGCAAGAAGTGAAGAGAATATTGCTGCCGTACGTGAAAGTGAATTTATTGATTTCTCGTCGTTCATAAGAACTACTGATTTTTTATTATCTGAATTGGTTAGTCTTGATTTGCAGAACTTGTAGTTTAAACAGGACGGTGGCACTTGTCATACTGCCAATGACACAATGACTTTATTGAAAACAAAATTCGCTGATTCAATTATTTCATGAAATGGACCGACAAATTATCCGCCTCCATTCTGCAATTTAACTCCATTGGACTTCTTTCTTTGGGGTTACTTAAGCCATTGGTTTACAGGAATCATCCAGCAAATTTAGACGATTTACAGATTCACATTGAACAAGTAATTGCTAATATACTATTTGATTTGTGTGAGAGAGTCATAGAAAATTGGGTTCAACGACTTCAATCCTGCCAGCGTGGTGGACATTTAAATGATGTTTTGTTTCATAACTAATGGTATCCATTGTACTTTCTAATTAAATAAAAATTGCAATAATTTTCAAATAAATAATGTGTTTTATTTATAAAACAAAATGGGATGCTCTTAATGAAAGACCCGTTATACGGTTTTGATGGCCCATGCAAAACTGCATCGATATCTGACAGATATATTGTATGGTATAGATTTGTTTTCAATGATTTTTTTTTAATCGTCGAGTCGTACGATCCTCAAAAATTTCCATTTATTCTTCGTGCCGGTATTTTGCAACTAACTACCGAATTTTCAATGTGTTATTTTTGGTTCGTCGATTAAACAAAAAGTCAAGCATTAGATATACGGATAGATGAAAATAATGCTGTAGGTATTGTAGTATATAGGCCGAAACTGAGGATCTCTGGAGCTCTGGGATATGAGCCATCTATCTTACAACAGAGACACTAGCTGTCTACATTTGTGCTCAAGGGTGTCTGAAAGAGAACCTCAAGTCCCTGTACTATCCCCAAAATACCATAAAGCTATTAGCTAGAGGCAATAAGGTTCTGTTGATGCCAAGACGCTGTGGTAGTGAAGGAAATGAGAAGGCCCATGATCTAGCGAGAAGGGCCTCCAGGGTAACACTTGCTGGACTAGAACCCTTCTGAGTGCTTGAAAAATACCACTACAAGGCAATGGTCCAATAATGGGAGCAAAATAACAGAACAGCTCTTTGGAGAAAAACTCCAGGTCTTGCACAGGCAAGTAGATTTTTCAGCAGCCTATATCAGAAAGCTCCTGCAGCTGCCACGAGCTGAGCTTACGGTAATGGAGGGACAATTGACAGGGTACTGTCAGTACAAATAAGTACCAATTGTACCGCATGGGCAAGTCAGCAGACGGAACATGCAAGCTGTGTGGATCGGAAAAGGAAACTGTCGGACACATAGTTTGCACATTCCCAGAGCTGGCCTACCTAATAATCTTCCATATGGTTGTGCCAGTTCTAAAACATCAGAACTCCTAAGGACGTCATCAGGTATGTTAACACCCTTGAAAATATCATTAGGATTGAATAGGTGTAATCGAACAAAACATCCAATCGGTAGCAGTTCTGAAGGGCTGGACCAAACCTCACGACACCCTTCTATCAAATAAATAAACCAATGAAAATTATAAAAGCAGAAATTTACGCAATTTATGCGCTATGAAAAACCTTGGAAGGCAGCATAGGAGTAGGAAAATCCACATATGCTCTGATGGTCAGACGGATCGAAAGCAATGGCGAGTTTGGAGCACAGATCGAAACATATCTGGGAATGCTGAGAAATCCTCTTTGTTCTGACAGTCTAAAACAGAGTAACGCTTGTGTGGGTGCTGGGACACAGTGGAGGTCTTGGCAACGAGAGTGCAGATGATCTTGACCAGCAAGGCCTTTGTCAGCCCAGAGACTGCAGTTGAAATAATTAAAACCACTGCTAGAGGATACATGTCTGAGTGGATCAGGATACAACACCGGGTTCTGGGATCTTTTCTAGGGCCTGAGACAGTAGGAAAATAACAAGATAAGACAATCTCTCAGTTTCCATCTTCAGCACACTGGTTCTGTGCAGGTTGTGAAAGGACCTCCCATGTTAACTATGATAGTGGAACTACATCTTGTGGCATACAACACAGCCCAGAGATAACCCATAGTGACAAATGGAACCTAGTGGAAGGGTTATATCTCGTCAAAACACATAACCTTTTCATATAACAGACCACCAGGATAGCACAATAAGTCTAATAGGCTGCAATGTTATAGAGTGCAAGTTTCTCTCTCCTAGTGAAATGATGGGGATAAGTCCACTTTGCACTCCACACCCTCCGGCACAGTTAATCCGCGAAGTTCAAGTGCTTGGATCGAGGTACTACAAACATTCATCGACCATCTCATCATCATGCATTTCTTCCAAATCATATCGTTTCAATCTTCATGTAAGAATACCACTGCCAAAAATCAAGGAGTTGATTCATCTGGGTGTACCACTTCTAATGCCACAGAGTATAATTCAAAGCTTTCGAGTTTTGAACGTATCATATATGCGTCACGATAACCGGGTTAAACATACGATGTTGGCAACACTTATTGTCAGCAGTTAACAATGCGGCTAACATGCAATCGTTCGGCATTCATCACGCGCTAAAGCAGAATCCGGAGTTCATTTTCTAGAAAACAGCCCGACTTGTCGCAACATGCATAAATTCAACTAAGCTGCAAAAAAGCCAACAGTTGAACCGTTTTGTTAATTTGTTGATGCGAGACGAAACAGATGCTGCATTCATTAGATTGGACGATGTTATTTATTGCCGGACCTGGCCAAATATTATTAAATTCTGCTCGTACGAAAATTTGGCTGAGCGGACTGACTACTAGACTTTCCTCAGTTTTCACAATGGAAAATCTCCGGCCAAATGGTTTGAAGTGGAGACGACAATTCAAATGTATTTCTTTGTGCAAACAGACGTTTTTATAAATTATGAATCTTGGAAATACGTCAGTGGAAAAATTACGAAATTAAATTTAATAAGATATTAAGAGAAAAAAATGTTTCGGTTAGCCTTTCTTCTGGGGTCTTTCTTGGGAAATATCGGAGGAAAGTTCACCAACCTTATGTGAAAAATTCAAGGTTTATCTTCGGAAGGTCAATTCAAATTATTTTTTAGCGCGCTTGTTGTGTAACTATTTGTAAAAACTAACTTATAAAACAATTCTGCTTATAAAGCTGAATTGCTTTGTAATGGTTTCTTTATTAATTCTGGGGATATTTGTGATTTTACTTTGACTATATTAAAAAACTATTTCAAAGATGTTCTGTATAACCTCATAAAACAGTTATATAGGAGTGCTTTAAGTTACAATTTTGCTTCCAGAACAAATGTCTACCTATGCATACCTTTATTACTTCGCAGTTAATCAAGAATTGAAGGTACAATAATAACATATCGTTGTTTTTTAATTTGGAATTATATATACAGGTTCAGGAAGCATTATGCTACTGCTGAAGGCAATTTTCTTTAGGTACAAAATTATCAACACAATCATGTTTGTGTTTAAGATATCGACTTATTAATAAGATACGTTCATCAGGTTACCTGTTATTTCTTCTTTTGAATTTCCTTGCAAAAAAATGTATTCATCAGATATTCCACAGGAAAACGTTAACTGTTTCACTGATTTTGCAGGTTATGTTGACTTTCTCGCGGTAGAACATAATAACATGTTTTATAGTAGTTCTAAAGTAGGTAAATTACCACGAAATTAAACATGGCGGCATTTGTGATTACTCAGAGTGGGGAGTGTTTTAAACACACTAAAAATCACCAGTGTGTAGATATTTCAACCATCCAAGAGCATAAATGACTCAAAAATAATCTGTAGAACAAATTGGAACACATTTTCGTATAAATGATTATCAGACTGACAAGCCACATTTTTGTTTTGTTCAATTTTTTTTATGTAAAACATTCGAAACAAGGGGGCGCGTTTAAAATATGTCATTTTAGTGCTACATTTTACGAAGAAAATTCATTTGCATTGAGAATTTCGTTGGGTGTATCCAAAAATATGTCTGTAAGTGCAGAAGTATATATAAATAAAATGGCTTCGTGTAAACAATAATGACACATGACATCTATATTTTCTCTATGTTGTTATAATTCAGGATTGCCATTTCCAACTTGAAATCAATTAATTTTATAGATATTCTATGTATCATTTTTATTTCAGAACGTTTATATGAAAAACCTTATAAAGCTATTACAAAACAGTTTTTTAGATGGTGACATAATGTTCATGAAATAGTCTTGTAATGTTTATGGAGAGCTCTATAAAATGTTTCGAATGACAAAATTATTTTATAAAATGTGCCAATTCTGGGTTTATATATGTTTTATATGATTTTAGTTGAAAACGTTTCCACAACTATTATAAAATATGAAATTGCTAGTTGGGAAGATATTTGTTAAAAGCAATGTTGCCTTTTAAACAGAAACGAAACAACATCAACGATAAAACAACTATTTTGTAACGTCTAGGACACTAAATCAGACTCCTTCAGACGTCAAGGGACATATTTGTTTTATCGTTGATATTGTTGTTCAAAAGATAAATAATAATATCATATTTTTTTATTTTATAGATATTTTTCAGAGTTTGGGAGAGAAAACCCAGAACGGAACAATTTAGTGATGAATTCACCTCCGAAAGTATCCTTTAATGATTACAATAGAGCCTATTCAATAGGACCTAAAGACGCCAATACACCCGTTAAAATATTCAGTTCACTCCACGCGCTGGCTATCAATCTCTCACGGAAGGGTTCCGAAGACGTATATAATGCATTGTCTATCATCTTAACAGCACCAGGTCCTCGCACAGAGGCGTTGAAGTCTAACTGGCTACCTCGCACACCACCCGCTAGGCCTCGTTCACCTCTGCCCTCTACGGTGAGCTGGTGACTCACATGATGGTGATTGAACGACTTGATTGATATCTGCCATTAAGCAGTGACAGGTTTAAGACCTCCGGTTCCTCGCCCCTGGCCCCGCTCGCCCACGCAGCTGTCGCACACGTCAACCAACTGCTGATCATCAGTCTTTTTAATGTACCAGTCGACCAGAATGAGCGAGATCCGTTGGTCTGAAAGATTTGTGGCGTACGGTGAAAAACACTACGAGGGGATTGTTAGGTGTACTTTTTCCGTTGCAATCAGATATATTAATGTTTCAATAGATTCTTAGGAAGTCAATTTCCACCATGTCGATATGTGGTATGTGTAAATATTCAGGTGAAAATTGGATAAACAATAATGTGAGGTCGTTCTTTTTTGACGCGTTTGTTCAAATTCCCAGCCAGAGCACTCACCCATCCACTTACTCGCCCAAGGCTGCCTGGCTTCCAGGAAAAAAATATCTTTCCCAAATATTTCCAAAGATATAGATCCGATCGCGATTAAATGTAGAATATGGTTGTAAAATAAGGTTTTGAAAGCTCTTGCATAATTTCAGCGATTTCTGACGGGTGGTTTCTGAGATAAAGATTTTTTTTTTATTTTCCTGTCAAACCATCCTAACGGAATTGCATAAGAGTTTCAAAGTTTCAATTCGATTAGATTGTTCTTTTTCGAGTAAGTAGGAAACAAAATTTCAGATGGTTTTAACTCCGAAATTACTCGACGAATTCTACCCATTTGAAGAACTGAACCGAGATATTTATGCCCTAAAACCTACCTTACCAATGAAAGCTTTCCCACTCATTTCATTCGAGAGTTATCGTGCTTACGACTGGACGGACAGAATTGAGTGTATCGTAGGAGTCTTAATCAGCGAATAGAAACTAAATGTTGAGATCATTTTCGGACAAAAAGCCAAAAATTTCAGAAATTTAGGCAAATCGATGAGCACTCCGTTCAGGGTAACAAGCCCGCCAAAAACAAGATCAAATTTATTTCCCTGCATTTTCATCACCATACCAACTAACATATATAATAACATATTGATGGAATTTTCAATATGAGAATCGGCGATGATAAAATTGAGTATATTCTTTTAGTGGAAACAATTGGAAATTGAATGAATATCAAGTGGAGTTCAGATATATAGGAACGGTTATGGGTTGAAGCTGGAAACAAAGTGCAGGAGGGTATTTGTACCATGTAAAATTTTTGAACGTTTTTAACTTTTTACCTGATCCTAATATGGAAAAATTGTGCGGGAAAAAAGTCTATAAAGTTAGCACAGTAAAAAAATCAATGAAAGCTATTGCATTTTTAGTTGAATTGTCAAGAATTTGTCGTGAAAGAAAAAAAATTGTCGCGCTCTTAGTTTTACAAAAGCACGGCAAATTTTTTTCTTTCACGAAAAATACGTTTTAGTTGTTCGACAATTGTTTAGTTCATTTCTGGTGAAAAAATATATAATCGACTGAGTTACCTGAGCGTATTACTGAAAAGTTGGAATATTTATATAGAAACTATAAGGAATGAATTTTTACGCTGTTTTCACGTCAGATGGACTTCGACAATTATTCATAACCATTATGATGACAATTTGTGTTTATTTGTGAGTTTCTCTGCTAACTGGTTATTAAGTTAGCAGAGCCACCCTATATAAAAAGCTAAAAGCGCAACCAATCTTTTTATTTCACGACAGATATACGCTTTGGTCGTTCGACAATTGTTTAGTACATTTCTGGTTGAAAAAAATATAATCAACTAAGTTACCTGCAATACTGAAAAGTTGGAATATTTCTTTTATTCGGTCATCAAGAACTGTAAGTTCCACGACAAATTTGGTCATTGGATAATGATATGATGGATTTCCGAACCGAAAAATAATAATAGATCATCATACGGTGCGTATATACTGCTCTACAATGTAATTATGCAAATGCGCTGTTGCCAATTTGAGAAATTTTCACATAAATCAGGAGATACCGAGAAAATGTTATTTATAAGCAATAAGGAATGCGTTGTTCTCGCGTCACATGGACGACAAATAATAATCGACAATTATTCACAACCTTTATGATAATATTTGATATTTATTTTTGGGTGGCTCTGCTAACTTACATGTCAGATTTTGGTAGCACAGTCCTAATCCAGAGTTCTGGGAATATTATTTGGATGAAACATATGGATAATCTACGCGGTCCTCGAACTAAGAGGTCCATTACTTCCCCACTTTAATTCCAAAAAGCTTTAGTTTTCCAATATGGCCTTAGAGTACCATCACACCGAACTGAAAGCTCGACTGAACGTTAACTTGATATACAGGTTGATGGTTGTAACAAGGAAAAAGGGCCAAATAGACCACCCATTCAAATCGAGTCTACGATCCCTGACGAGTACAGTCCTGTGATGAGTAGGAGAGCAGGTCACGGACCACTAATTCCATCAATTAGGGACAGATGGCCTCATTATTTTCATACGGACCAGTATTGTTTCTGAATTTATTACCCACTTTCATGATTAGAACTTTAAATATTATACTGGCAATAACCCTATAAATTATATTTATCGCGGGAGGGAGGGGGGAAAACAAAAGCACGTCAAATATCATCAACGCCATGCGAAGTGTCAGGTAATGGATGATTTATTTGACAGCAACGCTGTATAATGCGAACCTGTATTTAATGAAACGCGGTATTACCCGGAATCGATTCTTGGGACTTGTACACGGATATTTCCATTTTCCACGCTTTCAACCGTTGCTTTGCTTCGTTGACTTCCGAGGCTTTGTGTTGTGAAGTGTGTCTCAACAAGGTTTCCTTTCAATGATTCCATGCTCCAAAATACTCCAGATTTTAATCGGAGGCCCCATAATGCTTTAACGAAATTTCCAATTCTTTGGTTTGTTAGTTTAAATTCACTAATTTGTTTACATTTATTTGTCTCTTTTGCCATTTTATTTTCTCCAACGGGTTAACAGTAACACTCTTCAGTATCTGATTTTACGGGTCAACCCAAATAGCCCAATATTAAATTCCGCATCAAGTGGACTCTTCAAGACCTTCATTCATCAATAATATTTATATATTTTTTCTTTCGTTGCAAGCTTCAAAATATTCGTTATTTGAGAAAATAATGGACCGAAAGTAAAATCTGGCATGAATACTACACCAATCACAAAATATTTAGCAGAAAGTAGCAAACAATTTAAAAAACATTTTGCAGGGGCTCCTATTCAAACACGAATGCGAAATTCGAAAACAAGCGACGAAGAAACGAGTTTTCGAACGCATGAGTGTTGGCTACTGCAATGAGTATTAGATAATATTTTCTCTATTTCAGGCAAGTTTTGCAAAATACTGTTGAAATTCAATGAAAAATTCGGATTACACATCCTTGTGACTTTTGCATTGTATCTTGGCAGTCGGTGTGACTGACAGATTACGGAATTTGAATTCGAATCGTGAGTAGCGCATGGAGATCAGTTTTAAAACAGTTTCCTAATAGCATGAATGATCCAAAATTAGCAAGAAGGTAATCTCTAGTAACATATTTTTCAATGAAAATAAAACTTTTCCTCTCAACAATTATTTCACTAAATCCAGATTATATTATAGTGACAATTGAGGTGTGTTGAAATTTGATAGGATCGAATGTCAGTGCTGACTACCATGAAACGAAAAATATAGGTATCTGGAATACTTACTGAATGCTTTGCTTTGAACAGTAGCACTACGAGTATCATGACAATTAATATATTTTATAAAAAAAAGTACAATAAAAAATATTTTCATAATGGTTTCTCGTTTCATAATAACAAAGATCCTTTGAGTTATTTTCTTCATTCGAACTATCTTCAGATAAAAATATACGCAGCTACTAGTATCCATTTATAACGCAACATTCTAAGAAAATAAATTATTTAATGTGCCAGATATAGGAAAAGGAATGAACATATTGACTCAAAATAATATGCAAATATTAACGTCCCTAAGCAGAGACCTTCAATTAAACAATATGCCGTTCGTTAGTGACCAGTTTTCTTTGAAATCTTAAAATGATTATTCTGTAAGTATAAGTGTGTATGTCACTCAACTCCTCCTAAACGACGAGACCGATTATGATAAAATTTTGTGTGTATTTCTGAGTGGGTCCCTGCATGGTTTAGAGTCATAATCGGATCCAGTAGGAGGCGCCGCAATCATGTTATAGTTTTTTGTTTGTTTTATGTGCGAAATGGCGGATGCGCTGAAAAAGATATTACCTTTCTGAAAGAATATCGACCCATCTGAGATATCAAGGACATGGAGATGTCACTTCGATATTCTCTATTAATTTTTATTTGAGTTATTTTTACGCTGTTTGTAAAAATTGTTAAAAAAATATTATATTGAAGTGTAATTGATGTGAGTTTTGAAATGTAATTAAAAACTATACATTGTGGGATTCATTAGCTGCAGTATTGAAGCGAGTATTTCATATAATTCACATAATACATAAATCGAGATTATCAGGACAATATTTCCAACAAATCAACGAATCCAAGAAACGAACAAAAATATACCCAGACGAAAAATACCTTCATCCGCAGAACAGCGACCGCGGGGGTATTGATAATTCCCTGATATAAAATAAGGAACAGTTTTCGCCCACCCTCCTCAAAGTAAACTTGAACATTCGGATTTCAAAGAACATAATTGAATATGAAATGTAATTTTTGAATTCATCAACGTTGGGGCCGATCTCATTCCCGTTTGACATTCCGATAACTCGAGGGTAAATGCTGCCTTTAGCATTTGATTCAGTTCTTAATTAGGGGAGGATATGTGGCCTTTGTGCCATTGAAATGCAAGGAAACTTTGATTTGTACATTCAAAGACCTAAGAACGCCGGTGACTCATTCGCTAAATGAATTTTTCTTTGAATTACATTCCGGGTCGAAGAAGGCCACAATTCGCGGAATTTATACACTGTTAGAGATATCTTGATTTGATGAAATACAGAATTTAAATTCTGTTATTCTTGCCGTTGGCGCAATAAAAAAAATGATTCAAAATGAGCGGACTAGCAGAGATCAATGTGAAGATTAAACCACAGAGTGTGTCGTTGTCAAAGTTGAGTAATGACGAAACCGATCTGTCGTTACTAAACTTTGATGACAACGTACTCTGTGGTGTAGGGTGTAGGTACACCATAGTCTGATCTCTGCTTGTCCGTTCATTTTAAATGATTACTGATCGTTTTTCCGTAAAATGTTATTATAGAATTAAATAAAAATAATTAATGCAATTCCAAAACACAAGGAATAAGGCAAAAAAATATATGTTAGGAACTCGGAACTATACAGGGTGAGTCTTTGACCACTGCATTCATTTTAACCAAAGATTCATCTCATCAAATGAAACACTTTTTTCATTTACCATTCTTCCAGATTCGGCTCAGGTAAAAAGTTACAAGCGTTTGAAGTTTTCACAATGTGCTAATACGCTCCCGCATATAAATTATCTATGACATTGTTGGTGGACGAGAATAAGGCATGGTAACGTGGTTTACAGCTTGATTCGGGATTCCAAGGCTCAGGGACGGATCCATAAAAGTAGTGAAATATCTGGAGTTTTCCATTTTAAAACATTCAATGAAGAATATCTCGAAAACGGTGCGTTTAAGGAGAAATGATGAAGAATAATATAATGTTCTAAAACGATGGAATATTCTTGAAATGACTCAAGAAAAACTTTATATGCTTTCTTTATGCTAATTTCGTTTAGTTTTATGAATCCACGAGTCCATAACTAGAAAACCAGTAGAAGTAGAAAATAACTAATATTTGAAAAATATGTATCATAGTTATAGGAAACTTTACGCCAACATTCATTTCATTCGAAAAAAGGATGTCAAAGCTACAAAATAAAAACTGATTTTTTTTTCAAAATTTCAACAGCCTGTATCTTTTTACCTGAGCTGAACTTGGAAAAATGTTAAATGAAAAAAGTGTTTCATTTGATGAGAGGAATCTTTGGTTCAATTAATGCAGTGGTCAAAGACTCACCTTGTATATTTCGAATTTTGAAATATATTTCAATCACTTTCTTGAACACATAGAAAACTCCCAAAGATTAATTCATTGGCTTAGGATATACTGAAAAATGCAACTATATTTTTATATTTCGAGAATAACAATAGGCTTCCAGAGTCTACAAAACAACTACCAGGAAAGAAGTTCAAAAATGGTGTTAAGCGGATCCTTCTTGGGAAGACAATGTCGAGGAGTTCCTCAACATCTAGAATGTATTTTGTATTACTTTGCCTTGGCATGTAACTACTTGATGCTGTTATTTGTTATTATTATATTATTATTTCTTTTGAAAAGATGTCAATATGATGCATTATAGTCAAATTACATAAATGTGCAAAAAAAATTGCATGGATTATAATGTGCGATCTTATACCCTCAAAAGTGCCCCCTTTCGTCAAATATGAGAATAGTTGCCCGTTTAACCCTAGAAACTACGATCATGAAAATCTGGAATTATATGATTTATCACTACTAACTTCAGTGATACTAAAGTAGGGTATCATTATATTCAAAACCAACTGCATCTCTCTTTGAATATTCGACGAAATGCATTATGGTGAAGAAATTCTGTTTGAGCATATCACTCCGTATACAAATTAGTGATTCCATATCTTTAAATTGATTAGTATTCGAGTAAACATTTTTTCCCGTTTTCGTCATATTTTCAAATGAATGTTGAGGTTTCAATCTCAGAACATAGCGGTAAATATTTCAAATTAGCATAAAAAATTGGTTCAAGCACTGACGAGAAGTCGGGAGCTTTTGCTGGCATGTTCCATTGATTTTCTCAGCTCTTATAATATATGAATACATTTAATACCATTTTAATGACAGAATTCGCATGTTATATTGATTTCTTCTGCTCTTATAATAATACCATTTCAATGACAGACTTCAGTAGAGAATTGTCTATGATCACAGAATTTTTAATCATGACATATTATGTTTTCTATTGGAATTGAAATACGAAAAAACTTACCTACGCCCCAAGTAACTCCAGGATATGATATTCACGAAATTCCGCAAAAATTTGTGGGCCGGTATTCTATTAGTAATCACCGAGTTTTAATTGGATCAGATTTATATATTTTGAGTTATAGATGAACTAACAACAACCATTTCAGATGAGTATAATCCAAAACAATTTGGCCGATTATGCCAATACAAGAACTTAAATTTCACACGTCTTTATTTCAATATTCTGCAACTATTTACCAAGCTTCAATTCGATCGGGTTTGAATTTTTTGAGTTATCAAGGAAATTATATTCCAGAAGGGTATTACTCCGAAACCGTTGGGCCTCTCCAATTCGGATGGGCAACCTACCCATAAAAATGGCAAGTCCCTATCAATTTTCTTTCGAAAGTTATCGAGGCAACGATCCCATCCAGCTACTGACAAGGCTGTTCGGATCTCCAACACTGTAGATCGTGATCAAACTTGGAACTTGGCAGTAGAGTTAGGTTTTGAGGGCTCTCGCAAACTTTGAGCGATGTCAGACGATTAGTTTCTGATATAAAATTTTTTCCAATGATTTTTTAAAAATTTCTAGTAATACGATCCTCACGAAATTTTGCAAGAATTTTCGCATTGGCATTCTACAACTATTAACCATGTTTGAATTGGATCGGTTACGTATTTTTCGAGTTATTGAGGAAATAACTAGCAAATTTCAGATGGGTACAACTCCAAAACCGTTAGCCGATTATGCCTCTCAACGAAATCAAATGTCGCATTCAGATGGAAAACCTAACCTAAAAATTGCCAGTCGCTATCTCTTTCCGTTCTCAGGTGATCGTGACATGAATAATATTTTGTAATTTTAATAATTTTTTTAAAATTTTCTAGAGATACGGTTCTCACAAAATTTCACAAACGTTTTTAGGTTTGTATTCTAGAACTACTCCCCAAGTTTCAATTCGATCAGATTCGTATTGGTTGAAAAATTCAAGTCATTGTCTCTTTCCGTTCGTAAGTTATCGTGGCAACGGCCCGCCGGACACAATCATATTTGAGCTCGAATTCTTCATCAGGGAGTCGAACCCAATCGTTTGAGACCATTTTCGACAAAATGTCGAAAATTAGAGAAATATGTGCGTAGTGATAACACGATGTTACCCAGAACATGGGCGCAAAAAGCTCATTCATGTTTCTACTTTTATTCCAACAAAGTATTCCGTTTCCAAATGAAAAATTATATATGATTTACGCTTATCTATTTAATCGATTTGCATCAAGTAAAACCCATAAGCAATCCATTTTCAATGTTTCGTCCTCAAAAAATATATTTTTCGAATTTCTTTTTAAATCCATAGTGCTTGGAGAAACCTATCAGGTTAATACTCGATTTTTCTAGCGAGTTTCATGAATTCTTCCTCAAGAAAATGCCCTTTGGCAAGATAGAGGCATGGTTTTATTTCTGTTGAATTTTTTAATTTCACGTACTTCAGAACGTGAACTAGGTACCACATTTTGTTTTGCGAATATTTTAAATAATACCGATCGAATTGAATTCTAGTACTCAGTTGAAACATGACGCCTTGAATGTTCATGCATTTATTACGTGGGGGCATGTGAGGCGTTAATAGACAAAAAGAAATTCGCGCAGAAGCTGTTGACTGCATGTCAGCGCTTTCTAGGAATTTTTTCCTAGTGCGGAGAGAAAACCCAGAAAAAATTCATTGAATAATATGATTTGCCTACAATACTAGTAATTGAACAAATTCACAGAAATCAGAGAAGGACTCTTCAATTTACAAGTCACTTATCGAGTCTAACGACTCTTCGACTCGTTCATAGACATTAATGAGATGCTCAAAACTAAAAAAATCATTAAAAGGAGGTCTTTTCACGTGGAATACGCCTAGGGGATTTATATAAAAATCGAACCAGAACCTCGGATTCACTTCCCATTATTTCCATTTGTTATTACTTCTCCTTCATAAAAACTTCGCTTCATTCCGTAAGGATTGCATTGCCGGCTTGTCAGGGTATCAAGGGGGGTTCATCAAATTTATCGCCATTTTCGAATCACCCCTATAATAATTCTTGTCCGTCATACCCCGTAGAAGGGAACCACACCACCGGCCTGCAACAAACAACATTGAAACGTGATCCATTGTTCTATTTGTGTCAGGAGTTCTTTCTAAAAATGAATTATTAGCGAAGTAAACTAGCAATAAATCTCGATTCTTGTCAGTCATTGTGATATGGCATGAAGCGGGACGAACAGACAGTCCGTTGAAACGGCGGCGGTGAACAGAAAAGAACGTAAATAATAATTATGCCGGCCGGAATCAGTACGGATTTCTGTATATTTCATTAGTTGGCCGCACGGTTAAATTGAAACATATATGGGAAGTTTTCAGATGGAGGAAGGGACGATACAGACGTGGATGCCTTCAGGTGGTTCAAAGTTCAACGAATAATTTAAATTACTGGAACCGAGTTCCTTAACGGGGTTGCGGTAGGAGTGAATTGGTAGAAATCTTCTAGTCCGGTCAATTTAATCCTAAAATAAGGAGGAAGGTTACATAAATTCCCAACAAGCTGAAAATTGGCATAGTTGTTCTAAATATCATTATAAAGAAAACCTCAAAAGTCCTCATCATTCCGAGGTGTGCTAAAAATTTGGCACGGGGTCAAAGGTCAAAACCAACGAGCTCCGCGTATGTGGTGGGCCACCCGGCATACAATGTGCACGGAAAGGTTGGAACAAATATATTTTCTTCGAATCCGTTGAATTTCAAGAAAATTCCTGAAACAAGACCATTTTTATTTTTAATTGGCCAACTGTTTATTAAAATTTTAATGTAATTACGTCATCGTTGCAGCTGTGGTGACGTAATGATGTTTTTCATAAATTCGGACATATGTCATGTAATACCTCTTTTAAAACGTCTTTTGGTTCTCTATACATACATTTGGATATTATTTTCCACAAGATAATGAGCTAGACAACAAAAAATTTCGAAATAATTCTTTCCCCTTTAGAATTAATTCAGACCCTTAATATAAAATCGAAATTCAACGAACTACTTATATGTATAAATAATCATTAAAGGATACTGTGGGAGGTATATTGATTATTAAGTGGTTTCTCTAGAATAGCTATATCAACAAAAAATAATTCTGAAGATTTTCTTCATGTGTCTGACGAAGGAGTCTGATTTAGACTCCGATAGGTTACGAATAGTTGTTTCATCGTTGATATCGTTTCGTTATTGTTTGTTAGGCAACATTGTTCAATTTATTGCTTCTGACAAATATCTTGTGTTTCTTACGTTTCTTGTCGCGACGCCCTGGGGCGTTGCGATGCACAGTTTGGGAAGTTTAATTTCACTCGATTTTTCAACGTTTTCTGCTAGAATACAATTACGCGATATTTGCCAAGACCCACCCTCCACCATCAACAGCTTACGTAATTTATGTACGCCCCCTAACAACATAAATAATCGTTTAAAATTTTTAGAATATTGACTTGAATGTTTAATTGCAGAATACAGTGAGAGGATTACAATACAGGGTGAGTCTTTGACCACTGCATTAATTTTAACCAAAGATTCCTCTCATCAAATGAAACACTTTTTTCATTTACCATTTTTCCAGATTCGGCTCAGGTAAAAAGTAACAAGCGTTTAAAGATTTCACAATGTGCTAATACACTCCCGCATGTAATTATCTATGACATTGTTGGCGGACGAGAATAAGGCATGGTAACGTGGTTTACAGCTTGATTCGGGATTCCAACGATCAGGGACGGATCCATAGAAGTAGTGAAATTTCTGGAGTTTTCCATTTTAAAACATTCAATGAAGAATATCTCGAGAATGGTGCGTTTAAGGATAAATGATGAAGAATAATATAATGTTCTAAATCGATGGAATATTCTTGAAATGACTCAAGAAAAACTTTATATGCTTTCTTTATGCTAATTTCGTTTAGTTTTATGAATTCACGAGTCCATAACTAGAAAACCAGTAGAAGTAGAAAATAACTAATATTTGGAAAATATGTATCATAGTTATAGGAAACTTTACGCCAACATTCATTTTATTCGAAAGAAGGATGTCAAAGCTACAAAATAAAAACTGATTTTTTTTCAAATTTTTAACAGCCTGTATCTTTTTACCTGAGCTGAATTTGGAAAAATGTTAAATGAAAAAAGTGTTTCATTTGATGAGAGGAATCTTTGGTTAAAATTAATGCAGTGGTCAAAGACTCACCCTGTATATCATTAAGCAGAGCAAAACTGATCGTAACAGATTTCAGAAATTCTTTTAAATCGGAAATTAAATACGATATCTGTAACTGGATTTTGTGTAACAAATTTGTCAATACACTTCTGTAGTCTGTAACGGAATTTCTTTCCCTCGATAAAAAAAAATCATCAGGCATTCGCCGACCGAAGGACTCTTTGAATCATACATGATAGCGGCGGCACCACACTGACATTTATTAGCATGCGAAATATTGTTTGATTTATAATTCCCTAGAAGCCGTCACATAATTCACTATTAAAAAGGAAGCGAAAGCGTTGCTGGCTGTCTGAGACATTGGCAATTTCCAAAGAGTAATTAATTCAACACTTGACGAATTTCGAGTAGTTCCATAAAAATCTTCTAGATATATTTCGGTATTCCTATAAGATTCTGTCAGTATACAGGCTGGGCCACGGTCGATTAGACTTTTACGGAGAACGGGATGTACGATTTTATTGAGAATTTGGTTCCTTGGGTAGGAAATTCAACAATACTTTACTCTAATGTATCTCAATATATGATAGGTAGAAAGGAAGAATGGGAAAGGGAGTTCACCACCCAGACTTTCAAAGAAAATACCATAAAATGGTACACAGATGGCTCAAAAACCACGACGGGAGCTGGCGCTGGGGTATATGGGACAGGCACCAAGTGCGCACTGTCGGTAGGCTCCCGTTTGAGTATCTTCCAGGCAGAATTACTCGCAATCGAAAGATGTGCAGATATTAACCTAGAAAGAAAATATCAGAAATGCGACATAGCAATCCATTCGGATAGTCAATCTGTTATCAAAGCACTGAGCTCCCATGCCATCGATTCAAAGTTGATATGGGAGTGCCGAAGAAAACTAAATGAAATTGGCAAGAATAATAAGGTCTTTTTAGTCTGGGTCCCCGGTCACTCGGGAGTCAAGGGGAACGAAGAGGCCGATACACTTGCCAGAAAGGCAGCACGAACTCCTTTTATCGGCCCAGAACCTTTCTGCGGTATAGGAAAATGCACCTACAAGAAAGAGTTTCTGGAGAAGGAGGAAACCAAAAGAGAGACACTCTGGCGGAATCTTCCAGGTTTGGTTCATTCCAAAAAGTTCCTTAGGAACTTTAAAGAAGTGAGATCCAAAAGGTATCTGGATCTCTGCAAGAATAAGTTACACCTGGTCACTGGCTTCCTCACAGGACACTGTCGCCTCAGGAAGCATTTGATGAGAATAGGTTTATCAGATACTGACGAGTGCAGATTCTGTGGGGAGGAGGAAGAAACTCCTCTTCACCTTGTTACAGAATGCCTCGCCATTGCAAGTCAGCGAAAGGAATGCTTTGGACAGGAAACTTGTAGGAGTGAAGACATAATATCCTTGAAGCCTTCCCAGATATTGAGGTTCATTTATACTCTGGAACTGGAGGGCGAGCTGTAGATGGCGTAATGGTGAGAACAGCTCTGTTGGGGGGCACAATAGATCTCAAGGTCGCGGTGCAACGTAACCCCCTTATCAATAATAATAATAATAATAATAAAAGATTCTGTCAGTATACAGGCTGGGCCACGGTCGATTAGACTTTTACGGAGAACGGGATGTACGATTTTATTGAGAATTTGGTTCCTTGGGTAGGAAATTCAACAATACTTTACTCTAATGTAGCTCAATATATGTATTCTCTTTCAATAAATCTTATGATATACAGGTCATTTCATCAGAAAAAAAGCACTTTATATCGTTAAAGTATGTCTCGGAAGAGCTTCAGATTTTGAACAACCCTGTATGATCAGGGACGTATGTCATTATACGTGAATGATACACAGGATATTGTTAATCCATACCCGAAATTTCGGCTTTCTAGGATTTCAAGTAACAAAATGATGAATGTTAAATTGGAGCTATGTTTTGCACAAAAAAGGAAGTAAATCAATGAATTACTCAAAAAGCGCTAGAGATAGGGATGATGAATTTGATACTGAATTAATGAGGAGGATACGGTGGATCGAAGGAAGGAATAATATATAGGGTGTTCCAATTCAAATATCAAAGTTGTTAGTACCTACTTTTTGATATAAGAGGCAACTCCACAGCGCTGAAAATATTCTAGATTGATGGACCAGTGGTTCCTAGCCAAGGAACCAAATTTTCAATAAAATCGTACATCCTGTTCTCCGTATAAGTCCAGGGTACCATCGACCGTGGCCCACTCTGTATACTGCTCCACATACGTTAAGGATGTTCAGAAATAATTTGACCGTTTTAAAAGTTGGCGATTCTTGTGGCACGAATATATAAATGTCACTTTTACCTAAACTTTACTTTTGACTTTGATGTTATCAAGAGGAAATTAACGCATTTAAATGAAAATGCTAGTATGCTACAATAAACGATATAAGCATCACGAGCTCCCGATATAATAATATAATTGAAGTCATCTCTAAGCTCCTCCTCAAACAATTGTCTTCAATCTGTAAAATATGCTTAACGTTCTCGATACTTAATATTCTATTGTTTAAATCCAAAATTGAACGATTCTGCAGCTCTATTACTCCAGGAAATATTTCCCCGGAAGAAGGAATTGTTTTTATCCTTTATTATTTGAAAGATTCCTCCCAAATCATCATCTCAGGTTTTATGTTCCGCAGAGCATGCGTTAAAATTTCTACATAATAATTATCGGTTCCCTCATGATGATTTATCGCGATGGCCCATGAATAAGTATAATCTACCGTTTAATTCCACAGTTTTACGACGTATTAGACGATGTTACATCTCATTAATTTTTATGTGCTTTTTTCCTAGGGAATTATTGTTCGGATGAACCCCACGATAGAGTCGGGAAGAAACGTCAGAAAGGAACACCATGATCTCGGTGTCGCATCACCAAAGGATTATCATCGTCGTAAATTTTTTTTTGTAGTTTCGAGATTAGACCCATGGAATATCGATTCATTTTCGGATGTCATTTTCACCGAAAAGTGTGTTTGTAGGAAGATTATGCGCGTTGAGGTAGCAACTCGAATTTCCAATTAATTTAATTATGTTTTAATGATTTGAGAAAGGAAAAGGAAAGGGGATCAATATATCGTTTCCTGTTGTTTTTGTACTATTATTATTAGTAATCATTAAAGGATACTGAGGGAGGTATACTCATTATTGAAAGGTTTTTTCTGGGTTTTCTCTCACAAACTCTGAAAAATATCTATAAAATACAAATTAATTATTTTGTGATTTGCTTCTGCGTAACACACACAAGATATTTGTCAGAAGCAATCAATTGAACAATGTTGCCTAACAAACAACAACGAAACAACATCAACGAAGAAACAACTATATCGTAACGTTTCGCAGTCTATATCAGACTCCTTCGTCAGACGCTCAATGAAAATCTTTAGAATTATTTTGTTGATAGTTATTTTTGTCAAATTCAAGACGTCCGGCTTAGTTCAGCCGTTCAGAACTGCTACCGATACGATCTTTTGTTCTATTGCCCTACTTAATCAGTCCTAAACACATTTTCAATGGTGTTAACATACCTGATGACGTCCTAAGGAGCCTTAGCTGCCACCTCTTGAGGATTGCAAACTATAGTATATATATAGTATATATAGTAGTGCGGCTGGCTCAGTGGGAGAGTAATTGACTTGGGAGCGGAAGCCCCAAGTTCAATTCCGAGGCTAGGAAAGATATTTTTTAGTCACTGTAATCACCACCATTTACTGTTGGGTAAAAAATTAACCGTGCTGTGCGTAAGGTGGCCTAAAGACACATTAACAAAGCCTACACAGAACACAAACTAGTTCTCCTTACTCGCTCAAGCTCTTCGAGAGCCTATGAGGGGTCTCCTTGGGGAAGGTCAGGAGGATCAGTATAATAATATACAATATATAAACAATATGTTTGGCAGTTTCCTTTTCCGATCTACAGAGCCTGCATGTTTTGTCTGCCGAGTTGCCAATGCGGTAAAGGGGTATTTGTATCGGCAGTGCCCTGGCAGCAATCCCACCATTACCCGAACTCCAGTTCGTATTTTTGTACTACTGCCGAACACATAGTATGAAAATGGCCAGCCTAAGAATTTTA
Organism: Halyzia sedecimguttata; assembly: GCA_937662695.2. NCBI lineage: Eukaryota > Metazoa > Arthropoda > Insecta > Coleoptera > Coccinellidae > Halyzia > Halyzia sedecimguttata. The sequence continues at coordinate 101,174,213 of OW569414.2, forward strand.
CATATGTGTGTGCCAGTGATGCTGTATAAAATGTTCAAAAAGAATTAGTATGATTTGAAATGTTGTATATGAATAAAAGAAATATAAATATCTAATGTCAATTTGCCTGCAACTTTCGAATTCCACAATGTATGTACCATGCCAGAATTATTGGAACGACTTTTCTAATAGCACTATTATTTAAGAGATAGGGCCACTTGATTAAAAATTATTCATATCCATATTACCCGACTGTTCCATATACAGGGTGAGTCTTTGATCACTGCATTAATTTTAACCAAAGATTCCTCTCATCAAATGAAACACTTTTTTCATTTAACATTTTTCCAAATTCAGCTCAGGTAAAAAGATACAAGCTTTTAAAGATTTCACAATGTGCTAATACACTCCCGCATAAAAATTATATATGACATTGTAGGCGGACGAGAATAAGGCATGGTGACGTGGTTTACAGCTTGATTCGGGATTCCAACGCTCAGGGACGGATCCATAAAAGTAGTGAAATTTCTGGAGTTTTCCATTTTAAAACCCTGTATACCGATTTTACTCTAATAATTATTTTTCAACATCTAATATACAGCATAGTTCTGCTTTTTTCACTCATAAAATATCCAATTCTGATAAAAATAATTCAAAATTATTATCAAATTTGGTCAAGGTAAAAAAATCACAAGAACTCAAATATCTCGAAAACTGTTGATATTCGGTTATCAATAAATATGGGTTAAACTACATCAAATGATCCATACTAACACCTCCTCCAAGGTTCACGTCTAATTTGTACTTATCCGCATTAGCCTGATTTCCATAGATGGGAATAATTAATTGTGATGAAATTTTGTCTGTACAACTTCCCCGACTGCAGAACTTGAAGTTTTATAGATCTCTAACAATACCTTCAGAAGTCTTAACCACTCCTTTCTTGACAACAAAACTGTCCCAAAATAAAATTTCGAATTGATGTTAACACTCCCAGTACATTTCGTTGTGACCTTAAAATATATTTCTTCGACGACAAAAGTATTCTGAATTCACGCAAAATAATGATTCGCAAATTAACCCAAACGTCACATGTATCTTCATTCAGTCCCTAAGTACCATCATCAACCATCTTAACAGTACCAAGACATTTCCTCAATCGCGTAAAACTGTTAGCATCCCATTCGTCAACTCCCCACCGTTGCCTGAAACCGCTAAACCGGCCAATCACATCAGTTCAGATACCACGAGTTTATCTCAAACTGACAGTCGCGAAAAAAAAAGAAACTTAATCGGAATGCATTACAGAACATCGGCGTGTGTCGATTCATCCACAATCAAACAAAGGACAGAGAAGAAACGTTTCGCGACTGCAAAAAGGAGAAAGACGAGGTATATAGCGAGGAAATTTTATGCGTAAAAACGAAGAGCGAAAAGTGCACCATTGTGCACGAGCCCAACGAGGAAAGAAGACGAATGAAACGGTCATAGAAGCGGAATGGAGCGGCCAAAGTGATCCCAACTGAAAACCAGTTCGGTGTCGGTTGCCGATTGTCGTTTTAATCTGATTTAGCGCAATTACTTGATTCTGCGTTATTTTATTCAGAAGCTCGGTGTAAAAATTTACCGGTTAATTAATTTGATGTTTTTCGATCTCCTGCGCTGCATATTCATGACGACTCTGTTTTGCGCCGATGTTCATTTAGCAATTCAAATATTCTTCCGATAATTGTTAGATAAATTTGTCCAGGTCTGATTTATGAAATAATCTTGCGGTCATTTCGGTCAAACATCATATAATATTATCAATCAACACCCGTCTTTATTAGGGCTCGAAATTAAATTCGAATTATTGGAAATATTCAACTTATACAACGTGAATCTGTGCATTTATTTCAACCAACTTTAATATGTGTGAATGACATTAGTAAAACGATCTATGAAAACCACCAAATATAATCAATAGAATAATTTACAGCCACGTCAAAAATCAAAAACTGTTCAATACTTATTTTGTCGAGTGTAATACAGTTGACCAATACATCTCGATCGTTGGAATATTTCGATATTTCGGCAATATCTTCACCAATATAGATCCGATCGAGTTCAAATCAAGAATTTTACTGTAATATAAGGCTTTGAAGGTTCTCGCACAATTTCAACGATATCTGTCGGATAGTTTCTGAGATACAGAATTTTTTTCAATATATTTTTCTAATTTTCCAGTCATGCGATACTCACGAAATTGTCTTCGTGTCGGTAACTATTGCGCTTTAATTTGATCAGATCAGTATTTTTCGAGTTATTGGGAAAACAAAATTTCATATGTCTATAACTCTGAATCCACTCGGTGGATTGTGAGTGAATCAATTTTGACCTCGGATTCTTCGTAAGTGAGTCAAAACTAATCGTTTGGGACCATTCTCGGCCAAATATTTGAAAAATACAGACAATTTTGGACGATATGATAGGCATTCTGTTCAGATGAACAGCGCGCCAAAAATACAAGTTTCTGATTTCTATAGCTTTGTCATGGTTTATCCGAATGAAATTAATGAGGGTATGAAGTTTCCTATCACTATGACACATATTCTCGAATAATAATTTTGTTTCCACTTCCACAGGTTTTCTAGTTATAAACTCGCGGATTCATAAATCTGAATGAAATCAGCATAAAAAACACATGAAGTTTATCAGTTGTTGTTGATTCCCCCTAGAACATTTGCGGAATTTCCTCCAGTATTTCAGCCTTTAGTCATTCTTGTATATACTTGCTATAAAAATTGCTGTGCATGTCATATTGCTATCTTCATAAGTTTTAACAATATCGCTATGGTTTCAAGTATTCTGTTCGGGCCCTTATTTACCTTAATTTACCATTGTAAATTCGATTAAGGGTGTCCAATACAGAAGAACGGACAAAAGAACATACGCGCAAAAGCTTCTGACTTCACGTCAGTGCTTGAACCAATTTTTTTTTTCGTAATTTTTTTGAAATTTTCTAGGGGTGCTGTTCTTAAAATTTTTTTTTTCGTCTTTTTTTTTCAAATTTTCTAGGGGTACGGTTCTTTAAACACGTCTTTATGATGATTTTCTACTACTAGTTACCAAGCGTTAATTCGATCGAATATTTATTTTTTGAGTTAATCAAGGAAATAATATTCCAGGTGGGTATAACTCGGAAACCGTTTGACCGATTATGCCCAAAAACGAACTCAAATCTCGGCAACGGTCACCCATCTACTGAACTCACACAAGAATGCTCGAATCTCCAAAATTTCAGCAATTTCAAACGAATATTTACTGATATATAGATTTTTTTATTCAATTTTCAATGATTTTTTAAAAATTTTTTACGAATACTATCCTCACGAAATTTTGCAAGAATTTTCGCTTTGGCATTGTACAACTAATTACCATGTTTGAATTCAATCGGTTTAGTATTTTTCGAGTTAATGAGGAACAAAAAACAACCAAATTTCAGATGGCTATAACTCTAAATCCGTTTGGCCGATTATGCTCATAAACAAAATGAAATGTCGCGTTCTGGTGCACATGCTAACCGCTATCTCTTTCCGTTCTCAAGTTATCGTGACAACAAAAATATTTTTTAATAATTTTTTTTTAATTTTCTAGCCATTCGATTCGCACAAAATTTCACAAACGTGCTTAGGTTCATATTCTACAACTACTTACCAAGTTTCAATTCGATCGGATTTATATTGGTTGAAAACAAAATTATTACTCGGAAACCACTGGGCCGATTATGCCCATTAACGAACTTGTCTGTCGTATTGCGATGCGCCACCCACCCTGAAAATTTCAAGTCGCTAGCTCTTTTCGTTCTCAAGTTATCGTGGCAACGGCCGGACGGACGGACGGCCGGCCGGACAGAATCAAATTTGACCTCGAATTCTTCATTGGGGAGTCGAACTAAATCGTTTGAGACCATTTTAGACAAAAAATTCGAAAGTTACAGACATTTGGGAAAAACTATAACGCGATGTTCCCCAGAACATACGCGCAAAAATGACAAATATAGTGCTCAGAATCAATGATGAGAATAGCCATATTTCGAATGTTTGTGTGGGAGTAATATATTTTTCTTGCTAATATTGCTATTTACAAACAGAATAGGTCTGAAGGTGATATAAGAAATTATTATTCAACAAAATGAAAGGAAAAAACGAATATAAACAAATTATTTCTGACTTACATGCTTGATAGGACGGGAACAAGTCTGCCAGTGCAATCAGTGCCTAATAATGCAATCTTGAAATCAAAAATACTGTATGCACAGTATTCCTGGCCATCTAAAACCTCGGCCTGTGGCAAAGCCGCCTACGTTGAGAATTTAGGATCCGAGATAAGGGTTTTTTCTTGCTGATCTGTGACATTTGCTCAGTCGCAAATCTTCCGCAGTCAGCTAGTAGACAACCCTCTGAGTGATTTACGTCGAGAACGGGGACATCTTGCACGTCACATAGAAAGGGATATAGATCCTCTTCGCACGGCTTTAAAATATACACGTTCCGTTTCCGTGAGGCCATTCTCCGTATATTTCGCAACTCTGGTTTATCCTGCGGAAAATCCTTCCATGGAAAGTGCAGTTCGTTTAGAACCATTTTTTATTTCTTTTATTGGTCTTCATTTCCGATTTGATGTGCATTTTTCTAATGATTTACAATAATTCACTCACGATGTATATACAAGGTGAGTCTTCAAGTTGTACTTTAAATTTAACCATGGATTCCTCTCATCAAATGAAACAACTTTTTCATTTATCATTTTTCCAGATTCGGCTCATGTAAAAAGTTATAAGCGTTTAGAGGTTTTGAAATGTGCAAAGCCAACCCTGAACTGTCGTTCAGAGTTGAACACAGACACTCTCACTGGATTCAATATCGCATAATTATATGAAAGCTTTATCAATGTTTTCTAGAAGGATGGAGCATTTAAAAAATGACTCAAGATAAACTTCATCTGCTTTCGTTATGCTAATTTCTCATAGTTTTAGGAATTCGCGAGTTTATAATGAGGAAACCAGTTAAAGTAGGGAAAAACTGTTAATTGGAGATTATGTGACATAGTTATAGAAACCTTCATACCAAAATTAATTCAATTCTGAATAACCATGTCAAAGCTACAGAAGTAAAACTGATTTTTTGCAAATTTAAACAGCCTGTATCTTTTTTCTTGTGCCGAATCTGGAAAAATGGTAAATAAAAAAAATGATTTATTTTATGAGTGGAATCTATGGTTAATTTTAATGTACAACTTAAAGTCTCACCCCGTATACATTATACAAAAATGTTAAAATTAGGGATCTGAATATAACAAAAAATTGAAAGAGCACTGACACGAGGTTAGTTTGCTTTAGCGCACTTCAAATTCATAGCCAGACAGTGACCAGTCTACTAAACATGTCCAAGGCTGCTTGGGTCCCAGGAAAAAATAACATTTTCCTGATTTTTCCAAAAATCCAACCGTTCGACTATTTGAATAAAAGTGAAATCAATTTCTAATATCAATTTGCCTGCAACTTTGGAATTCTACAATTTATGTATGCGAAGATTATTTCAAAAACTTGTAAATTCCTTCTTCATTCTCTAAAAAAAAATATTTAGAATGCTTTATCTAGTTTCGTGTCAGCAGATTTTTATATATTTTTTTTTATTTTTATATATATAAGCAAGCTTTTGGAAGTCCGGCATAAAAAATAGTGAATGTGTAAACAAAAGGCAGCGATAGTAAATTTCAGGCGGAAATATCAACTGAAGAAATTAGAAAGAGGGCACGTGCATATAAGGAATGGTGGAGGTCATTTTGAACCAAATCTATTAATACATTTCCTAATGAAATTTCGAGTTCAGTTAGCAATAAAGAAATATTTCATTCATTATTTTTCTTGTTTTGCTTCTTATATCCCCTTGTACATCAAACTAATTATTTTCAACATCTTATACAGCATAGTTTCACTTTCACACATATAATATTCTTTCCTAAAATATCTTGTAAACTGTTGATTTTGAGTTATCAATAAATATGGCCCAAACGACAGCAAATGATCCATACTAACACCTCCTCCAAGAGGTTCACGTCTTCTTTGGAATCACCCGGTGTATTCGCAATTTAATTGAGTACCTAATCTTTATTCACATTTCTGAAATTATTTCTCTCCTCTAAATAGTTAGTGATCGCACACTTGGTGAAAAAAATTAGTTTGATACATATTTCAACCAGCCATATATCATAACTTTGTATTGTTCTCGAGAAATATATTTTAATTTACACCTCGTTTAAAATAGTTTTATTAAAATCGTTTAAAATGGTCGGAGGATCATTTCTCAATTTTTATATGGGAATTTTTCTCTAGTTGCTAAGATAAAAATCCTGGCGGTATGGTGATATGGCGGATGAATGGATTATTTTTGCGCGCATGTTCTAGGGGAAAGCGTGCTATCATTTTGCTCAAATGTCTTTAACTTTCGAATTTTTCGCCGAAAATGGTCTCAAATGATGAGGTTCGACTCACTGATGAACAATTCAAGGTCAAAAACGATTCTGTCCGGTTTTCGAACGCAAATAGATAGCGACTTGATAATTTCAGTGTAGTTGCGATCGGCTTCGTATCTCAGCAATTATTGTGAAAATAAAATTTCGAACTGAAATATCGTTTGTTCAATAACTCAAAAAATTAAGATCCGATCCAATAAAAACCTGGTAATTAGTTGTAGTATGCCAATGTGCGTATTTTTTTTCTTTAGATTCTGCTAAAATTCTGCAGAAGCCTTCACGCCTCCATTTCACAATAGAGTACCAGATTTCTGCTCGATCGGCTAAAAATATTATGAATTATAGTGAATATCAAATTTCGGACTGGTACCTAAGTAGGTACTTTTCCTGAAATTTAAAATCATATAAAATATAGAATTAAATCAACAAGTCCAGAGCGCATTATAATAAAATATAGAATTGTCCCGAATTTATTTTTAATATGGATATTGAAAAATGGCCGACACCGTTGTTAATATTTTTTTCATTTAATTTCTGAATTTTACATACTTCATGATAAAATTCAAATAACCAACAAACAAAAATCTAAACCTTCAAGCCAAAGCGAAAATGCCAACCAAAATTGAGGAACATCATGAAGCTATCAAGAGTGCATAGCGAAAGCAACCGTCTCCTTAGCAACAATTTTGAATCATTTTTGGCTCCAAAAATTCGTATCTGCGAGTACTATATTTTTTTTTCGCATATGGAAAATACCCGATTATATCCCACACATTCGTCGATCTCGACCGACTTTAACAGCCCAACATTTACCGGTTATCCTAACGACATGTCATAAATCTATCAGTCAAAAGGCATTAATTAAAAACGAGTATTGTGTATGTGATTTTCAATACTATGTCACGTCTAAATCGAGAGTTATGATGCGGACGAATGGAGGACCATTGACATCGAACCGTCATTGAATATTTTATATAAAACCATAAATTATAGGTTAAGTTGTCTTACAATCCAGAATGGGCTCAGAACAACGTGAAGAGGCGGAGCTAGGTCGTTGATGGAACGGATTTCCAACAAAATTGGAATTTTACCGGACGATCGGATCATGTTGAGTCACATATCATGGAAGAGTGCGTGGTTTATTGGTTCTCATGCGTTGCCTTGGGTCTTTCAATAGATACTTTGAGGTGGGATTCCATAGAATTCTTTATTGTCAGAATTTAGAATCCATAGTTCATTTAGCGCCCGGAAAAATGATAATTATGTAACAACAGTTTCATCCCATCAAAGACTTGTGGGAGAATATTAATGTGGTTGCAGATCACATTAATATAAGTAACTACTTTATGTTAATAACTATGGGAAATGTTCACTTCAATACTACATCTAACGAATCACAGAATGTATATTTTTTAATTACAGTTCAAAACCCTTCACACATTAATTACACTTTAATATAATATGTCTTAAACTCAATTTTTAGAAACAGCGCAATACTGACTGAACTTAAAGTTAATAACGAATGTCTAAGTGACATTTCCAGGTCTCTGAGATCTAAAAACAGTCGATGTTCTAATAAATGAATCAGCGCATCCGCCATTTTATACTCGGAATCAAATTTTCTATATCCTATTTGCCGCCCTTCCATTGTGTCCGATTGCTACTCCAAACCATCCAGAAACCCTGTCAAAAACACTCACAAAAGGTCATTAAAATCGGTCAAGTCGTTCAGGAGGAGCTCAACGACATTCAATACAATATGTGGAACACATTATTTTGAAGAAGTGATGAGTTGTAATAATTTTTTTCATTGCATATCTGTTTTACTTCATTGGGGAATGTGTATTTTATTTGCTGAGTGGAATGTATTATCAAACTCCTACCTTTTTCCACGAAATCTCTTCAGTATCTCGGCTACTTATCTTCCGCTGAACGATATAATTAGTGTAAACGACTACGAATATTCTCGAAGGTACAAGCATATTTGTAATGATGTCTCAGAGCACTAGAACCGGAGTAGTAGCTGTTGCCTTTGAAAATGGTAAAATTTGAAAAAAAAATACTAGGATGAAACTCATTGGAAAAGGAAGAGAATATAACACAAATTAAAGGAAAAATCTCGATTTCCGGCAAAACTACAACTCTTATATTTATACTTTTTTCACATAACCTCAAAATGTATGTGAATAATTCAAATAACCAAGTTCTTGGTTTATTTATTTTTATCTTTAAAAAAAAATGATTTCACGAAATTTTCCTTACCTTTTTATGTTCCAAACACAATATAATTTTTTTTTGTTTATAATATTAATTAGTAGTAAGGCCCAAACCCTCCTTGCACCTTCCCCACTTCTCTGTGAAATACCTTTTGATGACATGAAATTTTCTGTAGGTCACTGAGGTATATAAGTTATCTTATGTCTTATTAAATATTTTCATTATTAGCTTAGCCTTTTTGAGAAAATTTACCATAGTAATGTATATATTTTTTACACCATCACAAAGTAGATATTTCAACGAACAAAAGACCCACCGACTTTTTTAAAGAAACAGATATTTTGACGTGAGAATTTTCGATAAGATTTTAAATAATAATTTCTATTTTTGTAAACAATTTCATAAAAAAAATATGTATGTATTTGTTATATAGAATGCCTTTGCAGAAAAAAAATCTTGAAAAACGCCTTTTTTCTGTCTAGAAACTAGGAGTGATCCCTTGAAAATATCTCTAATAAACATAAATTTTCATACGGTGTTACAAATCAGTGAAATATATAGATCATCCACGCGCTGAAGCTACTGGCATTACTAAGTTTTTTAAAAATCTTCCAAATAGCTTTCTTCTGCCAAGGAAAAAATTCAAACGTCCCGAAATTGTACCTCGTCTCTGTCTATCCGAATTTGTACATTTCTCTCACCAAAACCTTGAAATATCTAGAACTTCCAAACAACCACCCCATCCTCGGAATGGTTCTGGATTTCCCTCAGTAGTTCAGAGGCTTCTCGGACTTCAATATGAACTTAATCTCTTTTACTATTTGATTAAAATAAATTATCGCAAAATAGTTTCTATCAAGATATTTTATTGTTTGAATTTATTCCTTACCTTTATTCTATCTCCGAATCGTACTGAAAAGATATCCTATAATAATAGTTATATCACATCCTTCTTTGTTGTTCGGTTATTGCTGTATTATCGCGCTCATAAAAAGGCGTATTAAATTTTATTCCTATCTATTTAGACGTATAAAAGATCAATTCATTTTCAAATGACCTAATAAAAGACAACAACGATTTTATTATTTATAAATCGATCGGGAACCGGACATATAATAACCATAGATCACCGAAAACTGCAATAAAAGCAACTTCAATAAAATCGTGTGTATATACTATAAAATATTTTATGAGGCGACCTGTGGGATAAAAAATAAAAGAAAGTTGCAATGCTGTTATAACACGTATCGGTTACCTAAGCTAGTTCGAGGAGATTGATGCTAGCTGATATTTTCGGATTTTCCAGATTTGGTTGTGAAATTGAATTTGAATTGTCGAAAATATATTTATATGGTATAATTATGCAAAAGAATTCGATAGTCCGTTCCTGTTAGGTCAACACGAGGAATAATTTAACATTGTTACTTACTCATATCGTGCATATCAATTAAATCATCTTGAAGATCAAGAACTTACCTGGAACAAAAAATATCAATAATTATAATATGTTGAATTCTAATGAATTATGATTTCTCAAAATAGCACTTACAAATTATACAAGTGCATGTAATAAGAATTCATCAGAAATACAGGTTGGTACAATGTTTCAGAATTTAAAATGCTCAATTTCAAGAAAAAAATGTCGCATAAACATATATAAATCTGCAGAAGCTTCATAAGCAAGCTACATGCTGTTTTCCAGATTTTTCTAGTCATTTCTTAATAATCCTTGGCCGAGATAATTGGATCCAACTTGGAGGATGACGTACTTTGTGGGTATTGAAAGGAATTAATAAATTCATTGTTGTGAGAATCAACAGGGTGAAACTTTTTTCAAAGTTTCTTTCCCTTTTGTACCCTAACACATTTTATGGTACACCATTTTCCATAACATGATGACCATCGTGGTGAGAATCGTATATAACTAGAAAATTTTAAATTAATTATTGAAAAATATCATTTTTGTCATGATAACCTAAAAACGGAAAGACTTGGGATTTTATAAAAACTCGAAAAATACAGATCCGATCCAAGCCAAATGTGGTAATTAGTTGTAGAATGCCGGCGCGAAAATTCTTGGAAAATTTCGTGAGGATCGTATAACTAGAGAATTTTTTAAAAAACAGTGAAAATCATTGAAAAAAGAATTTTGCGAAGCATTCAATACCTAACTCTACTGCCAAGTTCCAAGATTGAACACGATCGGATCTATATTGCTGGAGATCCGAGCAGCCTTGGGTGAGTTCAGTAGCTGCATGGTTGACCGTTGCCTCGATAACTTTCGAACAACGAGAGATAGGGGCTTGAAATATTCAGGGTAGGATGCGCATGCGAATGGCAGAGTTAAGTTAGTTGTTGGGCATAATCGGCCAAACGCTTTCGAAGTTATACCCATCTGGAATATTATTTTCTCGATAACTCAAAAAATACAGACCCGATCAAATTGAAACTTGTGAGTGTAATTTTGTGAGGACCGTAGCACTAGAAAAATTTTAAAAAATTACGAAACAATATTATGTATCTCATGATAACTTGAGGACGGAAGGAGATAGCAATTTTCAGTGTATAGGTTGCGCATCCGAAGGCGACATTTAAGTTTGTTCATTGGTATAATCAGCCTAATGGTTTTGGAGTTATACTATTCTGAAATGTTGTCCTTATTTCCTCTATATCGCAAAATATATAAATCTGATCCAATTAAAACAAGGTGATTATTTGTAGAATGCCGACCAACTGATTTTCCAATAGAATACATATTCATATCATTATTAAAAATTCTGAGACCATAGACGATTCTCTCGTTACTGAAGTATGTCATTAAAATGGTATGAAATGTATTCATATTTTATAAAAGCTGAGAAAACGGTATATTTCGATGCTAAATTCGATGGTGATAAGACAATAGAACATGCGCACAAAAGCTCGTGACTTCACGACCATTGAAAACAAAATTCGAAAAAAAGATGTTATGCTTCGAAATTAGGAAATTTCAGATTAATTTTTTTTTACATATTCCAGCTCAATTCTAAAAACTCAACGAAACAAGTTAATGATCCAAAATTCTCGGAGACTACTAACGTTATCGAGAAAAATCGCAAAAAAATTGAAGAGTTGATTAGGCTAATATATTTAGTTATGGGACATTTTGGGTTAAAATTGAACATTCTATTGGGATGAGTACATTCTGGAGCAATAGGAATTATAATTTGGAATAAAGCTAATTTTTCAACATTATCACATTACAAGCGAATAACTGATCATCTAATTGTGGTAAAATTTGTGGTTTGCACATGACGTTGATTCTCGGCCATTTTATTTCGACATTTTCAATCATTAGAACATAATGATACGATTTATGTACTGACGTTATTCATTTTCATGACATATTGGTTTCTCAGACGAAGAATAATTGAAATTTATCATCATTCTTAGTTACCAAGCGAATTCGTCGGAGATAATGAATAAATGGGCGAGGTTGCTCAAGTAGGTCGTTTCTTTGCACAAAACTTCAGGCAATGATTGAAGTACTCTCTTAGTGATTGACGTTGAACGACAATATCTTGAATGATCTCTTCAGAAAGATATATTGTCTATTAAAGCAGATATATTGGCTCATTGTTCCAATATAACTCCATGAATGCAAATGTACAATTGAAAGTAAATCTTATTCTAATTATATACTTAAGTAACTATGTAGCGAGGATCATTGATAAAGAATGAATTATTAAAATTAATATTATTATTTAAATACGGTAGGCTAAATCTGGAGATTGTGAAAAGTGAATAGTTATAATAGTTATAGCGAATAAATGAAAATGGAACAAGATTCAAAGACAATCACAAAATTCGAAGAATGACCCTTAGGGAAGTTATATCGAAAAAGTGACCACGTAAGTTAATTCTACCCATTAACAAATACAAGAAGCTATCTTCATGGACATTTTCAATAAGATGTTATAACATGACTTGATTCACAAAATTGAAATATAAAATATCCAACCAAACGGATATATCGCACTCATATCAGGAAAATATAAAATTTTTGGATAATGAGGGAAACAACAAGGAAAGCTGAAACCGGTGTACCACAAGATTCTGTCTTGGACCCACTAGTCAACTGTGGTTCTATGTATCTAAGTCGGGCATAGAGGAAATGATTAAATGCAAGATTGCCCAGTTCGCAGATGAAACTACAGAATATTGTTCCAGGAGACTTTTACAGATTTTTTCAGTGATGAACTCCATAATTCCATATTTCAAAAGTTGGAAAATAAATATAATCCAAGAAAAAGAGTTGTGTTCCATTTCCGTGAAACGAAAATGAAGAACATAGGATCGTGATGTCACATGGAATGATGGAAATATTGAGCCAAATATCTGGGTGTAACAGTTTCAAATTGAGTTAATTAAAGTTAGAATATCAACAATAGGTATCCCATTGTACTGGTAATCAGAACATCAGGAAATAATTACAAATTGAAACCTTTAATTTAAAACACATTATCACTAAACCGTACACAGAAATTATTCAAAATAAATTTTAAAAAGCACTGACGTGAAGTCGGAAATTTTTGTACGCCTCATACAAATTCCATCGAGCTGAAATTCCGTACTCGATTGTAAAATGGTGCCTCGATGGTTTGTGCGGAATTTCAGCGGATTCTGACGGATAGTTTCTGAAATATAAAATTTTTTAAGAAACAAATTTTTTCAGTTTTTTTCTAGTTATACGATGTTCACGAAATTCCCTCGGCATTCTACAAGTAATCGCCAGGTTTCAATTGGATCGGATTTGTATATTTTGGGTTATTGAGGAAATAACAATATAATTTCAGATGGGTATAACTTCGTAATCGTTTGGTCGATTATGCCCATTAATGAACTTTTTCGCATTCAGTTGCGCAATCTATTTTGAAAATTACAAGTCGTGGCTGCAAAGTTAGGTTTTGAAGGCCCTCGCAAAATTTCAGCGATATCGGATAGGTAGTTTCTGAGATACTTTCAAGTTGATACTGAGATTTTTTTCGAGGATTTTTTAGAAGTTTACCAGTTCACGAAATTCCATAAAACTTTGCGTGTCTGCACTCTACAACTAATTATCATGTATAAATTGTATCGGATCTGTATTTTTTCAGTTATTGGGGGAATAACAACAACATTTCAGATAAGTCTAACTCCAAAACCGTTTGTACGATTATATACATGAACGAACTTAAATGTCGCATTCGGATGCGCAACCTTATCGTGAAAGACTCTGACAGATTCGGATTTGACCTCAGATTCTTCATCGGTTAGTTGTATATAATCGTTCGAGACCATTTTCGGCAAAAAATTCGAAAATTTCAGTCCTTTGGGCACGATGTTCCCTAGAACATGCGCGTAAAAAACAAGAGCATACTAATAAGGAGGATAATGGGAATTCGAATAAAAGAATTTGACAAGGTGTCCATTAGTCAGAGCAGAGAACAATCATGAATGCAAAATATACCACCTCTTGGTAAAGAATATGTAAAATTAGTATGAAAAAATTTCAGATAATCCCCCTGCAATTGTGACGGGAATGAAGATTCAACCGAGTTTTGTGGTTGTGACTCCTCGAGATATGTGGCGTCGACAGGGAGCCATCCAACATAAGTGGTCAGGTCACCACTCAACCACCACCTATACCTCTTTGATCTACTCCTCCAATCTCTCCCTAGAGGGATGAACTTCTATCTTTCACACACTCATCCTTCCGGCACCATTTTAAGGTAGGTACGAAGCCTTAGAGCCAAGCTGCACGCATAAACGACTCACAGCATGGCCATAAGTGAAGGGTAACCTACACCGACTCAGTCATGTACAATCCTTAAGACGTCAAACACACAATTTTCGTTACGTATGCTGTCACAAGGTAGTTTTGTGTCGTTGTTGTCTATCTACTCAATTCCCGTTCATTTGCAAGAAGTTAGCGGTACCAAAACCTGCACCTTTATCTCTCCGATCTCCCGCTAATGTCACATCTTAAAAGTTTCACCCTAGCAAAAATGCACATTACAGGAGATATTCCAAGATGTTCAACCATCCCTGGTTTCCGAATGAAGTTCTGTAGTCCTCATATTCACCTAGTTTTCAGTATCCGAGGCGCATTCTTCAGTTTTTATGAAAAACATCTTGGTTCTCAATTCCCAGACGTCCCATTCGCAACAAACTTTAGCCCGTTATCTATGGTAGTTATTTCTCAATTATGCAGCATAATGTCTCTATTATCGCGACAGTCGGAGCTTGTACCATGTCTCTGGTAGGTGCGAAGTCTTAGAGACAAGCTACACGCATAAACGGGCCACAGCATGTCAATATGTGAAGCGGAACCTATACCGACTCAGTCATGTTCAATCCGTCAAACACACAATGTTCGTGACGTATACTGTCACAAAGGGTAGTTCTGTTTCGGTTTTGTCTATCTACTCAGTTCTCGTTCATTTGCCAGAAGTTAGCGCTACGAGAATCTACACCTCCATCTCCTCGATCTCCCGCTAAAGTCATAATATCCGAAAAGTTTCAACCTAGCAAAAATGCACATTACAGGAGATATTCCAAGATGTTCAATCATCCCTGGGTCCGAATGAAGTTCTGTAGTCCTCATATTCAACTAGTTTTCAGTATCCGAGGCGCATTCTTCAGTTTTTATGAAAAACATCTTGGTTCTCATTTCCCAGACGTCCCATTCGCAACAAACTTTAGCCCGTTATCTATGGTAATTAGTTCTCAATTATGCAGCATATGTCTCTATTATCGCGACAGTCGGACCTTGTACCATGTCTCAGGTGCGACTGATTTACGGCCGCAGTCTATCCGTCTGTCCGTAACGTTCCAGAGTGACTGATGGCGTGACGTTTCTCCGCACCGACTCCCTCATGCCCGGTCCGTATGTTCTACACGGCTGTTACTTGATTTGTGACCATGTTATGTGTCAATCCCGCCGGATAGTGGGAAGTACATGTATTCCTGATCAGTGCCTGAAAGTCTAATAGCCTGTTTTAATGGGACGTATGAGGTATTTAAGGTTGGATTGGGCGATCAACACCTACAAGTGGAGATGTAACCAAAGATAATGAGTCGTCGTGAGGATGGCGTATCTCTGGAATAACCGCTGGGTGTCTCTGTAAGTGCGAAATATTCGAATAGACCACCAATTCTCCATCAGTTAGGCTATTGTCATCATTTCAAGCAATTGTTGCCACAAAATTCGCATGAAAAAAGGCATGGAGTCGAAATGAACGCTTGTTCAATTTCATAGTAAGAGTGGTAACACATTCAGGTACTGATCTCGCAAAAGGCAGCTTGGTTTACAAGGAAAACAACTAATATTTTCTTAATATTTCCAACAATATATATTCGATCGATTTTAAAGGCTCTTGCAAAATTTCACCGATATTGTACTGCATTTAATTCAATAATTCCTTTAAAGTTTTCTGGTCATAAGATCCTGGAGGAATTCTGACTAAAATTTCGTTCCGGTATTCTTCAACTAACAACCGAGTTTCGATTCATTCAGAGCCTTATTTTTCGAGTTATTGGGAAATCAAAATTTCAAGTGCTATAATTCCGAAACCAGTCAACGGATTATGTGCATTAACGAATTTAATACGCGTATTTGGAGTTCGAACCTACCCTGCGAATTTCAACTCTGTAACTCATAGCGATAGAGAGTTATCGTGTCTACGGCGGACGGCTGGACGGGAGAATTGGGTTTGAGCTCTGATTCTTTATCAGTGGGTCGAAACTTAACGTTTAAGACCAATTTTGGCGCTCTTCTTCCTCTGAACAGAGTGCTTGTCAATTCGCCCAAATGTCTGTAAGTTTAGAATTTTTGGATGAAAATAGTCTTAAACGATTTGGTTCGACTCACTGATCAAGATTTCGTGGTCAAAATCGATTCTGTCCGGCCGGTCCGGCCGTTAACATGAGTAAAGTTATATGAGTGAAGTATCCTATTATAGGATATTATATATCTATATTATAGACCCTATATGCCCTTGAATAATCCATATGATGATGTAAATATATACTTTGGTTAGTTATTCACATTGGGTTCAGAGAAACTCCAGTGAAAATAAAACAGGAATATCGGCTAAGTTTGAATTGATATAATATAATTTTCAGAATAGTTTGAGGAATGAATAACTCGGATAAGTCCGTTATTTAATTTAGTTTATTTTATTATGTAGTTATCTTATAAGAATCCATTGATATTATTCCCAACTCTGAGAAACCGATACTTTCGGAGATATAATTTGTTAAAGTTTGAACAAGAGCGCCAAAGCTCCTGTCCATAGGGCTTTCCCACTTTTTTAGCCCAAAATTAGGCGTTCCAAGCATGAGTTCTGGTGGTATTGCTACAAAATAGAAATGAAAATATGAAAATATTAATTTTGTTTGATTCAAAAAATAAATGGAAAAGCACTGACATGAGGCACGCTTGTTCAAATTTATAGCCGGGACGGTCACCCATCTAGGTACTTGCTTAAGGCTGCTTGACTTGCAGAAAAAACTTAATCCCAATATTTCCGACAATATTGTAGGGTTATTGGAAAAATAGCACTCAGAAACGGATTTAGCCCATTAACGATCTAAGCTGAGATACTGATGTCCTAGATCTGCCCTGAAAATTCAACTCTCATTCTCAACAAAAATTCGAAAATTACAGAAATTTTTCTGTATCTATCTCATGAGATATTGAGGTTAAACTGTCCTAACCTAACCTAACCTATAATGGGAATGTAAATTATATGTTCGTTTTCAATTTACATAGTGTTTCACCACCAAATTTTGATTGAGCAGATTCCTCAGCTAAAAACAAGGCTAGTTTTACATAGAAAAAATTTTCGAATTCCCATTCCAGTTAGTTTTTATACTTATTCAAGCCATATTCGGTAAAAATGCAATGCATTTTTGAATAGTTACTTCATCTGTTGGTGCTTAGCATAGATGGCGTACATAAGGAATAAGAATACTGCCTGATGCTCAATTACTCTCAGTCTAAAATTTGTTATTGAAATTTAAAGTCGGTTCCTTTTGATATTCGATTTAATCAATCGCAATTGCGGAATAAATTAATAGAATAATAGAAGAATGAGTTATCTAATTTTTCTGTAAACACCAGTTCATTATAGACCCTATGAGAAAAGTATATAATGGTACCGAGTTTTCTTGGAACCCCATTTGCAAACTCAGCACCGAATTTTCGCCCGCCGCTGACTTCATAGACATAACATTCTCGGGTGTCACCAGAAATATACTGCTCCACAAAAGTTAAGGAAGTTCAGAAATTATGAGACTGTTTCTTTTTTTCTCAAATTCTTTAAATATGAGAAATCTGAATGTTTACTCGCTTATCTAACTCATTCTTTTGCCGATTTCTATATAAGTTTCACAGTTTCAGTTAAAAATTTATTTTTAGTAATTGTAGTATTGTACTGCAAAATCAGTTCACTTAAAAAACTGAAAAATAAAGTTCAGTAAAGAGTATGGGCTCCTCGAACGTTCACCACAGCCTGACGACGCCTTTGCATACTTTCGATCAGATTGTTGAAGCAGTCTTGATCAATTTTATTTCTCTCCAGAATTGCAGTAAGAGCCGTCTGAGTTCTTGAAGTGTATGTGGAGGTGGTTGATGAGAATCCAAAGCTGATTCCAAGCGTATTCAATGAGATTGTGGTCTGGCGACCGAGGGGGCAGGACCAAATGTGGAACACCACGGATTTCCAGAGAGTCATCGACAATTCTCGAACGATGAGATGGCGCATTATCGTCCAATAATAAGAAATTTGGCCCAAAAGTAGCATGAAACAAGGGAAGAATATTGTCAATGACTTGCGCTATGCAAATCTACGCTTTCATGGTAGCATCAAGTACCAACAATTCTATACGTCCATTGAAGCAAATGCCTCTCCAAACAATAACTGTACCACCTCTGAACGGATCAACTTCCTGAACCGATCTGTGATTTCTGGGCACCAAAGGACGGTCCATACCCGTAGACTATCCGAAAACCTTCTATATCTCGACGCATCTATGAACAATACAGACCTCCATTGATCGTTCCAATTCACGTGCGCATTTGCCTTTTCCATTCGAAGTCGCATATGAATTTGAGTTATTGGAATCCTTCTCAAAAGTCGTCGAGAATTAAGATTAACGCCTTGAATTCTCCGAAGAAGTGTTTCAATCAAAACCAAAACACCAGTAGCGTTCAAAAAGCACTGTTGAATGATTCGAAAAGTACTCAAAGGTTCTCTACGCGTAGAAACAGTCAGAAACCGATCTTGTGCAGGAGTGGTCTTTCGGTCACATTTCCAGTTTCTCCATATCGATGGACGAGCCGAGAAACCACGTTCTCACTAACTACCAATAGCCTTATTTTCTTCATCCGCACTCAGTTTACGTCTAGGCACTAATGCAAAACAAATTTTCAGATTTTGGATCAAAGTTGATTGTAAGAAAGTAAAACAATAAAAGATTCAGAACTCCCAGAAACGAAATCGACAAGAACTTGCCGGAAACTGAAAAAGTTATCAAACGAGGAGCAAAAAATGATTTTGAAATATGGTTGTAAACATTTTATTTCTCATAAATGAACATTTGGTGGACAAGAATCGGCAATTTTTCAAACGGTCACAAAATTTCTGAACTTCCGTAACTTTTGTGGAGCAGTATATTAAGGGCCTGTTTCACCACTTGCTGATAAAGTTCCGGATAAGCTATTCATAACTTATCCAACAGATAACCCTGAAAATTGTGTTTCACACGTGTCGGATAGGTTAAACTAGATGATAAACTCCCGGATAATTTAACACCTAGATGAAGTGGCCATTATATTTTTATTCGTTGGATAACCCAACATAGCATGCCAGGCGTCATTCATATGCGCAATGACATGTTACCCAGTGTATTTTAATAGGCGAAGATGTCATTCTTTCTTGAACTGTTTTTGGAGCAACAGCAGCTTTTTTGTGTGAACATGGATCTTTTCGAGTTTTTAGAGGAAGAGTTTGACACAAAAACGTCGTGAAATTAGAAACCGAGTTGAACATTTTGCTGAATACGACTATCAAAGTACGCAGTTGACTATGTACTATCTTTTATAGAAGACGACACAAAAACAACAACCAACAACCTGACAATGTCTATCCTAACCTCCTAAATTATTTGCAAAACATTCTGATTCTGTGCAACAACCATCACAGAGACATAAATACACAAGTTACAAGGCCCCACCTTACGTTTGCTTATGCAGTAGCAAGCATAAATGCGACGTTGCCAAACAGACCTCCCATCAAATTGTCAAATAGCTATCTAGTAGATATTTTAACTGGGACCCGCGTGATGAAACAGAATATAATTATCCGAAAGATTTATCCAGCAGATATTTTATCCGATGGATTCATATCCGGGACTTTATCAGCAAGTGGTGAAACAGGCCCTTAGACATAAATCTTCTTCTCCTACCCAAAGTCGAAGACGTAGTACTTCTTCAATATTTAAGGATTGAAAACCTCTGTTTTATTATCCTTATATTTTTCAATTCATATTTCAATGTAGCAAACCACACAAAATTAGTAAATCAATTCACGTCTTCGAAATTCAAATTCATTGACCACAAAGCGATGCTGAAATGATGTGAAAATGTATGGTAACCTGCGTAAGGTTTCACGTTATTACAATACATTCGGAACGTCTTTTCATCAACGGCTGTTTTTGTTCAACGATAATGTCATCCGAGACTTGAGTGTCGGCTTATTCCGGTTTTTCAAATGTGGCAGTCATAATAAGTTCATAAACACTCTATATGAGAACACCGGCATGCTTTCTTTTCATTTGAGAATCTATCAGACCTAGACGGAATCGAATTTCAAGTTCAATTCGTGTTGCGATTTTGTTCTCATACAAATTTAGAAGAGATGTAAATTTCACGAAGGTATATCGAAGAATTCCGAACTATTCTTCAGAATCCCCTGAAATTCCGCACATACCTTCGAGCCGCCATTTTAGATTCGAGTACCGAATTTCAGCTCGATCGACTTCGTATGAGGCGTGAATAGACAATGGAACACGCGCAAAAGCTCCTGACTACTCATCTATGATTTTAAAGAATTTTTGTGTTATTATTTCCTCAATAGTAGACCTTTGGATACACGCAAAGTAAAATTTAGCACCCACTGAAATTTTGAGTTTATATTTCGAAGTCGAGTGAAATCAACATATCCATCCGTTATCCTAAATACGTCAGGAGTTTTATCGTAAAGTATTGCAGATAAATTCATTAAACTTGATAAACGGCGAATTAACCACAAGCTTGTCATTTAAATCGATTACCTATAAGGGTTAAACATTGCAGGAAAAAAAGTTCCACTCCTCCCTTGTCATGCAAATAGCTACTACTCTGCGTACAGCTTGACAAGAAATCAGTTTTAGTCCAACTCATTAAAAATTATAAACTGAAAGCTTTCAATAACACGGGCCCATAATAGAGGAAGCTATATTTCAAGTCAATAATTTAGAGGATATTGAATATTGAAAAACCTTTGATGTGTAAGAATTCATCTGCAGCTTTTGATATCCAGGAGGAAATTAAAAACTACTCTTGTTCGTCGTTTCTGAATTCTGATTAGCCTTGATTGATCGGACAGTATAAATTTCCGGAAGATGTCAATGTATTTTCTAGCGGAAAATTGTTTCACGTAGAAAATTTTTCTACCAAATCCGAAATTGTAAACTAGTTAAATAATTATGTTGAAAAATTACAGAAAATTCTGTGATTCACTTTGCAGAAATATTTTGTTTGTATACGGAGTGAATTATTAATTATTGTGCATATAGTAACATGTGAAACAATCAAATAAAATATTCCTACCTACCGAGATAGAAGCGGTTATATTAATATTATTATTAAATTTTATGTTAACTAAATTAGTGAAATAGTAAGTACCTCATTTGAATTTACTATTAGAATTGATAAATTTTATCATCAACTTGGTTAAATTATTAACGACCCTCATGTGAAATAATAATATCTAATATAGGTAATTAGGTATTTCAAACATTCGTTATTACATTAAATGAGAGAAACTTCTGTGCTACCTACTCTACCACATTGACACAGAAGCTAATATTTTCGTAGAACACAACGAAGAATAAAAAAAAAACCTGAGTACTAAGGGAAATGAATACAGTACCACTATTTAAATTATACTAAAATATGCAAACTGATGGCCAAGCATGAAGAAATAATTTTGGTAAGGTATCAAAATAGTGGGGTAATATCATTTTTGTATATTTGTAATAAAACACCCTTTATCTCGGTGAGAAGAAAAATTTTATTTTATATGAGTTCATAATTAAAGCTAAGGTTTCTCCAGTTTTCATGTGGACAAATATTAATGACATACTCTATATATGTCGCATTGAAATGGATTTCTAAGAATTACATTATATTAAACGATATTAACTTTTCAGATTTTTATTTTAGTTTTTACCTTCACTATTAACTCAACCATTATACTTAATCGATCAGATTGAAATGTAAATACATAATACGATCCTTGGTTAACAAGAATGTTTCAAGTGTCATGAATTTCTGCCATGTAATTACAATGAGAATTAAATATTGAAAATTGGGTTTGTTCTAAGGAATTCTTATCAAAGGATTTTCAGAAGAGTTAGAATGATTTAATTTAAAAACTCCAGAACAATATTGTGTGACCATTTGTTCGCGTCATATATGACGCAAAAGATAAGATGAAATTGCGAAATAATATACATATCTATATGAAAAAGTTGGAAAAGCACTTAAGTGAGGTAAGTCTGATATGTCACGCTTGTTTAAATTCATAACTAGATCGATCTCCCATCCAGGTACTGAGCTTTCAGGAAAAAGGTTATATTATCCCCACATTTCCAACAATACGATTATACCGGGTGGCCCACAACAGGCGCGGATCTCGTTTTGAGGGTGTAAATGAGGATATTTTGATAATTTTTTTTGTGATGTGTGTACGGTGTTCAAAAGTACAATTTAAAATTATTTTCATATATACAGGGTATTCGAAAACAAAGATATAGACCAAAATTACATTTTTTTAAACGTAATACCCTGTATTTGACCTCAAAAATGGAATAGGTACCAAGCTCAAATTATGATGAGTTTATTCACATCACTTTATACCTTAGAAGCCCCATTTACGAGAAAATGGCGAAAAATTGAAAATATGGTGTTTTTTTAAATAGCAATTAATGAAGAAACCAGTTACGCCAGCGATACAGACAGTATTTTTTCAAGTAGACATATTGGCTACTCCTATCCAGAAAAAATTAATTAACTCTGGAATATACATAGTGATCATAATTAATTTTCAAACATCCACTACAAATAATGGTCAAAATTTATCTTATTTCAAATGGCACACCAGGTATTTCTATATCTCGTTGAACGTAAAAATGAATTTCGAAACTATCTTCATAAGGTTTTCCTACACCTAAACCTGATAGAGTATCAGCAAATTTCGGCTATTATTTGTAGTTGATGTTTGAAAATTATTTATGACCACTCTGTATATTCCAGATTTTGTTTCTGTATAGGAGTAGCCAATATGTCTACTCGCAAAAATACTGTCTGTATTGCTGGCGTAACTGGTTTCTTCATTAATTGCTATTTAAAAAAACTACATATTTTTCGCCATTTTCTCGTAAATGGTGCTTCTATAAGTGTAAGTATATAAAGTGATCTGAAAAAACTCAGCATAATTTTAGCTTGCCATTCCATATTTTAAGGTCAAATACAGGGTGTTACATTAAAAAAGATAACAATTAACATTGTTTTCGAAGACCCTGTATATAGAAAAATAATTTTAAATTGTGTTCTTGAACACCCTACAGTCTACACACATCACAAAAAAATATTCCCAACATAACTTAATTTACTCCCTCAAAACGAGCTCCTCGTTTGTGGTGAGCCACCTGGTATATCGGATCCAGTTTTAATCCAGAGCTTGTTCTGAAATACAGTTTTAAAGGCTCTTGCAAAATTTATATTCTTTTTTTCCTAGTCACACGAAGTTGTGTTCTTGTCTGTATTTTTGGGCGCATGTTCTAGGGGAACATCGTCCTATCATTTCGTCCAAATGTCTGTAATTTTCGAATTTCGAGCTGAAAATTGGCTAATAGACTAATTCGGACTCCCTGATCACGAATCCGGTGTCAGATTCTTGGGTGCCGTCCGGCCGGCCGGTTTCCCGGCCGTAAGCACGATAACAGGAGCACCGAAGGTCCTATCAACTTCAAACTTTCAGGGTAGGTTTCTGATCAAAATGCGACGGTTAAGTTCGTTAACGGGCAAAATCGGCCGGACGGTTTAGGAGTTATAGACATTTAAAATTTTGAGGTTATTTCCCTGATATTTCAGGAACTAAAGAAGATGTTGAATCAAAACTTGGTAGTCAGTTCGAGGATATAAACGCGCAACTTTTGGCAAAATTCTGTTATGATCGAAATGTTGGTAATTTTTAAAAAAATATTTCTTTTAATTTTTTCGAAAAAAAAATTTTTTTTTCGTGAACTATTCATCAAATTGCAACAAAAACTTGTACTAACGTCAATTGTAGTATTTTGCAACATTGTGCAAAATTTTGGCTCTATACGATTTCAATTTCTGGAGATATAAGACAAAATGTGTCAAATTTCCTGGGTCTCTCTCAGTATTTTCATCGATTATTCTATGAACTCTTTGAATTCCACCGAAAACAAATTCAAAGACATAAACATAAAGAATCAAGTCATAGTTTAGACGTCGAAAGAAGGACGATGTTGATCGACTTGAAAAGGTACCTATTTCAAGAAATGCAATAATGAAATGCTTAATTTTTTTTATGGTCACAGAAAATCGTCACAAAAATCTATTTACCTCATTTGACGGCTGTTTGTCAAATCAATTAATTCCAATGATTGATGTCAGATTTCCTACATACCAAGTTCAAACACATTTTATTATATGGAAAACACTTATTATGATCACGTTCTACAGGAATTGATACTAAATAGAAGCTAGATGAAGATTATTGTAATGGAAAATTTGTGTTCCAGAATAATATTAAGGTATTCAACATGATACTGCTTTTTTTCTTTACTGGTTCAACTAACTATTGAATTTCATTTCGAACAGATTAATCAGTATTAATCGAGTAATTGTGAAATCAAAATTTGTAGATGGCTATAACTAATCCATTGAGTTTATAATTTGGAAATAATTATCCGATAAAAAATTACCTTGACATCCAAAAAAATAAGCCCCCAGCAAAAAATAAGGGTTATTTATGCGTAGTAAATGCATGTAGGCCAGTAGGACGGTTAAGCCCTCCTCAAGAAAAGGTTAGTGTCCCTCGAACTTCCCTCATAACATAATCAAAATTAAACTAGTAAGCGAGAGCTTGAGCGTAAAACCTCCATCCCCCACACCCCCACCCCTCCAATTACCGGCGGGCGCCCCAAATCATCACATCAAAGAAGTTGAAACACTGTCCGATCAAGTCTATAAAACAGGAGAGGAGATTGAAATGTCCCGTGACGTGGCGTGAGTCCGTCAAGTAGGCCAGGGTCTGGGGGTGAGAGACCCTTGGGGGTGAGACGCGGGAACGGGGGATTGTCGCTGTAGCTGCCCGGGCAGACGTCTTTTGACCTGAGCGTGCATTGCTTTGAGCCACAGACTGATCGATCGAAGAGCTGACGCTGACGGGAGACGGACAGCTACGGAGGGTGATGCTTGGGAGGGAGTCGGGGGTTTGGGGACCGATTCGAATTTCAGACAGAGCGGCGATGCTGATGCAGGGCTGCAGCGCGACACGGTGTTCTTCGTCTGACCCGCGAGGCATCGGTTCAAGGGTCGATTTCATTTCGCGTGGATTTTATTAAGATATCAGGAGTGGTCAGGTGGAGTTTGTCTGGGGGATAATCAGAGGGTTGGTGAAGGTTCAATTTTTATTTTATAGCGTTGAATTCCGATAAAGCAACATTTATATCAAAATAACGGTCCTGACAGAAGATGCCCGGCCCAAATGTTGGCTTCAGCGAACATTTTTTCGATATTGAAATTTTTGATAAATTATGTACACATTCGAAGTTAGACCTTTCAAGGTTTTCATTTCGTCATTGTTACGATTTGCTATTTCGCACAGCAAAATCAAAATATTAGTGCAAATTCCCCTAACTCTCAACAAAAAAAGTTGTCAACAGTTTTTTATTTTCGACGTGTCTGGAAAGAATTTCCTGTATCATGATGTGATTTGCATTGATCGAATTTGAAATGTCAACACTTGTCATGTCATTCATATCTCCCTATGCTCATGTTTATATTGTCCACTATTATTATAAATGACATGACATGACTGTCAAATCGGCCAAACCAGTTTGAAAATGAGAAAAAATGCTGAGATATAACAAATCTTGGTGAACATGATGATAGGATTCTGAAACCAGTCTCGCAAGTTACAAACAATTAATGGAAAATAGTTAGCTATCCAAAATACGATTGAAATTTGTTTTTAATTGCACACTTTCCTGAAGTCCCATGTGAAAAACTCGATGTCAAATTCCCAAACAAATATGTAGTCTTCAAAGTGAAAATATCCGAGGAAAAATTCAAACATGAATCCATTTATTTGGCCAGAGGGAGATAAATTAGATATCTTGTATTTCTAACGCATAATCAATTTTTTTTATTTTACAGAGTTCGGGAGAGGAAACATTTAATAAATTCTTTGCTAATTTTCAGGAAGTGCATACACATGCACAGTAGAATTTTTTGTATAAAGAGAAAAAAGGTTGTTCTTTTTTTGCACAGGTTTATCTGACTGTATCGTTTGGGGTGAAAGTGGCGGAGAAGTAGTTCCTCCCTTTCATTAAAAATTAACCGGTCTAATGACGTAGATCCTGAAAATTGCTCAGTTGAGTTTTTTGTTGACTACCCTGTATAACCCACACTCTTCGTAAAGTATTGCGGTAAAATATTTCATATATATTAAGAGATCCGATTACATGAATGTAAGGGTTCTGATTATTCATTATTTTTCAACTATTTTGGGGCTATGTTTTTGCCCTGGGCGAATTTTGCACAATTGTGCACTGATAAAGAATGGACCGTAAATTGGTTTGTATTAAAATGTCCCGGTCGAGAAATTTTATTTTCACAATATTTCCAAAACTACAGACCGATCGAGCTGCAGTCTAGTATTCAATTGTAACATGATAACTTCAAGGTCCACGCAAAATTTCTGCAAAAATTTTTGAAACAATTTACCATATTAATGTAATATTTTTTAGCCATCAGAAAGTGGAGATTTCAGCGAACAAAAAGCCCACCGACTTTTTTTTAAAAAACAGATATTTTGACGGGAGAAGTTTTTCGATATAACGCCAAAATAAGGTGAAAATATAAATATTTCAAATCAAAAAAATTACAGTGTGTTTGGGACATAAAAAGGTAAGTTTTCACCAAATTTCGTGACAATTTTTTTTTCTGTAAAATATAAATTGTACATATTAAAAACCAAAAACTTGGTTATTTGAATTTATCACTTAAATTTTGAGGTTATGTGGAAATAGTGTAAATACAAAAGTTGTAGATCATTTTATTACCTACAACTTTGCCATTTAACTTTTTACCATAGGACTTCCCTTCCCATTTCCTGACCTTATTTTTCCAATTAGTTTACGCATACTATTATCTTTTTTGTTTCAGAAATTATCGACCCTGGTTCACAGTAGATTCACAAGCGAGTTCACAACACACAGGAAGAACAACCTTAGTTTGTCCGAAAGAGTATATAAATTCGATACTAAAAAATACTCAGAATTCATTCACGATTTTTCCTCCATTTAAGAGTCAGGAAAGAGACTAGGATGGAGAATCTTCGATTCAAAATTTCATCTGTCGAAATACTACATACATGGGAAAAAAATTGCAAATCACACAATTTAAGTGGTGACAACGTATGGATATCATATTAGACATGTTCATTTAAATATTTATTTTATAGTGATTTATATAGTTCCTATCAGACAGTTTATGAAAGAAATCTGAAAATAATAACAATTTAAAAAATGGGTTCAAGCCCTGTGGACAGGAGTTTTCTGGCGCTCTAGTTCAAACGGACAAATTATATCTCCGAAAGTATTGGTTTCTCAGAGTTGGGAATTATATCAATGTATTCTTATGATAGAACTGCATCATAAAGGAAATTAAATTCAAATAATAGTTTATTTATCAAGATTAAATGAGCAATCTGAGAATGAGAACTGCACCATGGAAGAAATCAAATTAAAATAGCTGAACTGAATTTGACTCTCTCTTATAGAACAGGATGAAATGTACGAGTATGAACACAGATCACATAATAAAGCTTAGATAGAATAATTATAGCATTCTGTGAAAACATAGAAGTACGATTCATTATTGAAATTTAGAAAAATCATATCTCCGAAAGTATTAGCTTGTTAGAGTTGAAAATGATATCGATGGATTTCAATGGTGAAACTGCATCTTAAATAAAAATTGAATTTGAAATTTGTTGCATAAAAAAAAATTTTTTTTTTCGTTACTCCGAAACCATTTGGCCTATTTTGCCCAATAACGAACTCAACCGAGATGTTCATCTCCCTAATCTACTCTGAAAATTGCAACTGCCTAGCTCATTCCGTTCGAGAGTTATTGTAGAAAACATTTTTTTAAATTTTGAAAATTTTTTTTGACACTTTGCGGTAACCTGGTCAATACAAAAATTCACATGCGTATAAGGGTCATGATTCTACAATTTGATGCTAAATTTCAGATAGATCGAGTGATCGGTTTCGGAAATATTCATTAAAAAAATGTATTACTAAAATCGGCCATAACTGCGAAACCGCTCGATAGATTTCGCCCATTAACGAACTTGTCCGAGATATTTACGCTCCAAACATACCTTGCAAATTTCAATCCTCTAACTGCTTTCGTTCGAGAGTTATCGTGCCTACGGCCGGGCAGAAACGATGTCGACCTCGGATTCTTGATCAGTGAGTCGAACCAAATCGTTTGAGACCATTTTCAGCCAAAAATTCGAAAATTACAGACATTTGGGCAAATTGATAAGCAGTCAGTTCCGAGGAACTAGGGCGCCAAAAAGAGGAATTAACCACGGTGGTGCAATACAGAGGAAAAATGTTTCATACACAGTGAAATTATCCAATGATTTTAATAATTTAGATCAAGTATCGGATTACACTGCAATCCTTCCTCAAACAAAAGAGTGCATAAATGTGCAAATTTTTGTCAATATCAAAGTTCGGGACCACTCTTCTCTACCTCGCCTCATTCCCTACCTTGCGACTTTTATTGCCACCTTATAGCATATTACCAAAACCATGGTCCCGAAATAACCTGTTTAGGACCAAATTGTGACCTGACAATTAGATATCTTCCGGCCTTTTGATCTTCAATGTCTTGGTGATGGGCAGACATATCATTTGGTAAATTGATTCGGCCCATGAGCTATAAAATTTTCGGCGCTAGTCAATTTCGAACGAATTATATAGAATTTAATACGTTTATATTTATTGAGGACCGGAAAATTATCTTGTAGGAACATGAAAGCGGTGAGGTCATCCCAGGGAATTTGTGCATAATGGTAATTTCACTAAGTGCCAAGGAGATTTGATGAAAGTTGGGGGATATAGATGAAAGTCCTCTGAATGGACCCTTGTTACCGCCTCTATGGCGTCTGCAAGAATTTGATCGTGAATGAAGTTTTTTAATGATATAAATTAGAACGATAATAATATTGACTAGATCTATTGTGATGATTTATTATTTCCTTCATTGCTTAACCGTATCCAATTTTTCTAAATTCCAGTGTTCACGTTATTTTAAATTATAGGAATACATTATGTATACTTTCAATTACATAAAAGTGGCTATTCATAAGGACAACAACATTTTTTGAAGACCAAGATGCGATTTTAAGAAAACGATAGAAAATATTTTAAAATACCTTCTCCTTCTTAGGATCTTCCGGGAATATTGCAACAGACAATTTTAAGTCCTATGGAAAAAAGTTAAATGGCAAAATTGTAATAAAAAGATCTACTTTTGTATTTACACATTTTTCATATCACCTCAAAATGTATCTGAAAAATTCAAATAACTCAAATTCAAATAATTTTTGTTTCACGAAATTTGGAGAAAACTTAGCTTTCATGTCCCAAACACACTGTAAGTTTTCTGATTTAAAATACTTATTTTATCACCTTAGTTTGACTCAATATCGAAAAAGTAGCCTAATATTCAATCATAAATTCTCACGTAAATATATCCGCTTTTTTAAAAAGGTCGGTGGTTTTTTGTTCATTGAAATCTCTTCTTTTTGATGATGTCAAAAAACATATACATTACTATGGTAAATTTTCTCAGACAATTCGGCATTCGGATGCGCAACCAATGCTGAAAGTGACTATCTCTTTATTTTCGAAAGTTAACGTGGCAACGTTTTCGACAAAATATTCGAAAATTACAGACATTTGGGCAAAATAATAGAACGCTCTTCCCAAGAACATCCGAGCAAAAAAATAGATAAGAATTTGGAAAGACCGGAAAACAATATAGTTCGTGATTAGGGATGAAAATAAACGATGATTCAACCGCTTAAAATATTATGGTGATGAAGGAGGAGGGAGATGAATATTAAAAGTGCGTAAGAAACTGCTATACAGGGTGAATCCTGATAAACTGTACATATTTCATACAGAGATAGAGGACACTTAATCGGTTCCAAAAATAACCCACATTAGGGGTTCTCAACCATTCATTCGAATTATACAGTGATTTTCAATTGTGAGTCATATTTTGGAAATGTTCCATTTGACCAACGAATTATCACAAATTCATAAAACAATGTATGTAGGAGGACTGCGTTGATACTTATAAAGCAGGAGTAACGGATGAATTTCCAGAACCGGACTCTATTTTTCCAGTATTTTCAGAAATCATTAAGTACCTTCGTATATAGAATACTAGAAAACCTGATGTGGGTGTTAAAAAACAGAAATACGGGCACTTGGAGCGTACATTTTCTTGATGTCCTAAGTTATGAAAATACTATACCAGAATGTATGAAATGTAGTGCCCAGTAGGATAACATCAGTTCTAATCTCCTCAATATAAAAGCATGTCAATATTCAGGGACTCTTATTTCAGATTGGTTTTTTCAAATAGTAGGATAAATCGCCCTGTATATTGACTAGCAGAAGATATTAATACACACTACACAGGCTTGGAAATTTCAACATACAACATGGAACACATACAAATATGGAAAAAATTAATGAATTTGGGAAACCACCTGATTTTTGGCGCTCTAGTTCATCGGAACTGAGTTCTTATCAATTTGCCCAAATGTCTGTGTTTTTCGAATTTTTGGCTGAAAATGGTCTCAAACGATTTGGTTCGACTCACTGATCAAGAATCCGAGGTCGAAATCGATTCCGACCGGCCGGCCGGCCGTAGGCACGATAACTCTCGAACGAAAGGAGTTAGAGGATTGAAAATTGCAAGGTGGGTGTGGAGCGTAAATATCTCGGACAAGTTCGTTAATGGGCGAAATCCATCAAGCGGTTTCGGAGTTATGGCCGATTTTGGTAGAACACATTTTTTATGAATATTTCCGAAACCGGTTACTCAACCTATCTGAAATTTAGCATCAAATTGTAGAATCATGACCTTTATAAGCATGCGAAGTTTTGTATTGAACAAGTTTACCGCAAACTGTGAAAAAAAAATTTTCAAAATTTTTAATTTTTTTTTCTACAATAACTAGGCAGTTGAAATTTTCAGAGTAGGTTAGGGAGATGAATACCTCGGTTAAGTTTGTTATTGGGCAAAACAGGCTAGATGGTTTCGGAGTAACGAAAAAAAAAATTTCAAATTCAATTTTTATTTAAGATGCAGTTTCACCATTAAAATCCATCGATATCATTTTCAACTCCAACAAGCTAATACTTTCGGAGATGATTTTTCTAAATTTCAATAATGAATTGTACTCCTATGTTTTCACAGAATGCTATAATTATTCTATCTAAGCTTTATTATATGATCTGTGTTCATACTCGTACATTTCATCCTGTTCTATAAGAGAGAGTCAAATTAATTTCAGCTATTTTAATTTGATTTCTTCCATGGTGCAGTTCTCATTCTCAGATTGCTCATTTAATCTTGATAAATAAACTATTATTTGAATTGAATTTCCTTTATGAAGCAGTTCTATCATAAGAATACATTGATATAATTCCCAACTCTGAGAAACCAATACTTTCGGAGATATAATTTGTCTGTTTGAACTAGAGCGCCAGAAAGCTCCTGTCCACAGGGCTTGAACCCATTTTAATCCTGAATTCAAAATTAGATTTAATTCATTTTTAGCCACAATTAATTTTTATTTGAGAAACACAATACGAGAAATTGCATTTTGATTTTTATTTATCATCATTTGCAATCAATTTAGTTCGGTTTTAATTTCAATAAGTAAATATTTTGGTGTTTTCAACGCATCGGAATCAATCGAATCAATATTAAGTTTATTGAAAAGGAAGGGTTAATATGCATATTGATAATCTGTTACGCCAGCTATGAAGGAATCAATGTACCCCTTACAATTAAAAATTTTTATAAATTTGTGATAATTTGTTTGTCGAATGGAGCAATCCTAAATAATTTCCCCTATTCATCGATCTCTGTATGAAATATGTACAGTCCATCGGGATTCACCCTGTATATGTATGTACTAATATAATGAATCCAAGTGTGTTTGCCAACTTGTGAAGTAATTAATCATTAAATTATTTTCTATTCACTCTGGATGCACGATATTCCTACTTTTACACTCTCTTCGAGACACCAAGCATGATACCATGGAATATCCACCAAGAATACGTTACAATCAGAATATTCTGTTTAGCGCAATTATTACAGATTTATTCATAAAATTTCTCATTCTTGATAAACTGGGGTTATAATTTACTACAACGAGCTTTCAGCCTTTCTTGAAACGTTGTTGCCACATATATAAATTAAGAGTGAATTGACAATATAATATAAAGTGAAATGCCACTTTATACCATAATTACTGTTTCTTCGAATGTTCCAACAATAAATTTATCCGTAATGGGATATTTGCATATGAGTTAGTCCTTGTGAATCACCTACTAATTCACTTAAATAACCTGCTTGTACTCTTATATTAATATGTATAAAACGTGATATGCACACTCATTATGCTGAATATCGTCATATTATTTTTCTGAATTCGTGGTGGGTTGGTTGGGTATTAAAATATCTATAATATACAAAAAAATACTTTCACTCTAAGACTGGAATAATTTTGAGGGTCGTTGCAACATATTTAATCGGGTTGATGTAATAAATGCATTTCTTCAATTTTTTTATTCGTTCAAAAAATTTAAATCAGGTTAGCAAAAGCTCACTGAGTGTCAGGGTAATTACTTCGATGAAGAATTAATGGTGCATTATTTTTGGCTTGTCCCCCTGAGTTCCTATCATTTTGCCCACGTGCCTTTCATTTTCGAATTTTTAACACTGATAAAGAATCTGTAGTCAAAATTAAGTGTGTCCGGCCACCCGTCCGCTGTGAAAACTTTCTTCATTTCGTCAATGAGCAAAATCCGCAGAGAAGTTCTTGGGTGAGCCATCTGGAATTTTGTTTTCCCAATATAATCGAAAAATATTAGTTAGTTGAAAAATACCTACAAGAAAACTCATGCTAAAATATGAGGATCATATGACTAGAAATAGTTTAAAAAAATTCTGTTTCTCAGAAACGATAATCAGATATCGCTGATTTTGCAAGAGCCTTCAAAATCTTACTTTACAGCTAAGTTTAAGATTAAACTCGATCACATTTGGTTGCCTGACATATCTGTGATAATACCGTAATAATAGTTCTTGAGTACGTAGTAAATTTTCGAAATTTACCCATATTTTTCCTGCTTATAACTCTTATGTCAATATATTTTTTCGTTAACGACGGGTATTTCTGTCATAATAATTCCTCCATATTTTGCAGGGTAATATCAAACTTTGAGTGCCAGTCAAAACGCTAGCATCGACATTCTAAAGGATATATATTAATATGTAAGCCAACCCTGTGCATTCCATAAGGACGGCGACACTGACCGTCAACTGCTGAGTATGCATAATTAGTTTATAAGTAAGGATGTGACACATTGTTGCGGAGAGTTAGTAGATAGATTCGATAGATGTAACATTGTATAGTCTTTTGAATAAAACGTTCATTTTATAAG
The DNA here is from genome assembly GCA_937662695.2 of Halyzia sedecimguttata. Lineage (NCBI taxonomy): Eukaryota > Metazoa > Arthropoda > Insecta > Coleoptera > Coccinellidae > Halyzia > Halyzia sedecimguttata. Next base: position 101,208,302 of record OW569414.2, read on the forward strand.
TTCTTCCCCAATTTTTTTAAAAACGTGTTTTCGAGTTGAGATTATATTTTTGGCGACGAGGATGGGATGTTGTTAGTATTTTTGGAAAAATAATACGTGAAAATTATTTCTTTGAACAATACCCGAAAAAGTGCGAAAATTTGTGACGTCAATCCTGTTAAGTGAAACTGATCAAGAAGTAGCAACAATCACACGAGCGAACAAGAGTCCAAGACGAAAGGCTGCATCCCTGAAAAGAAGTGTTAGGTGAACCCTCTCTGGCCTGCTTGCGAGCTTACCAACATCTGAAGACACACCTGTGGATTGATCGAGTAGCGCCCTTCAAACCAGGACCGGAAGTAACGAAAGTGAGTTGATCTATTAACCTCCTAGTTTTCCTATTCCCTAGACCAAAGGAATATTAGATTAATTTTTTTTATTATTTTGTAAGAAACAAACTGAGTATATCTCATATTCCAAAATTGAGAATTTATTAGAGCAATTTAAAAATTTAAAAATGACTCAACCAACAATTAGTCACGCAAATACTGATATTAATGATTTAAAATTATTCGGAGATCTCTTACCAAAATTTAGTGGAAATTCTCACGAATTACAATCATTTATTGTAGAGATAGAAAATTATATAGAACAGTTTGGTTCAACAGGAAACTCTAGAATAAATCAATATTGTTTTGCCATGATAAAATCTAGAATCATTGATGAAGCTCGAATAATTATAAATTCAGGACCTATTCCAAATTCCTGGGTAGAATTGAAACAAGCATTAATCAATAAATTTGGATTTAGAATCAACTTTGATGTTCTGCAAGATGAATACCAAAATATGCGCAGAGCGAATAAAGAACCTCTCCTAAATTTCTTAGAGAGAATCAAACAAACAAAATTGCAATACGATTATCAATTGCAGATGCAAGGATTTAATAAGAATGAAATTACAATTTATAGAAATATTTCAGAAAAAATTGGGCAAAGAGTAATTTATAATAATGTAGATGAAAATGTTAGAAATCTATTAGATAATAATGAGCGAAACTTCGATGATACCTGCAAAATGTTAGAAAATAGAGAGATAAAGAGACAACAATTAAATTTTACACCAAATTTAAGTCCATTCTCACATAATTCCCATGCAAGTAAAGTGAAGATAAATTATTCCCCTTATTATTCGATTCCAAATCAAAATTTTTCTAGACAAAATATACGCCCCCATATCATTAATAACTCAAATCAAAATTTCCCAAGTCAGCCCATACGCATACAACCAATTCAAAATACAAATCAACCAAAATATTTTACCAATGAACAAGTGTTTGGAAAACCACCGGATGTTTTCAAACCTAATCCTAATTATAAACCAGCTAATAAACCAGAACCAATGTCTATACGAACGAGAATCGTACCGCAAAAGCGATTTAATGAATCGTCAAGTATACGACAACCTAAACCCAATTATCAACCGCGAGAAAATTATTTTAGGCCAAGAGCACCACCCAATTTTTCATCGGAAGAATTAACCAATACAGAACAACAAATTGAATTGTCCCCAGATGAACAATTCAACGAAATCTATAATCAAAATAATTACGAAATAGAAGAAGAAATTCCCAAAGAAAATCAATCTCCAGAGATAGAATATGAAAATTTTCCAGAAACTGCCTTTCAGTCACACATGACTTAAATGTTAATGAAGAAAGAATTGCCAGTCTCCCTTATATCAAATTAGAAAACCCACCATGTAAATTATTAGTAGATTCAGGAAGTTCAATTTCAATCATAGATCCAATTATTGCTTATAACTACTTTCCAAATTCCGTTTATAAAGAGAATACATATTTTACGACAGCTACAGGCAAAGACTCTTGTAACAATAAAATATTATTTCCTCTCGATATATTTGGTTACAATACAACCTATCCCTTTGTTGTCTATAAGTTCCACCCCCAGTATGATGGTGTTATAGGTTACAATGTGATGAAAGATTTGCAACTTATTTTGGATATGAAAAATAAAATTTTAACTAATGGAATCGTTTCACACAAACTTCATTTACAGCAAATAAGACCGCGAGAAGAAATACCTGTCGAACTAGATCATCTAGATGACAATTTAAAAAATCAATTAACCAAAATTTTACAAAGTAATAAATCTGTTTTACAATTACCAGGACAGCCATTAAATTTCACAAGCAAAATTAAACACAATATAAGAACCATTGATGACAACCCCGTATACGTTAAACGATATAGATATCCCGAAATTCACAAGGAAGAAGTCAAAAATCAAATCGAAGACCTTTTAAGCAAGAATATAATAAAACCGAGTATTTCACCCTGGTCATTTCCGATAGTCATAGTTCCCAAAAAAGCAGACAAATCAGGTAAACAAAAATGGCGAATTGCAATAGATTATCGAAAACTCAATGAGAAGACAATTGATGATAAATTTCCAATTCCGAATATTGACGAAATTTTAGATAACTTGAAAGGAGCAAAATTTTTTAGCACTATAGATTTAGCATCAGGATACCATCAAATTGAACTTGATAAGGAATCCATAGAGAAAACTGCCTTTGCTACGGATGACGGACATTTCGAATTCTTACGAATGCCCTTCGGTTTAAAAAATGCACCATCAACATTTCAGAGAGTAATGAATGAAATTTTACGACCTCTTTTAGGAAAAAATTGTGTAGTATACATGGACGATATCCTAATATTCTCCAAAGATCCAGATAAGCATTTAGCGGATATTCAGACAGTATTAGAAGTGCTCAAAAAGGAAAATTTCAAGATACAATTAGATAAATCATATTTTTTCAGAAATGAAGTGATGTTTTTAGGATTCAAAATTTCAGATAGAGGAGTTGAACCCAACCCAGAAAAAATAGAAGCTGTAAAGAATTTTCCAATTCCGAAAACACCTAAAGAAATAAAATCATATTTAGGCATGATCGGCTATTACAGAAAATTCATTCCAAATTTTTCTAAGCTTACCAAACCACTGACACAATGTTTGAAAAAAGACTCAAAAATCAATTTAGAAAATCAAGATTATCAAGAAGCATTCAATATTAGTAAAAACATGTTGATAAATCATCCGATTTTACAATTCCCGGATTTCAATCAACCATTCACCCTTACAACCGATGCATCGAAGTATGCACTAGGTGCTATTTTAGGACAAGGCAACCCCCCTAGCGATTTGCCTATAGCGTATGCCAGTCGAACATTAAATAAGTCAGAAATTAACTATTCGACGATTGAGAAAGAGTTGCTATCAATTGTTTGGGCTACAAAACATTTCAGACCCTATTTATTTGGTAGAAAATTCGTGATTTATACCGATCATCGACCACTGACTTGGTTATTTTCACTAAAAGAAACTTCTTCAAGATTGATGCGTTGGAGGATCAAATTAGATGAATTCAATTTTGAAATAAAGTATCGAAAAGGTGTAAATAATAATGCGGACGCTCTTTCCAGAATTCGAACCGAAGATATAAATGTTACTGAAAAAGAACTGTTGTTATCAGATTTAGATTCAGTTGTTCCACATATATCTCATGAAGATTTAGACCTGAGAAAAGAAGACTTTGACGAGTTGATCGCAATGAACATAGACGAAAATTCTGATACCGAAACTGTACATTCTAATGAAGAAGACCCAATTTTAGAAATTCCCTTTACTGAACGAGCAATTAATGTATTTCAGTACCAAATTATCATAAAAAGCGGAAATAATTTCAATGTTACTAAATTAAAATTACATAATCAATCGAAATTGAGACTGATCGTATCTATTTCGGAAGAAAATCAATTTACCAAGTTGTTGAAAGAATTTATAGTCCCTGATAAATCATATGGCATTTTCTTTCAGAATAAAAACCTTCAAACACCATTTATTCAATATTCCCAAAAACTATTCAAGTCAGGAAGTTTCAAAATCAAAATTTCGAATACTCTTTTAGAAGATATAGAAAATGAAGAAGATCAAATAGAGAAAATTAAACTTTATCACGAAACTAAAACCACTCATAGAGGAATCCAAGAAAACGTGGAAAGCATTAAGAAAAAATTCTATTTCCCAAAAATGTTATTGAAAGTCCAGCGTTATGTTAATAGTTGCGATATTTGCCAGCGTCAAAAGTATGAACGCCAACCTAACAAATTAATTTTCAAACAAAATCCTATTGGAGAAAAACCTTTTGAACATTTATACGCTGATACGATTAATATTTCAAAAATACCATGTCTCACAGTAGTAGACTCATTTTCCAGACACGGACAGTGTTTCATTCTGAGAAGTAAAACGGCAGCAGAAATTGTAGAATCTTTTATTCGATATTTCTCGAATCATGGAACGCCTGGGAAAATTACAACAGATAATGGAACGGAATTCAAGAATGCATTATTCCAAGAATTCGCATGTACTCATAATATAACAATTCATTACGTGACAAATTATAATCCGACATCAAATTCGATTGTTGAGAGATTTCATTCTACCTTAATAGAACAAATAAGGGTTATTGAAGATAAAAATTTGACCTTAAGGGAGAAATTAAATAGAGCCCTTCTGAGTTACAATAATTCCATACATTCTACCCTTAAATACAGTCCATTACAAATTATCAAATCAGACTTAAATTACAGCATCCCTGTCGAATACACTGAAAATGAAAAAGTCTCCAATTATATTGAACAATATAACCAGAATATGAAAGAAATTTCGAAGGTATTAACGGAAAACAACAAGAAAAATGAAAATAGAAGGCAAAAAGCAAATGAGAATCGAGTAGAAGCTGTTATTTTAGATGAAAATCAAAAATCATTCCTGAAATTACCGGCAGATGCGAAACTGAAACCGCGATTTAAAGAAGCAAACGTCAAAATTTTAGATAATGTCCTTGTAAAAGAGGCGACTAAAGGACACGTCTATCATAAAAATAGAATTAAACAGAGGAAAAAATAATATTTATCATCTGTTTCAGGATGTTACTCTTCCAAATATCAATCATCCTATTTTTACTTAAATCCCCATTTTGTCTGAAATCGAAAGAAATAAGAAATAACATTATCTCATTTAGTGGTCCTAAGACGTTCATTATAGAAAAAGATCATGTTCTCATGTATCACTACAACCTTTCTCAAATTGAATCCATCCTGACCAAACACGAAGAAATTCTAAGCGATTTAGGTAAGGAAAATAAAACTAAAGATACTGCGACGCAATATTTGTTCGAGTTGACAGTAAACCAACTTGTTTCAAATAAACAAACTTTACATGAATTAATTCCATCAAGGAGTAAAAGAGGCCTTGTTAATGTAGGAGGAAGAATTTCCAAATTTCTCTTCGGCACTTTAGACGATGAAGACGAAACTCTTTATCAGGAATATTTTCGAATATTACAGAATGATGTAGGTAACATGGAGGTAAATCAAGGAAAAATTATAAGTATAATCGATGAAATATCTGATAGATTTCAAAATCAAACCAATATCATGATAAATCAAATCAATAAATTCATGAAATTTCAGCACATTCTTGACAAAATTATACTTTTGCAGTTTGAACAAATTAAAATATCCAGAATTATCTCAGAAATAAATTCAGCCGTTAGTTTTGCTAGACTGCATTTGCTACACGAGTCTATTTTACCTTTGAATTATTTTAGGAACTATATTCAAAATAATGACTTACTGAAACATTTAGTATACTTGAAAGATTTTTATTCAGTCTGTTTCACATCAGTAAAAATTGAGAAATCACAGATTATATTTGCTATAAGAGTACCTTTGGTAAATCCTATTCCCTATGATACTTATGAACTGAAATTTGTCCCTTTCCTAAATATCCTCCCAATAGATCAACCAAAGTATCTACTAATACAACAGGAAGAAATCATATGGTCCCTGTATGAAGACTGCCAAAAAGTGGAAGAATGGATGCTGTGCCCACAAGATAAACTAGTGAAGCCCCCTTTGTGTTTTAGTGCATTTGTGCGAGAGAAACGTGAAAATTGTACTAGGAAAAGTGCCCCTATTATTAAAGACTTACAAATCCTACCCAATGGACAATATTTATCCCTATTCAATGAATTATTGAAAGAAAACTGTTCAGGACATTTGAAATATGAACATGAGCCCGAAAAAATTTTCTTGATTGAAAGTAATTGTATTATATCCAATGGATTCAAAACGTTTCAATCACCCAAAATTGATAATTTATATCATGAATTTCAACTCAATGAATTGAATATTTCTCAAATTCAAGATTTAACTTTAGATCATTTAAATATTACAAATTCATCTGAACTAAAATTGTATAAATGGAAATTGCACCCCAACCATATTTCAACCCTTTATTTTATTTTCTTACTAATAAGTTTGATTATAATTTTCCTTGTAATGTATAAGATTTTCATTTTAAAATTTCAACAGATAGTTGATAAACAGAGTTCAAACATTAAGAGTGAACTCAGTTCAATAAAGGGTGGAGATAATATGTAAGCCAACCCTGTGCATTCCATAAGGACGGCGACACTGACCGTCAACTGCTGAGTATGCATAATTAGTTTATAAGTAAGGATGTGACACATTGTTGCGGAGAGTTAGTAGATAGATTCGATAGATGTAACATTGTATAGTCTTTTGAATAAAACGTTCATTTTATAAGTTCTTCCCCAATTTTTTTAAAAACGTGTTTTCGAGTTGAGATTATATTTTTATATACAGGGTGTCCCGCCATGAATTGCATCGATCTAGAAATCCAGAAAACCAGAAATCGAATGAAATTGACAAAAACTCATTGAAAAGCCTTCACTTTAATATAATTGGTATAATTTTGTAGAATACTATTCAATGTTTTTGGTGATGACCTTTATTTATGCCAATATATTGCAGCAAATTCGTCACAAGTTCATAGGTAGTGGCATTTTTGAAATCGATGTACAAGTGAATGAAATTTTCGATAGTCTACGAAGTAAATTGAATTCTCCGATGTTTCTATAACTACAAAGTAGGTACCGAAAGATAGATATGATGGAATTTAAGAAAATATACATTTCGCCAAATGTCTTAAAAATATAACATTATCTCGTTACAGGGAATCCTGAAATAATTTGTCGACCCTCCTTCCAGCAAAAAATTAGTTCACATTTCGATATCTGGCTTTTTTCAATGTCGATTTTATATGGAGATTTTCGAGCACCCTGTACATTTTCATTCAAGAAGGTGACTTATTTTGGCTTGTTCCAAGTGTAAGGTCCAAATGCTTTTAATATTATTTGGTAGATACTTGCAATTTTCAACCTAATACATTTCACAGGAATACCCATACTTAATAACTCGAAAAGTACTGAATGTATGGGGTGTTTCAGATAAAGGCAACGTGAATTTTATTGGAGATCACATAATTTAAAAATATACAGGCTGTTCCATTTGAAACAAGAAAGTAGGTACATGATTCCGGTATAACCGGAAGTAATGCTTCGACAGTTGCCACATACGAAATTTCGATTTCTAGTTTCACTCGTTTAATATGCTTCTTGACCGTCCAAATTGCTGTTAGAGACTCAAAGCGAAAATTTTAGATGAAATAAACAAATACATATTGCCAAAACATATTTCGCGCTCTCTTTTTGTAATATTTTTACGTATTACTACATTTGCTTAATGAAAGTTATCACTGGTCATACATTTTTGCATGCATATACTAGGGGACAGCGTGCTATCATTTTGCCCAAAAGTCTGTAATATTCAATTTTTTTTTTCGAAAATGGTCTCAACCGATTAGGTTCGACTCACTGATGAAGAATTCGAGGTCAAATTCGATTCTGACCGTCCGTCCGTTGCCACGATAACCTACGAACGGAAAGATATAGCGACTTGCAATTTTCAGGGTAGGTTCGGCATCCAAATGAGACGGTTAAGATGGTTAATGGGCATAGTCGGCTGAAGCGTTTCGGAGTTACACCCACCTGTAGTTTTGTTCTTATTTCCTCAATAATTCAAAAACTACATATCCGATCGAATTGAAACTTGGTAACTAGTTTTAGAATACCGAACCGCAAATAAGGGCGGATTTCGTTAGAATCTGATAACTATAAAAGAAATAAAAACAGTAGAACATGTACGCAAAAACTTCTGAATTGACGTCAGTAATTTTTAATAGTGACCGACCGAAAGTTCGGTTTCGGTTTCGGCCAGTTTCGGCCAAGAAATCTCGTTTCGGCCTTAGTTTCGGTTTCGGCCCAAAATGGCCGAAACTTTCGGCTGGGCCGAAACTTCAATGTTCGCGAATTATCATGGTCGTTTGTCCAGGAGTTATAAGTAGGTATACATAATTGTCGTACGAGTTTCTGTGATCTATCTTTGTTATCACAGAGAATTCATGAGAATTCATTTTAATGATTATTAATTAGATTACATAGGGTGATTCCAAATAAGACGTGAAACTTGGAGTATGACGAAAATCAACGTTTTTAGAGTTCGGGTGATTTTTAAAAGATTTGTGAACTTATAGTACATATTTCGTCAATTTTTTCTACGTTGACCAAATTTGGTGATAATTTTGGTTTATTTTCATCAGAAAAGAATATGATATGTACGAAAAAAGCAAAACTATGCAGTATAAGAGGTTGAAAAAGAATTAGTATGATTTGAAATGTGGTGTATGAATAAATGTAAAATCAATTTCTAATATCAATTTGTCTGCAACTTTCGAATTTCACAATTTTGTATGCCAAAATTATTTTAAAAACTTGCCAAATCCCTTCTTCATTCTCTAAAAGATTTCGTTAGATTGCTTTACTAGTTTCGTTTCAGCAGATTTTTTATAAGCAACCCTTTGAATGTCCGGCATTTAAAATAGTGAATGTGTATCAAAAGACAGCGTGAGTAAATTTCAGGCGGAAAATAACAACTGAAGACATCAGAAAGACGGCACGTGCTAGCCTATGAAATGGTGGAACATAATTTATGAATACATTTTCTAATGTAATTTCGAGCTTATTACAACAAAAAAATATTGAATTCGTTATTTTCCTCTTTTTGCTCCTTATATCCCATTTCAAATCATACTAATTCTTTTTCAACAGAACCAGTCCTCAAATATCTCGGAAACCGTTGATTTTTGGTTATCAATAAAAATGGCTCAAACCACAGCAAATGATCCATACTAACACCTCCTCCAAGGTTCACGTCTGATTTGGAATCACCCTGTATACTTCGACTGATTATTTTGAAAACTTGGTAATACCCCAATAATAAATAAAGATCTCAAAAAAAATGTCTTTTTATTTTATTTAACACTCCTTAACTATTTTTATGTATATGCGAATAAAATTGTAAAAAATACAGTAGATTTCAGTATGAAATATAAAGTTTCGGTTTCGGTTTCGGCCGTAACTGAGACCCTGGCCGAAAGTTCGGTTTCGGTTTCGGCTGAAATACCAGTTTCGGTCGGACACTAATTTTTAATAATTTTTCTGTCGACTCCTCACACGGAAATAACATTCACGAAGTACAAGACCGACTTATTTCAAACTTCAATCAACAATTCCATATTATTTTGACAAAAATAAACCCAAAATTGGCCTTCAATCGAATGGATTAATCCAAAATCGCGTTCACGGGCTTCCAGCGGCTCACGATAGAATGTCCGACTCGGTTATATTTCCCATTTTACGAAAAAAACGAAAATCGAGACAGCCCATTGCATACCTTCATCGATGGCAACGTCCAGTAAAGTCCCTGTCTGGTGGTCAACTTCTATAACGGCCATGATAAACCTGCTTGATTGACGGTCATCAGGAGGTAACTGGCGAGGAGACAGTGTTCGCAGGTAAGTGCATCGATAAAACTGAATTAATGTCGAAGGAAAGGATGAGAAAAAAGTGATTTATCTTTATAATCTTCAAAACTACATAGGTCGGTGTCGATTAAATTGTATGGGTCGATCGCAGGGGCTATCAGAGGGGTATACTGTTAAATTGGACGGATTAGTTCAATTATTCGGGTTTTTCTATCCGATTAAACATCATTTTTCAGCTGGAGCGCTGAGAATTTTACACAAAAGTTCATTATTTCTTCTTCATGAGTTTTTCCCCTTATTCTTCTCCTTCCGAAAAATTCCAAAACGAGACGTCAGCAGCTTTTGCGCAATGATCAATATTACATCCCATTGAAGAACGTCGCTTCTCGATGAAAATCTATAGATTTTTGTTCCAGTTTACAAATATTTCAAATGGGTTAATTATTCTAACCATATGATGAGTAAGAAAAATGTTTTCTCTAATAATTTCCACAATTTTGAAACCTGTATTAAACTTATGTCCTTTTAAATAAATGATTTCAACAATTAGAATTAATTATGTTCTGTTGGTAGCTCTAATGGTGTTCCTTAATTCTTGTTCCAAAATTTCCAACTGTTTTTCCTATAATTAATATATGACAACTACCGCAATTCAACTGATAAACACTGGATTTATCTACTTTATTGCTCTTTGATTTTATTATTCTTAATAAGGTTTGGCAGGCTATTGTTGGTCCGAAATGGGGCATTCACTTGTTGGTTTTGAAGAAACCTTTTGATTTCATGACTCGGTTTGACAAAACATGTTAAGCTGTTCAATGTTTTTATTCAATAAAATCAAATATGGTGGGCTGAAAAATCAGTAGACAGAATTGGAGCCCGAGTCGAAAATCGAGTTCTCACTGAAACACATTTTATATCGAACTAACACAGACATTGGTTAAAAGCTCCATTTCCATATTAATTCATTATGGACCTTAATCATTTACCACCAATTGTATCGAAGCTACTGTAGGTATCATCTTTCCAGGGATTGAAGATAAACAAATATCAATTATAAATGAGCAATCCGCAATGATTGAACGTGTTTCGGACTTATTGGTCCATCGTCAACAACCTTTAGCTTAGACGTCCAACTAAACTAAGCTCCTAAAACAATGTGGAAAAGCCAGATGGCTACTCAACATATTTATGGAAAATTCCGAAGTTCTCCAATCAAAATCGTCTTCCAAGTTCCTGGGTAGGTATCATTTTACAGATGCCTGCCTGACATGCGCAAACTGGTGTACTGCTTTTCTATTTTACTTATTGTCCCTTGGGTTAAAGGCGGCAAATTCGGAAATTTCTCATGAAACAAGCGACTTACTTCATTATGTGTTCGGATTTATCTCCGTAACCAAACATTTTTAAAATTGTTATATTGTGCATTTCCGTTAATCGATCCATTATTCATGTTAATGAAATTTGAACACAAATTAGACAATTTATAAACTAGCACTTAGGTATCAGCACAAAACAATTTGCGAAAGCGTTCTAATGAAACTAACGTTGCCACAGAAAGTGTTTCACGTAGTTTTTATTGTACCATCTGGAAGACACAATGTTATGGTTTTTTTTTTTCATGTTCTTTCTGTCACATCCTGAAGGCAAACGATTTTAGTATTATTGTAATAAGATTTGGGAATATTAGCGGGAATATTATAATGAATTTCGGAAATCACATGAATTCATTTTTTTCTATTTTGAGTTTTGCAATATACATGAAAGTGATAACGTTTCTGAATAGAGAATGACGCGATCTTTCAAACAATGTATCACGAGCCCATACTTCAAATTTGAAAAATTGGGGGTTGTACCTGTCTCTCGTAGGGGGTTGAAGGTTGAACGTTCGCATTTTTACGAAGAAGAATGAAATTTAAAATTTGAATTTGACGTGTTTCGGTAGTTTTCATAAATATGTACAGTAACCAAGATAATGAATTTATTTCATTCGGCTTTTCCACACTGTATGCCTTTGCGCAGGAGCGTTATGAACGATTTGAAAATCGCAAACGCCATCTACATGGAAAGATATGAACCTAGCGTTCACCGTCGAAATTTCCAGTCTATATAGAAAACATATGCCCCAATAAAAAAAAAAAAAAATCATTATTTTATGAAAATAGAATATAGATTCTTGCAGATTAAGAAAACTCCCCTTGCTCTCTGAGAACTTAGTCTAGGAATTGTTCCTGTCTTCAGAAAATCATGGACAGAAACCGATACCTACATAACTTGAGAGACGATCGACAGGGTGTTGAAGCAATCTCATCCTCCAATCGTCCACCATATCGCATTTAATGGTATGTAACCATACAGCGGTCATCGAGCTACGATGTCACATTATCTCAGGGACTGGTTTTAAGCATCCACCTCGTCTGGTCATAATTTAGGCAATCTGGGCATTATACTATTTAAATTATTGAAGAAAGGCTTGATACATCACCATCCTCAGCATGCAGATACCGGCCAATCCCACTGACACATCTATAAACTGTTTAAAATGTTGCCGTGCTCGGTTCACATAAATAATTTTTACTACCTATTTATTGTGGGGGCAACCAAAACAAAATCTTAAATCATAAGAACGACATTATTAACAGGTACTCAGAATGCAGGGTTTATTGTTATGTTTTCCGATATAAAGTTGTGAGTTTATTCGATTCATTCCTTTCGGATTACTTTTAACGATTCGCTGTGTTAATTAGTGAAGAAAACTCAATTAGGCATCGAAAAAACTGCATAATTCAATTTGACATCATCTGGTTTTTAATTGACAAGAATATTTACAGAGATATACCAGATTACCGAATTTATATCTGGGTATATATGTAATACTATAGAAGAAAAAATAAAAGTTCTGCTAGTTCTACAGAAAGATTTATTATTTCGCCATAATATACATTTCCCATTCTTTTAAAATGGCTCGTACCACTAAAGGTAAGGTTGAATTAAAAAATTCTATAAGAATTCCAGAGCTGATAATCTGACATTACCTACAATTTCAGATATCTACCAATAATAAAATAGTTATTTATGTACCAAGGACGAAAAACCGTCTATTATAGTCAAGCCTGCAACGGCTTCGCCTCGGATAGCAAGCAGGCGAGACAATAGACAGTTTTTCGCCGAGGTGCATATTACATTTTTTCGTCGACCTCTACATACTTTTATGAATTTCGGACCTCTTAAATAATTTTACAATATCAAATGACATACACTTGTTTGTAATGCGTATTGAGAAAGTGATTTTGCGCACGAAAAAGTAATTTAGCGGACAATAAAGTGCTTTTTCGTCCGCCTTCGATAAAAGTCGAATTTACGAACCCAAATTAGTACGTAAAATGTCACTTCTGAGGGGTCGATGAAAAGATAATATATCGAAATATTTTTGAAATTATTCTCAATTAATGTTGAAAATTAACTTCATTACAGATTTCACCCAAGGTTAGTATCAGTCAAGAAGACAATAGCCTTTTTCCGTCCAAATAAAACAGATAATTGAAAACAAAATTCAAGTAAGGCACTGAGATGAAGTCAGGAGCTTTCGCACCAATATTCTATTGTATATTCACGCCTCATACAACTTCGCGAAAAATCTACTTCATGAACCTTCAAGCAGTTCAATCCTACTTTTTTCAACCGAGTACTAGATTTTAATTCGAAAGGATATGAAATTTCGGAAATACATCTCAGCCAACGAAGTGTTGTTACAATTCGGAAATTTAAATGATAAGAAATAATAATGAATAGTGCAAGGAAGTCGAGCATAATTTATGAGTCATTCTCTAATTATGGAATATTTAGAACGGGATTTGAGGTTACACGGTCAGTCTGGTATCATCCCTCATCAATCTACCATCAATCCGGATCATCAGTCCATCAGTCTACGTATATAAAGCTAATTTTCCGTCAATCTGACATCTATCTATCATTTATATAATTTGAGACTGATACCAGATTGACCGTGTAACCTCCGTCTAAGTGATGTCATATTTATTTCTAGTTCTAGTTTGTTGATATAATGCGTACTTTGAAAATATTCGGTTAGTGAGTCGAAAATGAGTAGTACAAGGAAGTCGAGCATAATTTACGAGTCATTCTCTAATAATGGAAGATTTAGAACGGGACTACCAACTAATTTACAGGTAGTTATTCCTTAGTAACACTATATTTGAGATTTTCCACATTCTGGTTTGAGTTCTCTCTGGACTGATTACATGAGATTTGTTACATAAATAAAATTGACTATTTCATTTACTCAAATTTTCAGAATAACTTCTGATAGTTTTGAAACACTTGTAGCCAAAATTGGACCGTCATATAAAGACAAGATGCAAAGGGAATTTAATATTTCTTTCATGATGCAGTTCTATCATAATAATCCATTGATATCATTTCCATAAAGCGCTTGGCCACAGGTCTTTCTCACTTTTCTAAATTGTAGACATAGTTCCTGATAGTAGAAGTTTCGTTTTCAGTTGTCCATACTGTATATCTGTACATCCCAATCTGATTGGGAATTTTATTCAGGAAACTAAACGTGAAATAGCATTCAGTAAAATCATAGATCATAGAAAATGAATATTGGAACGAAAATCTTAATGGTGAATTATTATACAACTGTACTAATGGCCTGCTGGATTTCGATTTATGATAAGATCTTTCGCTGAACGTCCGCGGACAAAAGAGGTAATATATGCAAATGGTTAACATTTCAATTGTGAAACTTTTCGCCATTAATAATTAATATCAGAATATAGTTATTATCCCAAAAACCAGATTCTCATTTATTAGCCATTAGTCGAGAATGTCATTCGTGATTTATAACTAGAATGCTGCCGAATAAGAATGAACTTGAACTCTCTCTTCCCAGCTTTCATAGGTAGGCATTATATTAGGAAGATAACTTCGATTAGATATAATAGAATAATTATAATTTTTCCGTTCGCATGTCATAAAGTTACAACTGGCAACTGGGCAATGGTTCTATTCACGTACTTTACAGGACCCTACTGGAAAAAATTGGAGTATACAGGGTGAGTCTTTGACCTCTGCATTAATTTTAACCAAAGATTCCTCTCATCAAATGAAACACGTTTTTCATTTCCCACTTTTCCAGATTCGGCTCAGGTAAAAAGTTACAAGCGTTTAAAGATTTCACAATGTGCTAATACACTCCCGCATATAAATTATCTATGACATTGTTGGCGGACGAGAATAAGGCATGGTAACGTGGTTTACAGCTTGATTCGGGATTCCAACGCTCAGGGACGGATCCATAAAAGTAGTGACATTTCTGGAGTTTTCCATTTTAAAACATTCAATGAAGAATATCTCGAAAACAGTGCGTTTAAGGAGAAATTATCAAGAATAATATAATGTTCTAAAACGATGGAATATTCTTGAAATGACTCAAGAAAAACTTTATATGCTTTCTTTATGCTAATTTCGTTTAGTTTTATGAATCCACGAGTACATAACTAGAAAACCAGTAGAAGTAGAAAATAACTAATATTTGGAAAATATGTATCATAGTTATAGGAAACTTTACGCCAACATTCATTTTATTCGAAAAAACCTGAGCTGAATTTGGAAAAATGTTAAATGAAAAAAGTGTTTCATTTGATAAGAGGAATCTTTGGTTAAAATTAATGCAGTGGTCAAAGACTCACCCTGTATAAACACTGTAAGCTTCAGATAATATTCCAACTTTACTATGTGAATGTTAAAATTTCTTCAACTAGCGAAATAATGATCACAGAACATAATAAAAGCAATGACGTGAATTCAGGAAATAGCTTATTTAACGATTCATAAAACACCTTTCATATCTAGCGCAAATTAAATTTTATATATTTTAATCCAATGTTGTGACTTGAGAGAAGTAACTCCATTTATGGTTGTCGAACTACATGTTTCACACATCTCGCAATAATTAAACTCATATTTCATCAATTGGAATCTTCACTCATACGAAGTTTGGAGTGCACACTTGGTAGCTGCCCGTAACTCGCTTATTTTTTGCCTGCATATTCTGGGGATCAGGGTGCTTTCATTGGCGCTCTAGTTCCTCGGAACTGAGTGCTTATCAATTTGCCCAAAAGTCTGTAATTTTCGAATTTTTGGCTGAAAATGGTCTCAAACGATTTGGTTCGACTCACTGATCAAGAATCCGAGGTGGAAATCGATTCTGTCCGACCGGTACAGCCGGCCGGCCGTAGGCACGATAACTCTCGAACGAAAGGAGTTAGAGGATTGAAATTTGCAAGGTGGTTTGGAGCGTAATTATCTCGGTTAAGTTCGTTAATGGGCGAAATTCATCAAGCGGTTTCGGAGTTATGGCCGATTTTAGTAAAACACATTTTTTATCAATATTTCCGAAACTGATCATTCGATCTATCTGAAATTTAGCATCAAATTGTAGAATCATACCCTTTATACGCATGTGAAGTTTTGTATTGAGCAGGTTACCGCAAAGTATAAAAAAAAATTTCAAAATTAAAAGAAAAATTTTTACAATAACTCTCGAACGGAATGAGCTAGGCAGTTGAAACTTTCAGAGTAGGTTAGGGAGATGAATATCTCGGTTGAGTTCGTTATTGGGCGAAACAGGCCAAATGGTTTCGGAGTAACGAAAAAAAAATTTTTTTTTAAGTAACAAATTTCAAATTCAATTTTTATTTAAGATGCAGTTTCACCATAAAAATTCATTGATATCATTTTCAACTCCAACAAGCTAATACTTTCGGAGATATGATTTTTCGAAATTTCAATAATGAATCGTACTTCTATGTTTTCACAGAATGCTATAATTATTCTATCTAAGCTTTATTATATGATCTGTGTTCATACTCGTACATTTCATCCTGTTCTAGAAGAAAGAGTCAAATTCATTTCAGCTATTTTAATTTGATTTCTTCCATGGTGCAGTTCTCATTCTCAGATTGCTCATTTAATCTTGATAAATAAACTATTATTTGAATTGAATTTCCTTTATGATGCAGTTCTATCATATGAATACATTGATATAATGCCCAACTCTGAGAAACCAATACTTTCGGAGATATAATTTGCCTTGGGTGAACTCACTATACTATACTATACTATACTATACTATACTATACTATACTAACTCAGTAACTGAATGAGTGACCGTTGCCACGATAACTTTCGAACGGAAGAGATAGCGACTTGCAATTTTCAGGGTAGGATGCGCATCCAAATGGGACGATTAATTTCGTTGTTGGGCATAATCGGTCAAACGGTTTCGGAGTTACAAGCATTATAAATTTTGTTGTTGTTCCTCAATAACTCAAAATAATCAAATCCGATCCAATTAAAACTTGGTAAACTTTTACAATGCTCTGACGCAATAATTTCCGAGATATTTCATGAATATGGCATCAATAGAAAAAAATTAAAAATTTGGTTTCTTCAAAAATTATATATTTCAGAAACTTTTCGTCAGAATCATTTTATAATCGAGTACCGAATTTCAGCTCGATCGGCTTCGTATTAGGCGTGAATAGACAATGGAACATGCTCCTGACACGTCAATACTTTTTAAGAATTTTTTCGTTTTGTTTTACGAATTTATACGTCTTGTTGAAGACACACCTTAGGAAACAGCCTGCATAGCTCAATTTTGGAAATGTATATACAAATTTTGTAACATGATTTATAACGGAATCGTTACTATTTCGGAGTTTTGACCATAATATCCTATAAATTAAATTTTCGTGTCATCTTTCAGTGCAAATACATCATATCTAATAATTTAATTCTCTTGGAAATTAATTGAACAAACAGCTATACATAGAGGAAAATTTTTGGGGTCGTTCGGATATTTAAAAATTGATACATACCCCTGTTGTGAGTCTTAATTCAACTCTGACACAACATCGAGGAGGCATTGTGAAAGATACCTAGAAACACTTATTCACCGAATTTGCACTGTATCAATAAATACTACTCAAAAACTGATTAGTTTTACACTCTTAAATCTCATACGCTCTCGTTTGATACAATATTCTACAAAATAAACCGGTCGAATATTCTCAACCGATAACTTCTCTTTCATTTAGCGGCGTTACTTGGACGTATGATCGTAGGTCTCTGTGACATAGTTGCCATAGGTTTCTTGGGCATGGATTGTATTGAAGAAAGCTGTGGAACACGTGATCCGTATGATTTTCCTGATTGCTCATCACTCAGAGCCGTACTAGAAATTTCATGGAATCACATTCGACTTGGAGGGTTGATGTTATCCCCATCTTGCATATTTTATATATGCGATTTTTGGAGAGTTCTAGTTTCTGTTGAAAAAACAGCTCACCATTGAAAACAAAATCAGTGGAGGCGGAAATAGGATGAATTTTGATGAATAAATAATTAACTTTGTGTATAACTTGCTGCCATTTTATTTTTGCAGTGTTATGTTCAACATTGGTAAAATTTTTTCCGTGAATATTTTAGGCACAATAAAGAATAATATTATGACTAATTCAGGTAGATCGAAATAGACTGACATTTCAGACTATCAAATGTCTCTTTCACATCGCGGCAATGAAAAATTTCAGACAAACCCAGCTTTCCCCAGTCTGATCCGGCCCTGGTCATCGTGCACTTCATCCGGGCGGATTATGGCGTTCCAATTGACCCGACTGTGACGACTGATTGACGACAATCGAACACGCAAAGTGTGATTCATTACACGGTCGTGTATACAGTCCTGGATATCAATAGTACGTTGCTCTCTTCGTCGGGTGTTAAACTGCCCTTAGTATATCATTGCGGCGAATATCGCATGTGGGTCTATGATTTAAAAGAGTAGGTGTGCAACAATCACAACTCACAAACTTTTGTTCGATATCGAAATCGGATAATCGAAGGAAAAAACCGCCCAGTCAACAACACCGTGGCACTTCCTTTGTCAATGATGAATGCGGAGAAATAATATGTTCAATTTTTCACTCATCGAAAATTGACAGCTTATGCAACCTAAAATATGAAAGAACTCTTCGAAATGAAACAAATTAAAATAAAATATGAACCAAATCAAAACAGAATAAGAATTGTGGGCAAAAAAGATTGGTTAATACAGACGACTGAAAACAAAATAAGAATGAACCAATCAAATCGCATCTTTATTGAAAATTACATCTATGTGTTTTTTTTTGCAAGTTCTGCAACTTTCACTTCCAAAACATGCACATTATCATTTAAAAAACAAAATGAAATAGAACAATAAATAGCGGTGAGAGTTGCCATCTTAAATTCTTATTTCTTATTTTATCTTACTTCGTGTATTTCATGAAATTAACCTACTTATTTTATTTTAACTTGTTTTATTTGCTGTATAAATCCACCTTACATGGAAGAAACACGCAGTGTATGGGAATTTTGAAGAAACTGCAGTGTATGGGATTTACAGGTTTAATGCTCGGATAGATGAGAAAATATTCTTATTAGGTATCAGCTTGGTAAAACAGCCAGCGAGTTTTTGTCGAATACGTACGGTGCTCCGCAGGGGTCTGTTCTTGTGCTGATATTATATCACAATTAGTGAGCAAAATATCTAAGATGCAAGTTTTGTGGGGTATGTGTGGTAAAATTAATTTAATGAGAGTACAAACACTGCAAAATATAATACTCAAAATAATGTTCAACTATGGTGTACCTACATGAGCTTAAAACAATATTTTGAGCAGTGTAAATGATGTATGAAATAATAACAAGATGCAAAAATGTAATACTAACTGATACTCACCAGTTCTTGTGAACGAAACAAAGTCTAAAAACAATATTAATATATGAAATAACTTTTACAAAAAAATTAACATAAGAATAAACAACCTCATCACTCGCAGGCTGAAAGTTGCATTCTAATATAGGAAATACTACTCAATATAAAAAAAAATTGATAAACTGCTGAAAGCTCATTTGCTTGTGTATAGGTTTATTAGATTTATAATATATTTAATTCTCGGGGCCAGTAGTTATAAACACTGATTAGAGAATTTTTGTTATCTGGCTGTAAGAAAAAATGTGTAATTTTATTCAATAATGATCATTTTCAAAAAGTTCTACAATCTGTATAATGAAGAAAAATTTATTTAAATTCTAATCAGGAAAATTTGAATGTCGCAAACCCAAACTGTAAAATCTCCAGGTCATGCAAACATCGCATTATGAAAAGCAGGATTCGGGACAATAGTATTGAAGTAATCATTAAAACCAGGGTGATTCCAAATTAGACCTAGTGAACCTTGGAGGAGGTATTAGCATGTCTCATTTGCTGATGTTTGAGCCATTATTATTAAAAACCGAAAATCAACAGTTTTCGAGACATTTGAGTTCTGGTGATTTTTAAAATATCTCTCACCTCAGGTCAGTTTTCGTCCATATTTTTAGGTTGACCAAATTTGATTATACTTTTGGGTTATTTTTATCGGAAAGGGTATGATATGCATGAAAAAAGCTGTATAACTATGCTGTATAAGATATTGAAAGGAATTAGTATGATTGGAAATGTGGTGAATGAATAAAAGAAAAATAACATTCCTATATCAATTTGCCTGCAACTTTCGGATTCCACAGTTTATGTACGACAAAATTATTTTAAAAACTTGCCAAATTCCTTCTTTATCCTGTGGAAAGTATTTCGTTAGAATCCATTCACTAGATTCGTTTCAGCAGATTTTTTAGAAGCATGTCCGGCATTAAAATTGTGAATGTACGGGTAACAAAAGGCAGCGAGAGTAAATTTCAGGCGAAAAGTAAGATGTGAAGAAATTAGAAAGAGGGCACGTGCTTGTATAAGGAATGGAGGTCATTTCGAACATAATTTATGAATACATTTTCTAATGAAATTTCGAGTTAAGTTACAATACAAAAATATTTAATTCCTTATTTTTTTTTCTTTGCTTCTTATATCACCTCTCAAGTCATACTGATTCTTTTTCAACATCTAATACAGCATAGTTTTGCTATTTTCACACATATAAAAAAAAATCCGAAATTATAATCAAATTTGGTCAACGTAAAAATAATTACGAAAAATGAACTAAGGTAAAAAATCACAAGAACTTAAATATCTCAGAAACTGTTGATTTTCGGTTATAAATAAATATGGCTCAAACGACAGAAATTATCCACCAACAACTCCTCCAAGGTTCACGACTAATTTGGAATCACCCTGTATACACCAAAACAAAAATGACATCCCAAAGTACTCCAATTCAAGGGCGTAGCCAGGGGGGGAGGTTTTGGGGGTTCAACCCCCCCGCGAAATGTTATTTTTCTCTTAAAAAAAAAATTTTCACTGCAGAAAGTGACCCTTACACCCCCAAAACCCCCCCCCGAAATTAATTCCTATTTCTAACCCCCCCACCCCCCACCCCCCGAAATTATTTCCTGGCTACGCCCTTGCTCCAATTATTTTTTTCCTACTCACACCATACTATGATAAATAAATAAACATCCTTTAGAAGTTAATGGGCTATCAAATTATATCATGCATTTCATCCCTTTGGAAATATGATGAAGTTTAGAGTTCAATGAATTTGCCTATATTTATCTGTACGATATTGAGGTTATTTTGTTGAAGAGTATTTAGCGCAAATAATAATATATTTGAAATTTGTTCTATCACTTCAGTTGCGAGCGTTTACAAATATGTCACCAGCATGTGCTCTTTGCCTTAATTCTCTGAAACAATTTAAAACTTGATGAAATCATCAGCAGAAAAAAAAAACAAAAGTGCATTTATTTTTTGATTCCATACAATGTCAGTCTTATTTTTTCAAGTTATTACCGAATCAAATGAACACGAGTATAAATGGGACATTCATAAAAGCATTACATAAATTGTTTAATTTCGTAACATGATCCTGACGTGTTTGACATTGACACTAGGAACGTAAATAATGAATTTTTTATTTCATACAATTTATTGTATTTCTAATACATGCGGCATTGATTTTATATTCATATCATCTCGATCTATTCAAGGCGAAAATTGGTGAAGATGTAAAAAAATAGTTTTAGAACTGCAAATCTCCACATTCATACCACTTCTGACAAACTGGATCATAAGTTTTTACCGTTATGTGGCTTTCATTATTAAGTCGTAAATCACCATTTTTGGATATCCAATGAATTGGGATCTGACCGAAGATATACTAAATCAATGCCATTATAGATAAACCTTTTAAAATGAATATCCCCATTATTGAACGAAAACTTATGCAAAACTGAATAGTATCATCTTAATTAGTGCCTCATCATAAATTTTGCATACAAAATTATGTACGATATTTTCTATTTTTCATGAATAATCCGTGTTGAAAGTTGATTAGGTGAGAAACGTGATTAAGTTTCACTCTCAACAAATAAAAAACATATAAAATTTCGAATTAAAGAAGAATACGTGGATTTACTTAAAAGCTAAGATTTCAGATTGGATGTCCCCAGACGCCATAAATTAACCAGAAGAAAATAAAACACATTTTTATGTTGAGTATCTCCTGTTTGAAAAATTTTGGTCCCACCCCGTTTCCGAGAACCTTTCAAGCAAGCATCTATAAATCAAGTGGCTTGATTGGATTCCAACCAAACTAGAAACAAATGAATAAATCGCCCAAGCCCTTCACTTTCGAACGGATCATTTCGGCCATATTTAGATCAGACATTAAGATATTTGAAGGTGGCTTGTCTCCTCTTGAAGAAGTGCCACGATTAGTGCTTCGAGTTGACACACAGGTTGCCTCCGGCGACAAACGAACAGACACTTTTAATTGGCAGTTAGATGGAAGAATGATTGTTACAAGCGGTGATGAGAGCAATGTTTCTGTCCTGCTCTCCTGCCTTCACCAGTATAGGAGTGTTACTAGGTCGCAACAACTCCAATTCTCATGCAAATCTATCTGACATTATTCTGGTTCGAGTTGTCTCTGGGCTGGATCTTAACACCCTACAAATTTTGTCGTCAGTTATATGTTTCAGGTACATGCTCCCATCTTCTGAGATAAAGCGTTACTAGAGCAATCTATCTGTCAATCTACATACATGAGCATAACCTCGGGGCTGGCTAGGGCTTCACGCGAGAGCCAGATTTTTCTCGTAACGTCTCGTAAAAGCGAGACGAGACGAGACGAGACGAGACGAGACGTTTTCAAAAATATTATAGGCGATACCGAGACCACATAGAGCGCAACACGAGAGTCTCGTTTTTGGTCTCGTTAAATTTTTTGTATGAAGTTTTATACACGACTCGACTTTTTTCAACACCCACAGAAACAATTGAATATGAAGAGTTTCCACTATAATTACCAATATAATTTGTCTATATTATGCATCGATCGTTCTAGAAATACACGATTTTTTAGAAGATTATTAATTCGTTATGATCTTGCGATAATTCAGATTATTTTTCAAGAAAAAATAGAATTCACAACCATAAAAACGGATGCCAATATGAATTCAATACTTAACGGACAACTTTTATTGCCCCTAAATCCCAATGCTTTGAAAATTTCGTCTCTATCTGAACATCTGAACAAATTTATTCTCTTGTGCTCCTTGTAGTGAAGATGTGAACAATTATTGTATACAACTGTGGAACTCCGTATAATAAAACTGGTAAAGAAATGAAGCTATTCAATGTTTCGAAAAATGTTATGAGGAATACGCCAAGAACACCCTCAATGATATACCCACTGGGAAGGTATTCTTCGAAAACTATACCAAATTGTTCAATTCAATTAAAAAATGGGGCAATTGGGTGGCCCTGCTAACTTAATATTAAGTTACAAGAACAATGTTAATGAATAACAGATAATTGTCGAGTTGTTGAAGTCTATCTGACGAAAAAAACCATTCCTGTTAGCAGAGCAACCCCATATTAAAATCTAAGCGCACAATAATTTTTTTTCTTTCACGACTCATTCTCGACAATTAATGTAATAGGTTTCATTCAAAATTCATGAAAGTGGCTGTGCTAACTTTATGGAGGTAAATTTAAGAGGGGTAAAACTCCGAAACCGTTTGGCCGATTATGTCCAAAATTTCAGCAATATGGGACGAAAAGTTTCTGAGAGACAGCATATTTTTTTTTATTTCCTGGTAATACGATCCTCTGCAAATTTCGACTCGCTATTTCTTTCCGTGTGAAAGTTATCATGGCTACGGCCAGCTGGCTGGACAGAATCAAATTTGCCCTCGAATTCTTCATCAGTGAGTCGAACCTAATCCTTTGGTATCATTTTCGGCGAAAAAAATCGAAAATTACAGACATTTTAATATGTGATAAGACGGTGTCCCCCATAACAGGCACCCAAAAAAAATGATATTATGTAATGGGTTTTCTAAATCTTCGATAATAAAAATTGGTTCAAGCACTGACGTGAAGACAGGAGCTTTTTCGCGTATGTTCCATTGTCCATTCTCCTGTATTGGACACTCTTGATCGAATTTACCATGGTAAATTCTATTGTCTATTCTCCTGTATTGGACACTCTTAATCGAATTCACCATGGTAAATTCGATTAAGAGTGTCCAATACAGGAGAACAGACAATAGAATTCACCATGGTAAATTCTATTGTCTAGGTTTATATTCTATAACTACTCACCAAGTTTCAATTCGATCGGATTTATATTGGTTGAAAACAAAATTATTACTCGAAAACCATTGGGCCGATTAAGCCCAGTTGTCCGTCATATTGGGATGCGCCACCTACCCTGAAAATTTCAAGTCGCTAGCTCTTTCCGTTCTCAAGTTATCGTGGCAACGGCAGGCCGGACAGAATCCAATTTGACCTCAAATTCTTCATCAGGGAGTAGAACCCAATCGTTTGAGACCACTTTCGGCGAAAAATTCGAAAATTACAGACATTTGGCCAAAATGATAACGCGATGTTCCCAGAACTTACACGCAAAAATAGAACAGCTCCTAGGAAATACAGTTGACGAAATTCCGGATGTACTAAAATAACTCCTCAGGGATGTTTAACGGTCAATTATTCAAGGAATTAAAATTTTATTCATTTTTTGTTTGTATTGGGGCGTCATAGAAAAATTACATTTGGGGGTTCTATATTCTAATCTTTTCATTGAAAAACAACCAACAAATCTTCTGGAAAAAAAACAAAATTCCTATGACCTGCAAGCCACCTGCCAGTACTTATTGTGAATTTGAAGATTTGAACCATTCAGGACCCACTCAAACGCACAAACAAAATTTCAACACAATCGGTTTCGTACTTTAGGAAGAGTTCAGTGAATTGCACAAGTACAATAGAAAGTTTTATGTAAAGAAGAAGATAATCATAACCACAGAACTTGATTTCGGAATCCAAGAACCCTGAATCATCTATTGGAGGAGGAAGAGAGCGAACAAACCACGAATGAGACTAAATCCGTCTCTGTGATCGAAACCTGTTCGGATGCAAAAATGTGGAAGATGCAACTATCTCCTCCAAGGGATCAAAGTCGCCATTCCATCGAACAGATCGGTAAATAGGCAATTCCAGTCCGCAAATACGACTGTGAAAGGTATATGATCGATGGCACTTAATTACACACTAAGTGATATTTATTTCGGAATCAATTATACCATTCCCCACGGAAATATTGCTGCGTGAATTTGCATCTGACAAATTCAATGAAAATTGTAAGCAAGGTTTTATTTGCGCACCGGGTTCCTGTAAAGATGCCGGTTAATCGTTTGTGGTTGTAGCTGTATTTATGGTTCTAGGAATGTCAGTGTGGGATTTTATATTATCGGTTGATTTTTTGTGTGGCTTTTTATTCATTTCTGAACGACGTAGTGTGTTTGATTTTGTAGTAAACAATATATACTATCGTTGTGTAAAAAGGCGCTAATTTCTCTCGAACTATTATTAATAGTAACCCAAATTCATAGCAATGAATAGATCATTTGCAGATCATTATCTATTTACATTTATTGATGTTACAAATAAAAAATTGGTTCAAGCCCTGTGGACAGGAGCTTTTGGGCGCATGTTCATCTTCCTTGTGGCCCGTACTGACCAGTAAAGAAAAAAAGCAGTATCATGTTGAATACCTTAATATTATTCTGGAACACAAATTTTCCATTACAATAATCTTCATCTAGCTTCTATTTAGTATCAATTCCTGTAGAACGTGATCATAATAAGTGTTTTCCATATAATAAAATGTGTTTGAACTTGGTATGTAGGAAATCTGACATCAATTATTGGAATTAATTGATTTGACAAACAGCCGTCAAATGAGGTAAATATATTTTTGTGACGATTTTCTGTGACCATAGAACGTCAAAACACGCTGGAATGTGAATTTTAAGCAATATCTTCTGGAATTGAGATCGTATCGAACTGAAATTTTGCACACTCGTGTAGAATGCTTGATTTAACGTCGGTACAAATTTTTTTATTAAAAAATTTTCCAACTGCCCGATCCCAACAATACTTAGATAATATTATATCCATAAATTAAGCATTTCATTATTGCATTTCTTGAAATAGGTACCTTTTCAAGTCGATCAACATCGTCCTTCTTTCGACGTCTAAACTATGACTTGATTCTTTATGTTTATGTCTTTGAATTTGTTTTCGGTGGAATTCAAAGAGTTCATAGAATAATCGATGAAAATACTGAGAGAGACCCAGGAAATTTGAAACATTTTGTCTTATATCTCCAGAAATTGAAATCGTATAGAGCCAAAATTTTGCACAATGTTGCAAAATACTACAATTGACGTTAGTACAAGTTTTTGTTGCAATCTGATGAATAGTTCACGAAAAAAAAAATTTTTTTTCGAAAAAATTAAAAGAAATATTTTTTTAAAAATTACCAACATTTCGATCATAACAGAATTTTGCCAAAAGTTGCGCGTTTATATCCTCGAACTGACTACCAACTTTCGATTCAACATCTTCTTTAGTTCCTGAAATATCAGGGAAATAACCTCGAAATTTTAAATGTCTATAACTCCTAAACCGTCCGGCCGATTTTGCCCGTTAACGAACTTAACCGTCGCATTTTGATCAGAAACCTACCCTGAAAGTTTGAAGTCGATAGGACCTTCGGTGCTCCTGTTATCGTGCCTACGGCCGGAAGTACGGCCGGCCATACGGCACCCAAAAATCTGACACCGGATTCGTGATCAGGGAGTCCGAATTAGTCTATTAGCCAATTTTCAGCTCGAAATTCGAAAATTACAGACATTTGGACGAAATGATAGGACGATGTTCCCCTAGAACATGCGCCCAAAAATTGGTTCAAGCACTAACGTGAAGTCAGGAGCTTTTGCGCGTATGTTCTATTGTCCATTCTCCTGTATTGGACACCCTTAATCGAATTCACCATGGCAAATTATGTTGTCCATTCTCCTGTATTGGACACTCTTTATACGAATTTACCATGGTAAAATCTCCAATGAAATCTGAAAGATATGAAATGAAAACAATTTTTCCAATTTATCAGTTCCTCAAAATAATGTCTTTCACACATTGTTTAAATTTATTAATCTGTTCTGGAATCCGATATGCAAAAGAGATTTGTTCAGCATCTTCGGTGCAGAATAATCAAAACCACTTACTTATTGTCCCTTGAGTTAAAGGCGGTAAATTCAGTTTGTCATTAAATATGCGACTTTCTTCTTTTTGTGTTCGGGTGTTCTCCGTAACTAATCATTTGTGAAATTGTTATTTTGTGGATTTCCATTAATCGAACCATTATCCAAAATTGAAGTTAATGAAATTGAAACACAAATTACACAATGTTTACACTACAACTCATCAGCACAAAACAATTTGGGAAGGCGTTCTGAAGAAACTAACATTGCCGCAGAAAGTGTTTTACGTAGTTTTCGTGGTGCCATCTGGAAAACACAATATTATGGTTTTTTGGCGCTCTAGTTCCTCGGAACTGAGTGCTTAACAATTTGCCCAAATGTCTGTAATTTTCGAATTTTTCGATGAAAATGGTCTTAAACGATTTGGTTCGACTCACTGATCAAGAATCCGTGGTCGAAATTCATTCTGTCCGGCCGGTCCGGCCGTAGGCACGATAACTCTCGAACGGAATGAGCTAGAGAGTTGAAATTTTCAGAGTAGGTTTGGGGGATAAATATCTCGGCTAAGTTCGTTATTGGGCAAAATCGGACAGATGGTTTCGGAGTAACAAAAAAAAAAATTTTTTTTACGAAACAAAGTCCAAATTAAATTTTTTTTAATAAGAAGTTTTATCATAAGAATCCATTCATATCATTTTTAACTCTAACAAGCTAATGCTTTCGGAGATATGATTTTTCAAAATTTCAATGATAGAATTATTCTGTGGCTATTCTATGAATTGTTATAATGTCAACTTTGACGTTGTCTCATTGTCATTCATTCCAGTTATCAATATGAGAATCATAATATGAGGAGCAACTTATCAAAACGCATTAAGTCCAAAATCCATTTTATTGGGAATCAACGAAAAACGATTTTTTCTTCCTCCCTGACTTATAATTTGAGTATGTCGAGTTTGTTTGATAGAAATTTACATCTAAAGGTAATAACTAATCTCATTTAAATCAATATTGATCAGATATACACAGAAAATGTAAAAAACGTTTGGACTTAATGCGTTTTGATTCATCTCATTGTATATAATGCGTTTTGATGTGGTTGAAATTGAAAATAATGCTGTTTGTTGCGATTTTTTATACATTTAGAGAAAACAGTCTGCACAGTAAGTGTTGGCCTGTAACCTAATTAACATGAGCAAATCGATAAAACATGTTTTTGGTTATATTTTATTTCTTTTAAAAATGCAAACGTAAACATGATTCATTTCGATGCGGCTTACATACTTTGGATTTGAATTACAGAGGGACATAATGCCATTTGGAAGATTTTGTTTACATAGGGCTATAGAGCAACAGAAAACATTTCTGAATCCGCTTCAAACTCAATTTCGCCCAAATTGGACATAATGCGTTTTGAAAAGTTACTCCTCATATAATATCATACTTTTTGTTGGTTGAGATTTTCATGCCGATGGTCAATCCATATGATGATGGGAATGGTAATGGTAAGTTAATAACATTGTCATTCATTCCAGCAATCGTATAAATATGAGAATTATAATATAATATCATACTTTTTGTTGGTTGATATTTTCATGCCGATGGTCAATCCATATGATGATGGGAATGGTAAGTTAATAATATTGAGTTCAGAATATCTCCACTAAAAACAAAACTGGAATATTGGTGTATTGGAGTAGATTTGAGGAAAGATATATATTATCTTATCGTTCATCATAGAATTGAGCAATGAATATCTCGGATGAGTTCGTTGTTGGGTAGAATTCGTCTATTGGTTTTGGATTGATAATTTTTGGCACTCTTGTTGAATTTGAATTCTTCTATGATGTTTGAATTCAATTTCTGCTAAGATGAAGTTCTAAATGTCAATAATGAATCATACTTCTTTGTTTTCACAGAATGCTATAAGTATTCTATCTAAGCTTTATTATATGATCTGTGTTCGTACTCGTACTTTTCATCCTGTTCTATAAGAGAGAGTCAAATTCATTTCAGCTATTTTAATTTGGTTTCTGCCATGGTGCAGTTCTCATTCTCAGATTGCTCATTTAATCTTGATAAATAAACTATTATTTGAATTGAATTTCCTTTATGATGCAGTTCTATCATAAGAATACATTGATATAATTCCCAACTCTGAGAAACCAATACTTTCGGAGATATAATTTGCCTGTTTGAACTAGAGCGCCAGAAAGCTCCTGTCCACAGGGCTTGAACCCATTTTTTATTTTCTTTCTATTGCATCTTGAAGGCAAATACGTTTAGTATAATTGTAATAAGATTCGGGAATATTTGAGGGAATATTATAAAAGAATTCACATGAGTTCTGAATATAGAGAATGACGCGATCTTTCGAACGATGTATCACAAACCCATACTTACTATTTGAAAAATTGGGGGTTGTACCTGTCTGTCGAAGGGGCTTGAAGGTAGGGTTCGCATTTTTAAGAAGAAGAACGACAGTTTTAAAATTAAATTTTACGTGTTTCTGGATTTTCCATGAATATGTACACTTACCAAGATAATGAGTGAGTGTGAGAAAATATCTCAGGCAAATGAAATGTGTAGAGAGAAAACAGTAGGGGCCCCGACACATTTCCCTGTGGTACTCCACATCTTATTTTCATAAAATTGGATGTTACGTAGCCTATCCGTCCACACGTATATGCATAATCAGGTCGATCAATTTTGGATCAAAACCAATTTTGTCATAATTGCATCAGTAACGCTATTCGCCTTAAAATAACACCTGATCATAATAGAATCCAATTATGAATTCTGAAAACTTGAAACAACCATAACGGGTGTACATTAAACTCATTATCCCCATTATCTGAAAACTGCCATTTTTTTCACCCGTACCAAAAATTCATATCACTAACTACCGTAGAGGAACGCAATTAACATCGAAATTAAGTCCATATCGACTATCGCTTCACGTTTGGCGATGTTGTGATTCACGGTACGTTCAGTCAAAATTGTTACCAATAAAACCGATTACGGTAGGCTATAGCGGGTCAATTAGTATAACTGCACAATTCTATATTCATAAAGTAAATGCACAAATGCAATAATGTGAAAGTAGCTCAGTTGCATCCGCCAACGTATCGCATTTTTGAAAGATAAACGACACGATTTGCGGTTGAGAACGTTACCAAGCTATGATACGTCGATGCTACGGTTTTCGAAGAGGAATGAGGTGAGGAAATAATTGAAATCATCGCTCGTTGATTGTCTTCAATCACGTTCGCTGTGTTTACAGGGTGTCTCACGAAAATTCTGCGTTAATTGGGTTGTTCTGCTCATCTGATAATGAAAAATGTGGAAACGCCCTGTGGACAGGTGGTGTATTGGTTTCTCACAGTTGAGAATGATATCAATAGATTATTATGATGAACTGCATCTTCAAACAAATTAAATTTGAAAAAAATTGGTTCAAGCACTGACGTGAAGTCAGAAGCTTTTGCGCGTATGTTCTATTGTCCATTCTTCTGTATTGGACACCCCTAATCGAATTTACCATGGTAAATTATGTTGTCCATTCTCCTGTATTGGACACTTAATTCGAATTTATCATGGTAAATTCAAATTAAGAGTGTCCAATACAGGAGAATGGACAACATAATTTACCATGGTAAATTCGATTAGGGGTGTCCAATACAGAAGAATGGACAATAGAACATACGCGCAAAAGCTTCTGACTTCACGTCAGTGCTTGAACCAATTTTTTTCGTGATTTTTTTTTAATCTTCTAGGGGTGCGGTTCTTAAATTTTTTTTTTCGTCATTTTTTTCAAATTTTCTAGGGGTACGGTTCTTACAAAATTTTAAACATGTCTTTATGCTGATTTTCTACTACTAGTTACCAAGCTTCAATTCAATCGAATCTTTATTTTTTTAGTTATCAAGGAAATAATATTCCAGGTGGATATAACTCGGAAACCGTTAAACCGATTATGCCCAAAAACAAACTCAACTCTCCTTTTTGGATACGCAACCTACCCTGAAAATTACATGTCCCTATCTTCTTTCGTTCGAAAGTTATCGAGGCAACGGTCACCCATTTACTGAACTCACAAGAATGCTCGAATCTCCAACAATATTCAACCGATTGTGTTAAAACTTGAAACTTGGCAGTAGAGTTAGGTTATGAACGCTCTTGCAAAATTTCAGCAATTTCGAACGGATAGTTACTGATATATAGATTTTTTTTTTTTTATTTTCAATGATTTATTAAAAATTTGCTACAAATGCTATCCTCACCAAATTTTGCAACCATTTTCGCGTTGGCATTCTACAACTAATGACCAAGTTTGAAGTCAATCGGTTAAGTATTTTTCGAGTTAATGAGGAAAAAAAAAACACCAAATTTCAGAAAATTTCAGATGGCTATAACTCTAAAACCGTTTGGCCGATTATGCTCATAAACAAACTCAAATGTCGCATTCAGATGCACAACCTAACCTGAAATTTTCAAGCCGCTATCTCTTTCCGTTCTCAGGTTATCGTGACAACAAAAATATTTTTTAATAATTTTTTTAAAATTTTCTAGCCTCACGATTCGCCCAAAATTTCACAAACGTGCTTAGGTTCATATTCTACAACTACTCACCAAGTTTCAATTCGATCGGATTTATATTGGTTGAAAACAAAATTATTACTCGGAAACCACTGGGTCGATTATGCCCATTAACGAACTTGTCCGTCGTATTGCGATGCGCCATCCACCCTGAAAACTTCAAGTCGCTAGCTCTTTTCGTTCTCAAATTATCGTGGCAACGGACGGCCGGACGGCCGGCCGGACAGAATCAAATTTCGTCAAAAAATTCGAAAGTTACAGACATTTGGGCAAAACTATAACGCGATGTTCCCCAGAACATACGCGCAAAAATTGGATCAAGCCCTGACGTGAAGTCAGGGTAAGTCATGGTAAATTCGATTAAGAGTGTCCAATACAGGAGAATGGACAATAGAACATACGCGCAAGAGCTCCTCACTTCACATCAGTGCTTGAAACAATTTTTTTTTTCGTAATTTTCTAGTGATAGGGTTTTTACAAAATTTTAAACACGTCTTTATGTCGATATTATACAACTAGTTAACAAGCTTTAATTCGATCGAGTCTATATTTTTAGTTATCGAGGAAAAAATATTCCAGGTGGATATAACTCCGGAACCGTTAGTCCGATTATGCCCAAAAACGAACTATTCGGATACGCAACCTACCCTGAAAATTGCCTGTCTCCTTTCGTTCAAAAGTTATCGAGGCAACGGTCACCCATCCATCTACTGAACTCACACAAAGCTTCTCGAATCTCCAACAATATAGATCCCATCGTGTTCAAACTTTGAACTAGGCAGTAAAGTTAGGTTCTGAAGGCTCTTTCAGCGATGTCGAATTAATATTGACTGATTTTAAAACTTTCTAGTAATACAATCCTCACGAAATTTCGCAAGAATTTTTGATTTGGCATTCTACAACTAATAAACCATGTTTAAATTTAATCGGTTTTGTATTTGTCGAGTTCTTGGGGAAATAACAACCAAATTTCAGGAATGCTATATTTGAGTTTGCTAATAGGCATAATCGGCCAAACGGTTTCTTGCAAAATTTGGTGAGGATTGTATCACTTAAAAATTTTTAAAAAATGATTGAAAATCATTGAAAAAATTGTATAGATGAAAAAATATTCATCCGACATCGCTGAAATTTTGAGAGAGCCCGAACTCTACTGCCAAGTTCCAAGTTTGAACACGATCGGATCTATAATAATGGAGATCCGAGCAGCCTTGGGTGAGTTTAGTTGCTGGATGGGTGATCGTTACCAAGATAACTTTCGAACTAAAAGAGACTTGCAATATTCAGGGTAGATTGTGAATCCGAATGGCAGGGTTGAGTTCGTTTTTGGGCAAAATCGGCCCAATGATTTCGAAGTTATATCAATCTGGAAAATTATTTCCTTTATAACTCAAAAATTACGAAAAAATATTAGATATCTCACAACTTCAGAAGGGAAAGCGATGCGTAGATAATTTCCAGGGGAGGTTGCGCATCCGAATGCGACATTTAAATTCGTCAATTAGTATAGTCGGCCAAATTGTTTTGAAGTAATCCTCATCTGAAGTTCTGTAATTTTCTCTATAACTCAAAATATACAAATCTGATCCGATGATGATTCGCTGATTACTTGCAGAATGCCGACCCATTAATTTTTGCGGAATTTCGCGAATATGCTGGAGTTGAGACGTAAGTTTCTTCGAATTTAGATTCCAAGAGAATACATTTCAGAATTAAAAATTCTGTGATCATACACAATTCTCTATTGAAGTCTATCATTAAAATGGTATGAAATGTATTCGTATATTATAAAAGCTGAGAAAACGGTATATATTGATGTTAAATTCGTAGTAGAGTGTCCAATAGGCGCGCAAAAGATCCTGACTTCACGTTAGTGCTCGAACCAATATTTTCATTTCTACATCTATATACTGTGTAATCTGAGCTTCCATGATAGAATTTTGCATGAATTTATTTCAAACATTTTCATTGTAGGATCGCTCCTGTTTCAAAAAATTCTTATTTTCCTGGTCTGGCTCTCATTTTCAGAAGAGTCTTCAACAGAGTACACTAGATAAATTAGACATATTACTCTCTAAAATAAATAAACAGTATGAAAACTGGTAGGTATTCAGTTAGAAACAATTACTATCA
The DNA here is from genome assembly GCA_937662695.2 of Halyzia sedecimguttata. Lineage (NCBI taxonomy): Eukaryota > Metazoa > Arthropoda > Insecta > Coleoptera > Coccinellidae > Halyzia > Halyzia sedecimguttata. The sequence continues at coordinate 101,242,472 of OW569414.2, forward strand.
TTGAAATAAGATGTTTGGAAATAAAATGAAAATAAATGAATATATTTATTCATTTTTTGGAGTTATACCTCAGTTTATTCCCAATTAATTAGAACTAATTATTATTTCAATTAACAAATCGAACTTCGTGCACGTATTTTAAATATAAATGCTAGGTTATGTTTGGATTAGAATGCGAGAGCGAGAAAGACGAGAGCATCATTTTACAGTTTTCTATACTTTTCAGTTCATTTTGTATCAGACCGCTGATAAAATATGCAACCACTGTAAATTCTCAGTTAGCTAACTGAAATTCAGCTCAATTATGGTTTGAGAATTCCAATTTCTATTTAATATAACATACCAGTTCACGACACGTTGATTAACAGACCTTTAAAAATTCTTTTGAGAATACGGCGGAATATGTCTAAACCTTTTAACTACAAGGATTGTTAAAATTCATTTCGAAGACCTGGGCTGAAATAGATTATATTAATAAACACATTTTACCAACTTAAGAAGTCATCATGATATGTCTCCACTCCAAATAATATTATTCCTCGATATCTTACTTAGTGAGACCTGAAGTGATATATCAAGAGAACGCTCTTTCCATAGAAAATCATCAATTGCGATGTCATTTTGAGTCGAAAATATGGCCTCAGTGAATTCCAAATTTAAATTTATCCTAATCGCTGATGATCGATGGAAAAATAACGGTATATCGCGGCAGTGATTGGCTCATTACTCATTATCTCGAAAACCACGCGTACTTCTAAGGTTTCGCATCATCCCATAGCGCCATAATCATATGTCCATTGTCACAGAATTGACTACGTCCATTAGTCACGGTCATTTTTAAGAGGGTTATTCTAAGCGATCGTATTTAATAACACGCCACCGTGTTTTCCGGCCACCAGCCAACCATCAATCACCTGTCACTCCGACCCAATTGTCTAACCATAGAGCCCGGCGGTATCTTCTTCCTTCTCGACGTCGTAATCGGCCCATAAGTTTCTCCTTATTCAAAACGGAGGTGTGTAAGAACTGCATAGAACTAATTTATCAGTTGTCAGTGACAATGGTCATCACTCTGCTTTGCGTGACATTCACAAACAACTGCAGCCCACCACTCTGTGCGCTGCAAATGTTATTTTCACCATTGTTACCTTGCCCGGCTCTATAAATATAGGTTACATGAAGTTTACACATCGCTCCATTTCACTCCACATGTCTGTCGTATTGTTTCGCGCTGAACTGACTTGACTGATGAGCTTGGCGAGGTGACACGCAGATAATGTCTGGGGGAACATAGAATCTGCATTATGGCGGGTATGCGTAGTCTTGTCGCGAAATTCTTTGGACGGTACCGAAATGCCGGGTGTCTCCATGAATCAAAGCACGACATTAAACGTATTTGTGTGACTGAGGTTCGGATTAATACGAGTAGTTGAGTGAAATGCAAAGACATTTGGAAAACAATATGCACTTTTTATTTCCCCAGTTTTTGGAAAATTGCCAAAAAATCTGTAGTATATTTAAAATAGTAAATGAGTACCTCTTACTCAGATCTTTAGACCGTTGAAAAGGAAACCGTAAGGTACCAAGTTCAAAGTTTTTGGGTTTTCTCTCCCAAACTCTGAAAAATATCTATAAAATAATTAATAATTAATTTTTATTTTATAGATATTTTTCAGAGTTTGGGAGAGAAACCCAAAAAAAACCTTTCAATAATGAGTATACCTCCCACAGTATCCTTTAATGATTACTTAAGTTCTTTCCTGATAGAAGTTAAATGGAAATATTTCGTCCTTAAAGAGAAGCTAGAAGTAGTATATGTTTATGAGTATTCTTTTGTATATATTGTTTTTACATATTATTTTGAGAGCTCGTTATCTTGAAAGTGTCATTAGTTTTTTTGTGTTATGTTGGTTTTGCGATCAAAAGAATTTGTGATTAAACACATTTTCAAAATCATTTTAACCAGTTACATATTACCTAGTATCCCAGGAAGAGTTATATCGTTGAGCTCCTATAGCTGATCGAGCAGAAATCTTAAAGGGTGTTCAACTTTACAATCAACCTCAATAAAGTTAGCAGAACCACTTGCAAGAATTCTAATGAAACCTATTGCATTAATTATCGAGAATTTGTCGTGAAAGAAAATAAATTGTCACTCACTTAGTTTATTTTATATGGGGTGGCCCTGCTAACTTAATATTAATTTAGCAGAGCCACTCACAAATAAAAATCAAATATCATCATAATGGTTATGCATAATTGTCGAGTATTTTTCGAAATCCATCTGACGTGAAAACAACGCAAAAATCCATTCCTTACAGCTTATTTATTTATTTATTCATTTAAGAGTATAGGATACAAACAGAACAAAGTCCAAAACGGTATCTACATTTTGAACAAAAAATCATAATTTCAGTTAACAGTTTTCACAACTAGAAAGAACGATTAAAAAAATTAAAAATTATAACATAATTCAAAGTTCACATTTTCACAACTTTCGAGACAGGAAAACAATATCTCAATATTATGCAATTACATTTCGGAATTCATTTTTGAATTTTTTTAAGGAGGTATTATAAAAGCTTAAAGATGGTGCATTGCAATTGCAGATCGTCTGGCATCTCACTAAAGGAGAATTCATGCCAATATTTGTTCTTCTAAAACATGTTTCTCTAAAGGATGTTCAACATTTTATGTTCAACATATACAGGGTGAGTCTTTGACCACTGCATTAATTTTATCCCAAGATTCCTCTCATTAAATGAAACACTTTTTTCATTTACCATTTTTCCAGATTCGGCTCAGGTAAAAAGTTACAAGCGTTTAAACATTTCACAATGTGCTAATACACTCCCGCATATAAATTATCTATGACATTGTTGGCGGACGAGAATAAAGCATGGTCACGTGGTTTACAGGTTGATTCGGGATTCCAACGCTCAGGGACGGATCCATAAAAGTAGTGAAATTTCTGGAGTTTTCCATTTTAAAACATTCAATGAAGAATATCTCGAAAACGGTGCGTTTAAGGAGAAATGATGAAGAATAATATAATGTTCTAAAACGATGGAATATTCTTGAAATGACTCAAGAAAAACTTTATATGCTTTCTTTATTTTAATTTCGTTTAGTTTTATGAATACACGAGTCCATAACTAGAAAACCAGTAGAAGTAGAAAATAACTAATATTTGGAAAATATGTATCATAGTTATAGGAAACTTTACGCCAACATTCATTTTATTCGAAAAAAGGATTACAAAGCTACAAAAAAAAACTGATTTTTTTTCAAAATTTCAACAGCCTGAATCTTTTCACCTGAGCTGAATTTGGAAAAATGTTAAATGAAAAAAGTGTTTCATTTGATGAGAGGAATCTTTGGATAAAATTAATGCAGTGGTCAAAGACTCACCCTGTATATTATATAAATTCATAAATATTCCAACTTTCTAGTAATACACCCAGTTAACTATATATTTTTTTTCAATCAGAAATGAACTAATCGTACCTATTTCTCCTGAAAAAAAAAATTGCCCCAGCCTTATTTTTTTTATATTGGGTGGCTCTGCTAACAAATACGTTTTGGTTATTCTACAATTATTTAGTTAATTTCTGGTTGCTGCTAATTTAATTTTGAGTTGGCAGAGCCACCTAGTAAAAGAAACTAAGAGCGCGATAATTGTTTTCTTTCACGACAAATTCTCGACAATTGAAATTTCTGCTAGTGGCTCTGCTAACTTTATGGATGTTTATAATCATTAAACGAACTCCTTACGTCGCTGATTTTGAAAAATGAAGACCTCCGAAATTTTGAACTCATCAACCGGAATCACCTGGTATTTCGAATACATGACAGGCGCAGCGTTGTTGAACTCGGCACGGAAGGCAGCATTACACGTTGAATTATTCCGTGCGAAGGTAAAGTCAGGTTACTCGCTACAGCCCATAAAACCCTCCTTCCTCTGAAGCTAGTGTTAAATAGTCATAAAATGGTGTTTATTGAGGTCTCAGGGAAAAAACCAACACAAACAGGTAGGCAAGCGAGGCAGTAATGGTCTTCTTTCAGTTCTTTCCGTCTCGAAATTATAGTTCTACTTCAGTCGAGTGGCGCTAGGCCCCATTCATGACTTTCTGATAACACTTAGGGGTCCCGGAACCCTCTGTAACTTCGGAGCCTCCTTACGCATTTTACGACCCTACATTAACATGCATGGATTTATTTGAGTTTCTTCTTGCCGTCTGAATAAATCAGTGGGGCATTTGTAGTTCCGGAGGTGAGATATGGGTACGTGCGAATTTTCATCTTTTATGATTCTAATCTGATGAGTCATATCATTAAATCCTTTTATTTATTTATATTATAACACTAGCTGACCCACGCAACTTCGCCTGCGCCAAATCGGTTATTGCGGTTGCAATTTTATTTCCAAATGCGAAAAATCTTTAAAAAAAACCTAGAACCCGATTGCAGCGCCTCCTACCGGGACAATTGAATTTCCAAGTTATCCAGGGACCCACTCAAACACGTAATTCTAAAAAATACATAGAATCCGATTGCGGCGCCACCTACCGGGTTCAATTGCGAATACGAACTACCCACTCAAACGTATCTGGTTAAGAAAAGTGAGAAAAGGTGAGAAAGACAGGAGACCGGCTTCGTTCTCATCCCTACTCCGTGGTGTTTACTGGGACGTGACACCGGTATAGTCTGGCAAATGAGTGTTGATCCAGAAAGACGCGGAAATTTTAATAAAATCTAGCACTAAATAAAGCAGGAAAAAACTGCCTTGATAGTTTAATAAAAATAAATATTTTTTTTGTACAAAAATTTTAGCTTTGCCATAAGCTCAGAGAAATTTTAATCGAAATAGAGTGAAAAACATTCACAAAAAATACGGCGACTTGGTTTTAATTAGCTCTTTCTCTGGGATAACTTACCAAGTGATAATTGATCAGTTATCGAGCGGGATGGAAAAATGATTAATTACTAAAAAGACTATTAAAAAATAGGGATTGGTGATAGAAGAGTGAACATTTAGGATTATATGTATTTTGTAATGCCACATTATAAAAAAATAAAGACAAAAAATTTCGTCCAAAAATTAAAAAAAAAATTTTAAGGGTGAACAACCCTTATCACTTAGGGGTATGAAAAATAGATAGAAGCCGATTCTCAGACCTACTGAATACGCATATAAAATTTTGTAAAAATCAGTAAAGCCGTTTCGGAGGAGTACGGTAACTAACAATGTGACATGGAAATTTTATCTATTAGATAAATGAGTTACTCCCATTTTATGCAGAAATTGGTTCAAGCACTGACGTGAATACAGGAGCTTTTGCGCGAATGTTCTATTGTCTACTCACCTCTATTGGACACTCTTAATCGAATTTTGCATCGATATATACCGTTCTCTCAGCTTTCAAAATATATTAATACATTTCATATGTCATTTTAATGACTGACTTCAATAGAGAATCGTCTATGATCACAGAATTTCTAATTCTGACGAATTTATTCTATTGGATATTACATTACAAGTAATCACCCAGTTTTAATTGGATCGCATTTGTATATTTTGAGTTATAAAGGGAGTAACAACAACATTTCAGATGAGTATAACTCCAAAACCGTTTTGCCGGTTATGCCAATTAACGAACTTGAATGTCGCATTCCGATGCGCAACCTACCATGAAAATTGCAAGCTGCTATCTCTTTCCGTTCTCAAGTTATCGTGAGATACTTAATATTTTTTCGTAATTTTTCTAGTGCTACGGTCCTCACAAAATTTCACACACGTCTTTATGTCGATATTCTACAACTAGTTACCAGGCTTCAAATCGATCGGGTCTGTATTTTTTGAGTTATCGAGTAGATAATATTTCAGATGAGTATAACTCCGAAACCGTTGGGCCGTTTATGCCCAACAACAAACTTATCTCTCCCATTCGGATACGCAGCCTACCTGAAAATTGCAAGTCCGTATCTCTTTTCGTTCGAAAGTTATCGAGGCAAAGGCCACAAATCCAGCTACTGAACTCACCCGATGCTGGTCGGATCTCCAACAATATACAGTGGACCCCCGGTAGTCCGACAAACGTTTTACAAGGCAGTGTCGGACTATCGAATTTGTCGGATTATAGACTAGGTACTGCCTAAGACCCCCTATAGTCCGGAATTCTTTGAAAGAAAGTACCTTGTAATCCGACAAATTGCCGATGAAAATACACATTTCAGCAGTGATACGCTTGTCGGATTACAAGGGGCGCCGGATAAGACGGGGGCTGGATTACCGGGGGTCTACTGTATATCAGATAGTGTTCAAACTTGGAACTTGGCAGCACAGTTAGGTTTCGAAGACTTTTGCAAAATTTCAGCGATGTCGGACGAATAGTTTCTAATAGATAAAATATTTAAAAAAAAAATTCTAGGGGATTTTGGAAGAAGATTACAATTCTGCCAGTGGGCACAGAGAAGATTGCAAAACGATCCAATTTAAACTTGATGAATACTTGTAGAATGCAGATGCGCAAATTTTTAAGAAATGAGGATCGCGTTACTAAAAATAACTAGAAGTATTTCTTCAAAAAAAATGGGTTCAAGCCCTGTGGACAGGAGCTTTCTGGCGCTCTAGTTCAAACAGATAAAATTATATCTCCGAAAGTATTGGTTTTTCAGAGTTGAGAATTATATCAATGTATTCTTATGATAAAACTGCATCATAAAGGAAATTCAATTCAAATAATAGTTTATTTATCAAGATTAAATGAGCAATCTGAGAATGAGAACTGCACCATGGAAGAAACCAAATTAAAATAGCTGAAATGAATTTGACTCTCTCTTATAGAACAGGATGGAAGGAAATGTACGAGTACATATTTATACGATTGCTGGAATGAATGACAGTGAGACAACGTCATGTCTCAGAAAAATAAGTTGACATTATAACAATTCATAGAACACCCACAGAATAATAACGTAGAAATACGATTTACATTGAAATTTTGAAAAATCATATCTCCGAAAGTATTAGCTTGTTAGAGTTAAAAATGATATCAATGGATTCTTATGGTAAAACTGCTTATTGAAAAAAATTTTATTTGGAATTTGTTTTGTAAAAAAAAATTTTTTTTTGTTACTCCGAAACCATCTGTCCGATTTTGCCCAATAACGAACTTAGCCGAGATATTTATCTCCCAAACCTACTCTGAAAATTTCAACTGTCTAGCTCATTCCGTTCGAGAGTTATCGTGCCTACGGCCGGCCGGACCGGCCGGACGGCCAGACAGAATTAATTTCGACCACGGATTCTTGATCAGTGAGTCGAACCAAATCGTTTAAGACCATTTTCATCGAAAAATTCGGAAATTAAAGACATTTGGGCAAATTGATAAGCACTCAGTTCCGAGGAACTAGAGCGCCAAAAACATTATATCTTCCTTCAAAAAAATTATATTTCAGACACTATCTGTCAGATTCCGCGGAAATTCGGCACCAACCTTCAAGCCGAATTTCATTCTCCCAAGATTTCCAAAAAAAGAGATCTAATTGAAATCTATAGTAGGTACTCGATTGAAAAAGGCGGCTTGATGGTTGATCCAGTATTTCATGGGTGTGTGAGGTGTAAATTGGCAGAAGGACATGCGCGCAAAAGCTACCGATTTCACGTCACTGCCCTTAAACAATTTTTGAAAAGAATGCCAGTATGACAAATTTTAGAATAACTGTCAACAAAAAATCTGAAGATTTTCGCTTGGTGTCTGCTGAAGGGGTCTCCGAAACGTTACAGAACAGTTGTTTAATCGTTGATATTGCTTCTTTACTGTTCATTATGCAACATTGTTTCATATATTGCATCTGACAAATATCTAGTGTTTCTTACGCAGAAACAATTTTAAAATTTTTTTTTTTTCATTTCATAGATATTTTTCATAGTTTGGGAGAGAAAACCCGAAAAGGAACCATTTAATTATGAATTTACCTCTAAAAGTATCCTATAATCCAGTAATGAAATAGAAGCTCAGAATCCTCAATGCGAAACAGGGAAAAAAATAATGTTCGAGCTCAATGAGAAGGAATAATTTATTCCATTTATATTTCGAATCCGAGTGAGTCATCGAGACTGAACTGAACCTTGGGGGAGTTATTTATGGGATTTGAGCGACAATGAGGTGTTATAGAGATACTTACAATTACTTACAATTTGAAACAGCAAATTGATTGTAATTTATAAATAAATTCATTCATTTCATTGGATATTCATAGATGCCTTGGTAACAGCTTAATACGAGTTGTTGGTATTTTATGCGAGCAATGTTATTTTCAAGATTACTTGTATTAAGAAATAATTTATGAGATAGATTTGACCCACTGGTTTAATTCTACGTTGTGGGTATACGGAGGCAATCCAAAGTTAATTTTACTACAATGACAATTTCATATGTGTCTTCAACATTTCGGTTTTCACCGATTTCCAATAAATTTCACCAAATCTGAGACAGAAAGAAATCTGCAGAAGTTTTTGGCGCGCTTTTTCACCCGAACAAATTTACTTGCCAACCTCTGTAATTTTCAGCCGAAAATGGCCCCAAACGATTAGTTTCGACTTACTGATGAAGAATCCGAGTTTAAATTCTGTCCGGCCGGGATGACAGCACGATTACTCTCGAAAGTTCATTAATGGGCAAAATCCGACCAGTGATTTCGGGGTGAATCCAACGAGTGGTTTCAGAGTTATGGCCATATAAAACTTTGTTTTCCAATTTAGAAAGTTTGGAGATTCCAAATAACTCAAAATATACTTATCTGATCGGATTAAAGCTCGGATGTCAGTTGAAAAATAGTAAAATTTCATGAGGATCGAAGACTAGAAAATTTAAAGAATAATTTTTCGGCAAAGTCTTGGATTTGAATTAGAACATTTATATAGTTGGAGAAATTGCCAAAATAACGAAATATTATAACGATTACAGTGTAAAAAGTTTAACAACTTTGGTATTGAATCAGAATTAGAGATTTCATGTCCAGGATCTTGTAATTTTAATAAGGGCGGAGCAATTTCTTCAAAGGATCTATATAAATCGATATTTAATGCCTATCGCCATTCAGGACGAGTTAAATATGGTTCTTATAGACCTATTTTAAAAAACTGGGACCTGTAATATATTCAGGTTTGATTGAAATTTAAACGATATTTTTATGCAGATATATATAATACGGTGGTACACAAGATTCGCGGATTTGCCAGAACAGGAAAATATCGATAGTTAAATTATTCGTTGGTAAAACATCGGTTCAAGCACTGATGTGAAGTCAGGAGCTATTGCGCGTATGTTCTATTATCCATTCTCCTGTATTGGAAACTCCGTGTTTACCATGGTGAATTTTATTGTCCGTTCTTCTGTATTGGATACTCTTAATCGAATTTATCATGGAAAATGTATGAATGATAAAAATATAATGGAATATTATGCTATCGGCATAAAAATATAGAAAAAATCTCCCTACCCATGTCCATAGTGTTGCAAAATGGTGCAGGAGCAGGTCATCTAAAAAATTTATGGAACGGAAGATAAATGAAATGCAGTGTTGATTATGGAAAATAATTGAGATGTTTATGGTTTTTTTTTTTTTTTCAATTTGAAAAATTGATATCTTGTTGTGAATCATTGGACCAAATGTCCTTATATGTGCATTACTGAACTCATAATTTTTTCATCTATCCATGTCGAGAAAAAATAGGGGTTTTTAATTAAAATATAATATCGTCACTCCTTGATAACGCGAATTGGTAGAAAAATAAGATTTACGGGCAAATATTCCTTAAAAAATAAATTACTTTCACATATCAAACCACTTTTCGCTATTACTGAAAGGGGAGATGATAAATCCATTATTCCATACGTTTGACGCTCCACGGTATATAAACCTGCTCCAAAATCTAGTAGGGGGATTGCCTTGTGAAATAACAACAATATTTTCACACTTTTGGATTTTTTTGGCAGGTCATTACATAGGTACACTTAAGGTAATTCATTACCACATAAATAAACAATTATTGAAAATAATTTAGACATAATATATCGTTCAGTTTCCTGAATGCTTGTTTCCATGTATCCCTACAATCTCCCAAAAATTTAATTACAAACTTGTATGTATATCTATATTATGAATCATTTTGAATATTGAACTCATTTCTCTGTGATTCTTTCAACAATTTTAATTCGATTGTATATCTTGAGAACTTTATGTGTGTTTTCTTTGATTCTAGTTTCGAATTTCTTCGGAGTTTCCCCGATGTCCACCTTCTCAACTTCCAAAATTTACCTGATATATTCCAAAATTGTTTTTTAAATTCAGTAGTATCTGATATAAGTGATTAAGAATTTTTTCGCGAAAAATTTTCCATTGTTTTGAAAATCGAACGTTGTAATCCGAAATTAATAAACATTCAATAAAATTAACATAATTCCCAATTATTTCGATCCCAACTGAAATCTATTACTCCACGCCTTCTTATGTGTATACCTCCAGGCAAAATTGCCCGCAACATGCAGCGAACTTTTCTAACGGCAGGCAGACGACCTTGGGAGCATTGAAATATCTAATTTGGTGGCCTAACATGCACCTCAAACGGTTTTATAGTGGGAGAAGTGGCCCAGTGTATGAATGGTGGAACGATGAATGAGTTGTTACACACGCACACCAGCGTTCAGATATCGACCCAAACAACGTGGTTTACTGCCTTACTCCCGGCATTCCTTTCTCTAGGACTTCCTCGAACAGGGTCCCGATCGAGGATGTCGTAGTAAGCCCTTGTCCGGAAAGAAAATTGGGTCGAGGGAAGAAGAGAATATTTGTGCTTTGAAATTGGTATAAATACATCCAAGAACCAGACGATTTTCTATTTTTGCTATCTTTAGTTGATTCGATTAGTTTATTTAATATTCGATGGAATTCGTGTTTACTTTTCGGAAATTTATTATGGCAATAGATGATAAAAATTAGTTCAAGCACTGACGTGAAGTCATGAGCTTTTGCGCGTATGTTCTATTGTCCATTCTCCTGTATTGGACACCCTTAATCGAATTTACCATGGTAAATTATGTTGTCCATTCTCCTGTATTGGACACTCTCTTACTTCGAATTTACGATGGTAAATTCGAATTAAGTGTTATTAAGTTATTAAGTGAATTTTTTTCTTCGTAATATTTTTGAAATTTTCTAGGGGTACGGTTCTTACAAACATTTTTTTTTCGTCATTTTTTTCAAATTTTCTAAGGGTACGGTTCTTACAACATTTTAAACACGTCTTTATGTAGATTTTCTACTACTAGTTACCAAGCTTCAATTCGATCGAATATTTATTTTTTGAGTTATCGAGGAAATAATATTCCAGGTGGGTATAACTCGGAAACCGTTGAACCGATTATGCCCAAAAACAAACTTAACTCTCCCATTCGGATACGCAACCCATCCTGAAAATTGCAAGTCCCTATCTCCTTTCGTTCGAAAGTTATCGAGACAATCTACTGAACTCACACAAGGCTGCTCGAATCTCCAACAATATTTAACCGATCGTGTTAAAACTTAAAACTTGGCAGTAGAGTTAGATTCTAAAGGCTCTTGCAAAATTTCAGCAGCCAATTCAGACGAATAGTTACTGATTTATAGAATTCTTTTTTTTAATTTTCAATGATTTCTTAATAATTTTCTACAAATACTATCCTCATGAAATTTTGCAAGTTTCATCTGTTCTATGAATTTTGATTTTGGAATGGGTGTAACTTTTTTCAACGAGTAAAATATCGAAAATGTGATTGAAAGTCAGTCCTGTTCCTTAGAATGGTTTCAATGAGTGAAATTATCTTTACTGTCAAGACACTTTTTTATATCTTCTTGTATACTTTCAGATTGTGAACTTTTTGGCAGTCAACTTATAAAACCCTATTTTATCATCTTCATGTGAAGAATCTTTATTGATTTCAAATATTCTTCTCAAGGTTTGAAATTATATTAACTTCCTAAAACGTAATATTTTTTTCAGAAATCTCAATAGTACAATTCGATATCGATTTATTCAAATTCACTTCCACCACTAATTTTTTGAAACTCATTAACTAGTGGTCGTAAAAATTGTTATCCGGATATCGCATTAACCGTTTAGCTTCGTCAAATTTATCGGAATGAGAATCTGATCTAATTGGTATATTTTCATATGAATCATTATTTATCGACTGAAATAGAACTTTCTAACATTAAACTGTTCAAACAAGCAGAAAAACACGGAAAATGAAAAACTATTGAAAGAGACGTTCCATTCAATCATCTGGTAAATAGCTCAGCAATTCGTGAAAAAACACTATGACGAAAAATAAAACAAGCAATCCAATTTTTTTATAGCTGGCTAGATAAGATTAGGGTCGGTGTGTATAAATAATATGCCACATTTTCATCCGTGTGTGAGTGTGTGTGTGTGTGAGTGTATTTAGGAAATATAGGATTGATTTATAGCCCTTTTCGTATTGCCAACGCCAAGAGGCTATTTATAATCCCGATTTTATGTCTCTCCACATTTAAATATAACTATTACAATGAAACATCAATCTTGGCATATCTAATGTTGGAAATGTGCTCATTTGCGTCGAGTTTTCAGGATATCGAAGTGCTTTCGGTCCTTTACTACTTTACAGATGGATATCAGATGACAGAATCTCCCAATATGAATAACATTCGAAACTATTTTATTAAAAATACGAGATATGTCATTGAAATACTAACGGTGAAGTTCGTGAGAATGTATCCCATTAAAACTGAGACGTACATGCACTAACAATTAAATTATATGTCAATGGAATGCATTAATATACACGCTAGATGGCATTGTTACAGAATAAACTCGAGAATAAATAAGACAGTTATTCAATTTCCATTTATTTACAGGTTCCACATGAAAAGTAAAATAACAAAATAAAATAGCACCCTCACAGAGATCATTTATCTACTAATGGAAGATATGCCGAAGAAATATTACGAAAAATCAAACGGATCATATAGATTCAAACAGTGTTTGCAGATTCAGTAGGTATTTGACAAAGTTCGACCTAATGGACCTAATGAAATGAAGAACTTCTGAGTGAATAGATAATTCAGGAAGAATTATTTTACCTCCAAACACAGATCGAGGATAGCTGGAATTCCCCAGGGATCGGTTCTGGGGTAATTCTCCTGACCATTCGACTTCTCGGTCACTAAGAAAATTAGTACTGGCCTTCTAACCACATCAGATACAGCACATATGCCAACTATACCCTGATGATATGAAAAGATTCAGGACTTACCATAAGTTCAAGAAAAATAAAATTGAAATGAAAATATTTAAAAAACTGTGGGTATCCATATACAATATACATAATATCATACCTCATGTTGTATATATAAACGCAAAATCGATTATTTATCGATGAAATACGGATTAGAAACGAATCTTGCCTTATGATCTTTCAATGTATTTTGTCATATTACCATAATTATGTCATTTATAAATTAATATGTAGAGAATAATGTGAGTTCAGAAATTTCATCGTAATGAAATATTAATAAAAAGTAACTGAAAATGTTTAGGAGAATCATGTGGATATTTTTCAAGATATCAAAGATTTGTTGGAATTCGTTCATCTATATGGTTCAACTAATTTTCAAACGATTAGGATAGACTTTGATAGAAAATTCGAGGTCAAATTCGATTGTCCGGCCGCCCGTTGCCACCATACCAACTTTCGAAGGGAAAAAGATAGAGACTTGCCATTTTCAAGATAGATTGCGCATCCAAATGCGTCGGTTGAGTTTGTTAATGGGCATAATCAGCCAAACGGTTTCGGAGTTATGCCCAGCTGAAATATGGCTGTCATTTCCTCAGTAAATCAAAAAATGAAGATCCGACCAGATTGAAAATTGGTAATTGGTTGTAAAATACTGAATCGCAAATTTCTACGAAATTTGATGGTGATCGTATCACTAGAAAAAAAATAAAAATTTTTGTTAAAAAAAAAGATTTTTTCAAAAATTTTATATTTCAGAAACTATCAGTCATATTCCGCTGAAACTCGGTAGAAACCTTCGATCCAATATTCTACAGTAGACTTCTGGATTTCAGCTTAATCGGCTTTGTATTTCTGGAATTACTCCTTTTTTTAATTTTAATTCTATTGATTTTTTTATTCCTACTGAACTTTATGCAGTATTTCTTGAGGACGTGAGGTGAAAGTAGACAATAGAGCATGCACGCCAAAGCTTCGTACGTGAGTGTTTTTAATAATTTTTAGTAAATTAGGTAGATGCAAGAATAAATCGCACAAAAAAAGTAGAAAGAGCTCATTTTTACCGTCGTTCTTAATCATTTTATTCTATAACGATTAATAGAGAAGTATGAATATATAAAATAAACAATGGAAAATATAAATGGGAAAATAAAAATATACAAAATGAAAAAATATTAAACACAATTTGATGGGAATTAGCTGATAGAATAACGTCCAACAATATTAATTTAAATGATATTATAAATAAAAAAAAATTGGTTCAAGCACTGACGTGAAGTCAGGAGCTTTTGCGCGTATGTTCTATTGTCCATACTCCTGTAATGAACACTCTTCTTAATCGAATTTACCATGATGAATTATATTGTCCATTCTCCTGTATTGGACACTCTTCTTAATCGAATTCACCATGATGAATTCTATTGTCCATTCTCCTGTATTGGAGACTCTTCTTAATCGAATTTACCATGATGAATTCTATTGTCCAGAATGGACAATAGAATTCATCTTGGTAAATTCGATTAAGAAGAGTCTCCAATACAGGAGAATGGACAATAGAATTCATCATGGTGAATTCGATTAAGAAGAGTGTCCAATACAGGAGAATGGACAATAGAATTCATCATGGTAAATTTGATTAAGAAGAGTGTTCATTACAGGAGTATGGACGATAGAACATACGCGCAAAAGCTCCTGACTTCACGTCAGTGCTTGAACCAATTTTTTTTTTATTTATAATATCATTTAAATTAATATTGTTGGACGTTACTTGGAAAGTTCTACGCTATTAGAAGTATACCTACCTATTTTATTCTGTAAAGTCTATAATTCAAGAAACATTGTTGAAGTAGGTATATTGTTTTTTTATTTATAATATCATTTAAATTAATATTGTTGGACGTTACTTTGAAAGTTCTAAGCTATACTGACTTACAGCAAAAATATTATAAAGAAAATAAGCAATTATTGGATAGTCAAACTATCATTTTAATAAAATGATGCATTTTTATTGTTCAAATAAAGATATTTTGTTAACTTACAAGAATTTCTTCATTCAATGGTATTTCAAAGAACTAATTACAGTTTTAAATATTTAATAAAAAAACCTTTTTAATTCTTCATAATCATTACAAGAATGTCTGTCGATATGGAATATGGTAATAATTTGACATTTGAACACATCGTTTAATGCATAATCAATTTCAATACTTTTGTCAATCGTTGATGAGATGAGATATCTGAAATTATAGATAAACTCTAAATATTCCATTCAATATTGAAATATTAAAATTAAATTTCCACTTATTCATTTGTATTTCAAGATAATGAACGTTTGAAGCTGTTGGCGAAACTATGGTTCGATAGCTAGATGGTGGAGATTTTAATGGACTGTATCAAAAATAGCGATGGTATCAGAAACCTTACCTGTGGTGTGGCTTCTAATTGCGACGATGGTTGGGTCCTTCCATGACTCCGTCGAAGAGCTCTGGTTAATCCTTTAGTGCACAGCACAGCGGTTTCACTCATGTGGTTAAAAAGCACAGTGAAATACAGTTTTAAGAAGAATAGCGAGAAATAGTCCAGAACAAGAAAAGGACGTAAAAACAGAAGCGTCGAGCGATATGTTCTCTGTAGCGATTGTCTTTCATGACTGCATCTTGTCCTTTTTAGAGGGGGGGGGAACAAGATCCCTGATACCAAGTACAGCGCGTATAATGAAAAATGTCATTGTTTCCCCAACATCCTGCCCCGGGAAAATGCATATTGCATTTTCAAGTTAAATGAAAAAAAAAAAATTAATGTGAGCGAGAAAGAAAAAAAAATTTAAATCATCTATTGATCGCATAAACGTAAAGAAAATTATTCAATAACCATAACCTAAGTTTAAAGAAGCAAAAAAATGAACAAAAAATATATCTTTGATGCAATTATTCAAGTAGCCCACTGGGGAGTGGGCATAGTTTTACCAAAGGGCGTTTCAATAAACCTGAAGAGGTTTTAATGGTGGCTACACGAACAATTTGGTCATCACCTGGGTGTAGGTCGACGATTTTTCCGAGGTTCCATTGACCGGGTGGAGAATTGTCGTCTTTTATCAATACCACGGTGTCAAGTTTAGGCGGCGAAATAGGGTTTAACCATTTGGTACGCTGTTGGAGCGTATGTAGATATTCTCGACGCCAACGGCGCCAAAAATCGTGATGAATGCGCTGTAAAAGTTGCCATCTTGATAGACGGTTAAGCGGTACTGCAGAAAAATCTGGAGTAGGAACTGCAGACGGCGGTTCCATCATAAGAAAATGCCCGGGAGTTAATATGTTTACACTTTCATGATCAGATGAAAATGGTGTTAACGGACGGGAGTTTAAAGTCGATTCGATCAAGGTTAGAACGGTGTTGAACTCTTCATATGAAAGAATTTGATCTCCAATTACTTTAGATAAATGGAGCTTTACCGATTTTATACCAGCTTCAGCTAGTCCATTGAAATGTGGACCTGAAGGCGGAGAAAATGTGAATCTTATAGATTCGTATTGAGCAGCCTTTTGCATTAAGTTTAATTGTTTATTTGCTCCAACAAAATTTGTGGCGTTGTCACAAAAAATGTTACAGACTTTTCCACGTCTGGCGACAAATCGCTGCAAAGCAGCAAGAAACGTTTCCGAAGATAAATCACTTGCTAATTCAAGATGAACAGCCTTAGTAGCAAGGCATACAAACACGCATAAATATGCTTTGCACGATTTGACACCTCGATGACGAGTCAAAGTTACATAATACGGACCTCCAAAGTCAACAGCAGAATTGAGAAAAGCTTTGGCTTGGTTTATTCTACTTTCCGGTAGAGATGCCATCGGGGGCTGATAATGTTTCGGAGCAGTTTTCCAACAACGAATACATTTAGATATTACTGAATTTATAGCTCGTTTACTAGAAAGAATCCAAAATCTCTGCGAAATCAAATATTGGGTGGTTCGGCATCCCGAGTGCAAGTATTTTCGATGATAATGGTCAATGATCAAACTAGTTAGGCGACCTTGACGTGGCAGTAGCATTGGAAATTTCGCATCGTGTGGCAGATGGGCGTGTTTAATACGTCCTCCCACACGCAAAACACCCTCGGAATCTAAAAAGGCATACAACTTCCGAAGAGGAAATGAAAACTTCTTGTTTTCATATTCCTGAGCAAAATACTTGTGTTGGGTATATTTGACAAGTAGCAATAGAGCGGAATACATTTCTTCGGATGATAGACCGTCGAGTGTTTTACTGTCCCTATGCTTCATGTTATTAATAAATCGTAAAATATACGTCGTAATACGTAGTAACGTATTAAAAGACCAGAACTTATGAATTAGATTATTTAATAAATTATCTTCCTCAGAAAGCGTTAGAAGAACTAATTTTCGTTGCTCTTCCACTGGGTATGAAAAGGAAGATGTAGGAATGAAACTTGAAATTTCACGTTCGCGTAACAGTGGCGGACCGGTGAACCACCAAGTTCCCGAAAGAAGATGAGACGGTAGTACACCCCGAGAAGCAATATCTGCAGGATTATTGTCAGTATTGATATAATACCATGAGTTTTGAGGTAAACTTTTTTGTACAAATGAAACGCGATTTGAAACGAAAGGTTTCCAACGATGTGCTTCGCCCTTCAACCAGTGAAGTACAATTTGTGAATCAGACCAACAGACAACTTTCCTGATATTTACTGTCGGTTCTAAAATTTTTATCGTAAATTTCATTAATTTACTAAGCAAGACAGCAGCACACAGTTCAAGGCGAGGGATTGTTATTTTCTTCAAAGGCGCAAGTTTAGATTTAGCGAATAAAAAATGAGTTGAAATGGAAAAATCATTGAGAGTTCGTAAATAAATGACACAAGCATATCCCTTCTCGCTGGCGTCACAAAACCCGTGAATTTCGTAGCTGGAATTTTCGGTGGGAATTATAAGCCTAGGAATTTTCAAATCCGCCAGCAACGGTAATTCCGCCTTATACTGATTCCAGACACGAATAATGTCCTGGGGTGGCGTTTCATCCCAGCTGATTTTTGATATCCAAAGTTGTTGGATCAGATTTTTTGCAAGAAAAATCGTAGGTGTTACGAATCCAAGTGGATCGTATACTCGAGCCAATTCAGAAAGCATGACTCTTTTCGTACATAATGAACTGGCCATTGGTTTACAGATAAAACTGAAATAATCCCCGGTGGGATTCCAATTCAAGCCCAACACTTTTAATGAAAATGGTTGCGTTTCATTATCAAAAGTAAGCGGGTCAACAGATAGATGTGACGGTGGTAAATCATTCAATAATGATGGCTCATTACTGCAAAATTTGCGCAACATAAAACCAGCCTTCTCTAACAACGAAATTAAGTCATTGCGTAGTAGTCGAGCGCGATCAATGGTTGGTGCACTAAATATGAAATCATCTATATACGAATTATTTAATATAATTTCAGCAGCGTGTGGATGATTCAATGTTTCGTCTTCTGCGAGTTTACGTAGTACACGAAGCGCTAAATATGGACTCGGTCGTAGTCCATAAGTGACTGTTTTCAGGCGAAAATCCTGAACCTCATCGTTAGGTGAAAAGCGAAAAAGAATTCTTTGGAAGTCACACTGACTGGGTTCCAACCAAATCATACGGTACATTTGACGTATATCACAGCAAATCACAAATGGAAAAAGTCGAAAATTCATAATGATTCTTGATATATCAGGTTGCAATTTTGTACCTGTCATAAGAAATTCATTAAGTGTTTTGTGAGAGTTCATCCTTGCAGATGCATTAAAAACAACTCTTAGTTTGGTTGAAACACTTTCAGGTTTTAGTACGCAATGGTGAACGAGATAGTAAGAATTTGAAAATAATTCGTCGGGAGGAATAATTTCCATGTGACCCGATTTAAGATAATCCATCATGAATTCTGTATACTGTGAATACAACTGCGGTTTCTTTAAAAGACGACTTTCAAGAGAATAAAAACGAGATATAGCAAAATCACGCATATTCGGAAATTGCGGCGTAGAATTATTAATAAAGGGCAATGAAACAACAAATTTTCCATCATTTGCGCGAGTGACCGTCTCAAGAAAATGTTTTTCACTAGAAGATTCTTCCAAATTTATGCATTCGACCTCGGGGACAGCTTCAACTTCCCAAAATGTTTGTATATGAGAATCAAGCGATGTTTCTAATAAACTTACAAATAGCGAAGAAGTAGGATGCGGAAAAGTAATGTTGGTTTTGCCCATGAAAATATAACCTAATACGGTATTCATAGCACAAGGTAGATTGTTCTGGCTAGGAACGCAATCGTTCAAAATTATTCGCGAGAATATATCAGCTCCCAGGAGCATATCTATCGGACCAGGGCGATGAAATGATGGGTCAGCTAAGGGTAAATGCCGAATATGATTCCATGAATCCGTACACACTGGGTGTAAAGGTAAATTTTCACAGATTTTTCCAATAACGATAGCGTCAGTGAACAAAATTGGTTTATCTGCATTCGTTGGTTTCAATGAAAGTGATACCGATCCACTATTCAATGTCGAATTCATTGATCCTAATCCCCTGACTTCAACCGAATGAGCAACCTTATGTAAATTTAGACGTTTCACAGCCTTTTCGGTAATGAAGCAGTTCATACTTCCTGAATCGACTAGACATCTAAGAGGTTTATAAAGACCTCCTTTATCACGTACATCAACATATGCAGTAGATAAAAGAACGTGGTGGGGTGGTGCTACTACCCCAGCACCGACAAAAGTTGAGTTAGTATTATCGTTATTAGAAAGATTTCGGGGTTGACGCGATGCTTGAGCATTCGATAGAAGGGTTGTTGAAGACGAAGAAGGACTTGCAGTATTTAAAGAGCGAATTTTTCTATCATCGTGAAGAAGCGTATGATGGAACCTTGACTTGCATACTTTACACGTATAAGTGGATTTACACGATCGTAAATCATGAGCGGAACTTAAACAATTAAAACATAATTTCTTAGTTTTGCAAAAAAGATAGCGATCACTTACGGAATTAGCAGCAAAAGCAGAACAAGTATACAGCGAATGATTAGATTGACAAAATATACAAGTAGAGGCGGGCGATTTGTTGACTAATAATGCGGTGGTACGAGATGAAGCGGGACGTAGGCTCGGAGTAGAACTTCGTACTGTTTTTTGAGCGTTATTGAATATTTGCGATGATGAAGATCCAAGGGTCTCCAAAACAAGACAATGTCTGTTAATAAAATCCGCAATTTCAATAAATGTTGGAACTTTTGTGGATTGATGTTCCATTTCAAAACGAGTTAGTGTATTTTTATCGAGACGTTTTATAATCATCATAACTAGAATGAAGTCCCAATGTTCAGTTGGAAATTTAAGATTTTTCAAAGCGGCGACATTTTCAGTAAAAACATCCAACAATTTTCTAAGAGATTCTGCAGAAGCAACAGTGACCATAGGAGCATTATCTATTTCTGTCCACAAGCTCTGAGATTGCAAACGGCGGTTGGAAAAACGTTCAATAATACTGTTATATGCGATTGCGTAATTTGAAGAAATTAAAGGCAAAGTTTTCACCAAGGACAGAGCAGATCCTTGAACAGAATTAACCAAATAAGTAAATTTTTCAATCGGAGTTAAGGATGGATTATTATGAACTAGGGCGTCAAACTGATCGCGAAAAGAGGCGAAATCTCGATATTCACCACTGAATTTCATTAATTGAATTTTTGGTAATCGAACGTTACCATGATTAGACGTTGGAACCAGCATGGTACTATTATGACTTGGTCCCGATGGCGAACTTACGTAATCTTCAAACAATTCTGCGTAACAAGTTTTCACGGCATAATAATCTGCAAGGAAACTCTCGCGTATCAAAGTTTCTGGTTCTACATCGGACTCCGGGTCATTCAAAAGGGTAGAAACTATACTGTTATGATGTTTTATAAATTCATCATAAAATGTTTGAATATCAACATAGCGTACTTTGAAGGAGATGTGTTGAGTTCTATCAGATCTAGCCTTTTGTGCTAGAATATGCAGCGAATTCATATCGTTAATGGCGTTATTACGATAGGCTTTGAATTTCTTTAGTTTGTCCATAGCGTTAATTGTTCAGAAGAAATGCGAGAAACGAGAGAACAGCTGATCTGTGAATGACCTATCAACTGAAGATGCGCTGAACTTCTAAATTCCAGAAGACATGCGTGCGTGCGTACAAGATGAATTTTCACGGTCAAGAACGTACCGCTTTCCCGAACGTGAATTATATTAATGATGGCGGACAGATGTTCGATTTCAATTATCTGCAAACTATAAAGATCAATAAAATTGATTATTTATCCCTTTCACTTATAATAATTGCATCAAATAACGCAGAGTTTCCACGAGCTCTCAATAGAAGCGGATAACTGTATGAATAATAATTCAAACAATTATTGACGAAAATTCCTCACGCACATGCGACCAACTTGAAACTGAAGTAAAAATTTTAAATTTTATAATGAAAGTATGGTTTATATCCGGCCCGAAGGACCAAAATGTTGGCGAAACTATGGTTCGATAGCTAGATGGTGGAGATTTTAATGGACTGTATCAAAAATAGCGATGGTATCAGAAACCTTACCTGTGGTGTGGCTTCTAATTGCGACGATGGTTGGGTCCTTCCATGACTCCGTCGAAGAGCTCTGGTTAATCCTTTAGTGCACAGCACAGCGGTTTCACTCATGTGGTTAAAAAGCACAGTGAAATACAGTTTTAAGAAGAATAGCGAGAAATAGTCCAGAACAAGAAAAGGACGTAAAAACAGAAGCGTCGAGCGATATGTTCTCTGTAGCGATTGTCTTTCATGACTGCATCTTGTCCTTTTTAGAGGGGGGGGGAACAAGATCCCTGATACCAAGTACAGCGCGTATAATGAAAAATGTCATTGTTTCCCCAACAGAAGCTAATGATTCATGTAAATTGTCTGTGAAAATTTGTTTTCATGGGTTAGGGGAAAAGAGTTATTGTGAAAATAAGATTCATTTATTTAGATACCAATCTATATATTGTTTTATACTATCTACTAAGGGCCGATTTATTCAACCTCTCCGTAAAGTATTCGTCAACTATGTGCTCGTTGAATTTACTGATCCCCTTTAAAGTGAACATTTACAGATTACTTTCCTTTCGGTAAGGCTACTTGACAGTTTACAGGTCGTAAAATATATCAGCCCTCAGTGAACAAAAAAATTGTATACCTCACTGAAGCCGTAATACAAACAAAGGAAATAATTTCGAATAAAACTCTATTAACATATTCGATTATTTACTTCAAGAGAGATCAAGAATAACATTCATTTTGAAAATTCAATAATTCTACATCATGCAGCATGCAATGCATTTTTTCGAGTTTGGACCACTGCTGCCCACATAATCATGGAGGATTCGTGAAACATTGCAGGGAGGATAAATACTTGTATATAGATTATTATTAAAATATGATAACTGACTTTCTCCATTTCCTTATATACTACTTCTCGTTGTAAAATATACTTGGATTTTCCTCCGCAACACTAGGATACATCATTTTCAAAGTTAGCGTTGAATTATCAAGCCATTCTATTATAATATTAGTAAAATCTGTTCTTCAGAGGTATTCATTGTTAAGCATGCTAAGCAACAAGCATTTAAGAAACATATACCTGAAGTTCCACGGGAAAACAATATACATAATATATTATTATTATTATACTGATCCTCCTGGGTCTTCCACAAGGAGACCCCTCATAAGCTCTAAGAGCTTGCCCTGAGTTAGGAGAAGCAGTTGTGTTCTGTGTAGGCTTTGTCACTGTGTCCTTACGCCACCTTAGGCACAGCACTGTTAATTTTTGACCCAACAGCGAATGGTGGCGATTACCGTGACTAGAAAATTTCTTTCCTAGCCTCTGAATTGAACTTGGGGCTTCCGCTCCCAAGTCAATTACTCTACCACTGAGCCAATCGCACATACCTACACACATGTTATATTGCATCACCTTCTACTCCCATATTTTAAAATATTCTGCAATTAGAAAAATTAAAATGTTTTGTTAAGATTCCTATTATATAGGTACACGCTGGCATCCACACACCCTGATGATGGATCGTAAGAGACCCATGATATCAGGAAAACAGAAAAGTGTTCAAAATTCACTGGTCTAAGCGTAATTCAACTGTTTTTTTTTGTGCAATAGTATTATGCAAATGTTATGTGTAAACAGGTAAAAGTAGCTAAGGGCCAAATCTGAATAATAGGGTAGGTGCAGAAATTTTATGGCGTATTCCATTGGCAGCACCAGTGCTGCACTGAGCACGCACTGAGTGCAAAAAATGTTGCACTGGACGTCAAAATGTGTCAAAATGCTTGACGAAATTCCCCAATGGAATACGATTCATGCACTCAGTGCGCACGAGTTCTACCAATGGAATACGCCATTAGTGTTCATGTCATCTTGGTTGCCTCTTATCAATATTAAATTTTCTCATGAGGTATACTTAATCTTCACAAATATTCAATCGACTAAGTTCCATATACCTTGTTTTTAAGAATTCTATCTGCAGTAACTCCAAGAGTAACTCATGCATTCTATTTGTCGAAAAGCATTACTTTTTTGCTCTACGTCAACTGGACCTTAATTCATTTCAACCTGAAAGAAAATATTAAGACTTGGATTTCTCTGAGTAAAGTAATTCATTCAATTCACTTCTATTACTTACTGCTGATTTTTAGCCAGAAATCCTGAAGGACATATACCAGATATCTTCTTTCTGAACAACTTTTCCACAGTTCTCCATAATTTGGAATTTCTTTCACATACGTAAACAATATTTCTAGATTCCTCCAATCTTCAAATACAAGGTAATCTCGATTATTTTCAACAGAAGGAATACTCGTTCGTACTTCGTGGATTGAGAATATTTTGTTTACGTTTTGTATTTGTGTTTTGATCACATTCAGATCAGATTCGATGTTGAGGTTAAAACGGGGCGCATGCGATGTAGGGCTATCATCTCCCATAGATTTGTGATGAAATACATAATACGATTTTCCCATAACATACGCGTAAAAGATATGTCATCATGACATTCATATTTTTATTTTTGAACTGAAGGTTCTCGCAAAAATACGACCATAGACAACATATCATACGACGATTCGCATCTCCTACCGAACTCACAAAAGGCTGCGCGGTTCTCCAACAATATAGATCCGATCGTGTTCAAACTTGGAATTCTGCAGTAGAGTTAGGTTCTGAAGGCTGTTCCAAAATTTCAGCCATGCCGGACGAATAGTTTATGATATATAGATTTGTTTTCAATAATTTTCAACTATTTTTTTTTAAATTTTCTAGTTATACCATCCTCACGAAATTCTGCGAGAATTTTCGCGTTGGTATTCTTCAACTAATAGTAATGTTTGAATTCAATCGGTTTTGTATTCTTCGAGTTAATGAGGAACAAAAAACTACCAAATTTCAGAAAATTTTAGATGGCTATAACTCTAAAACCGTTTGGACGATTATGCTCATAAACAAACTCAAATGTCGCACTCAGATGCACAACCTAACCTGAAATTTTCAAGCCGCTATCTCCTTCCGTTCTCAGGTTATCGTGACAACAAAAATATTTTTTAATAATTTTTTAATAATTTTCTAGCAATACGATTCTCACAAAATTTCACAAACGTGCTTAGGTCTATATTCTACAACTATTCACCAAGTTTAAATTCGATCGGATTTATTTTGGTTGAAAACAAAATTATTACTCGGAAACCACTGGGCCGATTATGCCCATTAACGAACTTATCCGTCGTATTACGATGCGCCACCCACCCTGAAAATTTCAAGTCGCTAGCTCTTTTCGTTCTCAAATTATCGTGGCAACGGACGGCCGGCCGGACGGCACCACAGAATTAAATTTCATTGGGCAAAACTATAACGCGTATGTTCCCCAGAACATACGCGCAAAAATGTGGGAAAGCTCTGTGGACAGGGGCTTTGGCACTCTTGTCAAATTACTAGCGAGTAATTATTCAAATTTTGACAAATCATATCAATGGAACGACATCATAAAAAAATAAATTCAAAACGTAGGTCTAAGACTCGCACTTCATATGTTGGATTTACATACATCAGCAAATTTTAATTAGAGCATTCTATGAAATAATTTCATCGCAAATCATAAAAATACGCTCTGTTCCGAGGAAAAAGAGCGCCAAAAAATGGAAAAACATGAGTTCCATTAAAACTCTCGGCTGATGTTTTCCTAGCCTTAGATTTTATTGCAGATTTTTTCCTGGGTGCAACTTCGCGAGAAAGAACGATTGGTACCTACTAACCTCCACTTCAAGAAACTTATAATTCAGAAGATATAAATTTTTGTAATTCCCACATCATTACACGAAATCTGATATTTATCATCTGATTGATATGTGGCAGTTAGGTTAGCCAATATTAAGTGTCAGTTCTACCAATACGTAATAGCAAAAGTTTCTATGTTAGTTTGAATTTGCGGTTAAAATTTGTGACCATTTATGATTCCTCTGTGGTCATGCCGGACATGCGTATAGCCACAGAAAGCGTTCAGCATCGTTTTTTGAGTTTGAAGGTAAGTCTTTGATAATAATGCAATTAAGGAGTGATTTATATCATATTTGATTAGGTTAAGTTGGGTTAACTTAGGTACGGGCTATAGATCACGTTAAATACTATATACAAGAAGGTTAGGTTAGGTTAGAAAAGTTCAGATGGGAATAGCCAAAATCAAAAGATCATGAGGTCTATGTTGACTTGTTCAATTTCATGAGTAATTCTTGATAATAAGATTAACACTGTAATCAGTTCCCGGAAACCACTTTCTAGAACACTATACTTATTTTGTATCCATAAAATTGTTATGTCATCATGACATAAGTCGTAATTTGTCCTGCGCATTTTTTCATTCTTTTATACAATATAAAGTAAAATATATATCTATGGGAGATGATAGCCCTTCTTAAGGGCCCTGTAGCGGGCTTCGAACATCTGAAGTTCTGAATAATCATCGCTTGGACTTGGACCGGTCAGACCTGGTTTTGAAAGATACCCTCCTGGCCTTACGAGCAACATTTTCATTTTTGAATTCAAATATTGAAGGGATTTCAGGAGTGAATATCTTCGAAAACTAGCGGAGGCGATTCTTCTCCACGAGATCCCATTCGCCTACAGAGAAGTATTTTTGTGAGAGGAGACTTTTGAAAGGTTATGTATTATTTTTAATTTGTTCGTTTCCTCCTCTTGTCTCTTCATTTTTCAGGTTGAGATTTGGGTACCTTGGAGAAACCTATCCGTTTTTTGACGAGGGAATCCACATTGAAGAAATATATCCCCATCAATATTTTTAAATTTCAGCAAATTTTGTAAACAATAGTTACAAATCACCACACTCACGGGGAGAAAGGGTTTTTTGCTGAGGTTTTTCCCTAAGCTCTTATATCATACCTCGAATTGTATGGTACCCCGTTACACCAACCTCTGCTAACACATATACAGCTCTCAGTCAAAAGAATATATATATATATATATATATATATATATATATATATATATATCTTGATACCGCGGGACAAACCGGGACCGAATGTACATATCGCACGGAACGTATATGTTGATAAAATTTACTGTTTGCAGGTGTACATTCCTATTCATTTTCCTATGTATATGGTAAAAACAGAAATATATTGCATTTTTTATTTTTATTATCCACCGGTACTTAGCAGGACCGGCAAAAATTCATACAGCGGTACATAGGAGGACCGCTTTGTGATGATTGATATTTCGAAATATACATTGCCACAAGGATACTTACTGGGTCCTCTTTATGATATTACTTCCAGAAGATCTAAAACTTTATTTGTGTCTCTTGAACAAGGATAATATTGTTCAATGATCAATATGCGAATGGATATCTGTTAGTTATAAAATTGAGTATCACGGAAATGTAGGTTTAATAGAGAAGGATTATCATGATATTTCACAAAAAGAGCAGGAAAATAAGATGTTGTCAGTACTTGAAAACATGTGTTTCTGCTAATTATTGGCTTCCTCAGGGTAAGGCAACCAAGGAACCAAGGGAAAGATGGATGGAAAGTAAACGAAACTTATAGAGCCACTACTCAAGCGATTCATTTATTAAATACACATATCTTGGGGTAAATAGGGGGACTGCCAAGAACAAACACAAAGGTACAGAGGTGAACCGTTTTGTGAAGATTGATATTTCGAAACATACATTGCTACATGAACATTTACTGGTACCTCGTTATGATCTTGCATTCTGAAGTTCTGAAACCGATTTGATTTTTCTTTTAAGAAAAAATAATTCCGGTACAGAGGGATTCGAGAGAATATTTAATTGAAATCGGTAATTTTTTTTACGTCTGGGGCTACTTTTAATCCATTCAACGTCGTGTTAAATAAAAATGGGTTCAAGCCCTATGGACAGGAGCTTTCTGGCGCTCTAGTTCAAACTGACAAATATCTCCGAAAGTATTGGTTTCTCAGAGTTGGGAATTATATCAATGTATTCATATGATAGAACTGCATCATTGTGTGACAACGTTGAAATACGATTTATTATTGAAATTTTGAAAAATCATATCTCCGAGAGTATTAGCTTGTTAGAGTCAAAAATGATATCATTGGATTCTTATGGTAAAACTGCTTATTGAAAAAAATTTAATTTTGAATTTGTTTTGTAAAAAAAAATATTATTTTTTTGTTACTCCGAAACCATCTGTCCGATTTTGCCCAATAACGAACTTGGCCGAGATACTTATCTCCCAAACCTACTCTGAAAATTTCAACTGTCTAGCTCATTCCGTTCGAGAGTTATCGTGCCGTTCGAGAGTTATCGTTACCGGCCGGACGGCCGGACAGAATGATTTTCGACCACGGGTTCTTGATCAGTGAGTCGAACCAAATCGTCTATGACCGTTTTCATCGAAAAATTTGAAAATTACAGACATTTGGGTGAATTGATAAGCACTCAGTTCCAAGGAACTAGAGCACCAAAAAATGGGTTTAAACCCTGTGGACAGGAGCTTTCTGGCGCTCTAGTTCTAACAGAAAAATTATATCTCCGAAAGTATTGGTTTCTCAGAGTTGGGAATTATATCAATGTATTCTTATGATAGAACTGCATCATAAAGGAAATTCAATTCAAATCTGGCTATCGATACAGTCTGGCTATTAGTTTCACCGTGGATTGAAATGAAAAAAAATGTGGTTATGGGACCCCGTTGGGAACGCAATTGCTTACGCTCATTTTCCAAATCCGAACGGCACGAACTTCAAAGTACTGACGTGAAGTCAGTAGCTTTTGTGGTATGGTAAATTCGATTAAGGGTGTCCAATACAGGAGAACGGGCAATTGAATTCACCATGGTAAATTCGATTAAGAGTGTCCAATACAGGAGAATGGACCATAGAACATCCGCGCAAAAGCTCCTGACTTCACGTCAGTGCATGAACCAATTTTTTTTTAAATTTTCTAGTGTTACGGTCCTCATAAAATTTCACACACGTCTTCATGTCGATACTCAACAACTAGTTACCAACTATACAATTATTCGATCGGGTCTATTTTTTTGAGTTATGGATGAAAGAATATTCCAGGTGAGTATAACTCCGAAATAGTTAGACCGATTATGCTCAAAAACGAACTTAATCCTCCCCTTCGGATGCACAACCTAGCCTGAAAATTGCAAGTGCCTATCTAATTTCGTTCGAAAGTTATCGAGGCAACGGTTACCCACCCAGCTACTGAACTCACAAAAGGCTGCTCGGATCTCCAACAATATAGAACCGATCGTGTTCAAACTTGAAACTTGGTAGTAGAGTTAGCTGCTGAAGGCTCTCGCAAAATGTTCAGCCATGTCAGATGAATAGTTTCTGATGTATAAAATTTTTTTCAATGATTTTTTCAAAGATTCCTAGACATACGATCCTCACGAAATATTGCGAGAATTTTCGCGTTGGCTTTCTACAACTAATAACCCTGTTTGAATTGGATCGGTTTTGTATTTTTCGAGATATTGAGGAAATAACAACCAAATTTCAGATGGGTATAACCGAGGGTATAACTCCAAAACCGTTTGGCCGATTCTACTTATAAACAAACTCAAATGTCACATTCAGATACACAACCTAACCTGAAAATTTCCAGTCCCTATCTCTTTCCGTTATCATTACATAAAAAATAATTTTTTAAAATTTTTCGAGTGATACGATTCTCACAAAACTTAACAAAAGTGCTAAGGTTTATATTCTGCAACTATCCACCAAGTTTCAATTCGATCGGATTTATATTGGTTGAAAACGAAATTATTACTCGGAAACCATTGGGCCGATTATGCCCATTAACGAACTTGTCCGTCGTATTGGGATGCACCTCCTACCCTGAAAATGTCAAGTCGCTAGATCTCTCCGTTCTCAAGTTATGGCGGCAACGGCCTGCCAGACATAATTTAATTTGGCCTCGAATTCTTCATCGGGGAGTCGAACCCAATCGTATAAGTTCATTTTCGTCAAAGAATTCGAAAATTACAGATATTTGGGCGAAATTATAACGCGATGTTCCCCAGAACATACGCGCAAGAAATAGGTTCCGAAATTTCAAGCAAAATATTCCGCAAAATAGTAATAATTTTTTGAATTTTTGTCATATGATCCTCAGGAAATTTTACAAAGTCTCAATTCAATCAGAGCAATTTTTTTTCGATTTATTGTGGAAACAAAATTTTATAATTTTTGAAAATTTTGTATGCCATTTTATGACAACCTGATCAGTACAAAACTTCGCATGCATATATAGGTCATGATTCTAGAGTTGCATGCAAAATTTCAGATAGATCGAGTGACCGGATTCGGAAATATCCATAAAAATGTTTTTAATAAAAACGGCCATAACTCCGAAAACGCTTGGTGCATTACGCACGTTAACGAATTCTTTAGAGATATTTAGGTACGCTCCAAACCTACCTTGTAAAGTTAATTCCTCTAACTCCTTTCGTTCGAGAGTTATCGTGCTAACGGTCAGAGGGACAGAATTGAATTTGACCTCGGATTATTCATCAGTGAGTCAGTAAATCCCATAAACCCTAAAATTATCAAACATCTGTGGCCTAACATATAAACACATGATTTTCAGTAAATAAATTATAGCAACACAGAGACTTTGGAGGAACGATCCTCAACACATTGACTGCCAAGGTACTTTTCAGCATTCCGTTAAAAACTCCATTTTTGTGCGCATTATCATCTTGCTATCATTTAGCCCAAATGTCTATAATTTTCGATTCATTCTTCGGTTCACAGTTGGCGCGGCGCTGTGGTACAATAAAAATGACGGATACTACAGTGAGTATATATGCTATATATAGATATGCGAATATAGTCACTGTAACGGATATATTTCACCCTATAGCATCTAGCGGTGGGTAGTTGAAGTATTGAGTCTTAGTTCCTTTTCACACCAATTACGAAGATCAGGACCGGCGTTTTGGAGTACAGCTAACCTCTTAAATATCATGGTTGAAAATCGAAGATTTCGTTAATTGTAGTTTCCGAACCAATAAACTCCATATTATTATTAGTCACCGTGGTTATGCGACAAAGGAAAGCCATACAATGAGTTCATCTAAGTGGACACATCAAAAAAATGTAATCGTCTGAGGGCGTTGGTATTGGATATAGTGTGATTTGCAGATATTGACTGAAATGTAAAAGTTCAATAGATCTAGAACCAATTAACGGACAGATTTCAAAAATTGCAATTATATTATTACTAATATCACTGATTTCGGCCGCGAAAGAGAGAGATCCACTTCGCTCACCATAAAAATCAGGATTAAAGTCGGATAATTTTGAACATTACCTATCTTTTTTGGCTTTCTTGTTCCTCGGAACAGAGTGCTCATCAATTTGCCCAGATGTCTGTAATTTTCGAAGTTTTGCCTGAAAATGGTCTCAAACGTTTTGTTAATAAAAGTTCACTCTGTACTCAAACACTAAAGATTTCTTCCACTTTTATGAGCAATTCTACATAAATATAAAATAAAAATTGCTTGGCTCTATCATACAAAAGGGGTAATAATAAATTCTAATGTCGAATAAAAATGTTTTATCACTTCATTTTTCCCACTAGGTTGATTGATATTTCACATTATATGAAATTGATATACCAATTATTAAATTCTTCACCTATTCAGACAAAGAATTGCACAACAATTATTTCGGATTACAGAAAATCGATTTTACGATCAGAAACAAAAATAATGTTAGAAAATGAATTTTTTACTTAAGAAATTGCTCAAAGTTGTTTTATGTTTTGTTTGAATAGCTATAGAACATAAGAATTATTATCAAACAGGTTGAAATATCGACTTGGTTAGGAGAAGAAATGGAGTGAAAGTCTATTTTTTCAACAATAAAATTTCTTGATCAATCTGTATGAAAGTGTCAGGCAATTTTTTTGGATTTTTTTGTTGAATCATAAAACATTCGTCCGAAATATTCAGTGTAATATTTTTTCAAATGAATTCTATAGAAGCTTATTGGAAGGATTATTGTCAGTATTGAAAAAACAAAAAAAAAAGATATAACTACTAAGTGTCCCCTGAGTAACTGTAGATATCATAATAAGTCAACTATTAAAAATACTAACATTGATTATAAACATTTTTGCCCGGTAATAAACCTAACTGATATATTTATGCCACAAACCAACCCTGCAAAACTAAACTCTCTTACTCATTTCATTCGAGAGTCCGTACTCACGGACGGACCTAAGTGCGGGCAGATAGGGTGTTTTAAACAATTGTTTGGGCTATAATTTGTCTTCCTCTAACAAAACCTCCTACCGAATGTAAATAGATTCACAAGTTTTTAAGCTATGAGTTCAACAAATTTCTTTTAAAATTAAAACACCAGCCTTTATATCAGTAGCGAAATGCTTCCACAAGTTCTGCAGAATTGAATTCCTCGTAGCAAAGCCTATTTGTGGTTGAACCATGTACATACAAGCACTCACCGGACACCCTATCAATATTGATTAATTAGAAATGTATCAAAATTGATCTTGTTGAGATACAACACGCATTACAATACCGGACTATTTCTCTGAGATTTGTGTTAGTTAATTTTGAAAACTTTCAGTTTGGTTTTGGCGCTGGAATGCATTCCTGTCTCCAATTCAGTATCAGTACACCTTTGTTCCTCTTCCTCGACCCGTTGTCCCATTTCTCACCAGGCTGGCCATGTGCGGAGCACGTGTGAAACCCTTGGCGCGAAACAACTTCAATTCGATGTTGCAATTTCTCCTGTTTTAACAGATATAAGAAATTGGTTCAAACACTGACGTGAGGTTATGAGCTTTTGCGCGCATGTTCTATTATCTATTCACCGCTATTTGAAACTAGGGCCGATTTCTGACGCATTTGAATGGAGTTTATCTTCCGTTTATGTACTGAATTCTATTGAATTGAACAGATAAACGGAAGATAAACCACATGTTATATTTCTCAGAAACCGGCCCTTAATCGAATTTACCATCGATATAAACCGTTTTCTCAGTTTTTATACGGCACAAATACATTTCATACCATTTTGATTGAGTAATGAGAGAATCGTCTAAGATCACAGAATTTTTTATTCTGGCACATGTATTCTATAGGAATTGGAATTCATTAAATATCCGATAATAAACGAAAAAACTTACGCATCAAGTAATTGCCGGATACGATATACTCGAAACTCCGTGAAAATTACCATTGTACAATTAATTACCGAATTTTAATTGGATCGGATTTGTATATTTTTGGGTGATATGTTATATCACTCTTGGCCTTGGATAATCCATATGATGATGGAAATATATATACTTGGGTAGGTTAATCAAATTGGGTTCAGAATATCCTGTAAAAGCAAAACTGAAATATTGGCTAAAATTCAATTGATATTATATAATTTTCAGAGTAGATTTGAGGAATGAAATTCTCGGATAAGTTCGTTATTGGGTACAATCGGTCTGGTGGTTTTGGATTAATAATTTCTTTTATGATGCAGTTCTATAATAAAAATTCATTGATATAATTCACAACTTTTGTTCAAAACCTTATTTATATATATATATTATTAATTATTGGTCTCTGGAAATGATGTAAATGGATTCTTAAGGTATAACTGCATCACAAAAGAAATTAAATTCAAACAGACCGATTCCCCCCAATAACAAACTTATCCGAGATATTCATTCCTCAAATCTGCTCTGAAAATTATATTATATAAATTCAAACTTAGACAATAGTGCAGTTTTCTTTTTACTGGAGATATTCTGAACCCAATTTGATTATGTATCTTACCAAGAAGAATATATTTCCATCATCATGTGGACTATACACGGGCATTATATTATCACCTTAAAAGTATAATATCATATCATTCTCATAATTCTACGATAGCTGAGGTTATTTCATTGGTTATTTTGCATTCAATAATACTTTGTTTTATAGAAGAGGAGGTTTATTTTATATGAAGAATAATGAACCAGAAATAATTTTGACATTTATCGCTCATGGAAAAATCAGATCATTTAATAATTCATAGATAGAAAAATTAAGTACAGCACTGTGAAAACCTAGAAGTACGATTCATTATTCAATTTCGAAAAATCAAATCTCTGAAAGTATTAGCTTGTTAGAGTTGAGAATGATATCAGTGGATTTTTATGATAAAACTGCATCTTAAAAAAAATAGAATTTGAAATTTGTAATGTAAAAAAAAATTTTATTTCGTTACTCTGGAACCATCAAGCCGATTTTGCCCAATAACAAACTTAACCAAGATACTCATCTCCAAAACCTACTCTGAAAATTTCAACTGCCTAGCTCATTCTGTTCGAGAGTTATTGTATTGAGGTTTCTCGGCAACCCTATCAATATAAAACTTCGCATGCATATAAAGGTCATTATTCTGCAATTTGGTGCTAAATTTCAGATAGGTGATCGGTTTCGGAAAGATTCATAAAAAATATTTTTACTAAAAACGGCCATAACTGCGCAACCGCTTTATGGATTTCGCCCGTTAACGAACTTGTCCGAGATATTTATACTCTAAACCTACCCTGCGAACTTCAATGCTTTAACTCCTTTTGTTCGAGAGCTGTCGTGTTAACAGCCGGACGGCCGAAAAGAATCGATTTCTACCACGGATTCTTGGTCATTGAGTCGAACCAAATCGTTTAAGACCATTTTCAGCCAAAAATTTGAAAATTACAGACATTTGGGCAAAGTGATAAGCACTCTGTTCCGAGGAACAAGAGCGCCAAAAATATAGTTCTGTTTGTGGCGATTGTAAGTAAGTCGGTGAATATTTCTCAATGAATATTACTAGCCAGGTCTGAAACACATCTGAAAAGATTCGACAGTTAAATTATTCCAATGTTTGACTATTTATCTAACAAGATATTTGGATATTTAAATACTCAGATATTTGACCTATTGACCATTTGCGTTTTTTGTGAAACTGTTCAGATTTTATCGTTAAAATAGAAAATAAAATAAAAATAATATATTCCTACTTAAATAAACATAGGTACTATTACTAAGTTGATTCAAAACAGGCCCTTTTTTAATCATTTTCAAATTTGGAATTATGGAATATTAGAGCAGGATTTATTTGATTTATTAGTAGGTTTAAATTGGAACTATGGAATAATTCAGCAGATTGTAATCGATAATACTATCAAATAAATGATCTATTTTCAGTCTAAGAAATTAATTCAAATGGTGAAGATCACGTTCACCATTTAAGGGACGAAGTTTTCATAAACAGCTTGTATATTGCAATATTGACCCCTTTCACAATGAGAAGTTCTTCTGCGCCATATGTTGAACAAGTCAATTTCTAAAAAAACCAAAAATGGGTTGAACCGGCCGAAAATTCCACCGAGTAGGTAAAAAAATGACATATTTTGTGTATAGTCGCAGACCGAAGTCAGTGCATTCCCAATTACTATATATTGCCTTGTACGTCCATAATTGTTCTCATTTCGAAAGTCGGAGAGTACTGAGATACTACGGTTCTATCATTATTTTAGTGTCATTTATCCTGAACATTACTTATTTTTTTAACATCGAAAATACTCAATATAAAGAAAAATGTTCGCTTTAGTCCTTATAGTTCCTATAAAAACTGAAAAAAAAGAATCGGTTCAAGCACTAGCGTGAAGTCAGGACCTTTTGCGCGTATGTTCTATTGTCCATTCTCCTGTGTTGGACACTCTTGATCGAATTTACCATGGTGAATTATATTGTCCGTTCTCCTGTGTTGGACACTCTTAATCGAATTAACCATGCTGAATTATGTCCTGTCGGTCCTGAGCTTCGTAATCGGTGAGAAAAAGAACTCAATACTTCAACTACTCACCGCCAGATGCTATAGGATGAAATATATGCGTCATTTATTGTACAACAGTGCCAACTATGAACTGAATAATGAACTTTGGTCTCAGATTTTTCAGAAGTCTGTTGTTTTCTACAGATAAATGCCGACTCAATTTTAAATAGTCTGATAAGATATAAGATATGAATATGGCCAAAAGTAGCATATATCATTCGCATATTGATTATTGCATAATATTCTCCTTCTTGAAGAACGCTAGTACCTTTAGCAATCAATTTCAGCAATATTTTATTCCTTCCTCCTGCCACCTTGATTATTGGGGAAAATGTTTTGTTTGATTGTAAAAAAAAATTGGTTCAAGCACTGACGTGAAGTCAGAAGCTTTTGCGCGTATGTTCTATTGTCCATTCTTCTCTATTGGACACCCTTAATCGAATTTACCATGGTAAATTATGTTGTCCATTCTCCTGTATTGGACACTCTTAATTCGAATTTACCATGGTAAATTCGATTTTCAATGATTTATTAAAAATTTTCTACAAATGCTATCCTCACCAAATTTCGCAAAGATTTTCGCGTTGGCATTCTACAACTAATAACCATGTTTGAATTCAATCGGTTCAGTATTTTTTGAGTTAATGAGGAACAAAAAACCACCAAATTTCAGAAAATTTCAGATGGCTATAACTCTAAAACCGTTTGGCCGATTATGCTCATAAACAAACTGAAATGTAGCGTTCTGGTGCACATCCTAACCTGAAAACTTCACGCCGCTATCTCATTCCGTTCTCAAGTTATCGTGACAACAAAAATATTTTTTAATAATTTTTTTAAAATTTTCTAGCCATACGATAGGCACAAAATTTCACAAACGTGCTTAGGTTCATATTCTACAACTACCCACCAAGTTTCAAATCGATCGGATTCATATTGGTTGAAAACAAAATTATTACTCGGAAACCACTGGGCCGATTATGCCCATTACCGAACTTGTCCGTCGTATTGGGATGCGCCACCTACCCTGAAAATTTCAAGTCGCTAGCTTTTTTCGTTCTCAAGTTATCGTGGCAACGGCCGGACGGCCGGCCAGACACAATCAAATTTGACCTCGAATTCTTCATTGGGGAGTCGAACTTAATCGTTTGAGACTATTTTCGTCAAAAAATTCGAAATTTACAGACATTTGGGCAAAACTATAACGCGATGTTCCACAGAACATACGCGCAAAAAGAATTGGTTCAATCACTGACGTGAAGTCAGGAGCTTTTGCGCGTATGTTCTATTGTCCATTCTCCTGTGTTGGACACTCTTAATCGAATTCACCATGGTGAATTATATTGTCCGTTCTCCTGTATTGGACACTCTTAATCGAATTCACCATGTCAAATTCTATTGTCCGTTCTCCTGTATTGGATCTTAAGAATTTTTTAAAAATTTTCTAGTGATACGATTCTCACAACATTTGACAAACTTGCTTAGGTTCATATTCTACAACTATTCATCAAGTTTCAAATCGATCGGATTTATATTGATTAAAAACAAAATTATTACTCAGAAACCATTGGGCCGATTATGCCCATTAACGAACTTGTCCGTCGTATTGGGATGCGCCACCTACCCTGAAAATTTCAAGTCGCTACCTCTTTCCATTCTCAAGTTGACGTGACAACGGCCGGACGGACAGAATCAAATTTGACCTCGAATTCTTCATCAAGGAGTGGAACCCAATCGTTTGAGATCATTTTCGGCGAAAAATTCGAAAATAACAGACATTTGGGCAAAATTATAACGCGATGTTCCCCAGAACGTACGCGCAAGAAAATGTTTTCAGTAATATTTTATTGAGAATCCTGCCAAATTGAAATTATGAAAATATGTTCTTCATGAACATATTTGTAAAATTGTAATACTTGGTTTCAAGTCAGAATGGCGGCGGCGTTAGGGGTGCCACTGTTTGAGCAATATTTTTATTAAGAATCCTGCCACCTTAAAAGTTTGAAAATATGATCTATATGGACAGTAAAAGAATTTGTAATACTCGGTTTCAAATAACAGACCGTCAGGGCGGCGTTGGGGTGGCGTTTTTTCTGCAATAATTTTATTAAACATCCTGCCACGTTGAAACTTTGGAAATATGTTCTGTATGGATAGAAAAGGATTTTATAATACTCGGTTTCAAATATACAGCCGTCAGAGCACGTTGGGGGTGGCACTTTTTCAGTAACATTTTTATTGAGAATCCTGCCACCTTGAAAATTGAAAAATATGTTCTGTATAGACAGTAAAAACATTGTAATATCCGATTTCAAATATTTTCAAGGCGGCAGGATTCTCAATAAATATATTGCAGAAGAAGCGCCACCTCTAAAGCCGCTCTGACGGCTGGATATTTGAAACCGAGTATTATAAATTCTTTTTTTATCGATGCAGAACATATTTCCGAGCATATTTCTAAAGTTTTAACGGACGATAATAAAAATATTGCAGAAAAAATGCTACCCCCAACGCCGCCCTGACGGCCGGAAATTTGAAACCGAGTATTATAAATTCTTTTACTATCCATACAGAACATAATATTTGAAAACTTTTAAGGTGGCCGGATTTTTAATAAAAATATTGTGTGGTGTACCACCTCCAGAGTCGCCCCCAATGCCGGAAATTATCACCCGAATATAACATCTTCTTTTACTATCAAAACAGAACATTCTCCCAAAAAATAAAGATGGCTAGAGGAAGGAACAAAATATTGCTGAAATTAACGAACTTGTCCGTCCTATAGGGATGCGCCACCTACCCTGAAAATTTTGAGTCGCTATCTCTTTCCGTTCTCAAGATATCGTGGCAACGGCCGGCCGGACAATAATATAATTTCTTGATCAGGGAGTCGAACTCAATCGTTTGAGACCATTTTCGGCGAAAAATTCGAAAGTTACAGATATTTGGGTGAAATGATAACGCGATGTTCCCCAAAACATACGCGCTAAAAGGTATTTTCTTCTCGTTTTTGTTTATAATAATCCAGAAAATTATAAAATGAACTATAGGACGAAGAACAAAAATTTTTTCGTAGAGCCGTGTAATATGTTGCAATTATTTAGCGGAATTTCATATGGAAGGAAAATATTATTACAAAGGAGGACTTACACTGAAATGGAAAATTTCAACTTATATACACTGATCCCAATAAGTACCGCTCCATATATTTCTGAAATGGTACCGAAATGTCCCACAACATATCCGAAGACTTATTGGGACCGGTACTGACAATACCCGTTGCATCTAGAAACATATGGGGACCGGTCCAATAAGTACCAAAGATCCCCATTTGTACCCCTAGATTTCCGAATCGGTTCTGTTATCTCCCACTGTATCAAGATATATATATATCCATAAAATTGAGAAATCGGACAAACCAGATGTATGAGAAATCGTCAAAATTTTATGACACATCGTAAACTTATAGCGTTTCTAGTCAAACATGCATTTATCCATAATTATCAGAGTTTTTGAATTTAAAGCGACAAGATAAATTATATCATGATAGAATCCTAAAGGGCCCCATACACTTGTCAGACCCCTGAACGTTGTTTATACCTGCTTATTCATATCACCGCCACTGATGTTAATTGCACACCACATAATGAAAGGTCAGATGTAGATCGATCACAACAGTTAAAAAAACATCGCGTGGTCCCCAGACCAAATTTGGCGTCATCTCCCAGTCGTGACCTTCTCGGGTTACCATTTAGTGAACTTTCTTCTGGAATTTCGTAAGATGTTTGATTGATACTTTCCCAAGAAGAAATATATCGATAGCACCGGCTGCGACAGGTCAGCGCGGCTGAATTAAGTCCCATATTTCATGACGGATAAAATTCCAAATGAAACTTGTCGCAGCTAATTTCCCGTAGTTGAGATATTTATGACCCAAGACTGAATAACTAATGGCACTGATGAAAGTGACGGATTTACATATTAATATGCGGAATGCCTTCCATTTTGTTCAGAAATACCGAAGCTTCACTGTTGATCGGGACAGGGAAGGGTTCCTGGAAATATTTCTCTTTGTTTTCTGTAGAATTCGTTATTGAGTGATGCCAGCACAACACAAGGTCAACGTGTTGAGCCGTCGATGTAGAAAATACATTATTTTGTTAAACTATCAAACTGCTGCTCTTGGGGCAATATGGTATAATGAAAATGGGTTCAAGCCCTGTGGATAGGAGCTTTCTGGCGCTCTAGTTCAAACAGACAAATTATATCTCCGAAAGTATTGGTTTCTCAGAGTTGTGATAGATATCAATGTATTCATATGATAGAACTGCATCCTGAAGGAAATTCAATTCAAATAATAGTTTATTTATCAAGATTAAATGAGCAATCATGAGAATGAGAACTGCACCATGGAAGAAATCAAATTAAATCTGGCCAATTTTGCCCAATAACGAACTTAACCGAGATATTCATCTCCCTAAACTACTCTGAAAATTTCAACTACCTACCTCATTCCGTTCGAGAGTTATATCTATGTCTATGAATGAAAAGCAGTCTCACTACTCTCAGATCTCTTACTTCATGTTCCGTTCCGAAATGTAAGAATTTTCTGAGTAAACCTAATTTCGGAGCAAACAACTGAGATTTTTCTCACTTCGCTCACAATTCTTCGATTGATTAGATAATGTCATATCTCAGGAACATCATTTGACATTATGACAATTCATACATAGAATAATATCATTCTGTGACAACGTTGAAATACGATTTATTATTGAAATTTTGAAAAATCATATCTCCGAAAGTATTAGCTTGTTAGAGTTAAAAATGATATCATTGGATTCTTATGGTAAAACAGCTTATTGAAAAATATTTAATTTGGAATTTGCCTTGTAAAAAAAAATTTTTTTTTTGTTACTCCGAAACCATCTATCCGATTTTGCCCAATAACGAACTTAGCCGAGATATTTACCTCCCAAACCTACGGCCAGCCGGACCGGCCGGACCGGCCGGACGGCCGGACAGAATGAATTTCGACCACGGATTCTTGATCAGTGAGTCGAACCAAATCGTTTAAGACCATTTTATCGAAAAATTCGAAAATTACAGAAATTTGTGCAAATTGATAAGCACTCAGTTCCGAGGAACTAGAGCGCCAAAAAATGTCTTCTATCCAAAACTATGCTGATTCATTCAATTAAATTATCAAAATCATGATAGTGCGAAAGAAGCATATTT
Organism: Halyzia sedecimguttata; assembly: GCA_937662695.2. NCBI lineage: Eukaryota > Metazoa > Arthropoda > Insecta > Coleoptera > Coccinellidae > Halyzia > Halyzia sedecimguttata. The sequence goes on from OW569414.2 coordinate 101,283,509, forward strand.
AAATTGGAATGTTTAATGGGTAATTCCGCAAAAGGAGCAGATAAAATAGTGGGAAAACCTTTGACGCTCTTGTTCAAACTTTGACAAATCATATCTCCGAAAGTATTGGATTCTCAGAGTTGGGAATTATATCAATGGATTATTATGATAGAACTGAATCATAAAAGAAATTAAATTAAAGAAAGTGTCATTTAAAAAAAAACAAAAGTGCCAAAAATTGTTAATCCGAAACCGCCAAACCGATTCTACCCAATAACGAACTTATCCGAGATATTCATTCCTCAAATCTACTCTGAAAATTATATTATATCAATTGAAACATAGCCAATATTCCAGTTTTGTTTTTACTGGAGATATTCTTAACCTAATTTGATTAACTCACCTAAGTATATATTTCCATCATCATATGGATTCAAGGGCATTATATTTTCACCCAAAAATTATAATAGCCTATAATCCTCATAATTGTACGATAGCTGGGGTTATTTCATTGGTCATTTTACAATCAATCATACTTTTTTTCTAGAACTGGTGGTATTTTATATCATGAATATATAAATAAATATGACATGTCTCTTATCTGTAGATAAGATGACAAGTGTGAACACAGATCTTGAAATTCGTAGGTACAAATACGGACGTTAATTTTCTATTACAGCATTCTGTGAATTCATATACATAGGTAGATTTAAGATTTATAATTGAAATTTTGAAATATCATATCTACGAAAGTTCGAGCTTGTCAGAGTTGAAAATTATATCAGTGGATTCTTATGCTGAAACTGCATCTTACAAAATTTAAGTTGGAATTTATAATGTAAAAAAGATTTTTTTTTTCGTTCGAAACCATCAGACCGATTTTGCCCAATAACGAACTTAACCTAGATATTTATTTCCCAAACCTACTCTGAAAATTTCAACTGTCTAGCTCATTCCGTTCGAGAGTTATCGTATTCACGGCCGGACAGAATCAATTTTGACGATGGATTCTTGATCTGTGAGTCGAACCACTACATTTAAGAGCAATATTCCACCGTAGAAGAATCCGGAAAATTGTTCAAGATGAACAGCCCCTGGGATATCAGCATCTCCGACGAACGCCACGTCAAGGAAATCAAAGAAGTACCTTCCTGGTACTATGAGCAATTTGTTTAGATCAACCCGAACTATTTTCAAAGATGTGATCACAAACGCAAATGTAATATAAAAATATGTTCTTATTGCAATTTTTTCAGCAGACTAATAAATAGTTATCAAGGAATATTATGTTAATTTCATGCGTAGTTTGTATCAAAATATTCGACACAAGAGGCCATTATTATGGACAGGCACTTCTTCGTACAATCCAACGTTTCTCACTGCATTGGTTCTTCGAGAACATATCGCCAAAACTCGATCTTTATCGTTACCAAGCCACCGCATTATCCAGATTTAGCCCCATGCGACTAAATTGAGAAGATGCATGCCGAATCGAAAAAAGTTTTCAAGCATATCCGAAAAAAAGTGGAAAAAATCTGTGGTCAGGGGCTTTGGCGCTCTTGTCAAACTACTATAGCGAGTAATTATTCATACTTTGACAAATCATATCTCCGAAAGTATTGGTTTCTCAGAGTTGGAAATGATATCAATGAATTCTTATGATAGTACTGCATCATGAAAAATTAAATTCAAAACGTAGCACTTAACGGTTCATATGTTGTATTCATATACATCAGCAAATTATAATTAGGCGGAGATTACACGGTCAATCTGACATCAATCCGGACCATCAGTCCACCAGTCTACGCGTATACAATCATTTTATCGTCAATCTGATATCAATCCATGATTGACCGAGTAACCTCCGTCATAGAGCATTCTATGAAATCATAAAATTACGATTAATTATTGAAACTTTGAAAAATCATATCTCCGATAGAATTAGTTTGTTAGAGTTGAGAATGATACCATCCTGACTAATATTTATCTCCCGAACCTACTCTGAAAAGGTCAACTGTCTAGCTCATTCCGTTCGAGGGTCATCGTGTTAACGGCCGGACAGAATCGATTTTGAACATGGAGTCGAACCAAATCGTTCAAGACCATTTTCAGCCAAAAATTCGTAAATTACGGACATTTGGCCAAATTGGTATGCACTCTGTTCCGAGAGCAAGAGTGCCAAAAAGGCTTTCCTGATTGTTTCAAGGTTTCAAAATATCTTTGGCAGTATTGTGTCGGATATAAAATGAAAACAATCATTTCTTGAAAATTCTAACCTCATTTTTTTAACACTGTGATATTTTATACGAATTTTGATTTGGTTCCTACAGGTGAGTGAACAGTGCGTTTGATTTGTGCCCCTTTGACTTTAACTAATACTAATAAATCTTTTTAAGTTCGATTGGCTAGAAATTGCTAGTAGGTACCTACCTACATATTGCACCTTATGTAATCCCTAGGAAATTCCTCTATAGTGTACTTGAGGAATTTAATGTTACCGTGTATACACGGTAACAAGAAGAATACAAATTCTTGAAGAATAAAATATTAAAATATAGTTATATAAAATAACGATCATTAGACATGATAGATATAAATAGCAAAATATCAATAAATGAACGTTTAAAAATCAATTAATAGGATACTCAAATCAAACTAGTTATCATATACCTAATCACTATAGGTATCAATATTCATTTGAATAGGTGTTATAAAGAAGATACGTGATTAACCGCATGAAATAACAATCCACGTATTCAAAAATAACGCATGTTGCCTCAAGACGCTGCTCCCATCGAGATTAAACGATGATATTCCAAATATAAAAGCTAATAAATAACGCCTATTTATGTTGATGTAACGACAGGATCTTCATCCGTCAACCGTACGAAATATTTAGGGCTTGCATGACGGAAATAGATACAGACAAGCATAACTTGAACAAATCTCACTTACAAACAATTAAGACTTTATGGGCCATAAATACCGAAACTACAGTCGTATATCTGACAACTGAAAGGGGTATTTTGGGTATACGTACATAACATACAAGGCTAATGCCAGGACAGGTTTCGATTTTGCTCACGGTTTCCGTGTTTGTAATTATGATCGCAAGTGGAGGTAAAGTCATGTTCTTTCTCTTATAGACCATATTGGGTCATAAGCTACATTCTTATGGCTGATGATTATTGAGAATCACTGTTTAATTCTTCCATCAATTCCATGTTCTGTCTCCTATAGACATATTGGGTCATAAGCTACATTCTTATGGCTGATTATTGAGAATCACTGTTTAAATCTTCCATCAATTCCATGTTCTGTCTCCTATAGACCATATTGGGTCATAAGCTACATTCTTATGGCTGATTATTGAGAATCACTGTTTAATTCTTCCATCAATTCCATGTTCTTCAATTTGCTTACAACAATGGCCGAATCTGTATGACCAGGAATTTTCTTCGATGATACTCTCAGATGTATATTGAAGATTTCGCTTCAATCTGCCAGTCTCATAATCAACTTAACTCCTTATAAGAATGAGATAGGTGTATACGAAAACAGTTCCAAATGGACTCAAAACATTAGTGCCACTAATGCCAGCCATACTGAAATGACCGGCAATATCATATGATTGTCCCACCATTGACACGCTCGAATTAAATCGAAAATATCAAATACCATGGATGGTTTTGCAATGCTTTATTATCATCTGCAAAACATTCCAGCAGAACAATAACTTTGGCAGAGTAGGCTGCTTGTATGGGCAACATGTGGCCATCTTCAGCTGCTATTTGGAGTAACAAAGGTTGATTCATTTTCTTCATTCACGCAAGAATGAGGCGAATCAAGGCAGCATCTATATTTATAGCTTTTGAGAGCTTCCAGATGCCGATTACATAATTAAAGTTATCCTCGATATCCCACTTTGGAAAATGTTTAGCAGAACCAGACAAAGCTGGATTTGGTCCACCTGAGTTGAGTGGATGCTTAGAGGATCGAAGAGATTTCTTTGGACTGATTTAAACTAAGAGGAAAACTGATTCTGAAGCAGAAGCTCCAATTCGATGCTGTCATCTAAGATGTCCATAACACTGGTGTTTTTGTAGAGAAAAGGAAGATTGCCTCCGTTTAGTTTGGTCTGAATTGAGAAATAAGCGTGGTCGCTGCTAGTTCCTGCGAAAGCACATGTTTTCCACGCTGTTTCCATCCCGCTTTTGCGCATAAAACATGGGAAAACGCATCACTTACATTTCATCCTTTTGGGACAATCCTGTTTTCTTCTGGGCATCCTGCCAATTGGAGCTGATGTCTCCAATCTTCTCAATTGTCGCAAAATGGTGCCAAATTCGCAACTCCAACCAGTTTCTAAGAAAAATCACTTCATGTAATAAACACTAGGACACAACATGCACAAGGTAGATACGACGGTATTCGTATACATCTGAGATCAAGTCACTTGAGGTGTCGTTATTGTTTATCAAATGTCAAAGCACTCGGCACTAAAGGTGGTAACACGATGAAGGTGCATTACTGCATCAACCTCCTCTAGCGAAAGCTCAGCGTTGACTGAGTGAGTGACAGCGCGAGAGAAGCTCTATCCCCACCACTGTCGCGAGCTACACTACAAACGCGTCCGCGTCCGCTGCTTCAACATTTTCGTCAGTCTGCGTTTCGAAGCGCCGGCGTTTGTGAAAGACGTCGGTGTTGCTCTCACTCTGTTTTTCCCGACTCGATTCGGGATGTCATCTCCCGTCACTAGCGAGAAAAGATCTCGGGAGGCTGCGAGAGTGCTGGCGCGCAACTGTCACGGTCAGTTTGACAGGTGGGATGGGCCTGGTTAGGGCACGCCTTCTTTACGATAGCAGCCTCTCGCTGTAGCTTTGCGTTTTACGGGGAGATGTGCTTTGGGACTGGTAAGTTATTGCTCCTGATTCACCTGTTGTCTACTGAAATTTTTATGACGTATGTCGCCTACAATGAGTGTATTATCTGCTAGTTACTAGTAGCCAGGTGGATGAGATGGTGATGTAGAGGTTCCACCTCCCTCTCTCATTTTTATTGGACTTTCATTTTCTTCGGAAATCTCTTGTGTTTTCGATGGAATGTGAGTTGAGGCGAAGATTTTACGACTCACCTCGGGGTTTAACACCAGATAAATAAACTCATTCGACACGAAAGTTCATTTTCTCATAAAGGCAAATGCTGAATCTAGCTCTTCTCTTCTTGTCCTAAAATTTTCACAATTACTCTAATTCACCAATTTTTAACTAGCAAAGTTGTGACCGTGTAATATTGTGACCAGAAAACGGTATGTAGAATGCAGGACTCAAAATATATTCATAGCAATCACATAGCTTACAGGCAGAGATGTAGGTAAAGGATTGGTCAAAGCCATCACTTCTGAGAGAGTATTCACTGATGTTTATAAGCAAATATGGACAGGAATCTCGAACACTGTGGAAGCATGTTTTGTAGTTTTGTATTTGTGGCAAGAGCAAACCTAAATCGATCATTCAGTACATACAGACAGACAAGGGGGAAGTATGAATCATCGGCCATCTTGGAAAGTGTAGGAAGAACTTCTTCATCACTCTCCACCACTGTAAAATATTTTGATTCCTATTTGCTCTTTCTAATAGCAAATATTCTTCAAACTCAGCTTTCCAATATTTCGGAAGGTTTGTTGATTTGTTTTTAATAGGTTATCGATGTCGATACATTCTTTAATAGAATTGAACAATTTGGTAGAGTTTTCAAAGAATACCTTCCCAGTGGGTAGATCAGTGAGGGTGTTCTTGCGTATTCCTCATAACACTTTTCGAAACATTGAATAGTTTAATTTCTTCACCGGTTTTATTATACGTATTTCCACAGATGTATACAATAATTGTTCACATCTTCACTACAAGGAGCACAAGAGAGTAAATTTTTCCAGATGTTCAGATAGAGACGAAATTTACAAAGCATTGGGATAAAGGGGCAATAAAAGTTGTCCGTTAGTATTGAATTCATAATGGCATCCGTTTTATTGGTTGTGAATCCTATTTTTTCTTGAAAAATAATCTCAATTATTGCAAGGTCATAACGAATTAATAATCTTCAAAAAATCGTGTATTTCTAGAACGATCGATGCATAATATAGATAAAATATATTGGTAATTATAGTGGAAACTCTTCATATTCAATTGTTTTCTGTGGGCGTTGAAAAAAGTCGTGTCGTATAAAAACTTCATAAAAAAAAATTTAACGAGACTTAAAACGAGAATGTTGCGCTGTATGTGGTCTCGATATCGCCTATAATATTTATGAAAACGTCTCGTCTCGTCTCGTCTCGTCTCGCTTTTACGAGACGAGAACGATACGAGACGAGAAAACTCTCGCTCTCGCGTGAAGCCCTATAGGGGAAAGAGCTATCAAACAAAATGAATGAATTCTTCAGTGGAATTGGTGAAGATTATGCAAGGAATGTGGAAGAACCAGTCGAGTATACCGATAGGAATAAAATTAATGAAAATACATCATTTTTTTTGCCCAAAAATAAATCAGATATCATATTGGTAATTGATCAACTGAAGTCAAATAAAAGTGGTAAGATATCCGCGGAAACTTTGAAAGAGATATCTGAGGAAATATGTTCACTTTTATAGTACACATTCTAAATTTGTGGTTCACGAATGGAAGAGTTCCTGACATATTAAAACAGGGAATTATCAAACCGATACATAAGGGAGGGTCAAGAAGTGACATGAATAATTGCAGACCGATTAAATTGATATCGAATATGGCTAAAATCATGGAAAAGATCCTGAGGTTGAGGATAATGAAATTTCTCGATAAAAATAACAATGTATTTGTGAAAACCAGTTCGTATTTTGAGAGGGAATGTCCACGAATGATGATATCCTGTGGCTGACCACTGAATTGTACGAAGCACTTGTTTATAAATTGAAAGAACTGTGTATACCTAATATTTGTTGATCTGTCATAGGCATTTGACAAAGTTTGTCATAAAAAATTGTTGGAGGGACTAGAAGACATTATAGAGGAAACGCTCACCGATTGATGGAAAGTTAGTCATCGGCAAAACACAACTTTTAGACATAGATGGCGATATAAGTGATCAAGAAACTGTCCGGTTTGGTGTTCCACAGGGAACAGTACTGGGTCCTGTACTTTTTGTCGTTTACATGAACTATCTTTTCCACCAAAACACCTTCGGAAAAATTGTAAGCTTCGCGGACGATACTGCTATACTCTACAGCTCTGATTGCTGGGAGTCTCTAAGATAAAGGGCTGAGACTGATTTCGTGGAAATAGTATTTTGGTTAAAAAAGAGCCGATTGACCTTGAACTGTTCCAAGTCGAAATATCTTGCTTTAACTTCTAATGCCAACGATTTTCCCTGATGAAGCACTTCTCAACATAGGACCGAATATTCATACCACCGGCCGAACATGTAAAATATCTTGGTATTACAATCGATAGCCATCTCATGTGGGTTCAACACGTTCAAAATTTGTAAAGAAAGATGGGAGGATTCAAACAGAAGTTAAGTTATTTGAAAAACTTTTTGGGGCTGTAACATATGAAGGTCGTTTACTACGCGTTACTACAGGCGCAACTTTCCTACGGAATATGTGCTTGAAGAGATGTACATGTAACATGTACCTCAGAGGTGGATTATTAAAATAATGTATGGCAGGGATATCATGTTTTCATCTGAACAACTGTATAGACAGACCAACATATATATAGTATAAGACAGCTCTTCGCTATGAGTCTATCGATGAATGTGTGTATAATTAAAATCCCAATCGCCTGTATTGATCATCAATATAATACAAGACTCAAAAAGGGAGAAAGGACTTTTTCAATTTTTGACAAACCATATATCCGAAAGTCTTGGTTTCTCAGAGTTGGGATTGATATCAATGGATTCTTATGATAGAACTGCACCATAAAATAAATTATATTCAAATAATAGTTTATTTGTCAAGATTAAATGAGCAATCTGCTGATTTAACCTTGTGGAATGGGTTGTTGTAAGTTACACTCGTTGCATAGTTTTCACAACTCGAAATACCATCGAGTCGAATCAAGTACCATCGAAATGTCTACAGCAAGGCTGGAGACAATCATAGCAGATTGTCCATTTATTCCTGATATTTGAATAGGTATAGGCAGACGAAAAAATTATTTTAATAGTTCAAAATATGTTAATACAATACAATCCTCTTTTCATAATTCAATAATTCATAACACTATAACATTCATTGTGTATTATGATCCTTACTCAAGAAAAAATATTCGATACACAAATGTAGATCAATTATTCAGCATTTTTTATGCTAGGAACATTATGAAAATACTGTATATATAGGAACATGTCTCACTACTTAAGGAAGTAAAAGGTAATATTAACCTCAGTGGTCAACGAACAGTAATTTCTTTTGATGATTCCATTATATTGTTTTTTCCTATTGCCTTCATAAACTACATCATTAAAACGATCCAATTCTAAATCTTCTGAAACATCATCCCCAATATTTGCACATAAATTATTCAATATGCAACAAGTCAATATTAATTTTGGTATCAAAACAGTCTTGTATATATTCACAAATTCAAGATGTGGTACCTTATTTTCCAACAAAAAATATCTTCAAAGTACGAATTATATGAACAAATAAGATGATATGAATGAACAGGGTGCACAGATAAAACACATACAGATAGAATTCGCGTTCTGTGGAAACATAGAAGTACGATGTTTGGAATAACAAAAAAAATATTTTTTTACATTAGGTACTAATTTCAAATTCAATTTTTTTGAGATGCATTTTCATCATAAGAATCCATTGATATCATTCTCAACTCTAACAAACTGATACTTTCGGAGATACGATTTTTCAAAATTTCAATAATTAATCGTAATTGTATGATTTTATAGAAGGCTATAATTATAATTGGCTGATGTATGTAAATCCAACATAGGAGGTGAGTCATATTGTTTTCTGCACGTAATTGGGGTTGAGATGTTTCGCTGAGTCCAGCCCTGCTTTATATACTTTCAATTTTATAATGGTCAAAATGAACATATCGTATTCGTAAAAATAAATATACAGTCGGCCATCATTTCAGAATATAGGTACCTATGTTATTGATCCATTATACATAATATAAATAATAATAGTAACTTTAAATAGGCTGGTGAAAAAATGCATGCTCACCATCACTATCTTCCAAACTATACCAGATAGAAATTCCGTTTATTGACAAAATAGTTCCACCTTTGCAAGTCCTTCAGCTTAACCTCACTCAGTTCCTGATATTTTTGTTCTAGAGTTCTAGACTTACTTAAAGAAAAAATAGGAAAGCCCTGTGGACAGGAGCTTTGGCGCTCTTGTTCAAACTTTGACAAATAATATCTCCGAAAGTATTAGTTTCTCAGAGTTGGGAATGATATCAATGGATTATTATGATAGAACTGCATCATGAAAGAAATTTAATTCCCTTTGCATCTTATATTTATATGACGGTCCAGTTTTGGCTACAAGTATTTCAAAACTATCAGGAGTCATTCTGAAAAATTGAGTAAATGGAATAGCCAGTTATATTTATGAAACAAATCTAATGTAATCAGCCCAGAGAGAACTCAAACCAGAATGCTTATGTACGGCGACTAAGGAATAACTACCTGTACATTAGTTGGAAATCCCGTTCGAAATCTTCCATAATTAGAGGAATGAATCGTATATTATGCTTGACTTCCTTGCACTATTCATGTTCGACTCACTATCCAAAAAACTCTGCCTATGAACTTAGCGAATCCAAATTTCAAATTGTTTACATGCGTACATTAACCAAACTGTTCAGAAATACACTTCAAATTTGTATGACGTTAATGTCGTTATTCTTTCAAACTGAACCAAACGACAGCTACCGCAAACAGTAACCAGCTATAGTTGTAAGAAAGTAAGGCTTATGGGTAACGAACCAGAATTAAATTTGACATGTCTCTTATAGGAAAATAAGTTGACATGTGTGAACACCGATCACATGATAATTTATGAAAAGAATAATTAGAGCATTGTGTGAAAACCTATAGCAGTACGATTTACTATTGAATTTTCAAAAAATCATATCTCCGAAAGTACAAGCTTGTTAGAGTTGAAAATTATATAAGTGGATTTTTATGGTGAAACTGCATCTTAAAAAATATGAATTCGAAAATTTTATTGTGAAAACATTTTTTTTTTCGTTGGTCCGAAATTATCTGGCTGATTTTGCCCAATAACGAACTCAACCGAGATATTAATCTCCCAAACCTACTCTGAAAATTTCAACTGTCTAGCTTATTCCTTTCGACCGTTATCGTGTCACCGGATTTGCTGACCGGACAGAATCAGTTTAGACCACGGATTCTTGATCAGTGAATGGAACCAAATCGTTTAGGACCATTTTCAGCCAAAAATTCGAAAATTACAGACATTTGGACAAATTGATAAGCACTCTGTTCCGAGGAATAAAAGCGCCAAAAATGGGAAATATATGATATGCTAAAATCGTTTATAAATTCTTCCGTTTGCTAACGATTTTCATGAAACTTCGAAATACTTCAATGTTATCGTCAGTTAACGAAATGATGCAATTTTTCCATTGAACAAATGAATAATAATATGCGTATTCAATATAAGACTCAGTTTGTTCAAATACGAATCGAAAAGAGGATTTTTGACGACATTTTGGGAATATCTCCATAGTCATACTCAGAAGGCCATGAATATTATTTTCAAATTGGTTTACTTACCCAATATCTATTAATGAATGAAGTAAAATAATAAATGGGTTCAAGCCCTGTGGACAGGAGCTTTCTGGCGCTCTAGTTCAAACAGACAAATTATATCTCCGAAAGTATTGGTTTCTCAGAGTTGGGAATTATATCAATGTATTCTTATGATAGAACTGGATCATAAAGGAAATTCAATTCAAATAATAGTTTATTTATCAAGATTAAGTGTGGATTCATGCAGCCCAAATTAACGAGTATCGAGTAACATTTAACAATTACAAATAGTGAGTAAAAGTTGAACTTCATATATCTCAATGAGAGTGTTCATGCAGCCAAGTAACAATGATCAATTAACAAATAACAAGTAGAAGTTCGCCAACTTTTAACTATCTACTTTAATTGAACGAGATTTTGTACTTGTACGCAACTCGTGCGCAGCTGAACGCAGACTAGACAGTCCGATGATGTAAATATAACCTCACTTTGTAAAATATTTAATTTATTTGGTGTGTATTTATGTGGGTTTCGTGTTATCACATTGGAAAATTGAAATTCAAATACTTGTTTTCAAATATAGGGGGAACAGAGGTAATTTTGAAAAGTTAATACCTCGGATCTTTGACTTGTGGGTTTTTATTTCTTAATTGTTAATTTGAGTGCATGAATGCTGCATTTTTGTACTCGGTAATTCATAATTGTTATTTGATACTTTTTACTTGATAATTGTTATTTGATGCTGCATGAATCCACACTAAATGAGCAATCTGAGAATGAGAATTGCACCATGGAAGAAATCAAATTAAACTAGCTGAACTGAATTTGACTCTCTCTTATAGAACAGGATGAAATTTACGAGTATGAACACAGATCATATAATAAAGCTTAGATAGAATAATTATAGCATTCTGTGAAAACATAGAAGTACGATTCATTATTGAAATTTAGAAAAATCATATATCCGAAAGTATCAGCTTGTTGGAGTTGAAAATGATATCGATGGATTTTAATGGTGAAACTGCATCTTAAATAAAGATTGAATTTGAAATTTGTTGCTTAAAAAAAAATTTTTTTTTTCCTTACTCCGAAACCATCTGGCTTATTTTGCCCAATAACGAACTTAACTGAGATATTCATCTCCCTAACCTACTCTGAAAATTTCAACTGTCTAGCTCATTCCAATCGAGAGTTATTGTAGAAATTTTTTTTTTTTAATTTTGAAAATTTTTTTTTTATACTTTTCGGTAATCTGGTCGATACAAAACTTCACATGCGTATAAAGGTCATGATTCTACAATTTGATGCTGAATTTCAGATAGATCGAGTGATCGGTTTCGGAAATATTCATAAAAAATGTGTTTCACTAAATTCGGCCATAACTCCGAAACCGCTTGATGGATTTCGCCCATTAACGAACTTATCCGAGATATTTACGCTCCAAACCCACCTTGCAAATTTCAATCCTCTAACTCCTTTCGTTCGAGAGTTATCGTGCCTACGGCCGGGCTGCCGGACCGGCCGGACAGAATCGTTTTCGACCTCGGATTCTTGATCAGTGAGTCGAACCAAATCGTTTGAGACCATTTTTAGCCAAAATCGAAAATAACAGACATTTGGGCAAATTGATAAGCACTCAGATCCGAGGAACTAGAGCGCCAAAAACCAGATTGTTTCAGAACATATTTTATTATAATCTAAAGAACTAACCTTCGCCAAATATAAATTTGGTCTTTTGGATTTTCTAATCTACAGAGTCAATAAAGATCCTTGTCTATGCATGTAAAGAGCGAAAAATTTATTGGAGAAAATTAATTCGAATAAACACTAACATATCAACATGTGGGTTCCCTATTCGGATTGAGCACAATGTCGATAAAATTTCGTGTCACTTTCTGATAAATTTTAATTTTTGGATTTTTTTTAGAAACGTATTATTTAGACAAAATTATAATTTGTTTGCAGAAATCAAATATTTCATATATCAATGAAGTTCAAAGTAGTTTTGGAAAGGCAACAAAATTCATATTTTTAAGGTGATATGACTATGAGATGACAAATAAATTTTTCTAATAATTTTAAACAAATATACTGCACTACATGAGATCTATATTCTTTAGTAATTTATTTAGGTACATTTATTCATCTGGATGTTCACAAATCAAATAACTATAATTTGAGTTTTAACACAAGAATAACTACAAGAATATGTTTTATTTCACCACATCCACTATGCTTCAAAATCATTTATTTATCAATCACTTCAAGAATAATTAGACCCATTGAGTTCTCCTTTGGTTTGGCCCGTTTTCAGAGGAAGATATGACGAGAGCGATTATAGGAACCAAAAATTATTTTATCCTGGTCATCGTATCTCCTTCAAAAACCAGTTGATAGGTGTTTCAACTCATTATTGAATATATTACTATATTAACTGAATATGTTTAAGTATACGTATATTATTATGATTTATAATGAGAACCTATTGTCTCAGAGAACCTATATCTATGATTATATCAATCGTTTGAGGAAACAGGTTCTTAATGTGCACTTGTAGTAATAATTCATTTTAATTATTAAAAATTATATAATAGGAACTAGACTTCGAAATGATGAATTTATACTTGTGAAATTAGGATTGAACCTGTTTCAAACGAAATAGAGACTCTCCTCAACCTTGATAGCATCAAATTCTCAATCTTCCAATCGAATTAATTGATTAGTATACTTTTCGTGATAGTTGATTTGGAATTGAAATTCTTATGAATTAGGATTATGTCATTCAACCAACACAGTACACAGACAGCACAGCTAGAAGAAATGGCTAAATTGAATATTAAGAAGACTCTAATCTAAAGTTCTCAGTACATATATAATTTTATTCAGAAACCAGATAACTGAAAACTTTTCATTCCTAATTAATATCGAAAATCTACAAAACTGTACAATCTATAAATGAATAATTTTAGTGCATAAAATAGTGCATAAAAAAAACCAAAAGATTATCAATGATAGATATTATATTATTGAATAACAAACTATATATTTATAGAACTAATCTCGAGGGAAGGAGGTGTTTTATCTGTAAATGACGAAATATTCCATAGCTATCCTGAACTTAAACTCTATTTAATTTCAGTGAAAACTAACGCAAGGTAGGTACTTTCATATTTTGTAACGCTTGCAATATTGGTACTTAGGTAATGTGAAATATTAATAAACAGTCGATCGTGTACAAAAAAATTCATAATAGATCTGACGTGGCTGTGGAACTTTGTTCATCATTGGCTAACAAATTAATTTCATATCACCTACTAAGCACTAATTGAAAACTCTAAATTTGCAATAAGATTATATCACTCCAACATATAGTAGGTTTATCCATATATAGGTATCGTTGTCGGAGATCCATGCAGATCCATTCAATACAAGTACACAGAAAACACATTTATTCCATGAATCTTGTGAAGGACGCAATATTTAGTTTTTAGCCAACGGAAGTAATAGCAAAGATTTATTTGTTTACAATCGAAGAGATCGCGTCATGCAGGCTACATAAAAACCTAATTTTTTCCTCCGCAACACAGCTGAAGGTAAAAGTGTTCTTCTTAAGTATGTAATCTTAATAACATATTTATAAGACAATTAAGATCAATAAATTTTTGAAAATCAAAAAACATAGCATGTGTATGAAAATATAAAGTGTTACCTGAAGTAAGTGTAACGGGATACCATATAATTCGATATATGTTACAAGAACCTTAGGTATTTAATTAATATTGTTAACATAATACTAAATATTAACGGGAATCCCTGGTAAGGTATAACTGAAATGGAAAAATAAATAAATAAGATTAAATTAATATACTTATAAGTAATAACGTAAATGATGCTTAGTTCTCGATATTTTTGTAGGGTACATAAGCTCCACACTTCATCAAGCGAATACATTTTTTCGATGTAGGCACGATTCATCGACATAGTAACCATAGATTATAGTTATAGATATACCTACCAAATGCAGGATGTTTGAACCTGCTATTCTACTTGCTATAAAATCTTGGTTCGTTTTTGATATCTAGAATAAATTTATGATAGGCAATTGTTTTTGGCTATACTGTCCAAATTATATTTTTTTCCTCTGTATTCATGAATTAAATATTTTTTTATTGCAACTTAACTTCATTAGAATATGTATTCATAAATTATTTTCGAATTGACCTCCACCATTCCTTATACAAGCCTTTGCCCTCTATCTGCTTACTTCAGCTGTTGACTTTCCGCCTGAAATTTACTCTCACTGCCTTTTGATTATACATTCACTATTTTTTTTGCCGGACATTCAAAAGGTTGATCACAAAAAATCTGCTGAAATGAAACTAGTGAATGCATTCTAACGAAAATTTCCTAAGAGAATAAAAAATAAGGAATTTGGCAAGTTTTTGAAATAATTTTGGCATACATAAATTGTGGAATCCGAAAATTGCAGGCAAATCGATATCAGAAATTGATTTTCTTTTATTCATATACATACCACATTTCAAATCATACTAATTCTTTTTCAACATCTAATACAGCATAGATTTGCTTTTTTCATACGTATCATATCCTTTATTATCAAAAATAATCAAATTTGGTCAACGTAAATAAAATTGGCGCAAAATGAACTAAACTAAGGAATCTTTCAAAAATCACCAGAACTCAAATATCTCGTAAACTGTTGATTTTCGGTTCTCAATGAATATGGCTCAAAATACAGAGAGTCATACTGATTCATACTAACACCTTCTCCAAGGCTCACGTCTAATTTAGAATCACCCTGTACATAACTGAGCCTGTATATAACTGAGCCTCTTGAAATTTTTTATAAAGTTTAACTAGTTATGCTGAATCTAACTACTGGATTAAAATTGGTGTGATCTACAATTCTCTAGATGAAACAAAAATTTCAAGCGGATTTAATAATTCTGAACATTTCCGCATATTGGGACCTGTTACGAGGGCACAAAAAAACAGTGTTCCTAAATTGATTCAAAAGATTTAAGGAGGTGATACTTCGACGAAAATTAAGGGTGATCTTTCATATAATTTCTTGTTCAAAGACTCTTTCCCTCCAAGATATTGTCTTTGAAATTGAGGAAACCGTCTATTTTATTTGTCATAAAGACATTAATTGACACCTTCCTTGGTGATATTAGTTATTATGAATACATTTGACAGGCTTCTTAGCTACAACAAATTAAAACGTCTGTGAATTAATTTTTTTGTAATCAAACTAACAATTTTAGGATAATATCGTCGCCTTAATAAGAAAGCTGTCTGACTCCGTATTGGAAAATTTCACAGGAGAAGCAAAAATTAATATATATTGGATAAATCTTTGAATAAATAATAGATTGTGCAACCATGTATTATTTATTCATTATTCTGTAAATCCAGAGTAGCAAAAATGTACTTGACGAGTTTCTCTGAATAGTATTGAAATTGCCTTCTTGAATCAGTTTTTCAAGTTGGAAAATATATAGAAGCATCAAAAAGTTCTGATGCAAAATATAGTTGAGATTGATTTTTCCATTCCATTCGGAATCGAAGAAACTGCCAAAGAGAGTAATTTAATTGGCGTAATTTGACTGCCTAATTTAATTCTACTTAATTGTTCCATATAGACGATATTCAATAAAAAATCAAATTTTCTCTCAATTTCAAAGGGCACTTTCTTGGAGGGGAAGGATTTCATAAAAAAAAATAAATAAAAGACCCCCATTAATGTTCGTCGAAGAATCATAACCTAAAATATTTTGAATCAATTTAGAAACAACCTATTTAACTGAGTTCATCATTCTAAATTTAATATTTCTCGACCAGCACCTGTTAACAAAAAAGTTACATAACTGAAAATACATAATTTGAAAATATAATCCAAAATCATACACCAGAAAAGAAAACCGCTGCATAAACAACAAATGCATAATGCGCATTTATTTATAGTAAAAGCTGTCATTCAAGTTCATCACAAATTATTTTGTTTGTTTGTCCAAATCAGATTTGTTTATTTTCTGAAGCAAAATGTCGGTTCGCTCAAATTATAAAAATGCATATTACTCCACTTCCTTTAACATTAACATTGATATCACTATGAAAGAGTCATGTGATTTGCACTTCATGAGTATCACGTTAGTATTCAATTCCCTTTCGTACAAAAATATATTTTTGAATGGTTCCGCATATTACTACCTAACGAAAACAAATGTCGCCAATTTATTCAATATCTTAAGAATTGGCTCAGCCAGTCACTTATATTCCCATGCAGATAATTCCGTAGGAATTCCTCATTCTGAAGAAAACCACAACGCTGGCAACGCTGTATGGTGGGGTGATGTCAAGTCGATCGTCGGTGATAACACGAATGTGTATTTCTTCCAATTTTTTGTGTAGATAGTGAATAAATTTGGTAAGTATAATATTAAAACTTCTGTTATTTGTTTTTGATAGGAAATTTAGTACGAGTTCATCCACTTAGCTCCTTCCTAATATTAGTTTATGCTTGAAACATTCAATGGGGTCTAGCTGTCATTATAACTTTATGTAATCGGAACACTGTAGTAAATTGCTCCCACGGTACATTCCCCAAAATTGCTTTCGGTAAATTCCACATAGTAATCCGCCTTCTCTAAAGTTGATGAAGCTTTGGACTTATATTGTAAATATGCATCTGTAGAAACATAACCTATACGTTTACTTTGTTATGAAAAGGTTTACCTAAAAACTGTTACTTCATGCTTCGTCAGAGCTGAATGCACTGCATGAACTTCATATTTTTTCGATAATCGTGACAGAATCGCATCTCATTATGAAACAGGTCTCATAATTCATCATTTGAATGTAACAAGAGTCGATGCGTCAAAGAGACTAGCGAACCCTGAAACGAGGCTACGATATAGTAGTTCAGAGATTACCGCGAGAGAGCAGCAGTTATCGAGTGTTGAAAACCCCACTTGGAATTGAAGGAGGAGCTATGTTCCATTATTTGAACGCACATTTAGGGCTTTAACGATGCCTGAAGGGTTGAGAGAAAGATACAAATGAAAGAAATTACGGTTCCGCTGTATTATTTTATCTGATAATAAAGCTTTCGAATAGCATCAAAAAAATTTTCGTTTACTCCTCCTCCTGAAATGTTCACAGTCTCCAGAAATGTAGAATTCATATATTGAATAGAAAAATCTCATCCATGCGGGAATTTTTTTTAGGTTCTTGGAGGTATTTGAAATGCTAAATATCTATTGTCAATTTGTATTTAAATATAGGTAACCTTCTAGAAAACAAATTAGTATTTTATTTGAAACCTTTTAAGACATTTATCTTGTATATGCAAAATGCTGAATTCTTTTTGATAAACACATTATCGTATTAGTACCTAATCATAAAAGGATTTGCCACACTGACAAATTTCAGAATAATTGCGCAATTGTTCAACAACAAATTATTCTCAATGAAAAATTATTATGATTAACACTAATTTATTTAATATCTTACACTGCTAGTACTTTTCTCTAAAGCGAAAAATTAGGAAATAATTATATTTATTTCCATCATTTCCCATTAATAATTCAGTTACACACCTTCATGCAAATTGTGTAGAATTTTGAAAACCGTTAAACTTATGCCCTTTGGATTTATCTTCTTTCGTAATGCTCTTTGATTCAAATCTAAGTTTATCAGTTAAATTGCGGTAGTAATTATGTGTATTGGAAAAACAGGTAGACATTTTGAAGAATTAAGGAAGATCATCACAGCTACAGCAAAACAACAAAATTAATTATAATTATTCGAATCATTTATTAGCAGAAGGGCAGAGGTTTAACTCGGATTCCAAAATTCTACACAATTTGAATGAAGATGCGCAACTCAATTATTAGGAAATGGTGGAAATGAATAGGGAAAAACATACGGGTAATTAAGTTATTGAACAATTATGTCTGAATTATTCTTTGTTACTCAATCTATTGAAATGGATAATAAATTTGTAAAAGCGGTAGGAATGAATTATTGTAAATGTTAACAAAGTACTAGCAGTGTAGATTGTGTAACTAGTTTTAAATAAGTCGTAAGAAGGAGAAGAATTAGATAGAAGAACTATAAGGAAGAAGAAGAAGAAGAGAAAGACTATTTGTCCAGGTCATCGAGGTATAGGGAGATCACTACTTCTTATGAATCTAGTGATGCAGTCTAAGAAAGTCGCTATGTCGACGAAACGCGTCTCAATATTACATGAGTTAGTGTAAATCGTATATAATCGGAATTGAAATTCGTTAAATATCCAATAATATATACTCAGAACGAAAAACGGCAAAAAACCGCGAATTAACGCGTCCGCATTATACAAGTAATTACCGTGTTTCAATTGGATCGGATTCATATATTTTTAATTATTGAGGAAATAACAAACAAATTTCAGATGGGTCTAACTCCAAAACCGTTTGGCTGGTTATGCCTATTAACGAACTTATAAATGTGGAACTCAGATACTCAACCCTTATAAATGTCGCACTCAGATACTCAACCCTCCATGAAAATTGCAATTCGTTATATTTTTCCGTTCTCAAGTTATCGTGAGGTACATAATATTATTTCATATTTTTTTGGCGCTCTAGTTCCTCGGAACTGAGTGCTTATCAATTTGCCCAAATGTCTGTAATTTTCGAATATTTCGATGAAAATGGTCTTAAACGATTTGGTTCGACTCACTGATCAAGAATCCGTGCTCGAAATTCATTCTGTCCGGCCGTCCGGCCGGTCCGGCCGTAGGCACGATAACTCTCGAACGGAATGAGCTAGAGAGTTGAAATTTTCAGAGTAGGTTTGGGGGATAAATATCTCGGCTAAGTTCGTTATTGGGCAAAATCGGACAGATGGTTTCGGAGTAACAAAAAAAAATTTTTTTTTTACAAAACACATTCCAAATTAATTTTTTTTTAATAGGCAGTTTTATCATAAGAATCCATTCATATCATTTTTAACTCTAACAAGCTAATACTTTCGGAGATATGATTTTTCTAAATTTCAATGTAAATCGTATTTCTACGTTTTCACAGAATGATAGAATTATTATGTGGGTATTCTATGAATTGTTATAATGTCAACTTATTCTCTTGAGACATGACGTTGTTTCATTCGAGCAATCGTATAAATATGAGAATGACAATATAATATCATACTTTTTGTTGGTTGATATTTTTATGCCGATGGTCAATCCATATGATGATGGGAATGGTAATGGTAAGTTAATAATATTGAGTTCAGAATATCTCCACTAAAAACAAAACTGGAATATTGTAGATTTGAGGAAAGATATACAGGGTGTCCCAAAAATACCACGCGAAAGTGACACTGGAGATAGATTAGCATTAGGTCTATCAGATAGCATCAACATGACCTCAGTAAAAGTCCGCAGGTTTTCAAGATATCACCACTTTTGTGTATTTTTTAAAAATCTCCAGTTTTCGGTCTTTTATCGCCTAGCATTGCTAGAAATTACTTCAACTCATATTTTTTTTTACCTAGGCTATCCTGAATAGTTGCTTTAAACAATGAAGTAATAACTTCACCGACAACTAGAACAAAATCCTTCAAAAAATGTCTAACTTGTTGTATTTTATGCCGAAGTTAAAACGTTAAATTAAGTTTGACTGACTGCTGTGAAAAAAAATTATATCAGACTGAATTGACAAATAATCGCAAAAACTGGTCCATTTCATGCCCTTTTCAAAATGATACAACACTACCAATTTCTTTTAATCAGAACCAGAATTGCTACTTATTAAAAAAAATCAAAACCCTTATCGACTATCTCGCTCCCACATTCATTGTTTTGTAACATGGAAACCGGTCCGACTTTCACAGACTAGGGGTCTTCGAATAGTCTAGACCAGGGGTCACCAAATGGCGGACCGCGGTCCGGATGCGGATCGCGAACCTTTTTTTTGCGGACCATTTTTCCAGAAAACATGTATTCTTGATTAAAAAAATTCAAATAACTTTTCGTTTTTTTTACTAATTATAGATATTGGATTTAGATTAACTGCTAGTCAAATTCTTATGCCATCATAATGCTAACAACGACCCGCGACAGATATACAGATTTTGTGAACGGACCTCCAATGAAACTAATTGGTGACCCCTGGGTTAGATACTAGAGAAAACTTTTTGGCGTTTGACGGATTTACTCATTTCCTAATATTTTCCGAACGGATAGAGATACAGAGGAAATAGATACATAAATCTAAACGTCGTCCACCGACCAATCATCGGGGAAAATTATCGAGATATCGAGATGTGAAAATCATAGATTTCGGACGGGAAAGAAGAATTTTCCTTCGATTCCGGGTCAAAAATATTTCTAAGTGCCGACCCAAAAATTTTTTTTCATGGTATATCGATACGGAGCGCGTGTCTAGTTAAATCGAGGTCGCTGATCACGAATATGCAATTAGTTTTTTCCTAAGTGGCTTACTTTGGGAAAATTTTCACTTAGAGTGAAAAAATGGACGAAAATAGGTCAATGTTGGAAGTTCACACCGCCCAAAAAAATCGGAGTAAGGTGTTGTTGATTTTTGCCCTCATATATGGATCCTTTATCTACTGAATAATCCAAACAGAAAATGTCCAGGCCGTACTATTCGGAAATTATGATTTTTTTCCCAAGTGTCTGTTTTTCGGAAAATTCATTTGGCGGTATTTCCGCGGAAAATTCTCTAATGAAAAATCCGATCATATATTCGTAATCTACGGTCCCGAATTAGTAAATGACGTAATTTGCATCGAAATCGGAGACCGGTCGAATTTTGGCAATTTTTTAATACATTAGCCTTAAAAAAATCCCATTTTTCGAGAAAAATTTTTTGACGCAAAACTATGAAACGGGTACTTATTCTTATAGATTCGGGGCC
Source organism: Halyzia sedecimguttata (assembly GCA_937662695.2). Classification (NCBI taxonomy): domain Eukaryota; kingdom Metazoa; phylum Arthropoda; class Insecta; order Coleoptera; family Coccinellidae; genus Halyzia; species Halyzia sedecimguttata. Next base: position 101,305,223 of record OW569414.2, read on the forward strand.
GTAGATTCCGAATCTACCATCAGATATTTATTACAAAAATTTTCCGAGAAAATATCGCGGAAAGAATTTTCCGAAAAATAGACCCTCGGGAAAAAAATCATAATTTCCGAAGCGTACGACCTGGACATTTATTGTTCGGATGATTCGATAGATAAAGGATCCAAATATGACGTACAAAATCAGCAACACCCTACTCCAATGTTTTTGGGTGGTGGAAAGTTTGAAAATTGACCTATTTTCGTCAATTTTATCACTTTAAGTGAAAAATTTCCCAAAGTACGCCACTTAGGGAAAAACTAATTACATACTCGTGATCAGCGACCTCGATTTAATTAGACACGAGCTCCGTATCGATATACCATGAAAAAATTTTTTTGGGTCGGAAATATTTTTGACACGGAATCGAAGGAAAATTCTTCTTTCCCGTCCGAAATCTATGATTTTCACATCTCGATATCCAAATTTTCCCAGATGATTGGTCGGTGGACGACGTTTAGATTTATGTATCTATTTTTTCTGTATCTCTATCCGTTCGGAAAATATTAGGTAATGAGCGAATCCGTCAAACGCCAAAAAGTTTTCTCTAGTATCCAACACATACAAAAATCTACAATTTTCCGATTATGTTTTCACAGAATGCTATAATTATTCTATCTAAGCTTTATTATGTGATCTGTGTACTCGTACATTTCATCCTGTTTTATATGAGAGAGTCAAATTCATTTCAGCTATTTTAATTTGGTTTCTTCCATGGTGCAGTTCTCATTCTCAGATTGCTCATTTGATCTAGATAAATGAACTATTATTTGAATTGAATTTCCTTTATGATGCAGTTCTATCATAAGAATACATTGATATAATTCTCAACTCTGAGAAACCAATACTTTCGGAGATATAATCAAGAGCGCCAGAAAGCTCCTGTCCACAGGGCTTGAACCAATTTTTTTTAATTTTCTTAGTGGTACGATCCTTCAATTCGATCGGAACTGTATTTTTTGAGTTATCGAGAAAATAATATACAAGATGAGTATAACTCCGAAACCGTTCGGTCGATTATGCCTAACAACGAATTTAAGTCTTCCATCCGGATGCGCAACATGCCCTGAAAATTTCAAGTCCCTATCTCTCTCCGTTCGAAAGTTATCGTGACAACGGTCACCCATCCAGCTACTGAACTCACCCAATTCTACTCGGATCTTCAACAATATATCCGATCTTGTTCAAACTTGGTTGTGGAGTAAGGTTTCAAAAGCTCTCGCAAAATTCATCGATATGGGACGAATTCTTTCTGATATTTAGAATTTTTTTCAATGATTTACATTGACTTTTTTTGCATTTTTGATCGTCACAAAATGATGCAAAGATTTTCACGAAAATAACAACCAAATTTCAGATGGGTATAATAACACCAACCTACACTAGAAATTGCAAATCGCTAGATATAATATTTTTCAATAATTTTTGAAATATTTTTTAGTGATACGATTCTTACAACATTTTACAAGATTATTTGTGTCAGTATTCGAAAACTAGCTACCAAGTTTCAATTATATCGGATTTGTATTGGTTGAAGACAAATTTGGTACCCGGAACCCGTTGGGCCGATTATGCCCATTATCGAACTTCATTTTGGTCATTTGGACGCCACCTACCCTGAACTTTCAGTCGCTCAGATTTGAACTCGGATTCTTCATCAGTGAGTCGAACCTAATCGATTGGGACCATTTTTGGCAAAAAATGTTAAATTTACAGACATTTGGGCAAAATGATAGCATGCTGTTCCCCAGAACATGCGCGCACAACAGTATTCAAATTGGCCTTTGAACATTCACAGAACGTCATATTTCGTTCAAATCTATAAATTTTTGTTGCTGTTCTCAAGAATTTCAATTAGTTTGATTTATCTAGAACGAAAATATAAAGGACCAAAAACATTCTGCATTACATCCATTTTGTAGGTATTTTATGTCCGAATGAAGTTGAGCCTATACAGAGATAATCATCATCATCGAATCGGGATCATAACGTCGATCGACGTTGTCCGATGCCTCTTCGCCACCTCTTTCTGTCATTCCATTGTCCCTCCCTTAAATAATAAATGAAAATAAAATTATAAACGAATTAAAATAAAATAAGGAATTTCACTTCTTCAACATGTGCATTATCTATCATTTTCGAAAAAAAAAATATATCTAATAAGAAATAACGATGAAGGTTAGCCATCTTCTGTACTTATTCTTATTCTTGTATAAACGCTATCATAAAAATGTGTAACTTTTTTATTTTATTTTAATTTGTTTCTCATTTCTTAAAAATTTTTCTATTTGCTTTATATAAAACCTCCTTAATATTCACGAAATAGTATATAACGCACCGAGGGAGAAAAGTAGGACATTCACGCCCGCGAATGATTGTCTCCCGAGCCGGAGGCGAGGGTGACAATCGCGGGCGAGGATGTCCTACTTTTCTCCCTAGGTGCGTATACGATTTTTTTCTTCTCCGTCTAATTCACTTTCATCAGAGTTAATCAAATCCATTTTTTATTATATTTGTCGGTATTCACTGAAATAATTAACATTCTTTTGACTCAGCTGTCATCAATGAAAATTCATTGATTGTATCGCTTTTCATATAATCGTTTGGATTTTACCGGAAGTAGTTCACTGATAATAGCTGCCCCTTCTTCTTCTAAATTTCTTATTATCTCTTCTCCGTCTATTTTACTTTCATCAGAGTTAATCAAATCCATTTATTTTATATTTGTCAGTATTCACTGAAATAATTAATTATTTTGAATCAGCTGTCAACAACTTGAGATACAAACACGCGGTTGCTAGGTAACCGCCGGGAGATAAAGTAAATTTGCCATCTCACCGGGAGAGAATCTGGTACTTTTCTCCCGCGTGACAGGGACGAAAAGTGAACTTTTCATCCCGGGGGAGAAAAAAACCTTTTGATTAACACTTTATAGCGAGGTGGGTACCTACCTATCTGAACTCTTGTCCACTAAAAATGTGTTCATCCGACTTATTTCGGGATCGATGTTCCCATCATTTGAGGCGAAACGTTACTCATGATGGGGTATCGTTACAGAAACATTAGGTACTGAGAGCCTTCAAGAAGAGCAACTTTGGAAATCCTACCTAAAAAATCAGCTCGGCAGTAAGTCATTGCATATTCCTGGCCTGGTGTAAATTGAAAAATGTAGAAAGGAACTTCAGTGAACCTGTTTTCTTAGCATAATTACAAGAAAAATATGGAGCTCATCAGCATTGTGGAGCAACATTTTCAAGTCAAGCACCCTTGTTGAAAATGGTGTAAATATTTCGAAGTAATGTCATATTTAAAACGGAAATGTGGAGGATATCGTTATCAAATGATTTCTTTCTGGGTTTTCTCTCCCAAAGTCTGAAAAATATCTATTAAATAAAAAAATATAATTATGTGAATACCTACGCTTCTGCGTAAGAAACACAAGATATTTGTCAGCAGCAATTCTCGAATTTCAGAATAGCTATATCAACAAAAGATAATTCCGAAGATTTTCTTTAAGTGTCTTACGATGGAGTCTGGTGTAGGATCCGAAACGTTACGAAGTAGTTGTTTCATCGTTGATGTTGTTTCAATATTGTTTGTTAGGCAACATTGTTCGATTTATTGCTTCTTATAAATATCTTCTGTTTCTTACGCAGAAGTTATTCACAAAATAATGAATTTTTATTTAATAGATATTTTTCAGAGGTTGGGAGAAAGAAACCATTTGATAATGAATATACGTCCCACAGTATCATTTAATTTTTTTTTTTGAAGGATATCGTCCCAAACAATCAAAAATTCTCAAACAAGAACAAGTTGAAAAGTTAATAAACGAGGCACCAGTTGGGAAATACTTGATGTTTAAGGTTGCAACTATATTTTCGGATTATTTGGAGCCTGTCAGCGTGAACAAAATGCAGTGTTAAAATATTTTTAACACAGTTTTAAAAATATTTTAAAAAACGCTTTCACGTGAACGTTCACTTCCAACACTGGTGGCTGTCATTGAAAGTGTCACTTTTAATGGCAGTTGTACAAAAATGCATAGATAATCGGTGCATTTTAACACAAATTTCTGTAACATTTGTAGTGTCAGATTGATCATAGCAAAATTTGTCGGCGTGAAGAAAATGCAGTGTTAAAAATATTTTTAACACAGTCTTAAAAATATTTTTAACACAGTCTTTAAAATATTTTAAAACACGCTTACACGTGAACATTCACTTTTAACACTGTTGGCTGTCATTGAAAGTGTCACTTGTAATGGCAGTTTTACCAAAATGCATAGACAATCGGTGCATTTTAACACTGTTTCCTGTGTCAGATTGATGATTGCGGAATTTAGGAACTTGAGCAATCGTTTCCTTAACAAACTAGTCGGGTATATTCGACCTGTTCCTCAAGCCCTTGTTACCGATAATGTTTCCCCTGATCATCCAACTATCTTAACTCGGATAAGCACCGACCAGATCGAATTAACATTTTATCGCCTTTCCGCCATTTATTTCTTTTGTTCGAAAGATTAAAAAACACATTCCTTAATTAAATCCATTAATCAAGGGAGCCGAGGCCGTAAAAATCACTCAGTGACTAATTCCAATTAGAATTATCGAATGCATGATTTAGAACCACTCGTCAGGCAGCTGTTGTTCAAAATGGATGGCAGTCATAGACTGGAAAACCAACCGACTGCTTAGTCGAAGAAAAGATGGAGGGCATGAAGGAGTGCGATGGTCACGAAGATGGTTTTGACCGTCTCGGTCTTTACAAAGGTCGAATGCGATGGGTGAAGTTCGATTGAGAGAGTTCCACCGTTGCTACGATAGGGTTGCCGAGATGGAGTGTTTATGTCTCCATTTTGGAATAATATTATCTCCAAATAATTCGTCACGAAACGTTGAAAAATATATTTGGAAATCTCATACGAGACATGAAGAGATTATAAGCTTGCTCCTCTATATATTTCACAGATTTTTAACGAGATGCACAACTGCATTATAGATTCGATACATCAAGAAAACAACAATTCAAATGGGCATATTCTGGATATTAATTAAAATCTGCATTCGAATAAATATAAATACAGGAATCGAACATTCGAGGAATGTCAATTTTCGATTTATACGGGGTGATTCAAAACTCGAGGCGTAAAATAGGGACGTACATACCTATACACACTGTTATACACTGATATCCATAACTGATAAAACGTAAAAGTAATTTTTTGCTGATTATGTTTCGTTTCCGAGTTGTTGAACTTCCTTTATGCGACCAATTTAATTTCATAAATAACATTCAGCCTAGAAACAAATAAGTAAGTTGATTGTCACCTGGCGACAGAAAAAGATTAGTTTTTCGTAAACCTCTATGAAAAGTGAAATTTTTTAGTCCTTGATTCTCAAATAACTATTACTGATTCAAAAGTTGCTTTGTTGGTTTACTTTTTTTGTTGAACGTGCAGTTTTCTGACAAAGAATATGCAGATATTATGTTTGTGTGCGGTTTATGTGAAAAAGAGATTAATCTATGCTTCAGATATTGAATTTCTTCTGTAGTTTTTTATATTTGGAAATAACGTATACCTATAAGTAAAGGTAATTAGGACTCTTGAGTATGTTAAAACTGTTTGGTATAAATAAAATTCGTAATATAGGGTGTTTCTAAATTAGGATGCCCCCTTCCTAGGATAGTTGGAACAATAAAAAAATATGCAGTTTTTGATCAGGATATAATTTTCGTAACTATTATAACTATTAAATATAATAACGAATCACAAGAAGATGATTATGATAAATTTGCCAACGGACATTCAATCAATTAGAGGAAGTTTAATAATTGTCGTCCTTTTATTCGAACACAGAATTTTTTTACGATACCCTATATCTTGAATGCAGATGCCAGGAAAACCCCACCTATTTTTTATATTCTACCTATCCTAGCGACGGGGCTACCTATTTTTGAAACACCCTGATGATATATGTAATTTCTTTTAATTTCAATATTAATCTAAGCATGATTAAAAATTAAAAAGTTCATATAAACATGGGTTCGTTGTCGCTCCCTATTTTATACACCAAAAGGGTGTTAAAATTTATTTAGAAAAATTGTCTTTTTCGAATAACTCCAACTGGATTTAATATGCTTATAAAACTGAATAATATGTATTGTGGCATATTCTTCGCGAAGAAATTTAATTTTTAGTGTTTTTTTACTTCAGAACAGTTCAAAAAACGAAAACAACTCTAGAGATTTTTTTTATTAGGAAAACTTTTTCTTATCATTTTGCTGCTCATGAAAAATTGGATAAGAATGTCCTAGCACAGGAATTATCTTCATTAAATAGGGCAGAAATTACATTCAGTTTTCAGGATTATCGTTCAGGTGAACTTAATTGATTGAATTACTGGCAGATAAAGTTTAGAAAAGTGCATTTAATGAGGTACCTCTGCATTTTACCAGATAAATGTTTCCAGAGATAAATTTCCAAATTAACTAATTTTATAAGTAAAATTATGTCTCTCTTCAGCAGTACTTATTACTTAGAGCATTATTCTTACAAAAATTATCAACACAAACTCAAATAATAGGTCAAAGATTACTGATACCAATTTGAAAAATACCATCACTTTTACCAAATATTAAACTACAAATCCCGCACTATGAATAAAAAATGCTTTCATATTATACTTCTGTTGTTGTTATCTATGTTCTATTATAATTATTTTATTGTGGTATTAAACCTTATGATTAAATATATGCACCTTCTATTTTTGCTCACTCGTATCAGAACGCTTAAGATTTCATCTAAATATCTGAATTTTTTGCTGAAGAAAAGAAACAAGTGAATACTCGTACAGATTAACTGAAAACGAATTCTTGGTCAAATTTAACCGAGAATTTAACTGTCCATCCGTAAATCGAATTATAGCTTCATAGTTAGTTGAAAAATACCGACACGAAGAGTGAAATTTCATGCTTAGAAAATAAAAAAAAAATTATTTAAGAAAATTATACTGCTCAGAAACTATTCGTCATATATCGCTGAAATGCAATAGTCGTCAAAACCTAATTTCAACGGTTTTTGATTTTTTTGAACGAATTTCATGATGCAGTTTGAACTGATAGAATTAGAAATGTCTTTGGTCATATCATTTTTATAAGGGTATAGAAATTTATTTGAAAGATTATTTTAACCTGTGGCGGGTGTAGACGAGTTAAATATGGTAGCAATGGAATGGATTTTTAATTGGTACCCATATATTTAGTTTTGATTGAAAATTAAACGATATTTTTATTCAGATATAATATGGTATCTACCCAAGATTCGAAAGTTTGCCTTGATAGGAAATATTCTATATAATATGAAACAATGAAAATTTTCAAATATCAGTTTCCGAGGAGGTTAAACTGTTATTTAGATGCATTTATATCGAGATTCAATACCATTCGCTGGTCGAAGAGAATCAAATATGTTATATTGGACGTATTTTGATGAATTGAAACATATATTTTCAGATCGGGGATGCTGAAGTAGACTTCTCTTCAAAATGAAGTATAAAATTTATTTGAAATCGATATCTAAACGGTTATATAACTTATATCACATTTCAGATATCGCTGAAATTTTGCAAAAGGCTTCAAAATATTATTTTACATCCAATTTCTAGATTTAAACTCGATCGGATCTATATTGTAGAAAATATTGTGGAAATATTTTTTTTTCCTGGACCAAGCATCCTTGGCAAGTTCAGTAACTGGATGGGTGGCCGCTCTGGCTGCGAATATAACAGGCGCGCCAAAGCAGACTGATCTTACGTCAGAGCTTTCCCAACTTTTTCCCGAAACATTTTATTTCTGTTATTATCAACTGTTTTGTTTTGGTCCGTATTACACCTCAAATTTTCAATTCAATTTTTTTGCCCTCTAAAAAAAGGATCCCAATGCCTGCTTCAGACATTCTATATCTATACTATTAATTCTACTCGAAGATGTACCGACGTAACGGAAGACTCCGAAGAGATATTTATTCTCTTCAAACTGCGCCCATGACGAAGACGGGATCCACGAGGACGCTTAAGTCTGTATGTTATACGGAATAATCCCAGAGCATGACGTATCTCGGTTTCTACAGTCCGGGAAGGGCAAGGGACGATGCCAGGTCCTTTGGAACGAGAATCGAGAGAACCGTGGCGAGCAGTGATGGCTGCCTGGAGCCCCCCTCAGCGTTTGACAGATTTATTGCAAGTTTTGTATAGTCTTAATATGACTTATGGACAGGCACCAAATATAATCCAACGCCGGTTATTCAGCCGATGTCTGTCCTTGTTTTCATTCTCCGCTCCCCTGGAATACTCTTCGAACGGATGAATTCATCGAACAACTTTTTGGGCGTCTAGAAGAATTGATTTCTGTTCCACACTTCTGAGATATCGCTTTACGAAGGGAGACGGAACGTACGCAGGATGGTCCAAAAGTTCGATGACTGTTCGGGATTTGAATTGAGCGAATGATCGATCTATACCCTTTTTTAGACTATAGTCTTTCTATACTCTAAAGGCTGGTTTATGCTGGCCATTAACTCGTGCCTTAATTTTTTTAACTTTCGCTGTAAACTTTAGAATTTAACCTCCTGGTTTTTCCTGGATGTAGTCTGTAATTTTGCGCTCGTGGCTAAACGCCGTCTGACCATTGTATACAGATAACAGCTCATGAAATTCTCGCATGCCATTGGGCTACACTTAAATTTGCATTATTCCCTTACCTTACCCTAAAAGTTGAAATTCGCGAAAGTTCTAGGTACGGGAATAAGTTAACGTCTTACTATAGACCATAGCACTAGAATTCTATGTTTCAATTTATAAGTTTAGGGTTAAGTCAAAGCTACCGGCCAGCATAAACCAGCATTAATAATAATAATAGTTTATTTAATCCTTTTAGACAATACATATTGTATAGGACAGGTCAAGTAACAAATATTTTATAATATACAAATCATATAACTAAGGAGTCAGAAATATACTCCTTTACAGAATAGAAACATTTTTTCAGCAATATTTTCTTTACTTCTCTTTTAAACATATTAAAATTCAAGGTCTTCACAAAAGATGGTAGATGATTAAAAATCTCTATACTCTGGTATAGAGGAGAGCATTCAAATTTGTGAGTTCTGTGCCTGGGCACCCGGAGAATCCGCGAATTTCGAGTTTCATACTCATGACAATCGGCTAATCTTGTCCACTCAGTTTCATTCTCCTTGGCATAAAGTAAACATTTGAGGATATAAATACACGATAGTGACAAAATTTTGTTTTGAATGAACACTGGTCTACATGATGTTTGTAGACTTAGATTAAAAATAGCTCGAATAATTCTCTTCTGTGCGACAAAAGCCCTGGAAATATCAGAGCAGTTTCCCCATAGCAATATATTATAGTACAAGTGACTGTGCACCATACTACAGTACACGTTTATTACAGAACTGATAGGTAGTGTTTTCCTTACTCGATTTATCGCAAAAAAATATCTGTTCAGTTTTGTACATATCACTTCGACGTGTGTGTTCCATTTTAAGTTTCTATCTATATGAATTCCAAGAAATTTGGTGCAGTCAGATGGTGTTATAGCGTTTTCCATCTAATTTATACGCAAAGTATCACTGTCATCATTTCTCAAACCGAAATAAATGTACACAGTCTTTTCAACATTCAACATCAGGTTATTCGCACGACACCAAGAAACAAACTCCCCAACAATGCACTCACCGGCCCTTTGAAGATCCCCACGGTCCCGAGCTGAAACCATCACCGATGTGTCATCGGCAAATAACGTCACATGGAAGCTGGCCAGCCAAACAGGCACATCATTGATGAATAGCAAAAATAATAGTGGTCCCAACACGGAGCCCTGAGGAACTCCAAGGCCAGTATGTACAGAATAACTTTCCTCCACTCTAACAGAAATCGTTCTACCATTAAGGAAACTACGCAACCATTCAGTGAATACACCCCTGAATCCCATATTATAACACTTCTCAAGTATGAACTCAAAAGAGAGTGTATCAAAAGCGGAGGAAAAATCTTTACACTTTATACCAACCAGGAGTTGGGATGCATCCAATGATGACTCCAACATTAAAGAGAGAAATGGTTAAAGGCTATAACTCGTGTCCAACTGGGACAGGTGATCACGTGACATATTGCAGAAGATACCAACTTCAATTACGTTATACAGTGCGAGTCTCTAACTTGGAATGAATTCAGCAAATGAAATACAGTTTTTGGCACTCTTGTTCCTTCGAGCAGAGTGCTTATCAATTTGCCCAAATGTCCGTAATTTTCAATTTTTGGCTGAAAATGGTCTCAAACGTTCTGGTTTGACCCACTGATCAAGAATCCGTGGTCAAAATCGATTCTGTCCGGCCGTCCGTCTGTCCGTCTGTTAACACGATAACTCTCGAATGGAATGAGCTAGACAGTTCAAATTTTCAGAGTAGGTTTGGGAAATAAAATCGGTTAAGTTCGTTATTGGGTAAAAATGGTCTCGGAGTAGGTAACGAAAACACATTTTTTTTTTGCATCAAAATTTCAAATACAATTTTTTTTAAGATGCAGTTTCATCATAAGAATTCATTGATATCATTCTCAACTCCAACGAACTAATACTTTCGGAGGTATGCTTTTTCAACATTTCACTGGTTAATCGTAATTTTATGATTTCATAGAATGCTCTTATTATAATTTGCTGATGTATGTAAAGGTGAGTCATAGACCTATGTTTTGAATTTAATTTTGGCGCTCTTGTTCCTCGGAACAGAATGCTTATCAATTTGTTTTCACATGGTATAGATAATCCATGCTCCTCGATTGAATAGTATACCAATGACTGGAAAACAGTTTGATAATGCCGCCTGCGAATAGCGAACGGAGACAGATATTGTATATTATTATGCTGATCCTCCTAGGTCTTCCCCAAGGAGACCCCTCATAAGCTCTCGAAGAGCTTGAGCGACTAAGGAGAACCAGTTGTGTTATGTGTAGGCTTTCTTACTGTGTCCTTACGCCACCCTAGGCACAGCACTGTTAATTTTTTACCCAAGAGTGAATGGTGGCGATTACCGTGACTAGAAAATTTCTTTCCTAGCCTCGGGATTGAACTTAGGGCTTCTGCTCCCAAGTCAAACTCTCCATCATCCTGTGGACTTTCTGTGAACGTTACCTACAGATAATTATTATGATTATTCTGTCAGTTGGAATCACATCTAAACTATTCGATTTGATAATTTCTTGGAAATGAATGGATTATTGGATATTCATGTAATTCAAGAAATTTTGAAAATTGAACTAAAAATAAAGAAACTATGAGACCTCAGATTTCATCAAATATTAACTTGTTGGGTTTTTTTTGCATGTAAGTTAATAACGGATTCTTGGAAATTTCTGTTTAATGTGAAACTGTGTTGCTATTTTTTCTCAAAGACTACCAGTTTGACAAATTTCAAAACAACTTCAAAAAAAAAATAATTCTAAATATTTTCGCTTGGTGTCTGAATTGGTGTCCCAGACGTTACAGAATAGGACTAGGTGTATTGTAGTAGATGTTGTTTTGTTACTGTTATGACTATGAGGCAATATTGTACTATATTTTGCTTTTGACAATTCAAAATAATATATTTTTTTATTTCATAGATTACTTATCACAGATCAATTATGACAAGTGGGGTATTTCGAAATCAAAATTTCATGTAGATCAGAAGGGTGATATAAAAATTGTGCAATCTCATTTGAAAAAATGGGTTCTAGCCCTGTGGACAGGAGCTTTCTGGCGCTCTAGTTCAAACAGACAAATTATATCTCCGAAAGTATTGGTTTCTCAGAGTTGAGAATTATATCAATGTATTCTTATGATAGAACTGCATCATAAAGGAAATTCAATTCAAATAATAGTTCATTTAACAAGATTAAATGAGCAATCTGAGAATGAGAACTGCACCATGGAAGAAACCAAATTAAAATAGCTGAAATGAATTTGACTCTATCTTATAGAACAGGATGAAATGTACGAGTTTGAACACAGATCATATAATAAAGCTTAGATAGAATAATAATAGCATTCTGTGAAAACATAGAAGTACGATTCATTATTGAAATTTAGAACTTCATCTTAACAGAAATTGAATTCAAACATCATAGAAGAATTTAAATTCAACAAGAGTGCCAAAAATTATCAATCCAAAACCAATAGACGTATTCTACCCAACAACGAACTCATCCGAGATATTCATTCCTCAATTCTATGATGAACGATAATATATATCTTTCCTCAAATCTACTCCAATACACCAGTTTTGTTTTTAGTGGAGATATTCTGAACTCAATATTATTAACTTACCATTACCATTCCCATCATCATATGGATTGACCATCGGCATGAAAATATCAACCAACAGAAAGTATGATATTATATTATCATTCTCATATTTATACGATTGCTGGAATGAAACAACGTCATGTCTAAGGAAAAGTTGACATTATTACAATTCATAGAATACCCACATAATAATTCTATCATTCTGTGAAAACGTAGAAATACGATTTACATTGAAATTTGGAATTTGTTTCGTAAAAAAAAATTTTTTTTTGTTACTCCGAAACCATCTGTCCGATTTTGCCCAATAACGAACTTAGCCGAGAGATTTATCCCCCAAACCTACTCTGAAAATTTCAACTCTCTAGCTCATTCCGTTCGAGAGTTATCGTGCCTACGGCCGGCTGGCCGGACCGGCCGGACAGAATGAATTTCGACCACGGATTCTTGATCAGTGAGTCGAACCAAATCGTTTAAGACCATTTTCATCGAAAAATTCGAAAATTACAGACATTTGGGCAAATTGATAAGCACTCAGTTCCGAGGAACTAGAGCGCCAAAAAGTGGCAAAACCCTGTGGACAGGAGCTTTGGCACTCTTGTTCAATATTTGGCAAATTATATCTCCGAAAGCATTGGTTTCTCAGAGTTGGGAATGATATAAATGGATTATTATGATAGAACTACATCATGAAAGAAATTCCTCTACATTTTATCTTTAATATGACGGTCTAATTTTGGCTACAAGTGTTTCAAAACTATCAGGAGTCATTCTGAAAAATTGAGTAAATGAAATAGCCAGTTTTATTTATGAAACAAATCTAATGTAATCAGTCTAGAGAGAACTTAATCCAGAATACTTATGTAGGGAACCCTAAATAGTGTTACTAAGGAATAACTACCTGTACATTAGTTGGAAATCGCGTTCTGAATCTTCCATAATTAGAAAATTACTCGTAAATTATGCTTGCATTCCTTGCATTACTCATTTTCGACTCACTAACCAAAACACTCTGCCTATGAACTTACATCAACCAAACTCTCCAGAAATACACTTTTAGTTTCGTTTGTCTTTCGAACTTGACCAAACGACAGCTACTGCAAGCAGATAGAACACAGGCAGATATAATTCGCATTCTGTGAAAACATAAAGTTATCAATGAAATTTTGAAAAATCATATTTCCCATAATATTAGCTTGTTTGAGTTGAGAATAATATCAATGGATTCCTATGATGAAACTGTGTCTTAAAAAACAATTATTTCGGAATTTGTTATGTAAAAAAGAATTTTTTTACTCCGAAACCATTAGACCGATTTTATCCAATAACTAACTTAACGGAGATAGTTATGTCCCAAACCTACTTCGAAAATTTCAACTGTCTAGCTCATTCTGTTCGAGAGTTATCGTGTTAATGGACGGCCGGGCAGAATCGATTTCGACCATGGATCTTGATCAGTGAGTCGAACCAAATCGTTAAAGACCATTTTCGTCCAAAAATTCGAAAATACAGCATTCTGCTCCAAGAAGCAAGACCGCCAAAAACAGGGTACCATTTCACCACTTTCGGACCAGGCTATAGGGTAAAAAATAATTTAAGCTTCTGCGCTAAGTAAAGTCGATTCCGCCGGAATTTGATTCATCTGCTAGCTCATAATTTCCAAGAGTAATCGACCGAGTATCCAGACAATCTTCTTCGTCGAATATAATCATCAGAATGGTAATTATTTTTCGAGTTGCTCAATTACCGTAGGGGCATGACCTTTGTGAAGAGTGGTATCAATCAGATACATCTCGCTCTTGTCGGTAATCTCTGTTATCCAGGAGTTCATATAATCCCGAACAGCCGGTAGTAAATATATCAACAGGCGTATGATTTTTTAATAAAACTGAATTTTACGATCTGGCCGAAGAAAATCCAGTATTAATAATAATTCAGTTTTTAATTATACATCACGTTAATGCTTCAATAAATATTCATCTTTATGTATTCATCTGTTTAGTGTTTTCATTATAGTAAATTACAATTTTAATTCCTCAATAAATACTTCAGATCTGTTAATAAATCCCATCTTTTCTGTCTCGTGAACAACAAAAAGAGAAAATTCGACGCGACCAAACGACGCATTCCGAAGTCACATATCAACTAAATTACGAATTTACATAAATATCGAATAAAATCCGAAATCCAGACCTGTCCAGTCATTGGCTTGACGGGCACAAAAGGTGCACAGCTCGTATATCACTGGATCTTGTATGACTACTGACCAGCTATGAAAGAAGGTTTGAAACGCACGACTTTGCTACCATAATTTGAAATGAATACAATCTTCTACCGTCCAAGGTGAATCCTTCTGTTAGAGCCGACCTTCAGGAACAGATAGAGACCTTCCGATCATCGGGCCTTTGCTCGTGGAATGTTTCGGTGCTGGATTCTCCACAATCGCCGAAATTCTTCGACCTCCTTCGTAAATTTCAAAACAAAATATTTGGTTTTTTGTACATTCAACAGTTGTTCATTTCACTGTTGGAAAATTGTCACAAAAATAATTCGCTGTATAATTTCAGATGATAATGTTCAAAAATTGTTTCAAGCACTGACGTGAGGTCAGGAGCTTTTTTGCGTGTGTTCTATTGTCCATTCTCCTGTAATGGACCCTCTTAATCGAATTTACCATGGAAAGTTAAATTGTCCATACCACACCATGGTAAATTCGATTAAGAGTGTCCAATACATGAAAATGGACAATATAATTTACCACGGTGAATTCGATTAAGAGTGTCCAATACAGGTGGGTATAACTCCGAAACCGGTGGACCGATTATATCCAAAAACGAACTTAACTCTCCCATTGGGATGTGCAACCTACCCTGAAAATTTTAAGTCCCTATCTCCTTTCGTTCGAAAGATATCGAGGCAACGGTCACCCATCCTGCTACTGAACTCACACAAGGCTGCTCGGATCTCCAACAATATATAGATCTGATCGTGTCGAAACTTGGCAGTAGAGTTAGGTTTTGAAAAAATATACATACAAAATAATTCATGAATTTTCAAGAGTCCCCTCTCACAAATATACTTCTCTGCAGCCGTATGGATCTCTTGAAGAAGAATCGCCTCCGCTAGTTTTTAAAGATATTCACTGTTCTTAGAAATCCCTTCAATATTTCAATTTCAAAATGGAAAATGTCGTAGCTTATAAGGCCAGGAGGGTCTCTTTCAAATCCAGGTCTGACTAATCCAAACGATGATATTCAGAACTTCAGATGTTCGAAGACCGCTACAGGATCCTAATGTTGGTCTATCATCTCACATAGATACATGCTTCACTTCCTATCGTGAATCCGCCCGAAAATGTATGTTATAATTCAACATGTCATCACGACATTCATGGATTGGAATCAAATATTTCAGATGTCGGACATATACTTTCTGATATATTAATTTATTTTTCCATGATTTTTTTGAAATTTTCTAGTAATACGATCTTCACGAAATTTTGTAAAAATTGTTGCGGAGGCATTCTAGCACTAATTACCATGTTTGAATTGAATCGGCATCGTATTTTTTGGGTTATTGAAGAAATAATAACCAAATTTCAGATTGTTATAACTCCAAAACCATTTGGCCGATTATGATAGTTAACGAACTCTAATGTCACATTTAGATGCGCAATCTACCCCGAAAACTACAAGTCGCTATTTCTTTCCGTTCTCAAGGTATCGTGAGATACAAAATATTTTTGAAAATTTTCTAGTGTTATGGTCCTCACAAAATTTTTAACACGTCCTCATGTCGATATTCTACAACTAGCTAGCAAGCTTCAATTCAGTCGAGTCTATATTTTTTGAGTCATCGAGGAAGTAATATTCCAGATGGGTATAACTCCGAAACCCATTCAGATGTGCAACCTACCCTGAAAATTGCAAGACCCTATGTCCTTTTGTTCGAGAATTATCAAGGCAACGGTCACCCATCCAGCTACTGAACTCACACAAGGCTGCTCGGATCTCCAACATTTTGATCCGATCGTGTTCAAAATTGGAACTTGGTAGTAGAGTTAGGTTCTGAAGGCTCTCGCAAAATTTCAGTGATGTCGGAGGAATAGATTCTGATATATATAATTTTTTCCAATGATCTTCAATGATTTTTCAAAAATGTTCTATTTTTATAGGATAGTCTGCAAGAATTTTCACGTTGGCATTCTACGACTAATAACTATGTTTGAATTGGATCGGTTCTCTATTTTTCGAGTTATTGAGGAAATAACAACCAAATTTCAGATGGGTATAACTCCAAAACCTTTTTACCGATTATGCCTATGAACAAACTCGAATGTCGCATTTAGATTCACAACCTAACCTGAAAATTTCAAGTCGCCATCTGTTTCGGTTCATGTGTTATCGTGACATAAATAATATTTTCGAATATTTTTTTTTACTTTCTAGCGATACGATTCTCACAAAATTTCACAAACGTCCTTAGGTTTGTATCCTACAACTACTCACCAAGTTTCAATTAATATAAAATAATTCTCAGATTAGATTTGGGGAATGAATATCTCGGTAATGTTCGTTATTGGTAGAAACAGTTTGGTGGTTTCGGATTGATAATTTTTGGGACTGTTGTTTTTTTTTTACAATTCTTGAAGCATTAAAGCATTGAATATTCAAGATTGTTAATTTTTTCAAATGACACTTTTAGAAGCATTTTTGAAGATTGCTCATTTAATCTTGATAAATAAACTATTATTTGAATTTAATTTCCTTTATGATGCAGTCCTCTCATAAGAATCCATTGATATCATTCCCAACTCTGAGAAACCAATACTTTCAGAGATATGATTTGTCAAAGTTTGATCAAGAGCGCCAAAGCTCCTGTCCACAGGGCTTGAACCAATTTTTGTTTAGCAAATTGTAAAAAACTCTTCTCAATGCAAACTGATGTAGTAGAATTCTAGAGGAATCTTTAAAGACGTCATTATTGTATAGTAAGCCAATATTGGTGAAGAATTTCAAGGAATCCTTCGATCTCTTCATGCTGCCTGTGGGGTTCTAACAAATCAACATGCTATGGTCTAGGAGGCGCCTTTGACGACGATTCGCCGGTCGCGTGATGGCCCGAATCCATTTTCGTCGGTTGCTGGGACAATCGCAAAGAAATTATTCTAACTAATTGAGCAGAGAATATCTCTATCCAAATCGTAGCTTCGAGAGTTTAACGGGATTCACTAAATGGTTTCCGACTGTCTTATTCTGTCGGTACGGCAACTTGCCATAAGTCTTGTCGCTAACAGGCTGTGATCACTACTCAGAGCATCTGTTATCCTTCGTTGGATTTATTTGTCATTAAAACTAATAAGCAGCAAATCGATTCCTTGAACCAATATCTCAAAAAGAAGAATGAATCAGCCAACGGAATCTGGTACAATTGAATGACTCGAAGCCCCAACTTTTCTTGTAAAACTCAATTTATATTTTCTGTATGATGATGGGGGATCAGGTGCTTCAACCTGTGAATTGCATGCATCTTCTTGGGGACTATACATTCCTTGGTCTGCTGGGGGGAATTTCGACCACGGATTCTTGATCAGTGAGTAGAACCCAATCGTTTCAGACCATTTGCAGCCAAAAATTCAAAAATTACAGACATTTGGGCAAATTGTTAGGCACTCTGTTCCGAGGAACAAGAGTGCCAAAAACACTAAGAAACAATTTAAAGAATTTATTATGCATGATATAAGAGTTATAATATCAAACTAATACCGAATTATATTATTCCATTGTTTCATCTGCAGTCCTTCTATGTGCATTGCATATTTCACTATCAAACATGAATATTCCATATGTATAATTCACAGAAAACACAATTAATCGATCAACTTCTTATCAATGAATGAAATTAATCCAAATGACTATTATGGTAATGAATAATGAGACATAGGTGATCCATTGTTTCTGCAAAACAATTTATTCCAACCAAGCTACTCATTATCGTGATACGATACAGGTTGATTATTCACTCTGTTATTCTTTGAATTCACCTTCAACATTCCAATATCTTTATTTAATGATAGCAAATGATTGTTTTGACTGGAAAATGTTACATTTGAATGGTCTTTAATTCTTCGGTGATGAATGGTTATGATTGATATTTTATCGTTAGTAATAAGCGGGTGGAAATAGATTTTTGTGTGAAATGCATGCAAATGGTCTAAAGAACATAGAGATATCCTTTGATTATTATACTGAGAATTCTAGGTGATCAAGGAGATCCTTCATAGGCTATTTAGAGCTTGTGTGAAGCTTGTATTCGTTCAAACGTTATTAAGAACATCGAAATATCCGTTGCTATATGATTATACTGAGACTTCTAGGTTATCGAAGAGATCCATCATAAGCTATTAAGAGCTTGCTCAATGCTTGTATTTGTGCAAATGGTCTGAAGAACATCGAGATATCCATTGTTATGTTTTTATAAGGAGACTTCTAGGTCGTCGAGGAGATCCTTCATGGGCTATTAAGAATTTGTGCAATGGTCAAATGGTCCGAAGAATATCGAGAATAGGGAGAAATATTTTCTTGAAATTTTCAATCCAAATTTCCACCTCTTAATATGAATCACTCGAGGCGGAAAACTAAGAGTAATATCTGAATGTTATAATGGATTTCTGTATAAAGTTCCCTACAATGTTCAGCATATCCTCATTTTGTACGAACTTTTGATTGCTTAACATTGCAGTAATCTTATTTTGACATAGCATAACATAAATAGGTACATAAAAGAAAGGGTATAAACTTCGAGCCCAGCAGTCGCTTTACCGAAGGTTTGTTGCATTTTCGGGCTTAACCAAACTGCTAAATGATAATCGGGAAGGGCAATTGTCTGGTAAATGTGGTGAGTAAGATTTTACATTTAGGTATTTCCGAGTATGTTTTCACCAGTTGTGCAACATGGGGGTCATGATGCAAAAGCCTTGCCAGTCTTTGCCACGCGTGCATGACAATACGCTATTCGATGCCTCTCGACTTCTATCTATTCTTTGATTAACTCCTAACGTCAGAATTCGCGAGGAAGATCTGTTTTTGGTGCTCTTCTTCCTCGGAACAGAGTGCTTATCAATTTGCCCAAATGCCTGTAATTTTAGAATTTTTGTATGAAAATGGTCTTAAACGATTTGGTTCAACTCACCGATCAAGAATCTATGGTCGAAATCAATTATGTCCGGCCGGCCGGCCATAATCCTCGAATGAAAGAAGTTAGAGGATTGAAATTTGCAGGATAGGTTTGGAGCGTAAATATCTCGGACGAGTTCGTTAACGGGCGATATCCACCAAGCGGTTTCGGATTTATGGCCGTTTTTAGTAAAAACATTATTAATGAATATTTCCGGAACCGATCACTCTATCTATCTGAAATTTAGCATCCAATTGTAGAATCACGACCTTTATATGTATGCGAAGTTTTGTATTGATCCGATTGCCGTAAAGTGGCAAAAAAAAATTAAAATTTTTTTTATTTTGTTTCTATAATAACTCTCGAACGGAATCAGCTAGGCAGTTGAAATTTTCGTTGAGGTTCATATTGCTAGAAATTCTCTTAGAAAATATTATAATTAATCTGTTTCTCTGAAACTATCTGTCCGATATCGCCGAAATTTTGCGACATCTTTCAGAAGCTGATTCCAACACCAAGTTCCCAATTTGAACACAATCGGATCAATATTGTTGGAGAAATATTGGAAACTGTGCAGCGTTGGGTGAGTTCAGTATCTGGATGGGTGACCGTTACCACGATAACTTTCGAATGGTTAACGACATGTAATTTGCAGGGTAGGTTGCACATCCGAGTGCGACAGTTAAGTTCGTTAATAGACACAATCGGTCAAACGATTTTTGAATTATACCCTTCTGAAATTTTGTTTTTATTTCATCAATAACTTAAAAAATACAAATCTGATCCAACTAAAACTGGTGATCAGTTCTAGAATGCTGACGCGCAAATTTTTGCGAAATTTAGTGAGGATCGTATCAGTATAAAAAAAAATTCTAAATTTGAACACTATCGGATCTATATTGTTGGAGAAAAAAAATGGGTTCAAGCCCTGTGGACAGGAGCTTTCTGGCGCTCTAGTTCAAACAGACAAATTATATCTCCGAAAGTATCGGTTTCTCAGAGTTGGGAATTATATCAATGTATTCATATGATAGAACTGCATCCTAAAGGAAATTCAATTCAAATAATAGTTTATTTATCAAGATTAAATGAGCAATCATGAGAATGAGAACTGCACCATGGAAGAAATCAAATTAAATCTGGCCAATTTTGCCCAATAACGAACTTAACCGAGATATTCATCTCCCTAAACTACTCTGAAAATTTCAACTACCTACCTCATTCCGTTCGAGAGTTATATCTATGTCTATGGATGAAAAGCAGTCTCACTACTCTCAGATCTCTTACTTCATGTTCAGTTCCGAAATGTAAGAATTTTCTGAGAAAAACTAATTTCGGAGCAAACAACTGAGATTTTTTCACTTCGCTCACAATTCTTCGATTGATTAGATAATCTGTCAGGAACATCATTTGACATTATGACAATTCATATTCATACATAGAATAATATCATTCTGTGACAACGTTGAAATACGATTTATTATTGAAATTTTGAAAAATCATATCTCCGAAAGTATTAGCTTGTTAGAGTTAAAAATGATATGAATGGATTCTTATGATAAAACCTCTTATTAAAAAAAATTTAATTTGGAATTTGTTTCGTAAAAAAAAAATTTTTTTTTTGTTACTCCGAAACCATCTGTCCGATTTTGCCCAATAATGAACTTAGCCGAGATATTTATCCCCCAAACCTACTCTGAAAATTTCAACTCTCTAACTCATTCCGTTCGAGAGTTATCGTGCCTACGGCCGGCCGGACCGGCCGGACCGGCCGGACAGAATGAATTTCGACCACGGATTCTTGATCAGTGAGTCGAACCAAATCGTTTAAGACCATTTTCATCGAAATATTCGAAAATTACAGACATTTGGGCAAATTGATAAGCACTCAGTTCCGAGGAACTAGAGCGCCAAAAAACATTGGACTCCGAGCAGCCTTGGGCGAGTTCAGTAGCTGGTAGGCTGACCATTGTCACGATAACTATCGAAAAGGATAGCGACTTCCAATTTTCAGGGCAGGTTTCGCATCTGAATACGAATTACTGAATACTGAATTATACCCATCTAAAATTTTGTTTTTATTTTCTCAGTAACTCGAAAAATACAAATCTGATACAATTTAAACCCAGTAATTACTTGTAGCGCTGACGCAGGTACTTAATTTTGCGAAAATAGTGAGGATCGTATCGCTAGAAAAAACTTTTCTACAAATATTTTTTTACGCTTCCTTCATTCATACTCATTCTTTATGCCGTATTTTGTGAGGGTGTCCGACACGTGAATTGACAGCAGAACATACGCGCACAAAGCTCCTGACTTGACGTCAGTGCTTTTTAAGATTTTTGCGCGTATGTTCTGGGGAACATCGCGTTATAGTTTTGCCCAAATGTCTGTAACTTTCGAATTTTTTGACGAAAATGGTCTCAAACGATTTAGTTCGACTCCCCAATGAAGAATTCGAGGTCAAATTTGATTCTGTCCGGCCGGCCGTCCGGCCGGCCGTTGCCACGATAACTTGAGAAAGAAAAGAGCTAGCGACTTGAAATTTTCAGGGTGGGTGGCGTATTCCAATACGACGGACAAGTTCGTTAATGGGCATAATCGGCCCAGTGGTTTCCGAGTAATAATTTTGTTTTCAACCAATAAAAATCCGATCGAATTGAAACTTGGTGAGTAGTTGTAGAATATGAACCTAAGCACGTTCGTGAAATTTTATGCGAATCGTATGGCTAGAAAAAAAAAAAAATATATTAAAAAATATTTTTGTTGTCACGATAACTTGAGAACGGAAAGAGATAGCGGCTTGAAGTTTTCAGGTTAGGATGTGCACCAGAACGCGACATTTCAGTTTGTTTATGAGCATAATCGGCCAAACGGTTTTAGAGTTATAGCCATCTGAAATTTTCTGAAATTTGGTGGTTTTTTGTTCCTCATTAACTCGACAAATACTGAACCGATTGAATTCAAACATGGTTATTAGTTGTAGAATGCCAACGCGGAAATGTTTGCAAAATTTGGTGAGGATAGCATTTGTAGAAAATTTTTAATAAATCATTGAAAATAAAAAAAAAATTCTATATATCAGTAACTATTCGTTTGAAATTGCTGAAATTTTGCAAGTGCCTTCATTACCTAACTCTACTGCCAAGTTTCTAGTTTTAATACGATCGGTTAAATATTGTTGAAGATTCGAGCATTCTTGTGTGAGTTCAGTAGATGGGTGACCGTTGCCTCGATAACTTTCGAACGAAAGCAGATATGGACTTGCTGTTTTCAGGGTAGGTTGCGTATCCGAAAGGGACAGTTGAGTTCGTTTTTGGGCATAATCGGTCTAACGGTTTCCGAGTAATACCCACCTGGAATATTATTTCCTTGATAACTCAAAAAATAAATATTCGATCGAATTGAAGCTTGGTAACTAGTAGTAGAAAATCAACATAAAGACGTGTTTAAAATTTTGTAGGAACCATACCCCTAGAAAATTTGAAAAAAATTACGAAAAAAAAATTTTAAGAGCCGTACTATTAGAAAATTTTAAAAAATCACGAAAAAAAAATTGGTTCAAGCACTGACGTGAAGTCAGAAGCTTTTGCGCGTATGTTCTATTGTCCATTCTTCTGTATTGGACACCCTTAATCGAATTTACCATGGTAAATTTGCTTGAACCAATTTTTTTAATATCGTTTGAATTTGTTTTTTTGAGATACATGTAAGACATGGCAGACGCCAAGGGCTGGCTTACACTTTGCTGCAATAATATACATTGAATTTCAATTTTAATCAGGAATCATTGTGATTTTTGAGTCCTATACTTGATTCGAATGTATAGAATATTATAATCCCTTGAAAATCCTGCAATTCTAATAGGAAATAAGTAAACTGAATTCTACTTAATCACCTATGGCGATTAACACCGAACTTCCGCATATCTTATTAAGCCCCATCGTTCATATTTGACCAGTTCGACATATCATTCCTGCGTACCTACATCCACTAATTCTCCTTATCATAATTAAAACTCCAGGAATGTCGAGAATTGTTCCACCTTGATTCACACGTAAGAAGTTTCCTTCATCTCATAAATAACGATTTCAGTTAAATATTTGTGGTGGTATAAATCCGTTTCAATCCGCGGATACTATGGTTGCCCCGGGATTCCGTACTGGTCATGGGACAGCTATAATTCACGATAAACGCTGCGTAATTAGCACATGTAAATAACTGAGGAGGTAATCAATCCGAGATGTATGCATACTTGGACGACCACATGCTAGCACCTGGGATCACACTGTGCTACATCAAAGTTCGTTTCGGTCCCGGCGAAGGCTAGGAGAACTAGAGATTGATGTGGTTTGGGTTATGCGACATAAATTTAAATGTCATGGTTGGGTTAATCACTTTTATTAAAACAAGTTGGAAAAGCACTTTGGCCAGGAGCTGTGGCTAGCTGTTAAAATGTATAGCCAAAGCGGTCACCCATCCAGGTACTGAACTCGCCCGAAGGTCCAGGAAAAAAATAATATTCCCAATATTTCTAAGAATATAAATCCAATTGTAAACACAAACGTAAAAAAAAACTGTTCCACTTTTTGTCCGTGAATGGTCTCAATGGATTAATAATAATAATTACTTTATTTCTATTGAATGTCTACGTACATTGTGGAAAAGATCATACATCTCAAAAAAACAACAATACAAAAATATACTGAGGAGGATATCTCAGTGTAAAAATTCATCGAGACTATGGAAACATCCCTCAATAAGAGTAACATTTCAATCTTTCTTTGAATAATATTCTATTAGTTGAGTCCCTGTTATGTCATTTATATAAAGAACGAAAATAAGTGGCCCCAAAATGGAACACTGGGGCACCCCTATTTCTGTTAGAAGGAAATCAAAGTTAACAGATTCCTGACTTGCATTTTTCACTGTGACATATTGCCTTCTATCCCTGAGATAATTTTTAATCCAATCTGCAGCTTTTCCTCGAATACCATATTTCTTTAATATCGCAATCAGACTCTTGTGGTCGACAGTATCGAACGCCTTACCTAAATCGCAAAAAATATCCACATAAGGTGAAACAGCCTCTAATTATTCAACCACATATTTCAAAAATGCATAAATAGCATCATTCGTACTGCCATTGAGTCGCAGCTAATCGTTTAGGGCCATTCTCGGCCAAATATTCGATAAATACAGACATTTGGATTCTGTTCACCTCAACGGCTCGCCAAAAAGCACCGACGTACTTGAAGGTTCATGCAGTTGCATGATGCCGTCTTTTTGCGCGCATGTTATAGGGAACAGCGTGCATTTGGACCAAAAGTCTGTAACTTTGGATTTTTTTGTCGAAAATGGTTGAGTGAGTTCAGTATCTGGATGAGTGACCGTTACCATGATACATTTCGAATGGAAAGAGGCAGTGACTTGGAAGATCCAGGGTAGGTTGCTTATCCGAATGCGACAGTTAATTTCGTTAATAAGCATAATCGGAGAAACTGTTTTGGAGTTGTACCCATCGGAAATTTTGTTGGAATTCTCTTGTGGAAGTCTTACGCACTAATTTTTGGGAAATTTCTTGAAGGATCATATCACTAGAAAAAAAAATATTTCTTCAAAAAACACCAAAATTTTTCTTCAAATATTTTATATTTCTGGAGATACTTGTTTGTTAGATACCGCGGAAATTCCGTACAAACCTTGCAAATTTTTCTTGTTATTCTATCAACATGTAGGTATATCAAATAAAAGGTAATAAACAGACGATTCCAAATATTTATGAGTTATAATACTTGTATACTACCCATTTAGCAAAATCCACGAAATAGTTAGTTTGACGAAAGGTTGGACCGGCCAATTTCCTAAGCTTTTATTGATTAATTATTGGGTCAATTCCATGAAATTAGATGAGAAGCAGAGTTCTACAAAAATTATTCACTGAAAGGGGCGAAACAATCTCTAAGGAACGATTAAATGGCCATTTTATTGGTCATATTGGCTGTACTTTAAATACAGGGTATCCCCCCAGAACTCAGGAACCAAGAATTTTCGAAGATTTTAAAAGAACAGGTCAGCTTCTGTTTCGAGGGGGACGAATTTCCATCAAAATTTTGTTCCGAAAAAATCACCCCCATGAAGGTGGAATCAAACCCCAACATTTTTTGAAAAGGGAGGAGACGTGTTGGTTAGTTTGATAGTTATTTTTGTATCTAGTGCGCGAAATGCTACTTTGGTGATCGAGAAATGATTTTTTTAACGAGGCGCAGCCGAGTTAAAAAAATAGTCGAGATCACCAAAGTATTTCGCGCATGAGATGCAAACAAAATTTTTTCTACAAACGCCAAAAATATTGTTCTAAAATAAGTAACATGCATAACTTAATATGAAAAATAGTATTGAACTGGCTTAAAATGTTTTTCCAAATCAAGTAAATACTGTAACTATGAAAATAAAATGGCATTTGTTTGTTTGATTGAGGAACATAAAGGTTAAAATATAAAAACTCCATATAGTTTACATGCAGTGTGCGAAGTAAGTACTTCGCACACTACTTCGCGCACGGTGTCATGGTAACGAAGGAAAATGAAAAAAAGGGTCACTTCGCATATTGTTTTCAATGCGCGAGACTTGTCATTTTTTGACGTTTGTAGAAAAAAGTAATTTATGTTATTTACACAAGCCAATTGAAATGTTCAAAATCGGTTCATTATTCACGAAATAATGCAATAATTGAACTTACCGTCAAAAGGTGACGAACAGACGGTTGAACCGTCCAACTCAAGAACCTAAGAGTTTTGAAGAATCCAAAAATAATTTTCAAGTTTTCTATTAGTGTTAAAGAATTCCTATCACAATATTGTTCCGAAAAAAAACACCTGAGGGTGGCAACAGCCCCCAACATTTTTTGAATAGGGAGGAGATGTTGGATGTGGTTTAGTTAAGAGGTTGTTTCTATTCCCTAAACATATCAGTTGAAATTTTAATTTTTTTTTTATTTAATGGCGGAAAAATTTGAATATTTAAAGTTTTTACTTTAAAAAAAGTCGATTTTCTTATCGTTTATGATCGGAAAATGTGTGAGACCATTCATTACATTATACTATTTTTTTGAAGATTCTTTCTCAAATGTGTTTCAGTCCTTCGTTTCTGCATCATAATTTGGTTTGAGACTTACTTACGTAGGGCGAAAATGATCTATTCTAATGAAGAAAGAATGGAAATTCTCAAATTATACCATCGGAATGACGAAAATGCTAGATTAACTGCAATATATTTTAAAAATAATTATCCAGAAAGAAGTATAATTCACCAATATGTTAAGCATTTGATTAATAAAGTCAAAACTCTTAGGTTGTCGACTTTGGGCAGTTCAACTATCTGTTCAACATCACCTTTTGACGGTAAGTTCAATTATAACATCTATTCCTAAATAATAAACCGATTTCGAAAATTTGAACTGGGTTGTGTACAGGACATAAATATCTTCCAAACTAACCAACACTTGATATCTCTTCCCTATTCAAAAAATGTTGGGGGTTGATGCCACCTTCATGAGGGTGATTTTTTCGGAACAAACTCTTGATGGAAGTTCGTCCCCATCAAATCAGGAGTTCACTTGAGTTCTGGGGGGGGCTCAAATTTTCTTTGGGACAAACTGTATAACCTGAACGGTTTAACAGATTCGAATATGTCGTTGGAATCGTCTCAATTTAGGGATAAGTACAGATTTCATTATTTGCATATTGGTTGCGCTAATATGATAAGAAAATAAAAATGAGGGCTAGTCAAAAGAAAAGAAAAGGATTTCTAAATCCAGATTATGTATTGAATAAGTTTTTACTTGATAAATAATACTTTTCGAACTGTTTCACTTAGTAAACTTTACAATTCATCGATCAAACAAAAAAATCAAATTAAAATTAATATAAAAAATCAAAACAACTGACTGAAAATATATAACTGAAAAACATAAATATAAAACTAATTAACTGAAAACAGAGAAACAATCTTAATGTTAAACAGAATTTTGTGTGGGGAATGTGGAATGCACATGCACAATAAACTATTTTTTAGTTTAATACATATTTATATATAAAATGAAATATAGTAAATACGTATCATTATTTTGCAGACGGGACAAACGTATAACCAACTGTGTTAAGTAGACTCTCTAAAATATTTTGATATTATTATTATTATTATATTAAATTTATACTATAGTAGGTATATTTTATTATTTACATAAATATTTATTGAGCAGAAAAAAGTTTATTATGCATTCCACGCACAACATTTTGTTTAACATTGAGCTTGTTTGTATCTTTTCGGAATTTTTATACTACGGTTTTTCAGTTATATGATTTCACAGTTGCGTTTTGTTTTATAATATTTTTTATCAATTTATTATTAGTTCTTGATGCTTATGACAGACTAATCAAAGTTGAGATGGAAGATTGAGACAGAGAAGGAGAACAGTGCATTCAGGTTACTACCTCGCCGCCTGCCATCCTAAAAAGTTGAAATTAAAATTTTCAAGCAAATTAAATCCAAGGGACAAAACATCATTTCCAATAAATTTCCTCTCTCAACCCTCAGAATATAATCACCACACGTAACTCCGCATGAGGGATAAAACATTTTAATCGGTGTTTTAATCAAATTTCTGGCGGCGATTTTAAGATAAAGCAGGTACATCCGTTGGTTTTTAGGGTTAGAAGGACGCGCGTATGTGTGGCGTCGTCGTCATCGTCGATGCACGTCTGCATATCGAGGAAGCGCCGCTGGGTTGGGGGCGGGGGTCCGACGAAGCGGCGGTGGTCGGGGGCCTTATGCCTTGTTTCGCGACGTTATGTCTAATCGATGCATTGCTGCGCGTCTCGTCTAAGGCGACCGGCCATTACGCACCTTAATGGGAGCTCGGCCACAGCACTCTGTCCTGTCCCGCGCCCTCCGACCAGGGGGGGCATGGGGATATTTTCGCGATTGCCGCCAAAGGTGTCGAGTTTCGGATAAGATCTTTTTTGTCCTGCATCAAATACTTTTATTTGTTTCTCATTTGTAAACGTCAGTTTCCAAAAACACAGTATTAATCAAGAAAGTTTATTTTATCAAGTCACTAACTTGTAAAACTGACAGTTAACTTGCAAAATTTTTACAAGTTAGTAGTATTATTTACATTAGAAAATTTTGTTTTATCGTCATATATGTTGAAAATCATGGTACAATTGATATTTCCAGTAACACAGATTTTTGATGATGAAAGAGTTGATACTGATGATGATGAACCATCTGTTGACTCAGAAACTGCTGCACTCGAGGACTGCAGAACATTTGTTCTCTCCTTACTACCAAATAATTTGCTAGACATTTCGATTTTTTTGTTGACCGAATCATCGACATAACTCATCGCAATTTCGGTGCTCTTCCACCCTCCTGCACGCTTTAGTGCTAAAATATCTCCACCCGAATCCGCAACCATAGTGGCTCCAGTTCTGCGAAAAGAGTGGCCGGTGTATAACTCTGGGTCTTTTAAACCTAAATATTTCGCTATTTGCTTTGGGACACCACCAATAGTGTGATGGCCAGCATTAAGGGAAATGCACTTTCCATGTCGGTATGTCAAAAAAAATCTTAGGCTTTCTGTTCCAGGAGGCCGAAGATTTACATATTTTCTGTATATCATGCAGGGCTTGAAGCTGCAGCCATCATCGGTTATAGTGAATCTTCTTGTTGTTGAATCTTTTGTTTGCCGCAATGTCACAATGACGTATTTTCCCATATCTTCTACATCATTCATGTTTAAGGAGAGAATTTCGTCACATCGACAACATCCAAAAATCCCAAATATTGTTACAATTTTCACAGCAACCACTGGTCATCAGGAGCATGTAAAAGAAATTGTTCAGCCTCTTCTTTACTTAATACCTTGGCCTTTTTTGGCGTATAACGCTCATTTTTTCGTTTCAGATACGCTATTACCTTTTGAAATCTGCAAATGACAACTAAACGTCATATTTTTCAATAATATTTTTAAGGAAAACAAGCCTGCGAACAGGGGCATTTTCTTTCATTTCCAAGCAGCTTTTCAGCATAGACCATTTTGCCCATAAAGTATTAGGGCTGAATCTAGCTGATAGTTGATTCAAGTAGACCAACAAAACATCTTCAGTTACCCCTATCACACTATTTTTGTTTTGCCACTTTTTGAAGTCGTATTCTCGCTCGTACCTTGAAGCTGATTTTGCAGGTAATAAACTTGAAGCTACACTGCTGGCTGCCTCAATAATTTCTTTTGGTACATTCATTTTCCCTTTCGCCAAAACAAATATAAAGAAAAATAAACAGACATGTTCATGGCTACGCTTCCATAGCTTACGACATTTGCGACAAATTATTGAGATTTTTTTGGAGTCTATCTAACCTTTTTACAAATGAGAAACAAATAAAATATAAAACAATACACGCAAGGAAAGGGTTTTACAGGCTCAAGGAGGTAACTGACTTGCCTGCGGCTCGTCAGTTATATCTTCCATTCGCCAGTAAAAACCCTCTTACCTTGCTAGTAACGTTATATACTATTACTATGAACCGTGAGTATTAGATTCAAACATTTGTCATCTTTGTAGATCTATATTTAATTAAACATTCCGTCCTTCAACGAAAGAGATTACCTGCAAGCTGCTTTCACAGTTGATGGTACCTGATAACTCAAAGTGATCCGAGTAACACTGCATTCTGTGCGCAAAAACCTCGGCCAGGGATATACAGGCCGGAATAATTTTCAATTATGTCACGTAGATCGCTCATATTCCGCCTAGACTTCCTATGATTAATATGACCATCCTAATTTTATGTCTTGGATATAGGGTCCCCAGTTCGAACACCAAATCCTTGTATATTTTCCTCTTCTGTTTTTCTTTCATCGTCACATTATTTTCGACAACAAACAATTCATCGAGCTCTTTGTCCAGCAGGACTAAAGGGTGTTTTTGTATTTGATTCGGAGAAAAAACACATTAAATTCAGAAAAATGTATGAAATCTTTATTTGAGTCGATAGAACGATCGATATAATTTAATGATGAAATATTATCTCATATAAATGTTGGCCGCAACGCGGGGTCCAATTTTGGCATACTCTCTTCAACATTTCGGCCGGTATCTCACAAATAATTTTTTCAATATTGGCTTCCACTGCGTCAATCGTTGCGGGCTTCTTGCTATAGACATGAGCCTTAACATAGCCCCACAAAAAATAGTCCAGAGGCGTTGAATCACACGATCTTGGTCACCAATTGACCGACCCCAAACGTGCCGAACGTACCGAACTCGCCTTTCAACTGGGCGGATACAGCTGCAATATTTTCCTCTGTCCGCACTCTACGTATGCGTGTTGGTGGTTTAATGTCCAGTAATGTAAATTTGATGCGAAATTTAGTCACAAGATTCCGATTAGCCACTTCAGATGGTCGACCAAACTGACCAAAAAATGGGAGAAGTGCAGCACGATATACTTTCTTAACCGAGCGTGAGTTTGGATAATGAAATTCAATAATTTGCAAGCGCTGTTCGTTTGTAAGTCGATGAATTGTTAAATTGTACACCAAACTGAACATGTTTGACAGTCACACATGGCACGAAACCTGTGGCAGCTTACAAAAACAGTCTTCCCAAAAAGAAAGTTGTTAAAAAATCACTCGTTATATCTGGCTTCAATGTGTGGGTCTGGCGAGTTGCTGGAATAGCATAGTCCAATAACTGCTTTAATTTCCAGAGGTACATGTGGCAGCACTGGTTCGTTGTCTATAACATAACCTTCTCTCAGATGGAAGTTGAGAATTCGGACTTCGGAGTGCCGCGTTGTGTCTGTCTATATATCCTGATGGAACATGGACTCAACAAGCAAAAAGAATGTGCATAACAGTTTCGTGCTGGTTGTGACATGCTCTGCAAATTGTTGGGGTGTTCACTTTCATGACGTTTTTTTTTTATACCACCTTGTATTTATCACTACATCCTGATAAGTCATGACATATCCCTCCGTTCCCGACTTCAAGCCCAGCAGACTTCAAAAAGTCAAAAGGATAATTCTTCTGACGGACCCGGTGCATTTTTTAATCATGTGATCTTCGAGTAGTGTCTTCAGTTATGCCTGCCTTATCTGTCTGCCTACTCTTTTTCGGTCTGTTGGCTGATGGTGTTCCTGATAGTTCACAATAGATGGATATGCCCGTTATACCGAGCTCCTCCGAGGCGCTGTGTCCAGCTCTGAATAGTAAAGCTCCTTGATTCCTAATTTCATGATGAGTTACTATTTTTAGATGTGGGTCTTCACTTCTCAATACCATTATTGCCTTTTCTGACGGTAGTTGATGGTGTTGTATACCCCTTCCTCCCTGCGTTCGTAGAAGGTATATTCTTTGTATCGACCAGTTGTTGTGGAGGTTACAGTTCATCTTCATCACTTTACGAGTGGTTCGGTCTAGCTCAAGAATTTCATTCACTGTCCATTTAACTTCCCCGAAAGAGCAGACACTTTGTTTTTAGTGGACAGCTATGATTTCCATATGTCTCGAAGCTTCTTCTTTTAGCTGGCTGTTAAGGCATTCTTGGTTTGGGTCTCCACTGCACCTCTTTATTTCATTCCAAGGAATTTGTAAGTTTCCTCGAGGTACCGAATGATTATTCCCCCTTCTAGTCCGATGTCTTCTCCGGCTTCTTCATCCTTTGCTTGGATGAAAAGTAGCAGACCAAACTGAATGTTCTTCTTCTGCCTTGTGGCCCGGCCTTGTACTCTGCTTGCTCTCAACTCAGCTGTTAATGGTAGAAGTGTTATGAAGAAAAATACCAGGCTTAACGAGTCTCCTTGAAATACGTCTCGCCTGTAGGGTTTGTCAATCTGCAGGGCACTTAAGTTAAAAGATGGTTTATTTGCATGGTGCCCTGTAAATGAATTTATAGAAGTATAAGCCTTCAGAATCATTTTTAGTTGTATGCTATTCTGAAGATTTTCTGATGAAGGAGTCTGATATAAACTCCGAAACGTCACGAAATAGTTGTTTCATCGTTGATGTTGTTTCATTATTGTTTGTTAGACAACATTTTTTGCTGGATTGCTTCTGACAAATATCTTGTGTTGCTTACGCAGAAGCAATACACAAAAGAATAATTTTTCTATTTTATAGATATTTTTCAGAGTTTGGTAGAGAAACCCCAGAAAGAAACCATTTAATAGTTTATACTGATGTTGAGAAAATCAGAAGACTCAGTGAAGTTTGATCAATTTTAATATAGATAGTTTTATTGAATTAAATCTTGAAAATTGCCTGAAAATTTCAGACATATGTTGGGTAATATGAATATAACGTTTGCTTTAAGCGCACAACGAAAAATGCATGAACGGGGCAACGTGAAATTCCAAATTAAGCCTAGGGCCACGGTATGGTCACTCTACCTCTCTACCTGCACACACACTGGTTTGTGTGTGTGGTGACAGGTGACAATATGGACTTCCATATTCTACTGTCTGGTTCATACATACCTTTCTCAATCGTTCAACTTCCAGAAGAATTTGAATTTTTTTGTAAAATTCCACTTATCCATGCACCCATCCAATCGGCCCTTTATATACGCCTTTCAATCCATTTAAATAGTCACGCACATGCTGCAAAACCCTCCGTAAAAGAGCATTCCTTCTAAAAACTGTGAAACTCCGCATCCTGTCATCCATACATACCTGTCATTTTTTCCAGGTCCCCATTGCGCTGATTTCGACTCTGTGATATCTCACGATCCTCCGTGTGGTGCGGCCGCCCCTCCCGCTATCCCCTGCCGATAAGTGCCGCTTAAGATCACCCCCAGTAACGATTTTACCATTACATCAGTCGCTCTCCCCTTTATCACCTCATTATTATTACCACCAAGCTGGCCGGATGGATCCTTCTCTTATTCTTTCGGCGTGAAAGAAGAAACAGGTGATCCGTCATATTTGCGTGTCAACGGTCGAAGTGGGGGGATCGGGCTTTGGGGGAAAACGCTTATTTTATTTATAGAATTATTATTATTTGAAGTAGTTTTCGAATGATATCTGATATCTTTGGCTTATTATTTCTGGAAAAAATTATTATACAGGTGTCCCGCGAGAAATGCGAGAAACGAAGGCTGTAAACTAAAGTCATCTATATTGAGAGATTTTAATCGTCTTGGATTTGGATAAACAGGGTGATTTTCGGATGCTGAGTGAAATTTTAAAGGTCAATAAATCTTGAACCAATTAGCTGACAGATTTCAAAGTTTTCAGTAATATCACCCTTTCGACCATTTTAGTTTACTATTTCTGAAATCAAAGAAATCAGAACCGGAGTAGGATAATTTTGGACATTTCGTATCTTTATGCTGATAGTGGTGGACCCTGTATTCAATCGTCGTGGATTTGCATAAACAGGGTGATTTTCGGATGCTGAGTGAAATTTTAAAGGTCAATAAATCTTGAACCAATTAGCTGATAGATTTCAAAGTTTTCAGTAGTATCACCCTTTCGACCATTTTCGTTTACTATTTCTGAAATCAAAGGAATCAGAACCGGAGTAGGATCATTTTGGACATTCCGTATCTTTGCTAATAGTGGTGCACCCTATCACTTAAAATTTCTTACACTTCTATGAGCGTAGAAGAGCAATTCAACAAAAAAATCCGAGAATATCGTCGAGCATTATCATACAGAGTGATTAATATCATTATTGGGTAAATAGAATCTGAACCCATTTTTAAAACTAGATAGATTGAAATTCCACCTCGTTGGCTTCAGACAAAGAATTGAACAACCTTACCAATTTCATAACTACAAATTATTTTGTATTCTCAATTGTTTCTACTGCGTTCAAATTTTTCATTAATTTCATTTATGTTTGTACATTGTAGACAATGACCGTGATTTGTTAAGACATTTTAAAAATTTTCATTGGTTTCTGACGTTTCATTACTATAAAAACTGATTCAAAAAAGATATTCCCAATTCTCAATAAAAGTGATATCAACATACATGTTAAATGTGAAATAATGTAACATAAATATTCAATTATTGAACTGATATTTGGAAAGTGAATGGCAAGTAATGTCTGAATAGGTATATGATATAATAATTGGTACATCGTCACTATACAGGGTGAAATATCAATCTAGGTAGTTAAAAAAATGATATAAAATAATTTTAAATCAACAATAACATTTATCAATCACCCTGTATGATAGTGCCAAGCAATTTTGTTGAATTACTTTTCTACGCCGATAAAGGTGAAGGAAATTTGGATTATTTTTGTACAGGCCTGACTTATATATTATCAAAGATAGGATATGTCCAAAATGATCCTCCTCCGGTCAAGATATTTACAATTTCATAAATGGTAAACGAAGACGGGAGAAAAGGATCCACTTTTTGGCTGAGAATGGACTCAAGCGATTAGTTTAGACTCAAATACATACAGTGCTGTGTCCATACATTCACTGTTGATTCGAAAATAAACAGTACTGTGTTTGTGGTGGCGTAAGGGCCCATTCGAATACATACATTTACTGTTGGGTCAAAAATAAGCAGTGCTTTATTTGTGGTGGTGTAAGGACACAAATCAGTTGAATCGTACAATTGTGCCATGGGATAAAAAAGACCTTTACTTATAGCAGTAGTTTATTTTCAATAGTTTTTTCCGAGAATTATTTCTATGACACAAATCAGTCGAATCATACAATTGACATTTTATAAAATTTTTTTCAATATCTAATGATATACTCACGTACTTTTATGAAAATATAGACTTAATTCCTTCAACGCTATTATTTCGATAGAATTGAAAAAAAAAATCAATAAGATTAATAAATTTGCCTACGTGAATCGATCCCGGCACCTACGTGATATAAAGACGGATCCCTACCACTAAGCTAGAGGAGCAGTAAACAATAGGTCTCTTGCATGTAACACGAAATACCATATGTTTATGTTTTTCTGAATCTACTTCAATACCAGATCATCATGTATGCCCTCATACACTTTCACAATTTGTAAAATTTGAATATTTCGGTATTAAAAATCGGTAATTCAAGAATCAATTTCAAATGAGGAGAAACGCTTCTGAATTTTTGCTATGACGGATGACGTAATCAAAATTCACCATCTGCTTGTTACAGCCAATGCTGACTTCGAGCTCTTTATAGGGAACTGTGTTACACTGGAATAAAGAGTTGAACGGACACGAGAATAGAGTGAGAGTAGATATGACGGGTTACGTCAGGGACTAGCGCCAAGTTTCAATCGTTCGAACAGGCATCAAACAAATTTGAAAATTGAAATTTTTGACGGTGGTTGAACTTTTCAAGTATTCTTGTGGATATAATAATCGATTCCAATAATGAAAATAATTCATGCAAGAGACCTATCATGGTGAAATCCGGAACGAATGTTATTGCTCCCTTTTGATCACAAATCATAAACAAGGTATACCAATTCTCACTTGGTACTGAACGAATATTATTATACTGACGTATCGACTTGTCAAATTCGAATTCAGCCGATCGAATTCATTGAATTCTCTCCATTACGCCAAAAATCAAGAACAGTATATCTCGATAGTTGGAATATTTCGATATATCTGCAATATCTTCACCAATATAGATCCGATCGAGTTCAAATCTAGAACTTCACTGTAAAATAAGGTTTTGAAGGCTCTCGCAGAATTTCAACGATATCTGACGGATAATTTCTGAAATACAGAATTAAAAAAAAAATAATTTTCCAGTCAGGTGAGCCTTACAAAATTTTGCATAAGTCTTCGTCAACTAACTACAGCGCTTCAATTCGATCGGATCAGTATTTTTCAAGTTATTTGGAAAAAAAAAATTCACCTGAACACCGCGCCAAAAAATGTTATACTTAGACGGCAGAAGAATCTGAGACATTTAACAGATCTCCACCGTCTTCCACTATATATTTTTTCATCAAGGAGGGAATTCCCATTAGGGCCGGCCTCAATGCCCCAACAGAAACAAATAAAAACAAACCCGTGAAACAAGCGGACTTAAGTTTCCTCAGAAATACAAAGCGCAATAAATCAATTTCGAGCAAAGGAGTGATGACACGCATGTGTTGGCATCTGGCAGCCAAGATCCGCGAACAGATGAGAGAATGAGGTTATGTTTTTGTGGGAGAACGTTGTCCTCGAGGGATGATGGATCCATTACTTTAAGTCGTCATAGGAGTGAAGTTGGTTTTCGTACTAGCCGCTAATTATCGTAAAGTTGCCGTCATTTAATTGAGGATGATTGAACGATGCTAGTTCTGGCTGGCTTCAAGGGTTCTTGGACGTAGCAGGATGTTACAGATGATATCCATCATTTCAAAGTTGGCAGTGCAATAATTACTATATTTCAACGATGTATCTTAAGATGAAGAAGAGAAGATAACATTCATTGTTGTTGTTTCTTATGACTCGAGGTATGCAACTGTTAATAAAGGGGCTTTTAATGAAGACGTTCGATTTTTCTTGCATAGAACAAATTATTTGTGAAATATCGACTATTAAAAGTTTTTTTCTGGGTTTTCTCTCCCAAACTCTGAAAAATATCTATAAAATAAAAATTAATTATTTTGTGATTTGCTTCTGCGTAAGAAACATAAGATATTTATCAGAAGCAATCAATTGAACAATGTTGCCTAACAAACAACAACGAAACAACATCAACGAAGAAACAACTATATCGTAACGTTTCGGAGTCTATATCAGACTCCTTCGTCAGACGCTTAATGAAAATCTTTAGAATTATTGTTATTTTCACAATAACTATCAACAAAATAATTCTAAAGATTTTCATTAAGCGTCCGACGAAATATAATTTGTCTGTTTGAACAAGAGCGCCAAAAAGCTCCTGTCCACAGGGCTTGAACCAATTTTAAATTTAATTTCTTTCATGATGCAGTTCTATCATAAGAATCCATTGATATAATTCCCAATTCTGGTAAACCAGTACTTTCGGAGATATAATTTGT
Organism: Halyzia sedecimguttata; assembly: GCA_937662695.2. Lineage (NCBI taxonomy): Eukaryota > Metazoa > Arthropoda > Insecta > Coleoptera > Coccinellidae > Halyzia > Halyzia sedecimguttata. The sequence continues at coordinate 101,342,834 of OW569414.2, forward strand.
CTGTTTGAACAAGAGCGCCAAAAAGCTCCTGTCCACAGGGCTTGAACCAATTTCATTCTTGCTATGAATGCGTTTCTCTGTCGCTTATTCATTGAATATCTCGATTTTCTTCCTAGGCCCATATAAAGAAGCCTCAAAAGTGACAAGTTGGGAGGGGTGCTTACAGATTAATGTTATTCATGATATCAAGTTCCCTCCTAAGTGTTATAAATAATAATTAAGGCACAATGCCGTGAAGACAAGGGTTGAGTTGATTGCAGTAAAGAGCTGTTAATATCAAGGATAGTATTTGAGTTTAATTGCTGCGCTCCAGCAAACCCCAAAATACCACCATAATATAACTATTGTCGTTCAGTCCTTCAACATAAAGAACTTGAAAAAATTTTCAGATGTATTTCACTTGCATGCATTCATAATTTGCATTTTTTTGGCACTCGTTCCGGGCCGCTGTTATTTCGTCTGGCTGTTAAAAAGATAACTTTCGAAGCACACTACTACATTGATCAAAAAGTTTCCAGACTAGCACAAATACGTCTGTTAGCGAGGAAAACGTCAAAAAAATCCGTAAAATTATTTTTACCGACTGCAAAATGAAATTTAGCGAGGTAACTAAGTTTTCAAAGTTGTCACAAGTAGTGTGCTTACTATTTTACACGACAATTTCGGTATGAAAAGGCTCAACGCTTCTGTTGAAACCGGCTCAAAAACAACAACGAATAGATGATTTGGAGGCCTGTCTGAAGCTTGTTAACCATAATAATGCGGATTTTTTTGCAGCGATATGTGACCATAGATGAAATCTGGATACACCATTACACTCCAGAGTCAAAGCGGCCGTTTTCTGAATAGGATGAGTCAAGGTTATGGCATCAGTATTACGGGATGCGCATTCTCTTATTGGATATCTTGAGAAAGTAAATTCCAAAAACTACGATTTAGCGAAGAAATAAAGAAAAACTGGACCCACATGACAAACAAGAAACCACCAGCAAGACAATGCACCATGTCACAAGTCAATGGCTACGATGGTCAAATTGCATAAATTGCACTTGGAATCGCTGTCCTACCCCCTTTATTCACTGACACTGCCTGGCTGATCGCAGACCTGAAAAGGATCCTCTAGGGAAAAAGATTTCCCACCAACGAGGATGTTATTGCTGAAACTGAGGCATATTTTGCACGGAAAGATCAAGCATTCTACAAATATGGTATCGAAAAATTAGAGGAACGTTGGACCAATTACTGTATCGCGTTAGATGGCTACTTCTTTCATAGTGAAGTCAATCTGTATTAGCGCTTAACGGCATACGCAATCCACTTGTGACTGAAAATCCTCTCACACACCTCACACAAAACTGTGATTCTCCAACACCAGTGGTTCAGGAGATATTACAGCTTCAATCCAAGCATACGTGGACCATCTTAAGGGGTTGTCTATGGAGGAATAGCACCCTCCATATCAAAACCCCAATACTCATATACGAAAACTTCAGCAGTTGAATAACTTCTCATTTGCTCAAGCGCATAAAGGAAAATGGGGCAGCATGAATTTCAAAATTGGCACAAGGACCACGTTATGGACAGTTCCTCCCCAGTCGCTCAACTTTCAGACAAATTTTGAAAAACAATTTGAAATTTCACATATCGTTTACCCACGCATGCAATTGCCACTTTACTTACAAATCCATATTTAAATTAGTTGCCCTGGTACATATGCTAGCAAATAAATTGTCAAATTTTTTTGAGACTCCTAGTGTTCGGTTTTCAGTGGAATTCTGAACGGCGCAAGAGGTCATTATTGGTTATGTGATCCTCGTCCTCAAATAATGCACTCGGTCTTTTGCATCTAACTATAACTATTTTTCGAGTTATTGTGAAAAAAATATTTTCAATTTTTTTAATTTTTTGTTCAGTTTGTAGCTATTTAATCAATACAAAACTTCGCATATAAAGGTCATGATTCTACAATTTTATTATAAATTTGAGATAGATCAAAGGATTAATTTCGGAAATATTCATAAAACATGTTTTAACTAAAAATGGTCCTCCGAAATATTTACGCTTCGAGCCTATCCTGCAAATTTCAACTCTCCAACTCATTTTGTTCAAGAGTAATCATACGCCGGCCGAACAGAATAGGATTTGAATCGGATTATTCATCGGCGAGCCGATTCCAATCGTTTGAGACCATTTTCGGCAAAAAATTCCAAAAATACAGACACCTGGGCAAAATGATAACACGCTGTTCCTGGCGGAACAAGCGCGTAAAAACCTGAAATTTGCAAAGCAGTATTATTGTCTAAATACGCCGGTTATGTTCATATATGGGCAAAATGTGCCCAACGACTTCAACATTATAAATACTATTCAGTTTCGTGAGGATAACTTCTTTTTCTATTTTTTTTTGTTTCTGCAATTGTATCTGCACTGTAATCCTTACAGATAATTCATCCCCCTTGTATGATATTCTTTTGACTGAGATCTATGCCTGTTCGTATAATTAATAAATACTAAAAATTAATAAACACAGGGCCTTCATCAGACTGTTTGTTATGTAAATTCAATGAACTCATTCGTAGAATCCTTTAGCACTCCCACACAACTGGAAAGCAAATTAATGTCATCCTTCTGTCAGCGGATGATGTACTTCTAAACGTGACAACTTTGCTCATAACACGCAAGAAACATCGAACCTAAACACGCAATTCGCAGACTTATGGCACCAACCGACATAGGCACAATTAACTTGACATTAAAAAGGGTCAAGTATCTTGCAACACGAAATCCAATCATTCCTCCTTCAAAAGTTCGGATGCATCATATTTATTATCTCTTTCCGAGTTTTCATATTGTACTACAATTACATTACAATTTCAGGTGAATCCAATGGAGAACTTCGAGGATGACACCCATTTCTGTCTTAAATGCCACGCTACAATCATAGGCCTCGAATATTATGTGAACCATCGCAAAAACAATTGCATGACGCAAGTTGTTGAATCGATTCCGACACTCAAAGCTGATGTTTTCTTTTCATCTCTGGAACTTCAAAGTAGTTCCAAAAAGCTCATTCAACAATCAACATCAGGTAAACATTCAACTGGAATACTCACCAGAAGTAAAGTAACTGCTTTCAAGGAAACACTAGAACCATCCAAATCAGGTAAGAATGCCTGGATCGCTGGAATTCAGGAAAAGGAACTAGAATTCGACGAAAATCAAATCAATGAAATGAAATCGGTGACGAATAAAGATGTAGGTAGAGCCAAAGATATACCAAGGTTACAAGATTATGTAGATAGTGATATGGAGTCAGAGGATTATGACTTAGACGACGAAACAACAGATGAAGATGCTCCTCCAAGAAACCATACAGGTGGAAAATGGAAACCATCTTCTCCTATCTACTGGAAGCCTTCACTGTCGGAAGCCGAATGGAGGCCTCCACCTCCTAATTTCACTGGAGGGAAATGGAAGCCTACTCCGAGTAAACGGAGTTTTTCCCCTCCTCCTCTTTCACACACTCGAGGCAAATGGAAACCAGGACAGCAATCTCAAGAGAACGAATACCCGATGAGTGGTGGTAAATGGAATCAATCCAAGAAACACGAAAATCTTTTATTTTCACCTGAACACACTAGAGAGAAGCTAAGAGTTAAATCAGAAATACCAACCGAAAAAGATGACTGCAAATGGAATCAATCCAAGAAACACGAAAATCTTTTATTTTCACCTGATCATACTGGAGAGAAGTTGAGAGTTAAAACCGAAATAACAACTGAAACAGATGACTATCATTCCCCGCCAGAACCTTCAAATGAAAAATGGAAACTGCTGAACCCTCCTGAAGTGATACCACCTTCCTACACCAAAGGCAAATGGAAACCTGGATCATCTCCACCTGACTCCCTCCCATCGTCCTACACTAAAGATAAATGGAAACCAGGGTCTTCTTCTCCAGATCCAGTTACATCTTCTTATAATAAAGACAAGTGGAAACGTGGAACGTCTCCCCAACTACAGTCCACTTCATTCACAAAAGCAAAGCCAATTAATTTGTATACGGATAATGTTTTCACCAAAGGACCGTCTTCAGAGGTGGATAAAGATCTTTGGCTATCTAAACCTTCCACAAGAGATCTGAAACAAAGCGACAACTCGCCATTTGTCAAATCAAGTGGTACCGTACAATATTGGTGTAAACCATGCAATAGACGTTTAGCGTCAAAGATCGTCTATGAAAGGCACCTCAAATCGGAATTTCATTTCAAGAGGACCCTTCGAGAAAACGAACTGGAAGAAAATTTGAACTTCTTCAAGGGGTCCCGTGAGAAAAAAAGAAACTTGGAAGCAACATTGGAAGAAAACAAAGATGAATATCCAAATAAGAAGAGAATTAGGAGGAAAACTTTCGAGAAATGTAAAGTGTGCAACTCCAAAGTGAATCTGAATTTGATGGGTAAACATCTAATCTCTCATTATCATTGTAGGAAGAGCGACTTGGCCTCAGATTCTGCGCAAAACATGATTTTCGAATATTTTCATAGTATTATAAAACAAAGTCCCTTCCAATGCAAACCCTGCAAGTATTACTTCAACAATCATAAGGACTTCCTCACTCATTGGCTTTCTGTAGACCATATTTCAAACACGAAGGATAAAGAAGGAGTGTTTTTATGTTCTTACTGCAAGTTTTCATGTGGATCAAATGAGAAAATGTATGATCACCTCATATCTCAAAATCACAACGAAGTAGTCTCTGTAATCAACAGATCTGTTCCTATTATCATCAAAAAAGTTCACCATAAAGAATGCAATACTTGCAAGGAAAAGTTCCAGTTACAAATTCAGTTAAAGAAACATATTGAAAAATCAGGACATCAAGCGTCAGGGAATGAATTCAAAGAATTCACATGTGACATTTGTATGCGAAACTTAAAATCTGGGATAGCTCTGCAAAGACATAAGAAAATCGTCCACAAGATTGAAAGTATATCATGCGGCACCTGTGGACTTACATTTGCAAATACTGAAGAAGCTAGAGGACACAGGAATTCTGAGCAGCATTATTACGCAGCCCTCGTGAAGAAAACTGGTGGAAATGGAAAAAGTTTAGAGAAGAAATGTCAGTATTGTTCCTCGATTTTCGATAACTTCCTGAAACTGAAGGATCATATCAGAGTATCACATGAAGAGTTTCATCCCAGGTGAGTTGAAGAAATGATTTCAGCTGAAACAACCCAGCACGAAAATATATTATGTGGGAAATTGCTTCTCAGTCGAATTGGCTGAAATTTGATTGCTGTTAAATGGTTTAGTATGTTTAGTTTCTGAGATATAAGTGGCCAAAATTCGTAAAAACGTCGTATTTTGGTAGGATTGACATCAGAGAAAGAAAAGGTTTCGTTAATCCTAATAGGACAAAGCAAGCATTCAAATGTAATTTTCAGAACTCATAAACATATCCAAGTGTAATCTTATTAATGATAGTGGATTAGGTTGTGTACGGGGGAATTTTTTTTGTAGCACTATTCCAAAACCAAAGTAGTTATATTCCTATCTAGGGCGGAAAGTTGCCATTGTTCGTAAGGCGCTGGGGCAGGTTCATTTATACTCTGGAACTGGAGGGCGAGCTGTAGATGGCGTAATGGTGAGAACAGCTCTGATGGGGGGCACAATAGATCTCAAGGTCGCGGTGCAACGTAACCCCTTATCAATAATAATAATAATAATAATAAAGGCGCTGGGGCAAGCTCCGGCTAGACCAAAAACAGTTGCCACTTTCATCATGACGTGAAGATCGACTGGTACTGACATAAACTTGACTATGTCCTCTTTAGTGATAATTTTTGCTTTTTTTATTGAAAATCACTATGTTATTTCTTCAAGTATTTAGTCAACTGAAGAAAGTTACTTATATCAATATTTTCCTTTATTTTCAATAAAAAATTTATCATGGAATAGCTTGACCAAAGTGTATTTAGTTAAAATTCTCTATTGAGATATTCAAAGTACCCTAAAAGTACTTTTTCTACAAGTGTGCGCGTGCTATCCTTTTTCCAATCATTTCAAGTCGCAAAGAGCCACTTTAACACACGGTGCGGGAAAATTTTTCCCGCACGCTAACTCAACTGTATACCTGAAATAATTTATCTATATAGCTCATTGACGCCAATGCTGAAATAACTATGGTATGGTATTAAGGCCGGTCCAAACGCTACGTTTTGCACAACCTTTAGTCTATGCGGTCTTAAGACGGAATGAAAACGTACCAATATTTAGTGCGTCTACATGATGCAGAGATATCTGTATATTTTGCACAGTTCTAGTGATATCGTCATTCAAGTACTACTATTGTCAATTTTGGCATGCTCTAGCTTAGTTATCGCTGCAACTGCAACGTCTCCGCGCCGTCCTCAAAACTGCGCCATTTTCCTATATATACACGCAACGTTTTACCTGCAACATGTTAAACTGTGCCAGCAAAAGGTTGTGCAAAACGTAGCGTATAGACCGGCCTTTAAGGCCGGTCCTTCGGAATACTGCGGACGAAAAAGTTAATTTGCGGCCGAAAAGTACTTGCCTTCTGAAGCAGTCCCAAATTACTACGTAAAATGTCATTTTTTATAGAGGTCGACGAAACAATTCTTGTTCCTCGTCTATAATAGACTGAAACCATGATGTCAAGCCAAAATATAACTTGTGGGTTTTGGAATAGTGGTGAAAAAGAAATTTCGAAAAACGATTTTTATTCATTATACACTATATTCTAATTTACTATCATTGGCGTGATTATAGTTGGACATGTTTATGAGTTCTGATCAATACATGCTTACTTTGTCTTATTTCTAACAAAACAGTTTCTTCCTCGGTCAATCCTACCCCTATACGATGTTTCAGCTGTAACTGCATATAACTTAGAAACTAAATATACAAAATCATTTAAACTCACACATTTTTCTAAGGACCGATTCCACTACAACAATACAATTTCAGCCAATTCGACCTATAACCAATTTCCTATAATGTTCTCGTGTTTTCGTTAAAACCTTTTTCATTTCAAATTATGTTGATGCTCCAGGTGTCCCCGATGTGGGATGTCCTTTGTCGTCCCTCAAGACTTATCTGTCCATCTCAGAACCAAATCCTGCAAGTTAGAAGAACAATCCTCAAAGAAGTTCACTTGCAGCAGCTGTCCATTTTCTGCAGACTCAGAATCTCAACTTCTTTTCCACGAAACTTTGCATACCGAACCTATTCATATGTATCCTGACAATTCACCTGCAAGCGAAAAAAAGGCAACGCCGAACTACAAGTGTCCCAAATGTCGGAAATTCTACCCGAAATCATCCTTGTTAGGTCATCTGAGGTTGCATACCAAGGAAAGACCATACAAGTGTTCTTTCTGCGATCTTACATTCGTCAGGAAAAATAATTGGCTCTTCCATGAAAAGAAACATACCTCTGTCAAGAACGAAAGTAAGGAAGATCCTCAAGATGCTAATGAAAGGCCTTACTTGTGCTCGACATGTGGTGCTAGCTTCAGGAAAAGGTAAGAAAATACCTATAATAATAATATAACTTTATTTGACAAATGTACAAGCATTTGCCTTGAAAAGGCGAAGATTTACTAGATAGCTACTCTTGAAATCTTAACCATTTCAATTTATAAAATGAGGAAAAAACATAACATTCCCCAATGTGAAAAATAGTGCGTGGTGTCCGCTCGGAAGAAATGAAACAACGTAAACGGCAAACTAAAATAGGAAGGGGTAGAAAACAACGCGCATACGTTCGATTGCCACACATTCACTCTCGCTCTGTCTCTTTCTATTCCCCCTCCCCAAGAGCGTTGGACGTTTAACGCAACAGTGCTTTCATATCCCCTCCATGGTAGCGTTAAACGTTTAACGCAACCTTGTTGGAAGTCGCATTAGAAGTTTCACTTCAATGCTATTGATCGGTAATAGAAAATTGGTTCAAGCCCTGTGGACAGGAGCTTTCTGGCGCTCTTGTTCAAACAGAAAAATTATATCTCCGAAAGTATTGTTTTCTCAGAGTTGAGAATTATATCAATGTATTCTTATGATAGAACTGCATCATAAAGGAAATTCAATTCAAATAATAGTTTATTTATCAAGAATAAATGAGCAATCTGAGAATGAGAACTGCACCATGGAAGAAATCAAATTAAAATACCTGAAATGAATTTGACTCTCTCTTATAGAACAAGATGCTTGTACGAGTATGAACACAGATCATATAATAAATCATAGATAGAAAAATTATAGGATTCTGTGAAAACATAGAAGTAAGATTTATTATTGAAATTTCGAAAAATCATATCTCCGAAAGTATTAGCTTGTTGGAGTTGAAAATGATATCAATGGATTTTTAAGGTCAAACTGCATCTTAAAAAACTTTGAAATTTGTAGGTTGAAAAAAAAAATTTTTACGTTACTCCGAAACCATCTGGCCTCTTTTGCCAATTGCAAACTTAACCGAGATATTTATCTCCCTAACCTACTCTGAAAATTTCAACTGCCTAGCTCATTCCGTTTGAGTGTTAATTTAGAAACAAAATTTAAAAATTTTCAAAAATTTTTTTTACACTTTACGGTAACCCGATCAATACAAGGCTTCACATGCGTCTAAAGGTCATGATTCTACAATTTGATGCTAAATTTCAGATAGATTGAGTGATCGGTTTCGGAAATATTCATAAAAAATGTTTTTACTAAAAATGGCCATAAATCCGAAACCGTTTGATGGATTTCTCCCGTTAACGAACTCGTCCGAGATATTTACAGTCCAAACCTACCATGCAAATTTCAATCCTCTAACTTCTTTCGTTCGAGCGTTATTGTGTTAACGGACGGCCGGACGGCCAGACGGCTGGCCGGCCGGACAGAATCGATATCGACCACGGATTCTTGATCAGTGAGTCGAAACAAATCGTTTGATACCATTTTCAGCCAAAAATTCGAAAATTACAGACATTCGGGAAAATTGATAAGCACTCTGTTCCGAGGAACAAGAGCGCCAAAAAGAATTAAGAAAATATTAAATATTGTATTATTCAACGGTTTTTTTTGGGTTTTCTCTCCCAAACTCTGAAAAATATCTATAAAATAAAAATTAATTATTTTGTGATTTGCTTCTGCGTAAGAAACACAGGATATTTGTCAGAAGCAATCAATTGAACAATGTTGCCTAACAAACAACAACGAAACAACATCAACGAAGAAACAACTATAGCGTAGCGTTTCGCAGTCTATATCAGACCCCTTCTTCAGACGCTCAACGAAAATCGAGAGAATTATTTTGTTGATAGTTATTTGGTGAAATTCAAGAATTGTCACATTGACAGTATTTAAAAATCATAGCTAACATAGTTTTACCTCGCATAGAAATTTCCAAGTTCCAACTCCTTTTTCAATAAATTTAGCCAAATATGGTCAATACCAATTGAGCAATTTGCAAAATTGCATTCTCTGTTCAATAAAATACAAGTTGACTCCTTAAGTTTCCTTTTCATAAAATCAGGTTCTGTCATTAGAATCTTTGTATTACTCCAATCCATCATGTGATCTCCTTGGATTGTACATACATGTTCTGCTATTTTTGATTTCTGTATGTCTCTATTTCTCAAGTTATTCTTATGCTCTGGCTTTCTTACTTCTAGTGGTCTTGATGTTTCTCCTGTGTATGATTTACCACAAATACGAGGAATATTATATACACAGTTTTTTGATTTTTGTTTTTCATTTATGTGGATTGCTCCAAAACTTTGGTCTCTACTAGTCCTTTCATCTTCGATTAGTGGTTAGCTTTCCTAAAAGCGTTATTTTCTCTTTTATGGCTCCTTTTACGCATTGCGTGTTAACCTGGGCGTTTTCGCTCCCCAGTGGTCAACTGCATGAGACTCGAATCCGAGTACTTGCTAATTACCACATAGGGGAAAAGAATGTACGTAGAGATCTGTAGTTTTTGGGTAGCCACAGCGAGGAGCTTGGTTGATTGAATTCCAGGTGTCACTTGTGTCTAAATTCTGCTCACAGAATGATCTTAGGTCTTTATTAACGAAAACAAAACCCATAAATGAAAAACAAAAATCAAAAAACTGTGTATATAATATTCCTTGTATTTGTGGTAAATCATACACAGGAGAAACATCAAGACCACTAGAAGTAAGAAAGTCAGAGCATAAGAATAACTTGAGAAATAGAGACATACAGAAATCAAAAATAGCAGAACATGTATGTACAATCCAAGGAGATCACATGATGGATTGGAGTACTACAAAGATTCTAATGACAGAACCTGATTTTATGAAAAGGAAACTTAAGGAGTCAACTTGTATTTTATTGAACAGAGAATGCAATTTTGCAAATTGCTCAATTGGTATTGACCATATTTGGCTAAATTTATTGAAAAAGGAGTTGGAACTTGGAAATTTCTATGCGAGGTAAAACTATGTTAGCTATGATTTTTAAATACTGTCAATGTGACAATTCTTGAATTTCACCAAATAACTATCAACAAAATAATTCTCTCGATTTTCGTTGAGCGTCTGAAGAAGGGGTCTGATATAGACTCCGAAACGTTACGCTATAGTTGTTTCTTCGTTGATGTTGTTTCGTTGTTGTTTGTTAGGCAACATTGTTCAATTGATTGCTTCTGACAAATATCCTGTGTTTCTTACGCAGAAGCAAATCACAAAATAATTAATTTTTATTTTATAGATATTTTTCAGAGTTTGGGAGAGAAAACCCAAAAAAAAACCGTTGAATAATGAGTATACCTCCCACAGTATCCTTTAATGATTTATTAAATATTGTAGTCTGAAAATCTTGCTAGTTAAGCAGTTCATTTTGAACGGCCATTCTAAATCTATTGAGTGTTGTTGACAAATCTGGTTTGAAGGAATTAAAAAGTTTCACTCCATTTTAGGTAATAATTATACTGGGAGTTGCGAAATTAATGCAACAATATTTGGTCACATATTCTCGAGACGAGATTAAAAGTTCTTTTTCTATTTTAGTTAGGAGGCCCCTTGTTTCGGAGTTTTCGGCTCCTGAATGTTGCCGCTTAAAATAGTATTTTCGTGAATTTGGTACACAGGAGTTTTATGATATGCGAAATATCATAGTGCTACCTATTTTGTTAATGGACCTCCTTAAGACACTTTTCACTGGGCCACAATGTCTTTGGAACCACTAAACATTAACCGTTTATTTGAATGTCTTGAAAATTTTCAAACCGTTAGAAAGCCCCTTCAATTGAAAATATTTCTTGTCTCTTGCAATTTTTTCAAGAAACGCAAGATTTTCGAGAAAAGTCTAAAAATATGATTGACAAGTAGAATTGCATCAAGTAAAAATATAGAAAAGAATAAATCCAAGTTAGAAAATTTTAAAAATATCAGGTGGCTTTGACCACAAATTTTCCACCAATGAGCCCGATATAGCAGACCGTATTTGTCTAAAAGTACATAAAAAAGTTTCGAATTAATCATGTAATGTATTCATTTGAACCAATTATCCCAACCCTCATAATAAGTACTAGAAAGATAAAGTACATCTGAAAAAAAATGTTTACAACAGTATATACCAATTATAATTTCTACACGATTTAAAAAGGGGACAGGGCTGTATTAAACATTTTCCAAAATTAAACCCCTCAGCCTTACCCCTCCGAAACATTACCCCTGATTAAAAAAGACATCAACGACCCCATTTAAAACGCAGAAAACACTCAACACAATTTTATGAAGATTGTACCCAAGGATGACATAATTTTAGCAATTTCAAGCGTTATGTTCCTGCCAACAGGAACATTCAAAGAGGAGTCTGTTTCTTACCAACCCTTTCGTTCCAATTGGAGGGTGTGGGGCGGTAGCTGAAGCCAGTGTGGCAATAAACATTCGCCACCCTTACGTATATTTCACGTATACCACAATTCTCCAATTACTGAACGTTTAGCACGAAATATGAGGCATAAATTTGTGGCGCAAATGCTCACTGTCCGATTTATGGACCGGCCTGTCACTAATTTAACTTACTGGCATTGTGTCAGCCTCAGTTATGTGTCTCAGACTGTCCAATCTGCCTGAACGAGTTTGCTCAGCTATTCCGAAACGTTAGCACGGTGAGAGAACGCCAAACATTTCGGAATGCTATGAAGGTCGGTCAGGAAAAATGAAATAAATGATTGGATATATGCTAAAGGGTTTTCCAATAAGAGGTGTTATTTTGAACAGCCCGCTATTTCGGTAGATGTCACTTTCGAAACTGTCATTTTTTGACATTTGACAAGTAGAAACAACGCCATTAATAAAAATGGAACGATACACGCTTCAAGAACGCATTGAAATCATTAAAATTCACTATGAAAATGGTGAAAATTTGGCAGAGACGGTTCGTAAAACTCGAACATTTTTGGGTCGTCGTGAAGCACCTTGTCGGACCGCAATAAAGAAATTGGTGGAAAAATTCGAGCTGTTGGGACAAGTTAGTTATGTGAAGAATAAAACCCGTGCACGTCGCTCAAGAACAGCCGAGAATATTGCTGCTGTAGCCGAAAGTGTTGAAGAAAACCCAGGTTTGTCCATTCCTCGTCGTTCTTTGGAATTAGGCATTCCACAAACGTCATTACACCGTATTTTGCATAAAGATTTGGGTCTTAAGGCTTATAAAGTTCAGTTAACACAAGAACTCAAGCCTGCCGATCATCAACATCGTCGTGTCTTTGCCGAATGGGTCGTTGAAATGCATGAAAATGATCCGGAATTCCATCGAAAAATCCTCATTTCCACCTCGGTGGCTTCGTCAACAAGCAAAATTGTCGCATCTGGGGCTCGGAAACCCCAATAGTTATTGTTGAAAAGCCTCTCTATCCTCAACGTGTGACTGTTTGGTGCGGTTTATGGACCGGCGGAGTCATTGGACCTTACTTTTTCGAAAATGAGGCTGGAGCAACAATTACGGTGAATGGATTGCGCTATCGAGAGATGATTAATGATTTTTTATGGCCGGAATTGGATGGTATTGATCTGGACAACGTTTACTTTCAACAAGACGGCGCTACGTGCCACACAAGCAACGAAACCATTGATCTTTTGCGGGAAAAGTTTCCGGACCGTGTTATCTCTCGAAGAGGTGATCACAATTGGCCACCGAGATCTTGTGATTTAACACCTTGCGACTTCTTCCTTTGGGGCCACGTGAAAGAGAAGGTCTACGCCAATAGCCCAGCGTCGATTCAAGACCTCAAGGATGGAATTCGTGAGGCCATCGAGGACATAGAGCAGCCACTTTGCGATTTGGTTATGGAAAATTTCATTAAAAGGATATGGTCCTGTAAGCGTGGTCGTGGTGGTAATTTGCCTGATGTTATTTTCCACTATTAACGTCATAGCTTCTTCTTTATAATGAAATAAACATCCGATCATTTATATTGAAAAATAGCATTTTTCTTTGAATATCAAAATAACACCTCTTATTGGAAAACCCTTTAAAAGTAAGTTTATTGAGAATCAGGCTTCAATAGTTTGCATCGATATGTTCCATATCACCGATACTAAAAACTGTGTATTTTCTTGTGGACGCGGAGCCAAGCAGTAAATTCGTGTGACAGAAGTGTTCGTGCAATTCTGGGAGAATTAATGAATTCTTCATCAGAATACCGTGCATTCTGTTCCTCAGCGCGGAATCGATATCCGACAGGAAGTAGGGTGATTTGGAAGTTTGACGGTTATGTGTAAGTCTCTCAGACGAATCACATTTTGTACTAATGGCTTCCCTTGGACGTATAACGATACAGAGAAGTTTGGCCGTTTGTTGCGAACGCAATTATCATATATCTGACTGATATGACACAGAAAATGGCGCGATCATGCAAAATAGAGAGACGGGAGTCTTCATTGCCCCTTTCAAATCAACCGAGAATAAAGTTATTGCGACTGATATTAGTTTTCTTACGTAAAGTTGGTAATTCGGTACTTTTGCCTTGCATTCACTCCCACTAGTCCTACTTTTTGCGGAGATGAAGGAAGATATCGAGCAACTGGGGTGCTCTTTCGTAACGCTGCTCATACCCGTCAGAGAGCTTCAGAACATTGGCTATTTTTGCTGCAATTAAGCAAAGTGAAATATTCTTTGTCCATGGACAATTATATTTTTCTAAACCTTATCTGATTGTTATATAAGGATCATAATATTATTTTTATCCAAGTCATAGGCCATAGAGCACTATCTTCTGATGTCACAATCAGCTGATGACGTGACAAACGAACCATTTAGTAACGTAAATATTGTTGTTTTTTTCGCAATTTTAAGTAATTTTCTTAGGTTTTCTAGTTATTCGTGAACTTTGTAGGCATTAAGTGAACATATTTTCTGATAAAATAGTAATATTAGCGGACCGAACAGAAGTTGTCCTGCTCGTACGTTTGATTGCCTACTATCAGCAGGATCAGAAAACGTTGATTTCTATAAATATATTATAAGTGAAATTTCACATAAGTGAGATATTTCAAAATTTTCGTTTCCATGATATCATTGTGCGATGACTTTGCTGACCAAAGCAAAGTCAATGAGTTGGAAAAGCACTGTGGCCAGGAGCTTTGGTGCGCTGTTCAAATTTATAGTCACAGCGGTCACCCATCCAGGTACTGAACTCGCTCAAAGCTACTAAGCTCCAGGAAAAAAATAATATTTCCAAGAATATAAATCAGACTTTAAACACAAACGTCCAAAAAAACTGGTACACTTTTTGGCCGAGAATGGTATCCAACGATTAGTTTCGACTCAAATACATACCATTTACTGTTTGTGCTGTGTTTGTGGTAGCCTGAGAACCCATTCGAATAATTACATTTACTTTTGGATAATAAACAGTGGTTTGTTTGTGGTGGCGTAATGTATAATGTACAGTGTTTTTGTTTTCAATAATAATAATTATTATTATTATTATTAAGTCTTTATTTCCACATCTCAAATTAACATTACAAAAGAAAGAGTAGTATTCATAAAGTACAAATGAGTCGAATTGTGCCATGAGAACCTATGAATTGACATTTTATCAATTACTCCCTGCATAGCAGTATTTTTTTCAATATCTAATAATATGCAAAAATACTTAAGTAATTTTATGAAAATATCGACTTAATATCTTCCAGAACCCTTTTCACACAGTTAGAATTCTGATAGAATTGGAAACAAAAATGATGAATATCAATAATTTCGGCTACGGGAATCGATCCTGGTACCTATAGGTAATTGACAAGACACCGAAATCTTATCAATGTGCAATAAAATATTTATGTGAATTCCGTAACTTGAACTTATGTTATTACTGACCTTTGATTAATTGTTTACAAATTTCTAATTTCAGAATAGTATATTCTAAAACATGTTGCAGAAAGGGCTCCTATTCGAACACGAATGCGAAGTGTTGGAATTTTTTCTATTTCAGACAAGTTTTGTAAAATACTGTTTAAATTTTATGAAAAATTCGGATTATACATCCTATCCTAGTTGGGGAAAACCAGAATTTAAAAATCTTTATCTCTATTTTACCGCTGAACACACCCCAAAACTGCGCGATATTTCATATCAATATTCAATCCGAAGCTGAAATCAAATGAAATCGTAAATCATGTGAGGGAACATTCAAACTGAAAAATGCTTGGTTTTAGCAGTTTCACAGATTATTAAAATACTACACGAACGCAATAATCACGACTACACGAAAAAAATTAAAGTTTTAAGAACCTTAGTTTAGCAGAAATATGACTTAGATGAAAAACTGGTTGATTGCCCCCCAGCATCTGATTTTGACATGGTGACCACATGCTGACGTGCTGACGTCATGGACTGTTCTATTGCCAACCGGACTTGACAAAACCTGCATAGCGCTTTCGCCATTTTGCTTTGAAGGTTGAGTTGTTCACGTTTTTACTCGTGGAATAACTAGTGGTAAAAAAAATTCTCAGCAGTTGAAATATGTGGGCGTGTAGAACTGAAGAAAGGAATATTTAATAATCATCTTCTCTTAAGAGTGAAGCAATAGCATCTCCCAACACCTCCTAAAAGGAAAGCCAATCAACTCTCCATCACTTTTTAAAATATGACGGCGAAGTTGGATGAAAGTTTAATTGACAGCCGTTTTGTTTTACCTATTTGTCAATAGTGAATGCTTAAATCACCGTTGGAAATTTGATTTCAAGTAGAGATTCGTACTATTTGCGCGTATGTTCTGGGGAACATCGCGTTATAGTTTTGCCCAAATGTCGAATTTTTTGACGAAAATGGTCTCAACCGATTTAGTTCGACTCCCCAATGAAGAATTCGAGGTCAAATTTGATTCTGTCCGGTCGGCCGTCTGGCCGTTGCCACGATAACTTGAGAACGAAAAGAGCTAGCGACTTGAAATTTTCAGGGTGGGTGGCGCATCGCAATACGACGGACAAGTTCGTTAATGGGCATAATCGGCCCAGTTGTTTCCGAGTAATAATTTTGTTTTCAACCAATATAAATCCGATCGAATTGAAACTTGGTGAGTAGTTGTAGAATATAAACCTAAGCACATTTGTGCGAATCGTATAGCTAGAAAATTTTAAAAAAATCTTTAAAAAATATTTTTGTTGTCACGATAACTTGAGAACGGAAAGAGATAGCGGCTTGAAGTTTTCAGGTTAGGATGTGCATCAGAACGTGACATTTCAGTTTGTTTATGAGAATAAACGGCTAAACGGTTTTAGAGTTATAGCCATCTTAAATTTGGTTGTTTTTTGTTCCTCATTAACTCGAAAAATACTCAACCGATTGAATTCAAACATGGTAATTAGTTGTAGAAGGCCAACGCGAAAATTCCTGCAAAAATTCGTGAGGATAGTATTCGTAAAAAATTTTAAAAAAATCATTGAAAATTGGAAAAAAATTCTATTTATCAGTAACTATTCGTTTGAAATTGCTGAAATTTTGCATAGCCTTCATAACCTAACTCTACTGCCCAGTTTCAAGTTTTAACACGATCGGTTGAATATTGTTGGAGATTCGAGCATTCTTGAGTGAGTTCAGTAGATGGGTGACCGTTGCCTCGATAACTTTCGAACGAAAGGAGATAGGGACTTGCAATTTTCAGGGAGGTTGCGTATCCGAAAGGGAGAGTTGAGTTCGTTTTTGGGCATAATCGGACGAACGGTTTCCGAGTTATACCCACCTGGAATATTATTTCCTTGATAACTCAAAAAATAAATAGTCGATCGAATTGACGCTTGGTGAGTAGTAGTAGAAAATCATCATAAAGACATGTTTAAAATTTTGTAAGAACCGTACCCCTAGAAAATTTGAAAAAAATGACGAAAAAAAAAATTTTAAGAACCGCACCCCTAGAAAATTTGAAAAAAATCACGAACAAAAAATTGGTTCAAGCACTGACGTGAAGTCAGAAGCTTTTGCGCGTATGTTCTATTGTCCATTCTTCTGTATTGGACACCCTCAATCGAATTTACCATGGTAAATTATGTTGTCCATTCTCCTGTATTGGAATTTACCATGGTAAATTCGAATTAAGGGTGTCCAATACAGAACAATGGACAATAGAACATACGCGCAAAAGCTTCTGACTTCACGTCAGTGCTTGAACCAATTTTTTTTCATGTTCAAATTACCGAGGACTCAGTGTTACCAACTCATTGTCCAGATTATATGGTAAAATAATAAAAGGTAGAACAGAAGATGAAATACATGTCATAGAAGAGCAGAACGGGTTCAAGGCAGGAATATAATGCGATGTCAACATTTTTTTCCTGAAGGAAATTCGAATTTACCAAGGTAAATTCGAATTAAGTGTCCAATACAGGAGAATGGACAACATAATTTACCATGGTAAATTCGATTAAGGGTGTCCAATACAGAAGAATGGACAATAGAACATAGCGACACAAGACTTTTGTCGGACTACCGGGGGTCCACTGTAATTAAACTATGGCTCACCAAATGAGGCGGTCTTTATCGTTGAATTTGAAATCTATCAATTCATCAACTAATCCGAAAAGATTTTTTTTTTCACCAATGTCTAAGGAGTTTGAGGGCTGTTGAATAACCATTTGTCAAGATTGTAGGAAGGAGAATTTAAATTCGGGACGATCGGTCTGATTTTTTTTCCAGGAATTTTGGGTGGACAATGCATTTTCGGTAAATTTGGATTTATTATTTTAAACTTGCATATATTTTGCGGTTTCAAGGTGTCTCTTTCCATGAATATATAGGAGTGCGCAAAGCTTTCTAACGCTACGTCAGTACTTCCATAATTTTTCCTAGTTACCGTGGACTGCGTTGGACTGAATTACTTTCGGTCAGTTCTTCAAATGGTATGTTCCTCGAAAAAAATTCGAATAACAGAAATCAATTTCCTCAATAGCTTTCATAACTTTCAATTCCCAGCGTGAAACAATTAGGTACCGCCAGTTCTAATTATGGGGATGTTTTAACCGCAACAGAACAAGTGAACCATAACTGCCGCAGAGGTGTTCCTGTGAGAAATGTGTCAGTAATAAAGATAGGTACGTAGGCGACCCGCCCATTTCTTTAAATCAGAGACACGACTTGATATGATTGCAAATACAAAGAGCGAACCATAGAAAAACACCAATAAATAACTTTATCGACGGAACGATCAGAGAAAAATCTCAATTAAAGTCTCTCGATTAATTATGAGGCAAGTTCCGGCTGAGATCGCATCAGAGATGATTTACAGAATCCCGGAGCGGAGCACTCGGAGTCACTCGCATAAACAGAATGATTAACTGGATGTCAAACTAAAGAAATAAACGTAATTTATAGGGACGGGAAAAAACTTCACAAACTTATCAATACAGCCGCGTTAATAACTGCCTTTAATGACAGGGATGTATGTCTTCTGTGGCCGTTCGCGCTAGGCGCTCTTTCTGTGCTCTTTTCACTCTTCGGTGCTCACCCGGGACACCTGCGTTGCACTGTCTCTGCCTACCAGATACGGTCACAGAATATCGTCGGCGATTTGAGGAATCACTTATGGGGTCGGAGGTCACTTGTAACCGACAAGTTGAATTCGTGCTCTTGTTCTTGTTACCTTCGTACTCCGTTGTAGTGGAAAGTTGGGAGTGCAAGTCTGTTCGTGCTACCTTTTCTCAGTAATGATTCTGTCTATAATTTGTCGATGATCAGGATCGGGATCACTGAGGATCGGTTTTAGTTTAGTATTTTCGCGCATAATGAACCTTTGGAATCGTGCAATGAAAATAATTGTTTATCCACCCAGAAATATTCACAGTTGACGTTTTGCAGTATGTAAAATAATTTAAAAAATTTGAGAAAGCCCTTTGGACAGGGGCTTTTGCGCTCCTGTCAAACTATACTAGCGAGTAATTATTCAAACTCAAATCTCCGAAAGCATTTGTTTCTCAGAGTTGGGAATGATATCAATGGATTCTTCTGAGAGAACTGCATCATAAAAATTAAATTCGAAACATAGATCTATGACTCACCTCATATGTTGGATTTACATACATCAGCAAATTGTAATTAGGCGCAGGTTACAAGGTCATTATGGTAACTATCTGGCATCAATCTGACATCAATCTTGCCATCAGTCTACGCGTATACAATCAGTTTCCAGTCAATCTGACATCAATCCATGATTGATGTCAAACTGAACCTGATTGACCATGAAACCTCCGTCATAGACCATTCTATGGAATCATAAAATTACTATTAATTATTGAAATTTTGAAAAAATCATATCTTAGAGTTAAAAATGATTTTGATGGATTCTTATGATGAAACTGCATTTTGAAAAGAATTGAATTTGTAATTTGTAAGATTCTTTCGTTACTCCGATTTTACCCAATAACGAACTTAACCTAATCTTTCGAACCTAATCATTTTCGACAAAAAAATCGAATATTACAAACATTTGAGCAAAATGATTGCATGCGGTTCTTTAGAAAATGCGCGCAAACAATAGATACATTTTTTGTACACTATAGAAAGTGCAAAAAGTAGTAACATTTTACATCGTATAGAATAATTTTTCAAACTTTGATAAATCATATCTCCGAAAGTATTGGTTTCTCAGAGTTGGGAATAATATTATGGATTCTTGTGATAGAACTGCATCATAAAAAATTGAATTCAAACCGTATGTCTATGACTCATCTGATATGTTGGATTTACATACATCAGCAAATTATATTTAGTCGGAGGTTAAACGGTCGATCTGGTATCAATCTGTTACCATTCTGGCATCAATCTTGCCATCAATTCGGACCATCAGTCTACGCGTGTAAACTTCATCATAGACCATTGTAAGAAATCATGAAATTACTATTAAATATTGAAATTTTGAAAAATCACCCCCGAAAGTATTAGTTCGTTAGAGTTGAGAATGATATCAAGGGATTCTTATGATGAAACTGCCTCTTTTAGAAAAATTTAATATGTAATGAAAAAAAGAAATGTTTTTTTCGTTATTCCGAAACCACCTGGCTGATTTTGCCCAATAACGAACTTAGCCGAGATATTTTTGTCCCAGACCTACTCTGAAAATTCCAAATGTCTAGCTCATTCCGTTCAAGGGTTATCGTTTTAATAGCCGGACGGCCGGACAGAATTGATTTCGACCATTTTCGGGCAAAAATTCGGAAATTACAGACATTTGGGCAAATTGATAAGCACTCTGTTCCGAGGAACAAGAGTGCCAATAACTCATAAAAAATTCATTTGGCATCAGCTGAATTCAAATATCAATAGTTATTTAATCAACTTGTTGATTAATGACAGCGATTAACGATGAACAATTGGAAAAATTCATAGACGGAATGTTAGACATGTGACATCATGATTAATTCCCATTGATATCGTTCATATCCGTTAAGGAATATGTAGGGCTGGTAGAAACTGAAGTTGAATCGTCAGTTACCTTAGAACGATTATCACACACAATTTTTTCAGCAGTTAATACTTTATTTGCAATGAATTTTCAATATAACCCTCAGCGACTGAAATAGATTTCCAACCACCGAGTCGTTTGATGGATGAAAAATCTGCCCCACTGTCCTAAAGAATAGACGCCGAAAACCGTAATCGCTCGGTATAAAGATGTGGTTCTGGTAATTCAGAAAATGCTTGAATTCCTACTGGCTGTACTGAACATTTATTGATAAACGAAAAACCTTTTTGTGAAATGTAAGCTGGTTTTAAGCCTATATATCTCTTGATCAAATTCAAGGATCTAGGTTCATCATTATCCACCACAGTAAATATCCAATTTGAATGTGTTTTCGATAAATTCACTGATACCAAACGTTACGATCCCATACCTTGGACATCATTTTTTTGCAACCTATACAATTCATCTTGTGCCATGTGCAAAATATATACGTTGGAACCGGATAGTTATGAAAATCATTATTTGGATAAAGTTCGATTTTTGTACTGTTTTATTAATTATTCCCTGATACTCTGAGATAGAAGCTCGGTTATAGAAAATATATATATTCTTTCGACTGAGATTTTTAAATGTGTTAACATAGAATTCTGCGTATGATACAAGAGCTTAGGGAAAAATCTCAGCAAAAAACCCTGTCTCCCCGTGAGTTTTGTGATTTGTAACTATTGTTCACAAAATTTGCTGAAATTTAGAAATATTGATAGGCATTTGGTTCTTCAATATGGACTCCTTCGTCAAAAAATGGAGAGGTTTCTCCAAGGTACCCGAAACTCAACCTGAAAAATGAAAGGACAAGGGGAGAAGAACGAACAAACTAAAAATAATACATAACCATTCAAAAGTCTCCTCTCACGCAAATATACTCTTCTGTAGGAGTATGGGATCTCTTGGAGAAGAATTGCCTCCGCTAGTTCTCAAAGATATTGATCTTAGAAATCCCTTCAATATTTGAATTCAAAAAGGAAATTGTTGCTCGTAAGGCCAGGAGGGTCTCTTTCAAAACCAGGTCTGACCAGTCCAAGTGATGATTATTCAGAACTTCAGATGTTCGAAGACCGCTACAGGGCCCTTATTAAGGTCTATCATCTCCCATAGATGCATGTTGTTACTTTGTATTGTGTAAAATAATGCAAAAATGAGCAGGAAAAATTTACGATATAATTTAATATGTCATCATGACATATGACTCGTAAATTATATAATATAAGTTATAGAAAATAATCAACCTTTATGTGAATTTATCAGTTTAATTTGCAATGTTTTTCATCAAAGATATTTAGTTTTGAAGACTCCCAACAACTAACTAGAATTATCAAAATGTACTAAATCAAATAACAAAAGATTAAAATTTCACTTTTCAATTATTGTAACAATCAGCCAATCAATTGAACCTATCATTGAGTATCCTACCCCAGTGACCTCAAAATTAATTACTTCCTACTGCAGAAGAACGAACAAAACATAAAACAAAACGAACAATGGTTTCATTCGCGAAATGCGAGGTACTATAAAACATCTGCCGTGTTGAAACGTGTAATAGGGAAAGTTAACTAAGATATATCCATAATGAGGAAGAAATATAATAACTGAAATAAATACCCTTTAGATTCTGTTTCATTTACAATAAATTTGTTTCGGATGCGCTTATTACTGAGGTAATGTCTGAACATTGTGAATATAAATACCCCCGGAGGAAGAAAGAATAAGCTGGTCGTCTCTGTCGCTCTTCTTGTTTATGTAAAGCCCTTTAAGCACTGCCAGTTTCTTGGCTATATTTTTCGGGACGACATCTCATGTTTATCTCTCATGAAAAAGTGGACAAGCAGTTTTTTATCCCAATTTGTTGTTATAAACCTATGTGCCGAAATTTCTTGTGAATGAAATACGTGGGTATAAATACCGAATAATTCAATAATGACATAATCGAGAACAGCTATTCGTTTGATTTTAACAGAAAATATTTACTGCATCATGATGTTCTTCATTGACTCAAAGGATGCAGATTTCAAAGAATTTATGGAAAAGTACATGCGAATTCTTTTTTTTTTCAGAGCAATAAGACAAAAATATAATAGAATTGGAAAGTATCAAACAAATTACGGTAAAAAATGGATATGAATTGAAATTAATCCAGAAAATTAAGAAGAAATAACAATTATGAAAAGCAATTATAGTTTGATGATCCCAGAAAAATTTTCATACTCCAATCCTGATTTTTTTTAACTTCAGAAATGGTAGATGAAATCGGTTGAATAGTGTGATATAACTGCAAACTTTTAATTCTTTCAGTTTATTAGATTCAGATTAATTGAACATTGAAATTTCATTCGATTTCCGAAAATTGTTCTGAATATCCAAAACCTAAGACATACCTACATACAAATACATTCACTAGTCGAAGAACGTTGTTGACTACAAATAAAGGAGAAAATGATTTGGTGAATTTTGATAGAAAATAATAATGACAAAAATAACACTTTTGATGTAAAATTTACAGCGTTTTTGCGAACATGTTCCGTGGAACAGCTTGATATCATTTTGCCCAAATGTCTGTAATTTTCGGCTGAAAATGGTCTTAAATGTTTTGATTCGACTCATCGATCAAGAATCCTTGGTCGAAATCGATTCTGTCCGTCCGTCCGTTAACACGATAACTCTCGAACGGAATGAGCTATACAGTTGAAATTTTCAGAGAAGGTTTGGAGATTAATATCTGGGTTAGGTCGTTATTTGGCAATTTTTTTTTATTTTACAAATTTCAAATCAATTTCTTTTAAGATGCAGTTTCACCATAAAATTCTATTGATATCATTCTCAACTCTAAAACTAATACTTTCGGAGATATGATTTTTAAAAGTTTCAATAATTAATCGTAATTCTATGATTTCATACAATGCTCTATGACGGAGGTTACACGGTCAATCCGGTTTAGCTTGACATCAATCATGGATTGATGTCAGATTGACGGGAAACTGATTGTATACGCGTAAACTGATGGACTGATAGCCCCGATTGATGCTAGGTTGATACCAGATTGACCGTGTTACCTCCGCCTAATTATAATTTGCTGATGTATGTAAATCCAATATATGAGGTAGACCTACGTTTTGAATTTAATTTTTGGCGCTCTTGTTTATGATGTCGTTCTATCATAAGAATCGATTGAAATCATTCCCAACTCTAAGACACCAATACTTTCGGAACAAGAGCGCCAAAGCTCCTGTACACAGGGCTTTCCCACATTATTTTCATTACCTACACCTTAGCCATTTAACTTTTTCAGTATGACCTGCAGTTTTGCAGGAAATCGAGATTTAGTAGTTTAACAAGAGCGCCAAAGCCCCTGTCCACAGAGCTTTTCTACTTTTTTCCGCAAATGGTCTCAAACGATCAGATCCGACTCAGTGATGAAGAATCCGAGGTCAAATTTTATTCTGTCCGGCTGGGCGTTGCCAGAATAACTTTCGAACGGAAAGATATAGCGACTTGAAATTTTCAGGGTATAGTGCGCATCCGAATGCGACGGTTAAGATCGTTAATGGGCATAATCGGCCAAACGGTTTCCGAGTACTTATTTTGTTTTCAAACAATACAGATCCGATCGAATTAAAACTTGGTAACTGCTTGTAGAATATCTACACAAATACGTATGAGAATTTTCGTGAGGATCGTATAACTATAAAACTCAGAAAAAAATATTATAATTTGTTATGTATCTCATGATAACTTGAGAACGGAAAGATATAGCATCTTGCAATTTTCATGCTAGGTTGCGAATCCGTAACCGAATGCGACGTTCAAGATGCAGGCATAATCGGCCAAACGGTTTTCGGAGTTATATTCATCTGAAATTTGGTAGTTATTACCTCAATAACTCAAAAAAATCAAATCCGATCTAATTCAAACATGGTAGTTAGTTGTAGAATACCGACGCATAAAGTTTGGCGGAATTTGGTGAGGATCGTATCACTAGAAATATTCAAAAAATGTATTGAAAAAAATGCTGTATCTCTAAAACTATCTGACTGATCTCACCGAAATTTGACGGAAGCCTTCAAAACTTTACAACCAAGTTCCAAATTTGATCACAATCCGATCTATATTCTTGGAGATCGAGCAGCCTTGGGCGAGTTGGATGGTTACCGTTGCAACGATAACTTTCTAACGGAAAGAAATAGTGACTTGCAATTTTCAGGGTAGGTTGTGCATCCATGAGATAGTTACATTTGTTAATGGGCATAATCGGCCAAACGGTTTCGGAGTTATAACCATCTTAAATGTTGTTGTTTTCTCCTCAATAACTCAAAATATACTAATCAGATGCAATTAAAACTTGGTAATTACTTGTAGAATACTGACGCACTAATCTTTGCGTAATTTTGTTAATATCGTATCACAAGAAACAAAACAAAAATTGTCTTCAAAAATTTTATAGTTCACAAAATGTCCGTAAGAATCCGCTGAAATTCCGCACGTACCTCCGAGCCACCATTTTTGGCGCTCTTGTTCCTCGGAACTGAGTGCTTATCAATTTGCCCAAATGTCTGTAATTTTCGAATTTTTGGCTGAAAATGGTCTCAAACGATTTGGTTCAACTCACTGATCAAGAATCCGAGGTCGAAATCGATTCTGTCCGGCCGGCCGTAGGCACGATAACTCTCGAACGAAAGTTAGATGATTGAAATTTGCAAGGTGGGTTTGGAGCGTAAATATCTCGGACAAGTTCGTTAATGGGCGAAATCCATCAAGCGGTTTCGGAGTTATGGCTGATTTTAGTAAAACACATTTATTATGAATATTTCCGAAGCTGATCACTCGATCTATCTGAAATTCAGCATAAAATTGTCGAATCATGACCTTTATACGCATGTGAAGTTTCGTATTGACCAGGTTACTGCAAAGTGTCAAAAAAAATTTTCAAAATAAAAAAAAAAAATTCTACAATAAGTCTCGAACGGAATTAGCTAGGCAGTTGAAATTTTCAGAGTAGGTTAGGGAGATGAATATCTCGGTTAAGTTCGTTATTGGGCAAAATAGGCCAAATGGTTTCGGAGTAACGAAAAAAAAATTTTTTTTTAAGGAACAAATTTCAAATTCAATTTTTATGTAAGATGCAGTTTCACCATTAAAACTTATCAATATCATTTTCAACTCCAACAAGCTAATACTTTCGGAGATATGATTTTTCTAAATTTCAATAATGAATCGTGCTTCTATGTTATCACAGAATGCTATAATTATTCTATCTAAGCTTTATTATATGATCTGTGTTCATACTCGTACATTTCATCCTGTTTTATAAGAGAGAGTCAAATTCATTTCAGCTATTTTAATTTGATTTCTTCCATGGTGCAGTTTTCATTCTCAGATTGCTCATTTAATCTTGATAAATAAACTATTATTTGAATTTTCCTTTATGATGCAGTTCTATCATAAGAATACATTTCCCAACTCTGAGAAACCAATACTTTCGGAGATATAATTTGTCTGTTTGAACTAGAGCGCCAGAGAGCTCCTGTCCACAGGGCTTGAACCCATTTTCATTCAACTACTTGATTGACTTTGTATGGGGCATGAATAGGCGATGTAACAGCGCGCAAAAGCTCCTGACTTCGTCAGAGCTTTTTAAGAATTTTTTGATAGATTATCCAATGACTCACCATATCAAGAAGGCACGTTCTTTCGGAACACCTTGTTCCAAATATTCATTACACTCTCCTACAAAAACAATCGTCGAAGTTGCTACGTGCCCCCAGATTACATCCTCGTCAAGGAATGAAAAATCATCCGGATCTCCTGATTCGTTTATGGTGATGTTCCGGAAGGCCCCCTTTAGGCGCAAACACCGTCGTTTTCCCCCGGCGAATAGACATTTGCCTAAAGTATTATCTCATAATTCCGGAGTTGTGTTTAAGTTACACACCGGACTCGCCTTTTGATATATAGAGGGAGGCACACTTCTAATGTGTACTTAAGTTATTTAGTGGCAGATGGGGCTCCTAGCTTTGCAATTCGACCAGCGCGTAGCTTTCCGGGACAGATTTACGAGCAACAACTTTCAGCCTCAGTCATATCATATAGCCATTAGTGATACGATTTACTTGAGACTTTTCAGCACTTTTCAAAGCCAGAAGTGATTTGTTTGATAAATAGACTGAAAATTTTCTCAGTTTTTATTCCGCACTTCGACGCCCACTTCGGCTTTCCCTCATTTTGCTGTTTCGTGTTGGCATGAATGACACATTGAATGTCTGTCCTTCTTTTTGGCAAAGAAAGTACTTAAAAATGTGATGATGACAATGACCTTAGGATAAAATTGTTTTAATTAATTATACAGTGCTTTCCAGTGAAAGTGCAAGATTTTGATTTACTGCATGAAAGCATGATATTAGGTCTCTTGCATGATTTTTTTTCATTATTGGAATCGATGGCTATATCCATAAGAATGCTGAAAAAGTTCAAACGCTGTCTAAAATTTCAATTTTCAACGAGAAAATGATCATTCAAATTTGATTGCACATAATGCCTGTTTAAACGATCGAAACTTGGCGTCAGTCCGTGACGTAACCCGTCATATCTACTCTCACTCTCTTCTCGTGTCCGTTTCACTCTTTATTCCAGTGTAACACAGTTCCCTCTAAAGGGCTCACAGTCAGCATTGGCTGCAACAAGCAGATGGTAAATTTTGATTATGTCACCCGTCATAGCAATGATTCAGAACCTTTTCACCTCATTTGAAATTGCTTCTTGATTTGCCGATTTTCAGTACCGAAATATTCAAAATTTATAAATTATGAAAGTGTATGAGGGCATACATGGTGATCTGGTATGGAAGTAGATTCAGAAAAACATAAACATATGGTATTTCGTGTTACATGCAAGAGACCTATTGTAGAATTTATTTAATTATATACATATTTACTAGCTGACTCATGAAACTTTGTCTACGCCAAATCGATTATTGCGGTTCCAATTATATTCCCAAACCCGAAAAATCTTTAGAATAAAGAGAAGCCGATTCCAGCGCCACCTGCCTGGTACAGTTGAATTTCCTAACTATCCAGGGACCCACTCAATCACATACGTTTTTGGTTTTCGATGCTTGTAGTGATGTGAGGACCCACACCTCTTTAGCGGTTAGCGTTTCGTTCCAGCTCTCACTGATGAACTTATTAATACGGCTTGTTCAGTGAGAACCGGCCGTAGACGCATTTGAATTAATCACGAAAGTGCCGAAGTAATGTCTCCAGTGCAGCGCTTCGGTTTTAATGCGTCACGTAAAGGTGGACATGTGTTCGTCAAGACAGAGGTGACATCTACTGGCGGGAACGGCGAAGAGGCAGAAGGATCGGAGGGAAGAATGTAGTTCCCAAGAAGTTCATATGGGTAAAAGTAAAAAAATGGGTTCAAGCCCTGTGGACAGTAGCTTTCTGGCGCTCTAGTTCAAACAGACAAATTATATCTCCGAAAGTATTGGTTTCTCAGAGTTGGGAATTATATAAATTTATTCTTATGATAGAACTGCATCATAAAGGAAATTCAATTCAAATAATAGTTTATTTATCAAGATTAAATGAGCAATCTGAGAATGAGAACTGCACCAGGGAAGAAATCAAATTAAAATAGCTGAAATGAATTTGACTCTCTCATAGAACAGGATGACATGTACGAGTATGAACACAGATCATATAATAAAGCTTAGATAGAATAATTATAACATGATAACATAGAAGTACGATTCATTATTGAAATTTCGAAAAATCATATCTCCGAAAGTATTAGCTTGTTGGAGTTGAAAATGATATCAATAGATTTTTATGGTGAAACTGCATCTTAAATAAAAATTGAATTTGAAATTTGTTACTTAAAAAGAATTTTTTTTTTTCGTTACTCCGAAACCATCTGGCCTATTTTGCCCAATAACGAACTAAACCGAGATATTCATATCCCTAACCTACTCTGAAAATTTCAACTGCCTAGCTCATTCCGTTCGAGAGTTATTGTAGAAAAAAAAATTTTAATTTTCAAAATTTTTTTTGACACTTTGCGGTAACCTGGTTATTGAGGAAATAACAACAAAATTTCAGAAACGTATAGGTATGTATCTCCAAAACCGTTTCGCTGACTATGCCTATAACAAACACAAATGTCGCATTCGGGGGGGCAACCTATCGTAAAAATTGCAAGTCTCTATCTCTTACCTTTCTCAAGTTATCGGAAGATAAATAATATTGTTTTGATTTTTCTGGTGATACGATCCTCACAAAACTTCACAAACGATCAATGTCGATATTTTACAATAAGTTACCAAGTTTCAATTTGATCGGGTCTATATTGGTTGAAAACAAAATTTGTACTCGGAAACCGTTGGGCCGATTATGCCCATTAACGATTTTGTCCGTCGCATTTGGATTTGGATTTGGATGCATTTCGGCGAAAAATTCGAACATTACAGACCATATATGCGCGTGAAAATAGAAAATAATCTACAATATAAGGAAGCGCCTTAATACATCAGAAAAGTCAATGAATTAGGAAAAGGGTTCACAGTAATAAGAAGATATGATAGCTAATCTTGTATGACTTGAGACATCTACAAAAGTTGAATCTATGTTGAAATTAGTGGAACTTTGGCATAAATGAAATAACAACTTATTCCTCTTGCTTCAGTACCTATGGAATATTGAAAGTATATAAGTTCATATACAAATTTGACAATCGGTGGTGAGCGAATTTTTCCAATTTCCAAAACTTCTGATAGAATGTCCTATTTACATGTACAATGAATATTCTAGTAGAGATCCAAATAACCGATCCAAAACAAACAATACTCTGCACTTATACCCTCTGATGGGTTGATATTTTCGGAGATCGAAAAACCCTTGCATTTTACGGAATAACTGAAACGGTGTTCCTTCAAATTAATGAGTTTTCATGTTGCAATTTTGCTAATTAACATGGACATTCAAGCAAAAATTAACGCTTCGCTGAACATGTCAGTAAGATGAAAAAACGGATCTTCGGTGAATTGTTGAGTCATAAAATCATCAATGATCATTGAGCTTTGGTTCCTGAACCACAACCAGTACCACGATTGTTTGTTCACTTGGCCCACCACGGGGACCATAGAGATTTTGTTTCATATTAAAGTTTAATAATTTCGCAACGTCGCGTTGTTGTGTCAATGTTCCATGTTGTCTCTTTATAATCTGCAAAACTGTCAAATAATTTATTTGTCACACCCAATTCGCACTTTGCTCAATAATTTCCTTCAAACTGGGGAAGTCATCACTCTATCCAAGGTTAAATATTACCCTTAATTTTCGGATATCGTAATAAACAAAATTATATATTTCTCTCGAAACTCTATATATTTTCATGCAATATCAATGAGATCTGGATAAAGCAATTTCTCCCCCTCGCCGGAAAAGCTCTAACAGCGTCAACGGTGGGGGTGAGTCTCATATTGGTAGTTTATCAACTGAATTGAAACCGATTTAATCTGTCAACGTGGCTTCGACAAAAATCATTCTATATTTCACTTGTCAAAATTATGACAACTGCGGAAAATCTCTCGACACACCAATCGAAAATTATATTTATGACTGAAGAGGATTAATATTCTTTTCACGAGAATTTCAGTCATCGATTTGCCAACATATCGAAACCATTTCCAATTTGCGGAATGGTATCGTTTCAAAAATGATGTCTTGCAACTTATACTAATTGAATGTGGCTTTTACTTAATGGAAATCCATATTAACTCAAACGGAATGTTATATACAGGGTGAGTCTTTGACCACTGCATTAATTTTAACCAAAGATTCCTATCATCAAATGAAACACTTTTTTCATTTACCATTTTTCCAGATTCGGCTCAGGTAAAAAGTTACAAGCGTTTAAGTATTTCACAATGTGTTAATACACTCCCGCATATAAATTAGCTATGACATTGTTGGCGGACGAGAATAAGGCATGGTAACGTGGTTTACAGCTTGATTCGGGATTCCAACGCTCAGGGACGGATCCATAAAAGTAGTGAAATTCTGGAGTTTTCCATTTTAAAACATTCAATGAAGAATATCTCGAAAAGGAGAAATGATGAAGAATAATATAATGTTCTAAAACGATGGAATATTCTTGAAATTACTCAAGAAAAACTTCATATGCTTTCTTTATGCTAATTTCGTTTAGTTTTATGAATCCACGAGTCCATAACTAGAAAACCAGTAGAAGTAGAAAATAACTAATATTGGAAAATATGTATCATAGTTATAGGAAACTTTACGCCAACATTCATTTTATTCGAAAAAAGGATGTCAAAGCTACAAAATAAAAACTGATTTTTTTTCAAAATTTCAAAAGCCTGTAACTTTTTACCTGAGCTGAATTTGGAAAAGTGTTAAATGAAAAAAGTGTTTCATTTGATGAGAGGAATCTTTGGTTAAAATTAATGCAGTGGTCAACTACTCACCCTGTATAATTTGCTTTTATTTATTTAATATTGTGACGCGCTTCGTCGACATAGATCTAAGCATTCATCCTAATGTCAAATTCACAACAGAAACTCGATGCATTTCATAGTATGTTACACCGGCTAATTAATATACCTTTATTTCAGGAGGTCAAAAATAGAACTAGTTTGTTATATAAATCTTTTTCGAATTCACACCATTAGCTGAGTTATAACCCTTGAAAGTATGTGTGGATTTTTCATTTTTCAATATTTATTTACCAAACCAAAATACTCAGTCACATATATTTCGAAAAGTTGAAATAAACCATACGTACCACAATTTTTCAACCCCATATGATATCTACATGGGGTTGAAACAAACATCCTTTTCCATAAATTATTTTTCCTACTTATTGACTTGCGAATTCATAATCATAATCTATGATACATTAGCGTAAAGAAAGCAGATAAATTTTATCTTGAGTCATACAAGAATCTTCAATTATATAATATACATATTATATATATATACATATAATACATAATTATGTATGAAAATTAGATTATTTTCTTCATTTCTCGTAAATCGCACTGGTCTCGAGATATTCTTCATTGAATGTTATGAAATCTGATAAAAATTCTAGAAATTTAACTGCTCTTATGAATCCGGCCTGAACTAGAATCACAGATAAATCGTTAAATACTGAATAAAAGCATAGACATAGGCAATCATAATTCAAACAACTTGAATTGCAGTTTTTTTGCAAATAGATTAATACGCTTACCATGATCTGTATTATTCTATTATATTTTCTCTATTTACCCCCAATAGTGAATAAAACTTTTAAATTATATATTTATAACATCCATATCATCAATACATTTATTTACATACTGATTTTATTCTGCACAATCATTGTAAGGATTTCTGTCACATATGGAACATAATTTCATCTTGTAACACACATTCATTTGATAATTTTCTTCCGATATAACTCACGTTACGTCACTTCTTATTGAAATATCAATTATAAGGATCATTCCACCATCTATTCAATCGTACAGTAAGACAACCCAAGTATTGTTGGAGAGAATTTTCTAATAATTCTTATTTAGCTCAGATGTAACGAACTATGTAGACATACCCAAACGGACAGTTCGACATAGAAATACTAGATAAATTAGAATATAACCTAATAATTATTCAATTTCTGTACCTGCATTTGAGTAAATGCGAGGTTGTCAGATTGTTTTCCTGGATTGACTAATCGATGGTTTGATCAAAGATTTTCTTATCTAAGAACCTTAGGTTCTGATTTCATCGAAAAGCCTTGTGGAACCCGAATTCCACTAAGCGGCTTGTTAAATTTGATAGAAAAAATGGTTAATTGTGGATTAAACGTAGGTATCTTCGTAAAATCTACCCCAAATTTAGTATTCTATGACTATATGCTTTCTATAGATTTCGGTCCAAGACTGATGGAGTTTATAATTTTTGTTGGATATTGAATGAAATTCAAGTTGAAGTTCAGTGTTTTAATAATCAGAAATAGTGGAACATTGTTTTTACAAATGCTGAATAAGGATTATTAAAAACCATTTCGTACATTTGATCGAGTGAAGTTTTCTCAAACAAATTCTTTGCACTTCGAGTATCAGATGATAATGATTTTAGATAATTATACAATAATGAATCCAGTAAGGGTTTCTGTGTTCAAAAGGTATAGAGAATGCAGGGGTATATTTGCACATTGTAAAATCTTTAAACGCTTATAACTTTTTACCTGGGCCGAATCTGGAAAAATGGTGTAGGGAAAAAGTGTTTCATTTGAGGAGAGGAATCTATGGTTAAAATTCAGTTAACACTTAAAGACTCATTATTACTCACTATTAATCGTTTGGCTAGTTTAGGTAGGGACAATAGGGTTCAACTGAGATTGTTCGCTGATGACACGAATTTTTTGTCCGGTTTCTCTTTGTTTCATCAGCCTTTGAGGTGTCGACTGTCAAGATGAGTTTCACGGGTAGTTGATTGATCATAATCTTGTTTAAAATATTGATAAATCTCATTTTATATAATAATATAATTAATAATTAGAGATCTGAAATCGAGTATACCACATTGTTAACAATATCAAGAGCAACAGACCGGTTTCGTTCTTATTGGGACTAAATACCTGAATTTTACTTCTGGTTTCTCAGCGACAAATCTAAGCTAATCTTTACACACCATATTCCGCTCGAAATTCTGAAACACTGTAAAATGCACGCAAAAACGAATCACAAAATACAGATTGTCCACTTCAGTTCCTAATTGTCCCTCGAGAACTTTGAATTCCCAATATGCACAGCTAATCATACTGATAAGATGTGATACAATGAAAATAGTCCTTTATTATCATTTAGCCGTTCTTGTTTTGATGTACGAAATAGCGAATGTTTATATTTCACAATTCTTTGAAAGGCAGTAACAATCGTCATCGTGAAATGCGAAAAATCGTTACATAAACAACCCAAATGTCCGAAATCTTGGGAAAATTCGATTCTTGACCCAATATCGATCTTCATAAATCTCCCACAAGGAGTGTCAATGACGTACGGACAAGGGCGGGGAAAGGGGGGCCATTAGCGCACGGCCCATCCATGCATCACGGGGTGACGCCGCAAAAAGGAGACTTCAAATTTACAGCCGCCGGAGGCTTAAAAGTATGCAATAAATCGCGGGCAGCTTAAAAATCCACCCGCCGCACTGAAGAGATTGGCATGACTCGATATGAACTCACAGAATGTACCGGTAACGTTCCTGCGGACTCCGAAGGACCATGTTGCCGGTATGCGGGGAATTTCTTCTTGGCGATTGCCCTTACGGGGAAAAGTTCAAGCTGACGTGGCAGGTGCGGTTAGAAGATTTCGTTGGATAGAGGGGTGGTCAATTTTTGAGTCATTGTACCTATCTCGGGGGAATTCATTCTAAACATAGCATTTTATGACATTCCAGTACGTTGTCCATGTAATTTTCGAGTTTGAATAATGGCCTATTTGTTGTGGACCAGTGCTGAATTTTAGTTGAAAATTTTAAAAACTGGAAGAAATAATAGTAGGTAAAACCCATTGACAAGAATGAGATATAACGAAAATGAAAGGAAAAATTATTCACAGGCGATCTGAGGTCGGGAAGTGGAAGGGGGTGAGTTTTTAAGGGTAAAAAACTTTTTATTTCAATTTCCGACAAGACTACAAGTCCTATAGTGAAAAGTTTAATGGCAAAGTTGTATGTAACAAAAAGATATACATATTTCTTATTCATACTTCACAACCTCAATTTTTATGTGAAATAACTTTTTGGTTTTTTATTTTTATCCTTGCCAAAAAAAAATTCTCTCGCAAAATTTGGTGAAAACTCACCTTTTGATTCGAAATATTTATTTTTCACCTTATTTTGAATTTGATAATATCGAAAAAGCAACCTTATTTTCAATCGAAAATATTCTGGTCAAAATATCTGCTTTTTCAAAAAAGTCGGTGGTTTTTTGTTCGCTCAAATCTCTACTTTCTGATGGTGTGAAAAAAGTATACATTACTGTTGTAAATCTTCTCAGAAAATGCTACGAAATAATAGGTAGTAAGGCCCACACCCCTCTAGCCCCTTCCCCACTTCTCTACCTTTTGACCTGCTAAAATTTTCCGTAGGCCACTCAGGTATATATGCTGTCTTAAAATAGTAATAAATAGGCATCTACGCATATAATTTAAAGATTCTACCACTTTCTCTAAATATTGTAGATGTCTTATTAAATATTAACTTTATTCACTTTGCATTTTCTGAGAAAATTACACCATCAGAAAGTAGAGATTTCAACGAACAAAAAGCAGATATTTTAACGGGAGAATTTTCGATTGAAAGTTAGGGTGCTTTTTCGATATTAAGTCAAAATAGGGTGAAAAAATAAATATTTTATATCAAAATAATTACAGTGTGTTTGGTAAGTAAGGTAAGTTTTCACAAAATTACGTAAAAAAAATATTTTGTAAAGGATTAAAATGAAAAACCAAAAAATATATTACTTGAATTTTTTACATAAATTTTAGGGTATGTGAAGGAAAAAGTTGTAGATCTTTTTATTACCTACAACTTTGTTATTCAACTTTTTTCCACAGGACTTGTAGTTTTACCGGAAATCGAATTAAACCGTTTTTGGCGCTCTAGTTCCTCGGAACTGAGTGCTTATCAATTTGCCCAAATGTCTGTAATTTTCGAATATTTCGATGAAAATGGTCTTAAACGATTTGGTTCGACTCACTGATCAAGAATCCGTGGTCGAAATTCATTCTGTCCGGCCGTCCGGCCGTAGGCACGATAACTCTCGAACGGAATGAGCTAGAGAGTTGAAATTTTCAGAGTAGGTTTGGGGGATAAATATCTCGGCTAAGTTCGTTATTGGGCAAAATCGGACAGATGGTTTCGGAGTAACAAAAAAAAAATATTTATTTTACGAAACAAATTCCAAATTAAATTTTTTTTAATAAGAAGTTTTATCATAAGAATCCATTCATATCATTTTTAACTCTAACAAGCTAATACTTTCGGAGATATGATTCTTCAAAATTTCAATGTAAATCGTATTTCACACATTGATATAATTATTCTATGTATGAATTCTCATAATGTCAACTTGAAAGAAGGGAATATTGTAACTTCAAAAATATTGGGGTTGAAATACTCGTATTTTAGCAATGCAACGGGGACCTCACCCGAAAATGTTTGAAAATATTACGTAAATATTGAAAGCATAATTCTGTAGTTCTGTAGTTAATTTGGTGAACGTAGATCAGGAAATTTTTGATGGATTACAAGGTATTTTATTTATTACTCATCTTCTTTCATATTATTACTCATCTTCTTTCATACATATTTTATGGAATATCTACTTTTTGTAGGTACTTTAAACCTGTTTTGGGCAATTGTCATACGAAACTTGTTTTTTGGCGCTCTAGTTCCTCGGAACAGAGTGCTTATCAATTTGCCCAAGTGTCTGTAATTTTGGAATTTTTGGCTGAAAATGGTCTCAAACGATTTGGTTCGACTCACTGATCAAGAATCCGAGTGCGAAATCGATTCTGTCCGGCCGGCCGACCGGCCGTAGGCACGATAACTCTCGAACGAAAGGAGTTAGCGGATTGAAAATTGCAAGGTGGTTTTGGAGCGTAAATATCTCGGACAAGTTCGTTCGATCTATCTGAAATTTAGCATCAAATTGTAGAATCATGACCTTTAACGCATGTGAAGTTTTGTATTGACCAGATTACCGCAAAGTGTAAAAAAAAAATTTTGAAAATTTAAGAAAAGTTTTTCCACAATAACTCTCGAACGGAAAAAGCTAGGTAGTTGAAATTTTCAGAGTAGGTTAGGGAGATGAATATCTCGGTTAAGTTCGTTATTGGGCAAAATTGGCCAGATTTAATTCGATTTCTTCCATGGTGCAGTTCTCATTCTCATGATTGCTCATTTAATCTTGATAAATAAACTATTATTTGAATTGAATTTCCTTTATGATGCAGCTCTATCATATGTATACATTGATATAATTCCCAACTCAGAGAAACCAATACTTTCGGAGATATAATTTGTCTGTTTGAACTAGAGTGCCAGAAAGCTCCTGTCCACAGGGCTTGAACCCATTTTTTACCCTTAAAAACTCACCGCCTTCCACTTCCCGACCTCAGATAACCCGTGAATTATTTTTCTTTTCATTTATGTTATATTCTCAACCTTTTCCAATAAGTTTCATCCTACTATAATTTTATTTTGTTTTCAAAAATTATCGACGCTGGTCTATTGGTCATGAACAAAATTTGTTCATTTGATCATTTTGGCTTCTGACTGAAATACAAGGACATTGATAGTGTATAATACGAGGTTTATATACCTTGGCTTTTTGCACCAAATCTTGGAAATACGCACAGACAAACTATAGTAGACCGAACCCAAAGAAGAAATGGAAGAAAGAACGATAACGTGCATTTGTTTGTTTATATAGGTTAGTTTGGATGTGTTTTTATTAATATATTTTGAACTATTAAAATAATTTGTTCGTAAGCCTCTACCTACTCAAATATCAGCAATAAATGGACAATCTGCTATGATTGTCCCCAGCCTTGCTCTAGACATTTCGATGATACTTTCCTTATTATTTTATTTAATGATAATTTTTGAAGCATTTTTTTTAAACGACGCTTTTTTTAATGCAATTCATGATGCAGTTTTATCATAAGAATCCATTGATATAATTCCCAACTCTGAGAAACCATTACTTTCGGAGATATAATTTGTCTGTTTGAACAAGAGCGCCAAAGAGCTCCTGTCCACAGGGCTTGAATCAACTTTTCTATGATATTTTAACGTTCAATCTCAACTACATCGCTTCCCTCTGACAGGAATAACTACCATACCATTAGTTTGACTCCGATTGTGGCTGTATGAATTCGAAAATTGGCTCCTTCGTCGCTCGTTTTCGAATTTCGCATTCGTGTTTGAAAGGAGCCCATTCTGCAACTTGTTTTAGAATATACTATTATCGTTGGTGTTTCGATACTGTTTATTAGGCAACATAGCAATAGCTTTTGGGTGTATCATATTGGCCCCCGGTTGACCCTATTATATTGTGTAACTCAAGCCAAGTGTCCACTTTAATTAAATAATTTTTCAAATGTTGCCTACTATAGGTAACCCATGTTGAAAAGGACGTTCATTGGAAACAGAAGAAAGTAGACAACGATAGGAGCACAAATTATGTGCCATTGTTGGAAATTCGCAGTATTTTCAGTACGAAATCCGTAAATCGTATTTCTTGAGGGAGTAACGACAGGGAGGGGCGCTTCCTGAAATTATTTCTGCATTCGTAACAGACACGAATATTCTTAATGGCGGACATTAGTGTCACGCATTCGCTTTGTTAATTGCTGGGCGAGCTATGACTGAATCTGATTTATTCTCTGACGAAGTAAAGAAAGATATATTTCAACTATCTGCATAGATAATTCTTTCGCCAACATAAGATTCCTGTCAGTGTCAATAAGTTTGATTTATCTCTTGATACTGTTAATCCGATCTACCAATGGCAATTTTCACTTTCCCATTTATCAGCTGAAACTGATTAATGCTGGAATAACAGGTTTTTACATAGAACTAGTGGCGTTAATGCATGAAATGATACTACATGGTATTGATATCAACGAGAATATGCTTCTTCGTTTTGGATTTTGGACGTGTTGGTTGCTACAGAATTTGACGGTTATATCAGTTTAGGTTTAAAATTATACATTGCTCAATTCTTTATACAGGGTGATTCCTGATGAACTGTACGTATTTCATAGAAGAATAGAGGACACTTAGCTGGTTCCAAAATTACCACATGAGGGATCTTCAACCATATGGAGGCATAAAATATCATGGCACATCATTGATTCAGAGAAAAAAACTTGAATATAGATGCTTGCAGCGCGTATTCTTTGGATGGCATAAGTTTCATGAAAAAACTATACCAAAATACAGGGTGACTCGTGACCCATAGTCCAGACGGTAATTGTAGTTAGGAGATCTCTATACAGATTCAAAAAAGTATCTCCAAAAGTATTGGTTTCTCAGAGTTGGGGATGATAGCAATGGATTCTTCTGATAGAACTGCATCATAAAAGAAATGAAATTCAAATAATGGTTTATTTTTCAAGATTAAATGAGCAATCTATAGCGATTTAACCTCGTGGAATGGGTTGTTGCATTTTACACTCGGTGCATAGCTTTCACAACTCCAAACACCTAAGGAAAGTATCATCGAAATGTCTACAGCAAGGCTGGAGACAATCATAGCAGATTGTCCATTTATTCCTGATATTTGAATAGGTATAGACTGACGAACAAATGATTTTAATAGTTCAAAATATATCAATAAAATACAATCCTCTTCATAATTCAATAGTTCATAGCAATAACACATTCATTCTGTATTATGAAACTTAGCTCAAGAAAATATATTTGATACCCAAATGTACATCAATATTTCAGCATTGTTTTGCTAGCAACATTATAAAAATACTGTATAGAAACATGTCTCACTACTTAAGGAAGAAAAAGGTAATATTAACCTCGGTGGTCAACAGTTATTTATTTTGATGATTCCATTATGTCGTTCTTTCCTATTGCCTTCATAAACTACATCGTTATAATCATCCAATTCTAAATCTTCTGAAACATCATCCCCTATATTTATACAAAAAATATTCAATGTGCTACAGGTCAATATTATTTTTGGTATCAAAATAGTCTTGTATATATTCACAAATTCAAGATTCGGAACCTTGTTTTCCAACACAAAATATTTTCAAAGTACGAATTATATAAACAAACTAGAACAGAAATAAATTTGAATGAATTTAAAGGATTAGGAGCCCTTTGAACTAACAACCCGATTACCTATCAGCATTTTGTTGTAAACAAAGTTCGATACATATTGCGCGTATATTCTGGGGAACATCGCGTTATCATTTTGCCCAAATGTCTGTAACTTTCGAATTTTTTGACGAAAATTGTCTCAAACGATTTAGTTCGACTCCCCAATGAAGAATTCGAGGTCAAATTTGATTCTGTCTGGCCGGCCGTCCGGCCGTTGCCACGATAACTTGAGAACGGAAAGAGTTAGCAACTTGAAATTTTCAGGGTAGGTGGCGCATCCCAATACGACGGACAAGTTCGTTAATGGGCATAATCGGCTTAGTGGTTTCCGAGTAATACTTTTGTTTTCAACCAATATTAATCCGATCGAATTGAAACTTGATGAGTATTTCGTCGGCGACACCGCAAAACCAAGTAACTGCAAAAACCAACATTTTCAGAGAAGGCACTAAAAACTTCATAATTTCGGATTGATGAATTAGTTTAAATTCAAAATAGTTACAAACCAGTTGATATTGATTATCTCAGGGTCTGTTTACTCTTTGAAAAGAATTTGCACACATGTCCTTACAAATACAATTACATAATTACCGCCGAAATCTCATTTTTGAATAATTATCAGTTACTTGGTTTTGCGGTGTCGCCGACGATTTGTAGAATATGAACCTGAGCACGTTTGTGAAATTTTGTGCGAATCGTATGGCTAGAAAATAATTAAAAAATTATTAAAAAATATTTTTGTTGTCACGATAACTTGAGAACGAAAAGAGATAGCGGCTTGAAGTTTTCAGGTTAGGATGTGCATCAGAACGCGACATTTCAGTTTGTTTATGAGCATAATCGGCCAAATGGTTTTAGAGTTATAGCCATCTGAAATTTGGTTGTTCTTTGTTCCTCATTAACTCGAAAAATACTACACCGATTGAATTCAAACATGGCTGTTAGTTTGAGAATGCCAACGCGAAAATACTTGCAAAATTTCGTGAGGATAGTATTTGTAGAAAATTCTTAAAAAATCATTGAAAATTGAAAAAAAAATCCAATTATCAGTAACTATTAGTTTGAAATTGCTGAAATTTTGCAAGAGCCTTTATATCCTAACTCTACTGCCAAGTTTCAAGTTTTAACATGATCGGTTAAATATTGTTGGAGATTCGAGCAGCCTTGTGTGTGTTCCGTAGATGGGTGACCGTTGCCTCGATAACTTTCAAACGAAAGGAGATAGGGACTTGCAATTTTGAGGGTAGGTTGCGTAGCCGAATGGGAGAGTTGAGTTCGTTTTTGGGCATAATTGGAATAACGGTTTCCGAGTCTTACCCACCTGGAATATTATTTCCTTGATAACTCAAAAAATAAATATTCGATCGAATTGAAGCTTGGTAACCAGTTGTAGAAAATCAACATAAAGACGTGTTTAAAATTTTGTAAGAACCGTACCCCTAGAAAATTTGAAAAAAATTACGAAAAAAAAATTTTAAGAACTGTACCCCTAGAAAATTTCAAAAAAATCACGAAAAAAAAATTGGTTCAAGCACTGACGTGAAGTCAGGAGTCAGAAGTCAGTGCTTGAACCAATTTTAAATTAATTTAATTTCGATGAGTTACTAATGAATAAATGCAGCGTTTCTTAATTGGTATATCACGTTTTTTCCGGCCCAACCGGAACTTCGTCGACACTGTTCGATTCCATCGAAATTCAATATTTCAGTACTTCAACTTTGTCTAATTTTATCGCACCCAAATAAACCCCCCATAAAACTCGAATCCTCCGAATCAGTTCCACACGATTTAATCCGACCTAAGAAGAGCCGGAGGCCGCGCCCGCGTTCACGGTATCTCCGATTGATGAGAAAGAAGTGAGCAGTTGATTCGTACATAAATAACCGAAGTACAATATCTTTTTGACAGATTTATACGCGGCATAGATGCCGCCCAACGTCCAGATTTTTGAGGAGCACGCCCATCAGCAGTAAATAACGAGGAACCGAAAGGGAATTACCGCAGATAAGGTGGCGACCGGCCACGGATATTATTCGATTCGATGATACTCTTCTTCTCGCCTTTGTCTCTGTTGGTCTGGAACGGAATTAGTTGATTTGTTAAAGGCTTTAATGTGTTTTGTCTGGTGGTTGGGACTTGATTGGGAACCTCATGGAGTTGGGTTTCGGAATTTAATTAAAAGAATATGGAATAGAATAGGTATAGGCTGAATTCGCTAGTGGTCGGACAGTAAATATGAAACTGAAATTTTAAGCTATCTGAAAAAATTATTTCTCAACAAAATCGGTTTATTGGCTGCTTCAAGAATGTCTTTTCGCACTGAAGTTGAATTGAAATTTGTCTTGTTCAATATTGTGTTCTTGATTCGTGTCTGTACAAGAAATATCGTTCAATGACTACGTCAAAAGACTCAAGAGATATGACAATTCAATTTGGAAGCCTCTATCGCAGTAATAAACCAAAACTGCATATTTTTTTGACGCTTTGCGGTAACCTGGTCAATACAAAACTTCACATGCGTATAAAGGTCATAATTCTACAATTTGATGCTAAATTTCAGATAGATCGAGTGATCGGTTTCAGAAATATTCATAAAAAATGTTTTCACTAAAATTGGCCATAACTCCGAAACCGCTTGATGGATTTCGCCCATTAACGAACTCGTCCGAGATATTGACGCTCCAAACTCACCTTGCAAATTTCAATCCTCTAACTCCTCATTCGAGAGTTATCGTGCCTACGGCCGGCCGGCCGGACAGAATCGATTTTGACCTCAGATTCTTGATCAGTGAGTCGAACCAAATCGTTT
The DNA here is from genome assembly GCA_937662695.2 of Halyzia sedecimguttata. Lineage (NCBI taxonomy): Eukaryota > Metazoa > Arthropoda > Insecta > Coleoptera > Coccinellidae > Halyzia > Halyzia sedecimguttata. The sequence continues at coordinate 101,385,545 of OW569414.2, forward strand.
GAGGCTATTTTCAGCCAAAAATTCGAAAATTACAGACATTTGGGCAAATTGATAAGCACTCTGTTCCGAAGAACTAGAGCATATAGTAGATATTCCATAAAACATGTATGAAAGAAGAGAAGTAATAATGAAAAATTACCGTGTAATCGATCAAAAATTTTCTGATCTACGTTCACCAAATTTTCTCCTCTCTCGAACTACAGAATTATGCTTTCAATATTTATGTAATATTTTCAAACATTTTTGGGTGAGGCCCCCGTTGCATCTCCAAAATACGAGTATTTCAACACCAACATAATATTTTTGAAGTTATAATATTCCCTTCCGTCAGTCCCGTCATTAAGTGAGAGAACTGAGCATTCAATGTGTATGGATGAAAAGCAGTCTCACTTTTCTCAGATCTCTTCATGTTCCGTTCCGAAATGTAAGACTTTTCTGAGAAAAAACTAATTTCGGAGCAAACAACTGAGATTTTTCTCACTTCGCTCACATTTCGGAATACACTTTATTCTCATAATTCTTCGATTGATTAGATAATGTCATGTCTCAGGAAAATAAGTTGACATTATGACAATTCATACATAGAATAATTATATCATTCTGTGAAAACGTAGGAATACGATTTATTATTGAAATTTTGAAAAATCATATCTCCGAAAGTATTAGCTTGCTAGAGTTAAAAATGATATCATTGGATTCTTATGGTAAAACTGCTTATTGAATAAAATTTAATTTGGAATTTTTTGTGTAAAAAAAAATTTTTTTTTGTTACTCCGAAACCATATGTCCGATTTTGCCCTATAACGAACTCAGCCAAGATATTTATCTCCCAAACGTACTCTGAAAATTTCAACTGTCTAGCTCATTCCGTTCGAGAGTTATCGTGCCTACGGCCGGCCGGACCGGATGGACAGAATGAATTTCGACCACGGCTTCTTGATTAGTGAGTCGAACCAAATCGTTTGAGACCATTTTCAGCCAAAAATTCGAAAATTACAGACATTTTGGCATATTCATAAGTACTCAGTTCCGAGGAACTAGAGCGCCAAAAAGCACAAGTTTTCACAAAACACCTTGACAAAGTATTTTCCATCAACACCCATTTAGACAATGAAATAGAAATATGTATAATCACAATAGATACTGCAAAACATAATGCCGATCAGTGATTTCAATAACACTGAAGTTCGAGAAGAAATTAGTCACCTGAATACAAGAAAAGCTGCTGGAGCAGAGAAAATTACCACAAAAATGCTGAAAGAAGTTCCAGAGAAGGGAGAAGTTCTACTCAAATATGTTTTTAATGAAATTCTAAAGTAAATCACTGGCCAGAACAGATCAAAAACGCAGAAGTCTTCCCAACCAGGCAAAGATCCAAACAGTGTAACTTCCTATCGGCCAACCAGTTTGCTTTCGGTGACCTCAAAAGTTCTAGAGTGTCTCGTACCTCGAAGAATCAACACAGACCCACTCACATAACAATGGATACCCTCCCACGAATTCGGATTTCGAGCAGACCACTCGACCGTGTAGCAAACTCATAGAATAAAGCTCTGGAACAAAAAAAAATACTGCACCTCAGTATTCCTAGATGTGAGTCAAGCCTTTGACAAGGTTTGACACTCAGGTCTGCTATACAAAGTGAAGAATCTTCTTCTGATAACGTACCTACTACAAGTTAATAAGATCACACCTAAATACAGGGCAATTTAGAGTCAGGGTTAATGATAAAATCACTGCTTATTTTTTAGTAGAGTCTGGAATTCCACAGGGAAGTGTTCTTGGTCCACTACTGTTTGTAATGCATACAGCAGATCTACCAACCAATACAAGTACTGTAATTGGTACATTTGCAGATGAAATTGCAGCCCTGTCAAGCCATACTAAGACCCAGTGGAAGTCTCGAACATATTACAGGACCACCTCAACCAAATAAAGTACTGGGTAATTGAGTGGAGAATAAAATGAAATGAGGCCTAATCCGTACAGGGAAACATTACATTACGAAAGGTCCAGTATCTACCAGTACAAGCAAAATTATCCAGGTAACATAGTCTGCGACAACAAAGTATTTGGGTATGCATTTAGATAAAAAAAAAACTCACTTGGAAAGAACATGTGATATAAAGAAAAGGAAGCAAATAGACCATAAAATAAGGGAATTGTACTGGCTCTTGGGCAGAAAGCACAAATTATCAATAGCAAACAAACTTCTAGAATACAAAACTATTACAACACCAATATGGAATCGTATTTGTCCTGCTGTTTCAATGTAGTTGTGCATTTTATGTAACGCATTTATTCTGAAGGTTGGATTTCAGATCCTGATAAGGCCCTTCAATAATGAGTTCATTCACCGACATCACGTAATATGATTTCGAGATGATGACAAAAGAATTAGCTTTGTCTGATTTCAAATAATTGCAGATTTTGTGTTTTAGTGATTTAATAATGTTGTGATGGTAATGGTTGGAATTTTTGAAGGTTTTAGATTTCAAGGCATGAAGAAACGTTTTTCATTCTGCGTGAATCATGATTTGCTCTAAATGTGGAAGTCTGAAAATTGCACTTTATATTTCGTTGATTAGATTAATTTTGCCAGAAATTTAATGCTTGTGGCTTTTACTTGATGCAAATCCATATTAACTCAATGAAAAATTATATACGATTTACACTTATTTATTCAATATTGTGACGCGTTTCGTCGACACAGCGACTTCATCAGACTACATCATACTAAATTCTTAACAAGTTATTATCTCCCTATACCTAGATGACATGGACACAGAATCATTTATTAATTACTGTAATTATATACTGTAATTAATACTGTAATTAGTTTTGAATGATTCTGTGTCCATGTCATCTAGGTATAGGGAGATAATAACTTGTTAAGAATTTAGTATGATGTAGTCTGATGAAGTCGCTGTGTCGACCGAACGCGTCACAATATTGAATAAATAAGTGTAAATCGTATATAATTTTTCATTGAGTTAATATGGATTTGCATCAAGTAAAAGCCACAAGCATTAAATTTCTGGCAAAATTAATCTAATCAACGAAATATAAAGTGCAATTTTCAGACTTCCACATTTAGAGCAAATCATGATTCACGCAGAATGAAAAACGTTTCTTCATGTCTTGAAATTATTCGCTAATTTTAAATTTACTTGATAAGCCTGAACTTGTAATATATGTAGCTTATTTATGATACTTTTGAACTAAAAGTAATTTGGGCCAATTGGGTTTCGCGGCAAAGATAATTGTTTCAAGATTTTTCAGTTTCATAGTAGTCAATTTAACAGGAAAAACTTTTGCGATAATACAATCTTGATTTCCGTACAAGAAAATAGCATAACTGAATCTTCCAACCAGTTTATATACGTGCAATATTTCCATAGCAACAAATGGCAAATTTTCTTCAACAGGTCTTTGGAATGGTTGAATTCACATTATATTTTCTCAAATTCATTATTTTTCCCAAAAAAATTCACATTGTGAAAAATACATAATTACTGCGACTTCTATGTAGAGAGGACAACGTTGCGTAGTTATCAGTCAGGAAAATGAGCATAACCTAACATTCTCAAAATATACACGGTGAAATGTGTCAAAATTTCATGGCCAACCGGGAGACTTTATAAAAGTGAATGGAGTATATGTCTCCATAATCACTTCAAAAATTGTCCCTTCATCTGCCACTACAAGCTATCGTTAAAATTCGTGACTTATGATAATTGTTTCAACGTATCGAATGTCACATAAATGTACTATAAAGATTATGATCGCCGAATACCCCACCATGAATCAGGAAATTCCGTGCTAAAAATATTTACCGAAAATATTCGGCTACACGTGTTGTCCACGTGAAATCGCTTATGAATTACCTACCATTTTTATTCCGCCATCTCTTGAAAGTCTCGGTGGTATGTCACCTGCGGCATAAATCAGATCCTGATGGGCCATTACTGAAATGTCGCCGCAACAGTCGCTAATTGGGTTTATTAATTCTCATTTCTATGTGTGACGTCTCCTGGATTCTCCTGTAGAATAAATTTATTCATGCAGTTCGCTGGATGCGTCCGACTTGAAAAAAAAATCCATATTTTGTTCGAGAATTGCCCTATCTATCATGTAAATATTGTTCGCGACGTGATTTTAATTGAAGTTGAAGTTTCATCTATAATAAAGGGTTTTCCAATAAGAGCTGTTATTTTGATATTCAAAGAAAAATGCCATTTTTCAATATAAATGATCGGATGTTTATTTCATTATAAAGAAGAAGCTATGCCGTTAATAGTGGAAAATGACATCAGGCAAATGACCACCACGACCACGCTTACAGGACCATATCCTTTTAATGCAATTTTCCATAACCAAATCGCAAAGTGGCTGCCCTATGTCCTCGATAGCCTCACGAATTCCATCTTTGAGGTCTTGAATCGACGCTATTGGCGTAGACCTTCTCTTTTACGTGGCCCCAAAGGAAGAAGTCGCAAGGTGTTAAATCACAAGATCTCGGTGGCCAATTGTGATCACCTCTTCGAGAGATAACACGGTCCGGAAACTTTTCCCGCAAAGGATCAATGGTTTCGTTACTTGTGTGGCACGTAGCGCCGTCTTGTTGAAAGTAAACGTTGTCCAGATCAATACCCTCCAATTCCGGCCATAAAAAATCATTAATCATCTCTCGATAGCGCAATCCATTCACCGTAACCGTTGCTCCAGCCTCATTTTCGAAAAAGTAAGGTCCAATGACTCTGCCGGACCATAAACCGCACCAAACAGTCACACGTTGAGGATAGAGAGGCTTTTCAACAATAACTCTTGGGTTTTCGGAGTCCCAGATGCGACAATTTTGCTTGTTGACGAAGCCACCGTGGTGGAAATGGGCCTCATCACTCAAGATGATTTTTCGATGGAATTCCGCATCATTTTCATGCATTTCAGCGACCCAATCAGCAAATACACGACGTTGTTGATGATCGGCCGGCTTGAGTTCTTGTGTTAACTGTACTTTATAAGCCTTAAGACCCAAATCTTTATGAAAAATACGGTGTAATGACGTTTGTGGAATGCCTAATTCCAAAGAACGACGAGGAATGGACAAGCCTGGGTTTTCTTCAACACTTTCGGCTACAGCAGCAATATTCTCAGTTGTTCTTGAGCGACGTGCACGGGTTTTATCCTTCACATAACTAACTTGTCCCAACAGCCCGAATTTTTCCACCAATTTCTTTATTGCGGTCCGTCAAGGTGCTTCACGACGACCCAAAAATGTTCGAGTTTTACGAACCGTCTCTGCCAAATTTTCACCATTTTCATAGTGAATTTTAATAATTTCAATGCGTTCTTGTAGCGTGTATCGTTCCATTTTCATTAATGGCGTAGTTTCTACTTGTCAAATATCAAAAAATGACAGCTTCAAAAGTGACATCTACCGAAATAGCGGGCTATTCAAAATAACACCTCTTATTGGAAAACCCTTTAGTATCATCAGTGTCGTTGGTTTCGTTTGGAGAAAAGGAAAGGTTCGTGTGTAGCGGAATCACAAATTTTCAACAGAAATCTTGATCAAGTTCAAGTGTCACTCCAAGTAACTAGTAGGATTTGGAGTAAATTCGTAGCGTTGTTGCTTGAATGAGAAGTAACTTCTTCCCATATTTCGGGGAAAAAAATATGCTATTTTCAATATTTTCATTTAAGTAAGCTGGTTCTGGCAGGTCCTGAGTGAACGATCAAACAAGTGATTTACACTGATTTATTTAATATTGTGACGCGTTTCGTCGACACAGCGACTTCATCAGACTACAGAAATCTGTACCAATTTGTTTGTACAAATTGGTATAGATACAGAAAGGGTACTTATCCGACAAAAAAACCACTACCAATAAATTGAACATCATGCGGTATATTTCATTAAAGAACAAGAATTTTTCAGAAATGTGAACCCAAAATTGAGAATCGTAAGGACAAAAAACGCCGAAGATAATATTGTTTTTACAAAAGCCGATAAGGGAAGTACTGTAATCCCAATAAACAAGGACGATTACATTAAGAAAACGGAAAATTTCATTGCAGCTCAAATTTATAAAATACTTAATAGGGATCCGACCACAATATTCCAACGAGAATTAAAAACAATAGGGAAGATGCAAATTATTTAATAGATGAAAATTCAATATTTGAATTAATCTGCGTAATCCTGGAGTACCACAATTGAACTCGTTTATTAAATTTAATAAAAATAAAAACATTGGAATCATCTAACAAATATCTAGTAGTGAAAAATGTTAAAAAAGAATTAATCAGGAAGATGTTGAAGAAAAACAATCTAGAAAAACAATTAGTTTAGTATTTCTGGAAATTGAGGATAAAAATTAAATATTCAATAGTTTAACATATTTTGGCAAACCAAGTCAACAAATTTAAAGGTTACTGTACATGTTTATGGAAAATCCCGAAACACGTCAAATTCAAATTTTAGATTGACATTCTTCTGCGAACCCCTATCTTCAACCCCCTTCTAAAGACAGGTACAACCCCCAATTTTTCGAATAAGTATGGGCTTGTAATACATTGCTTGAAAGGTCTCGTCATTCTCTATTCAGAAATGATATCACTTTCTTGTGTATTGCAAAAATCAAATTAGAAAAAAATTGAATCATGTGAGTACCGAGATCCATTATAATATTCCCTCGACTATTCCCAAATCATATTACAATAATAATAAACTTATTTGCCCTCAAGATGTGATAGAAAGGTTGTTGAATAATGTTGGTTTGGGGTTAGGATGTTGCCAAGGCGTTCGTAGTGAACACTTTGAACATCTACCTAATTAACATTCACAATTTTGTATTACTTTTTGGGCGCATGTTCTAGGGGAACATCGTCCTATCATTTCGTCCAAATGTCTGTAATTTTCGAATTTCGAGCTGAAAATTGGCTAATAGACTAATTCGGACTCCCTGATCACGAATCCGGTGTCAGATTTTTGGGTGCCGTCCGGCAGGCCGGCCGGCCTTCCGGCCGTAGGCACGATAACAGGAGCACCGAAGGTCCTATCGACTTCAAACTTTCAGGGTAGGTTTCTGATCAAAATGCGACGGTTAAGTTCGTTAACGGGCAAAATCGGCTGGACGGTTTAGGAGTTATAGACATTTAAAATTTTGAGGTTATTTCCCTGATATTTCAGGAACTAAAGAAGATGTTGAATCGAAACTTGGTAGTCAGTTCGAGGATATAAACGCGCAACTTTTGGCAAAATTCTGTTATGATCGAAATGTTGGTAATTTTTAAAAAAAAATTTCTTTTAATTTTTTCGAAAAAAAAATTTTTTTTTCGATAACTATTCATCAGATTGCAACAAAAACTTGTACTAACGTCAATTGTAGTATTTTGCAACATTGTGCAAAATTTTGGCTCTATACGATTTCAATTTCTGGAGATATAAGACAAAATGTGTCAAATTTCCTGGGTCTCTCTCAGTATTTTCATCGATTATTATATAATAATTAGTGTCCGACCGAAACTGGTATTTCAGCCGAAACCGAAACCGAAACCGAACTTTCGGCCAGGGTCTCAGTTTCGGCCGAAACCGAAAACGAAACCGAAACTTTATATTTCATACTGAAATCTACTGTATTTTTTACAATTTTATTCGCATTTGCATAAAAATAGTTAAGGAGTGTTAAATAAAATAAAAAGACATTTTTTGAGATCTTATTTATTATTTTGGCATTACCTAGCTATCAAAATATTCAGTCGAAATATACAAGGTGATTCCAAATCAGACGTGAACCTTAGAAGAGGTGTTAGTATGGATCATTTGCTGTGGTTTGAGCCATTTTATTGATGACCAAAAATCAACGGTTTCCGAGATATTCTGTTTCTGTTGAAAAAGAATTAGTATGATTTGAAAGGGGATATAAGAAGCAAATAAAGGAAAATAACGAATTCAATATTTTTTTGTTGCAACTAAGCTCCAAATTATATTAGGAAATGTATTCATAAATTATGTTCCACCATTCCATAGGCTAGCACGTGCCGTCTTTCTGATGTCTTCAGTTGTCATTTTCCGCCTGAAATTTACTCACGCTGTCTTTTGATACACATTCACTATTTTAAATGACAGACATTCAAAATGTTACTTATAAAAAATCTGCTGAAACGAAACTAGTTAAGCAATCTAACGAAATCTTTTAGAGAATGAAGAAGGAATTTGGCTAGTTTTTAAAATAATTTTGGCATACAAAATTGTGAAATTCGAAAGTTGCAGATAAATTGATATTAGAAATTGATTTTTCATTTATTCATACACCACATTTCAAATTATACTAATTCTTTTTCGATCTCTTATACAGCATAGTTTTGCTTTTTTCGTACATATCATATTCTTTTCTGATGAAAATAAACCAAAATTATCACCAAATTTGGTCAAAGTAGAAAATATTGACGAAATATGTACTATAAGTTCAGAACTCCAAAAACCGTTGGTTTTCGGTTATTAATAAATATGGATTAAACAATAGCTAATGAGTCATACTCCAAGTTTCACGTCTTATTTGGAATCACCCTATGTAATCTAATTAATAATCATTAAAGTGAATTCTCATGAACTCTCAGTCTTAACAAAGATAGATCACAATAACTCGTACGACAATTATGTATACATACTTATAACTCCTGGCCAAACGACCGGGATAATTCACGAACATTCAAGTTTCGGCCAGGCCGAAAGTTTCGGCCATTTTGGGCCGAAACCGAAACTAAGGCCGAAACTAGATTTCTTGGCCGAAACTGGCCGAAACCGAAACCGAAACCGAACTTTCGGTCGGTCACTAATAATAATCAATAATATTAAGGTATTCAACATGACACTGCTTTTTTTCTTTACTGGTCAGTACGGGCCACAAGGAAGATGAACATGCGCCCAATAGCTCCTGTCCACAGGGCTTGAACCAATTTTTAGTTTTTATATTGTACCAAATTTAGCTAATAACTTGATTTTATTTTCTTCTAATTTATTTTTTGCAATAAACATGAAAGTGATAACATTTTTTAATAGAGAATGACGAGACCTTTCAAACGATGTATCACAAGCCCATACTTCCTATTCGAAAAATTGGGGGTTGTACCTGTCTTTAGAAGGGGGTTGGAGATATGGTCCGTATTTTCACGAAGAAGAATGGCAATTTAAACTTTAAATTTGACGTGTTTCGGGATTTCAAATAAATATGTACAGTCACCAAGATACTGAATTTATTCCATTTCACTTTCCCACACTGTATAAAGACTCGATTGGAGCTATATTTTACGAGTTATTAGAAAAACAAATCTTTAAATGGTCATATACCGGAACTGCGAATTTCTCAAAGATATTTTTGGCGCTCTAGTTCCTCGGAACTGAGTGCTTATCAATTTGCCCAAATGTCTGTAATTTTGGAATATTTCGGGGGCCTCACCCGAAAATGTTTGAAAATATTACGTAAATATTGAAAGCATAATTCTGTAGTTTGGTGAACGTAGATCAGGAAATTTTTGATCGATTACAAGGTAATTTTTTATTATTACTTATCTTCTTTCATATTTGTTTTATGGAATACCTACTATTTGTAGGTACTTTAAACCTGTTTTGGGCAATTGTCATACGAAACTTGTTTTTTTGGCGCTCTAGTTCCTCGGAACAGTGTGCTTATCAATTTGCCCAAGTGTCTGTAATTTTGAAATTTTTGGCTGAAAATGGTCTCAAACGATTTGGTTCGACTCACTGATCAAGAATCCGAGTGCGAAATCGATTCTGTCCGGCCGGCCGACCGGCCGTAGGCACGATAACTCTCGAACGAAAGGAGTTAGCGGATTGAAAATTGCAAGGTGGTTTTGGAGCGTAAATATCTCGGACAAGTTCGTTCGATCTATCTGAAATTTAGCATCAAATTGTAGAATCATGACCTTTATACGCATGTGAAGTTTTGTATTGACCAGATTACCGCAAAGTGTAAAAAAAAAAATTTGAAAATTTAAAAAAAGTTTTTCCACAATAACTCTCGAACGGAATGAGCTAGGTAGTTGAAATTTTCAGAGTAGGTTAGGGAGATGAATATCTCGGTTAAGTTCGTTATTGGGCAAAATTGGCCAGATTTAATTCGATTTCTTCCATGGTGCAGTTCTCATTCTCATGATTGCTCATTTAATCTTGATAAATAAACTATTATTTGAATTGAATTTCCTTTATGATGCAGCTCTATCATATGTATACATTGATATAATTCCCAACTCAGAGAAACCAATACTTTCGGAGATATAATTTGTCTGTTTGAACTAGAGCGCCAGAAAGCTCCTGTCCACAGGGCTTGAACCCATTTTTTCTAAAGAAGCTGCTATTAAAGCTCTGAGCCCCGTTGTTATCGAATCCGAGCTAATATGGGAGCGCGAAGAAAACTCAATGAAGTAGGCAAGAACAACAGGGTCTCCTTGGACTGATTCCTGGTCACGCGGGAATCACAGGAAATGAGGACGCCAAGAAAGGAGCACAAACTCCCTTTATTGGCCCGTAACCCTACTGTGGGGTTGATAGATACACCTACAAAAGTGAATTTCGGATGAAAGAAGAAACTGAAAGAGGTATTCCCTGGAGATCTCTCCCCGGAATGTATCATTTCAAGAAATTCCTCCGGAACTTTGATCTTGTCAGATCCAAGAAATAAATCGACCTCAGTAAAAACACGCTTCACCTCCTCACTGGTTTACCCACAGGACACTGCAGCCTTAGGAAGCATATGATGAGATTAGGGCTAGCAGAAACTGACGAGTGCAGATTCTGTTGGGAGGAGGATGAAACTCCTGATCACCTGATGATAACGGAATGCCTCGCCATCTCAAACCAACGCAAGGAATGCTTTGGGCAAAAATCTGCAGGAGCCAAGATGTAGCCTCCTTGAAGCCACCCCAGATACTGGAGTTCATCAGAACTCTGGAACTGGAAGTCGATAATGACATCGACAGCTCTGACGGGGGACACAATAGACCTTAAGGTCGCAGTGCAACGTTGCCCCCTATAACAATAAACAATATACTACGCACATATGGCCAGTGTTGGAGCTGGCGTGTATGAACACTCGACAACGATCCAACCGATTCCAATCCTCGTGTTGGTGTTCGGATTCATTCGCTCCTTGACTGGTACATCAGAAAAATGTTGGATTTGGTCTGCACAGGGTGTGCTACTTTCTTGAATTTAGGATGCTCGGAATTGAAGTTGCGTTGGGAAATAACAACAAAGAACTAGAAAAGACACTTAACTTCCTCAAAGAAATCGAACTTTATCATAAGATATAGACCAGGTAGTAACTCACAATAATACAGAGTATACACCCAAATGTTATAGTTCATATTATATTGTATTTCCTACTTATGTAACTCCAACTTTGTAAACAGTGGTCTGTGCTAATGACTCTCAGCGGTCGAAGCACACAAAAAAAAAATTGAAGTTTTTAGATATATGCTGCATAATGCATCTTCATCAATGATATAAGTGACTGTTTCCAACACTGTCTAATTCTCCTATATGCCGACGACATGAAAATCTTCAGGAGGATAATTTCTGTTGAAGATTGCCTAAAGATTCAGGAAGATCTTGAGAGGTTTTCGGTATACTGCTCTAAGAATCATTTGAAAGTAAACTACAAAAAGTGTGCTTCTATTTCTTTCACCAGGAAATCTAATAGGATCGATCATCAATACCAATTGGATCAGAATATCATTGATAGAGTGGAGAAAATTAAAGATCTTGGTGTAGTCTTCGACTCTAAACTTCATTTCCATGCCCACTTCGATTTTGTCATGTCAGCTTCAAACAAGATGTTGGGTTTCCTGTGTAGATTGTGCAGAGACTTCCAAGTTGAGGCAGCAATAAGATCTTTATATAATTCCTTCGTCTTGAGTAAACTTAGTTATGGCAGTGTTGTGTGGTCCCCTTACTATAGTGTGCATAAGTTGCGGTTTGAAAGGCTTCAGAATAAATTCATCAGGTTCCTTCACTTTAAGATGACCAGAGAATATGTTACATTGGGGATAGGTGCGATCCGCAGTGGTTACGGCATACAGCTTTTGGAACAGCGGAGAATAATTTCCGATCTGGTTTTTCTATACAAGGTCTTGAGGTACTATTACGATTCGCCGGAGGTGACATCATTTGTGCTTTATCATGTGCCATCTAGACAAACCAGAAATAGGCAACTGCTTCATATAGTAGATGTTTCAGAACTAACATTGGTAGGAGCGCTCCTATGACCAGAATGTGTGAGTTCTTTAATAAGTATGTCGGAAGTTTGGATATTTTTGTTTTATCCTTGCCTGCCTTCAAGAATAATTGTAGAAGGATTTTCCATCCTTGATACTGGATTTCTCTTTTTTTCGTGGTTTATTTTTGCCTTCTTGTAGGTACAACTGTAAGTGGATTTTTTGTCTGTGATTTATTGTCCTCCTTTTTCTTAGTAAAAATATATGTGCATAAGCATATTTTCCCGTAAAAATGTGAGATTTTCCGATTAACGGTTCACTTTTGTAAACACTTTTAATTTTTTTGTTAGTCTTAAGTGGATGCTTTTTTGGGTGTAACCTGTTTGTATCCCGTTTTCATAAATAAATAAATAAATAAATAAATGCGATCGTTGAGGCCTGTACACAACGCGCAAATAGACATTCATTGGTACATTTTATTTTCAGATTCATCCTTCAGCAGCATATGAAAATCCATACGGGAAAATCCTTCAAATGTGTTCATAAGGACTGCATATTTACTGGTCGAAGTTTCGGAGAATTGAAAATCCATTTTCAGACACATTTCGACGAGAGAAATTACCCATGCAAATCCTGTGAATATAAAGGGAAGACGAAACAGCAATTGGCAAGGTGAGTTAGTTACAATTACATTTTTGCGCGTATGTCTGGGGAACGTAATATTTAGTATTTATCAAGGGCCGAGGGGTCTTCGAGACCCCTTGAAGTCTTAGAGAAAACACCACTCGTCCTCCGGACTCGTGGTGTTTCCAAGCAACTCGGTTTCGTAAAGAAATAACTCGACAGACTCATCGCGAAAATTCAATCACTATGTGGATATTACTAGTGATTATTTTTCCGACCCAAATATCGACCAATAGAATTGCACCATTCGACGTCACGTGGTACAACCTACATGGTATTATACTGATAATTTTTTGATTATTTTCTCTGGTAGTTGCTATATATAAAAAACAGTCAAATTAACCACACGTCAAACTGACAGGTTGACATCAATTGTGAAAATTAGAGATTTTGCATGAAAATGAGTCGATTTGGAGTTTGTTCTGTGTCCACCATCGATAAAAAAGTCAAAGGAAATGTTCCCATTAATACGGAGAAGGCAAAAAAAACAGTTTGGAACCAATTTACTACTTTTTGTACTGAGAGGGAATAACATTGAGTGCTGAAACGAGTGAAGCGCAATTGGCAAACATTATGAAAGATTACGCTTACAATATGAAGAAAATGGATGGAGAAGACTATAAGGAAGGTACAATTATGAAATTCTTATTTGTTAACTGTTCATTTCATCTCATGGTGCAATTCTATTGGCCGACATTTGGGACGGAAAAATAATCCCCCGAATACCACACGAGCTTCAAAATTATCTAGCATTTCCCTCAAGGTTCCCTGCAAACAAATAAAGTCGTCAAGTTTTTCAGGAAAAATCACTCGCGCTTCGCGCTCGTGATTTTTTAACCTGAAAAACTTGACTCCTTCATTTGTTTGCAACGAACCTATCGGGAAAAATACCCGATAATTTTGAAGCTCTTGTGGTATTATAAGTGAAAACACCACATGTAGGGTATTATCGCTGTAATCCAGAGGTGATTGGATGAAATTTGACACATGACTCCAAATTAAGTAATTTGATTGGTTACTATATTTAGTAAAAAAATAATCACCTCTAGTAGGTACCTTAATGCGTTCGCCCATGAAAACTGCGAAATTTCGAATGCAACAGCTGTAACTGATTTTTAATGACTTCTTCAAGTAAGATTGAACATACTATAAGATTAGCACTTTATTATAAGACCAATATGGAAAGAGATAGAAAACCGGATAGAACACAAATATTCCGAAGATGTTGAAAAAACTGATCTGAAATGGAGATGAGATGGGCGTCCATGAGACTCAAGTACTGCACGAAGAACAAGAACAAAACGTACAATGATCGCAAAGTGATTCGAAGATTCCATTCCAGCGCGTACGTACGATCTTAAAGACATAAAGATACGACCTTCTCGGACGTATAAATATACCAAACACTTGGTCGTTTGGTACAGGCGGCACACCAGCTCGCTTATATGCTTCCAATGCTACCATTAATTGACATTTGGCGAAGCAGGCCATGTAATTAACGCTGATATCTATTCCGAAATCGATGCGCGGTCGTTGCCTGTCATTCGGGTCGTACTTTATAGTCCAGACTGTTGAAGGAGTTCGGTAAAGTTCAAGAAATTAAAGAGTCTCAAGTCGGTCGTAAGTCTGTGAAGGAAGAACGGACGGTATTCTGCATTTCGACCTTAATTGTCCCCGTTGTGTAGGTTTTCGGCCAGCTCTCTTGATCTTGAAGCCTACACCATTCGATCGGGATGGTCGGTTACGATGGGAATTATATACTAAGTGACATTGAAGAAACAACACCCAGTGTAACCTCTCATGACGTTACATTTTGAGAAACAAATAACGGGTCCGCCAAATAACTTTTTTTTTTGAAAATGCAATAAAAAAAACTACTGAATATTTTCTCAAATTTCAATCCTTCCGGTTAATATTGGAAAATAATTTCATTCAAATGGCTGCCTCGGCTGGCCATGCAGTAGCCTACACGATCGGTCCAATTTTTAAGCACATTATCGATTGTGTGCAGCTGTATTTCACCAATGGCTTCACGAATATTGTCCTTTAAAGCGTCAATTGTCTCTGGCTTGTCGGCGTAACACTTATCTTTGACGGCACCCCACCAATAATAGTCCAACGGTGTCATATCGCAGCTCCGAGGTGGCCAAACAACATCAGCTCTACGGCTGATAATGCGATCTTCAAAAACAGGGTGCAAAACATCGAGTGTAGCTTCGGCTGTGTGGCACGTAGCGCCGTCCCGTTGAAACCAAATGTTGCCAATATCCTCCTCTTCAATTTTTGTGAACAAAAATTCGTTCAACATGGCCCGATAACGATCGCCATTGACTGTAACGGCCACTCCTCGCTCATTTTCAAAGAAAAATGGCCCAATTATGCCTCTGGACCAAAATCCGAACCAAACAGTGACTCGTTTTGAGTGTATCGGGTTTTCAATGTATGCGTGCGGGTTTTCTGTGCCCCAAATGCGACAATTCTGCTTGTTTAAATACCCGCCAAGATCAAAATGAGCGTCATCTGAAAAGATGACAAAATCGGCATCTTCTGTAAGTCGATCGCAGGCCCACTTAGCGAAGCGAAAACGCATTGGAAGGTCAGTTGGCTTCAACTCCTGAACCAATTGGACTTTGTATGGCGTCATACCAAGGTCTTTATGCAAAATTCGTCTCAATGATGTCTCCGAAATGTTTAATTCTTGAGAACGACGGTGAATTGATGTTGATGGCGCTTCACGCACACGTTCTGCCACAGCAGCAATATTCACGGGAGTACGCACTGTTTTTGGCTTTTCACGTTTTGGTTTATCAATGAGGATGCCAGTTTCTTTCACTTTTTTCACAAGATAACGAACATACGGAGCTGACGGGGCTTCTCTTCTTCCAAAATTCGTACGTAATTTTCGCACACATTCTGCAACATTACCATGATTTTCAAAGTAATGTCGCAATATTTCCCAGAGTTGTTCAAGCGTATACACAACCATATTCGTTCAGCGGAAGGATAAAAATAATCATCTGTCAAATCAGACATGAGCTAAGTGTTACCATTCACTAAATAAGCACTAGTTGAAAAAAAAACGTTCAATTGCGGACACTTTAGTTGGTTTTTCTCAACAAAGGAGCTCGCTAGTAAGACTTGCCCCTAGAAACAAATGGGTTCAGTAACCATGTGAGTCGAACCCTTTAAAGATAATAGTTTCACAGTAAGACAACTTGGCTTTGACAGAGATTGGAATTTCCTTGATAAATGTCGACCCTTCTATAGCTATCTATGGCAAACTTCCTGTACTTGTACCTATCTCGGAACAAGTGCTCAAATACATTCAGCAACTGAAGTGTGAATTTATCAGTTCTTAAGACATTAAACATCATTGTGCTAAGATGGATTTATTTTCTCTAGAAGCTATGGAATTAAGTAAAATTGTGGAAACCATTCATCTATCCTGACACCTTTTTTTATAGAAAACAAAGGAAGTCAACGCAGATGATTGGGACCAATTCCAGATTTCGAATGCCTAAGAATAAACATCCTAGAAGTGCCCTCATTGGTGCTTGCATCCAAAATTTCTGATTTATTCCCACTCTATTCAAAAACGATAAATGAGAGAATTGTTGTAACCTATCAGGGCAGTCTTAAGATTGGAAGTTCGAAATTAATAATTTTTTTTAGTCTCCTACTGGTCTGTTCTCAGTGAAATTTTGCAAACCCCATTTGGTCACCGAAGTGCCCAAAATTAACTCTATCCGATATTTTGTTTACGAATTTCAAGCAAATTATTCCGCTAATAGTTAAACATTATTTGAATTTGTTCTACGCATGCTATCTCCACGAAATTTTGCACAAAAGTTTTCGTCAGTACTTTGCATCTAATTGTTGAATTTCAATTCAATCGGATCAGTATTTTTCGAGTTATAGTGAAAACAAAATTCTCAAATGTTTGAATTATTGTTTTGGTTGAAAACAAAATTATTACTCGGAAATCATTGTGCCGATTATGACCATTAACGAACTGGTTTGTCGTATTGGGTTGCACCACCTACCCTGAAAATTTGAAGTTGCTATCTCTTTCCGATCTCAAGTTATAGTGGCAACCGGCCCGCCGGACAGAATCAAATTTGACCTCGAATATTCTATCTTATATACGGACGCTCAACAACCCGTTTTTCCAACAAGATAATGAGTGACCACATATAGCCAGAATTGCGTTGGCCCATTTTGAAGTCAATCAAATCGATTTGTTGCCTTGTCCCCCTAGATAGCCCGATCTTTCACCCATTGAACACGTCTGTGACATTATGGGAAGAAGAAAACTCCATTTACCCCATTCTCTACAGACTCAACAATTAGTCTGGGATGAGATATCTCAAGAGGAAATCGATCAACTCATTAGGAATGCGAGGAGACCCAACGCACAAATAATGTTTTACATCTTGTCCAACGTTTGGATTTTTCAGTTAATATCTGAGTATTTTTTCATTTTTCCAAATCGGTGGTATTATTTTTTTTCAATTTTTTACTTCCAGGCATATGACAGTTCACGAAGAAACGAAAAAATTCAAATGTGCTAGCTGTCCTTTCACTGCAAGAACATCACATCACCTCAAAAGACATTCCAGGCTTCACACAGGTAGCAAACCTTACAACTGCCCGCACTGCAGCTACAGCTGCAACAGTTTGGTAAGTCCAGCATTATATAGAAATGACAACCTAACCAATACTACAAGTCAATGATACCATTCAGTATAATCAAAAAAATATACATGTGGGATAGTACCCCACCCTTTTGAAATAGGCGATTAAAATATATGAGCTAAGCATTCAATAATTTTATACTTTAGTGTTAGTTTGCTCACTACTCAATGAACAAATAATCAGGATAATTTAATTGAATGTCTAATTCAATTTCATCCGACCGTCCGTTGCCACGATAACTTCTGAACGGAAAGAGATGGCGAAATTTCAGGGTAGGCTGCGCATCCTAATGGGATGGTTCAGTTCATTAATGGATATAATTTACCAAACGAATTCGGAGTTATGCCCATCTGGAATAGGCACGTTAACTCTCGAACGGAATGAGCAAGACAGTTTAAATTTTCATAGTAGGTTTGGGAGATACATCTCTCGGTTAAGTTCGTTATTGGGCTAAATCGACCTGTTGGTTTCGGAGTAATGGAAAACAAAACTATATTGCATTACTAATTTCAAATTCAATTTTTTCTAAGATGCAGTTCTATCGTGAGAACCCATTAATGTCACTTTCAACTCTAACAAGCTAATACTTTTGGAGATATGATTTTTCAAAATTTCAATAATACTTCTATGTTTTCACAGAATGCGAATTCTATCTGTCTGTGTTCACTGTTCATTCATGTCATCTTATCTACCTATAAGATACATGTGAAATTTATTTGTGTTCTAGTTTGTTTATATAATTCGTATTTTTCGTATATTCTGTGTTGGAAAACAAGGTTCCCAATCTTGAATTTGTGAATATACACAAGACTGTTTTGACACCGAAAATAATATGGACTGGTCGCATATTGAATAATGTATGTATAAATATTGGGGATGATGTTTCAGAAGATTTAGAATTAGATCATTTTAATGATGTGGTTTATGAAGGCAATAGGAAAGAACAACAGAATGGACTCATCGAAAGAAATTACTATTCATTGAGCACTGAGGTTAATATTACCTTTTACTTCCTTAAGTAGTGACATATACAGTATTTTAAGATTTTCCTAGCGAAAAGATTCTGAAATATTGATACATTAGTATACCAAATTTTTTTTCTTGACTTAAGGTACATAACACAAAATGAATATGTTAAATGAACTATTAAATTATGAAAAGAGGATTGTAATTTATTAATATATTTGAGGTTAATATTACCTTTTAATTCCTTAAGTAGTGAGACATTTTCCAATATACAGTATTTTCATAATGTTGCTAGCAAAAAAATACTGAAATACGGATCTACATTTGTGTATCAATCATTTTTTCTTGAGTTAAGGTTCATAATACAGAAAAGAATGTGTTAGTGGTATGGACTATTAAATTTTAAATTATGAAAAGAGGATAGTATTCTATTAATATATTTTGAACTATTAAAATAATTTGTTCGTCAGCCTTTACCTATTCAAATATCAGGAATAAATGGACAATCTGCTATGATAGTCTCCAGCCTTGCTCTAGACATTTCGAAGATACTTTCCTTAGGTATTTCGAGTTGTGAAAACTATGCACCGAGTGTAAGCTGCAACAACCAATTCCACGATTTTAAATCATTGCAGATTGCTCATTTAATCTTGATAAATAAACTATTATTTCAATTTAATTTCTTTTATGATGCAGTACTATCATAAGAATCCATTGGTATCATTCCCAACTCTGAGAAACCATTACTTTCGGAGATATGATTTATCAAAGTTTGAACAAAAGCGCCAAAGCTCTTGTTCACAGGGCTCTCCCACTTTTTTTTTTTTGTTGCAATTTTGGCATTTTAGCCAAATGTTTTGTTTTATTCGTAGCAATTCGTCTGAACTTTTCCTATTTTGCATCCATTATCGTTTGTTGCTGTATCTATGTATTGTTGAAATGCAAAATAAAGATATTATTATTGTATACGCCTATTGAGTCGTGACGAAGTTTCATTTCTGCAACCTGTATATTTCTCCGGCATCGATCGCCCATAACACTCATTCCGAATTTATTTATCCAGGAGAATTTGAGAAAACACATTTTATCCACGAACAAGCATCCCGGAAAATCCATCTACGAATGCAAATTCTGCAACGGAGACCGATTCCAGACCAACTTCTTCAAGGAATTCAAGGCACATTTACTCACTTTGCATCCTAATGAAATGGACAAAGGGGATAAAATAAAAACTTCCAGTGTATACGAAGCGAAAAAGGACCAATTTTTCCCGATTGGAAACTCGAACCGCCAACTGGAAACGGGGTAAGGACACTGTAATTTTTAGTTGGTTGTAATCCGATGGATTGAACAAAAGGATGTTAGTTTTCCGGAACTATTCTTTGGCAATAGTGACATTTTTTTTACTCGCTCGTACCAGGGCATTATCAGTTTGTCCAGATATCTGTAATTTTGAGCTGAGAATGGCCTGAATTAATTTCATTTGACTTTATCGTATCTCTGATTATGCAGTATACAATTAATTAATATTGAATTAAACTTAATTGCATTCGGAGATTCATATTTTTGGCTGACATCGAATTAATCTGTACTGAAAACTGCAGAGTGAGTAAGAACGCACAAAATGTTCGAACAGGTCAATTTTCATTTCAATTTACTCAACTTTTCACGTATAATTAAGTAGTTTGTCATACACCTTTACGAGGGGTGGAGGGTAGTTGAGTTTTTTAAATGGCAACCCTAACTTTTTGTGTCACTAATGGATAGACCTTTTGTTGCAGATGCCGATTTTTATTTTAACTTCTAACTTTTTGTGCCAAAAATGGATGGACCTTTTATTGAAGAGGTTGTTTGAGTCATTGATGTTTTTGCGCGTATGTTCTGGGGAACATCGCGTTATCATTTTGCCCAAATGTCTGTAACTTTCGAATTTTTTGACGAAAATGGTCTCAAACGATTTAGTTCGATTCCCCAATGAAGAATTCGAGGTCAAATTTGATTCTGTCCGGCCGGCCGTCCGGCCGTTGCCACGATAACATGAGAACGAAAAGAGCAGGCGACTTGAAATTTTCAGGGTGGGTGGTGCATCTCAATACGACGGACAAGTTCGTTGATGGGCATAATCGGCCCAGTGGTTTCCGAGTAATAATTTTGTTTTCAGCCAATATAAATCCGATCGAATTGAAACTTGGTGAGTAGTTGTAGAATATGAACCTCAGCACGTTTGTGAAATTTTGTGCGAATCGTATGGCTACAAAATTATTAAAAAATATTTTTGTAGTCACAATAACTTGAGAACGGAAAGAGATAGCGGCTTGAAGTTTTCAGGTTAGGATGTGCACCAGAACGCGACATTTCAGTTTGTTTATGAGCATAATCGGCCAAACAGTTTTAGAGTTATAGCCATCTGAAATTTGGTTGTTTTTAGTTCCTCATTAACTGGAAAAATGCTAAACCGATTGAATTCAAACATGGTAATTAGTTGTAGAATGCCAACGCAAAAATTCTTGCAAAATTTCGTGGAGATAGTATTTGTAGAAAATTTTTAAAAAATCATGGATAATTGAAAAAAAAATTCTATATATCAGTAACTATTCGTTTGAAATTGCTGAAATTTTGCAAGAGCCTTCATAACCTATCTCTACTGCCAAGTTTCAAGTTTTAATACGATCGGTTAAATATTGTTGGAGATTCGAGCATTCTTGTGTGAGTTCAGTAGATGGGTGACCGTTGCCTCGATAACTTTCGAACGAAACTCCTTTCGTTCGAAAGTTATCGAGGCAACGATCTCTATCTCCATAGGGACTTGCATTTTTCAGGGTAGGTTGCGTATCCGAAAGGGAGAGTTGAGTTCGTTTTTTGGGCATAATCGGTCTAACGGTTTCCGAGTTATACCCACCTGGAATATTATTTCCTTGATAACTCAAAAAATAAATATTCGATCGAATTGAAGCTTGGTAACTAGTAGTAGAAAATCAACATAAAGACGTGATTAAAATTTCGTAAGAACCGTACCCCTAGAAAATTTCAAAAAAATCACGAAAAAAAAATTGGTTCAAGCACTGACGTGAAGTCAGAAGCTTTTGCGTGTATGTTCTATTGTCCATTCTTCTGTATTGGACACCCTTAATCGAATTTACCACGGTAAATTATGTTGTCCATTCTCCTGTATTGGACACTTAATTCGAATTTACCATGGTAAATTCGAATTTGTTTCATGTTTAATGTTTGAACTAGAATTTCTAACAACAATATGCTCCATTCCCTTGCTCAACTTACCTCACATATGGCTTACGTTGTAGAGCTTCTCAGACTTTCTTCACTCAAACGGCCCAACAGTATGCATAACAAGCTATTAAGACTTATTATAGGTGAGGGGCTAAAACCTATCAAATGAAAAATTGCTCTATTACTAGCCCGCCTACCCTTATATTATAACAAAATGATAACTAACTGAATATCCTTGTTTTTCAGAGAATCTTCGGTGGAACAACTTAAAAATCAGTCGAAAAATCTCCAAAGAGTGGAAGAAACTTCAGGTCTGCCGAGCTCTTTACATCTAGTACCACTCATCGTTTCTAAGGACGATAACATGGATGAAAGTGGTTCGGAAAATTGGAGTTTAGTTGAATGTTATGATGTTTCAGAATCAGGAGCTTTGGTTGCATTCAACAAGGACGTTCTTTTTGAAGAAATTCAATAAATGCTCTAAATTGAAATATTTTCGAATAAATAATTGAAATGTTCAGTATTTTTGGTATTGTTATTATGATTTTAAGAACAATTTGAACACTGTAGTTTTGATATAATTATATATCCTCAAATGAGATATGTTTGACACTCTGTCGATTATACAGGATGTTTTGAAGAGAGAGACTTTTTCTTCATCAGAATGAACCATTTCACCAAATATCGCCTCTCATATCAATTGCCAAATAACAAAGTTCAAAAATTTACGTATAGACTTGATTCAGACGGACAATTTTTTTCGCGGAGAATATAAGAAATCTTCATCTGGCATTCGAGATAAAAGCAAATATAGCAACTATGGCAACAGTAAAAGAAGTTAGGTAGGTACTGCTTTTTGAAATTTGAGGAGAAATGTTGTTTTTATTGAATATCTCCCATATGGAAAAATTCAGAAGAATTAAATTTTACAGTCAGATATTCTCACTTTTGGATAGTTTTCACGTTCCGATTTTTCATTGTGATTTGGAGGAAAATCAACCCCTATTGTATTTTGCATCAGAATTTTTAATGGTTCAACAATGTTCAATTCAAATTTATTCAAGAAGGCAAATTCCATGTGTAGCTAATTTGTATAATGGCTTATTCTTCTGAAACTGTTAGTTAGAAGAACAAAAAAAATATTTCTTAGACTATTTACATGAATTCACAAACGATATAATCTGTTAAAAAATTAAGTAGGCTGCGGTCAAATGTATTGATATTAATTAATATCAAGAAGCCTGGTGTCGAATAAAGTATTAATGCGAAATATTTTTTCTGTTAAAATTTCTATAATGTCCATGTCGCAAGGGGTTACCCCAATTCCAAAGGGCAATAACTATTATTAATAGACCCCCCTTCATTTTCGTTGAAGTTTCTACTTCTAAATGCTTTTGCATCAATTTAGGAACAGCTACATAATGAATATCAGTAGAATATCTCAACCGGTATTGAAAATATTGACAAATTTCGGTTTCATTACCTACTTGAAATTTTGATATGTATGAATATATTTGATTACTTACTTACAATTTTGATTTCCATGAATTTACGGACCTATGGTTACAACCACTTCTCGTTTTAGAATCAGTTAAAGAATTACTCCCTAAGGTTTGTGCACTTACTGTTCATCTTATTTTAAAACTTCACCTTTCATGAAGTTGCTATTGCTTTAAAAACCAAATTAGTTGAACCATCTAAAAGGTTAAATTTCAATGGCAAATTTCTTCTCCCAAATAATTTAGGTAATCGCTTCATAAAATTCAGACAAGCTCTTAGGAATCATCCTGTATATAAGGGTAGACATTTTTATAGGTGATGAGATTGATATTCACGTCCAATTTCATATCTCTATGCAATCTATGCTGAATAAATCCTCAGTAACGATTTTTCTACAATTTCCGCTCTTAATTTAAAGGCTATCCAAATCAACGTAGAAAATAAATGTCCTATTTGAATGGAGTAAACCACACATTCGTGTTCCCGTCCTGTTCTCGCTCAAGTTGTCACTTGTTTGCTATCCAGATTTGTTTGCGGTTTTTCAGATTGAATTGCCTGTTCCGTGATTCAATCAATATTTGAAGAACCACTTTGACTCGACCAAATTATTCAGGGCTTTTTGAGGGTATAGCAAAAATACCTAATTGATTACATAATACATGGGATATTTTATTGAAAACTTTCAAAAACATGAACTATGAACGTTGGCAGAAAGAATTTGTACCAACTGAAATTTCCACTATCTTATTCGTACTTTGTGAACCTAGCGTATTGACTACAAAAAATACGGGCTTGCCAATTAGAGATATCATTTTGAATAGACCGCTATTTTTGCAGCGGTCATTTTCTGACAGTTGACAGCTGAAAACTATGTCAATAATAAAAATTCTTGAGAAGCCTGCTACTGAACTCACCCAAGGCTGCTCGAGTTCCAATATTTTTTCAATATCTCCAACGATATAGATCCGATCGTGTTCAAACTTGGAACTTGGCTGTTAAATCAGGTCTTGAAGGCTCTCGCAAATTCTGCGATATCGGACGGATAGTTTCGGAGATTCATTTTCAATGATTTTTCTGATACTTCCTGGTGATACAATCGCAGAAATTGGCGCATAGGTATTCTACAACTTATTAGGAATTTTAATTTATAGTTATTGAGGAAATAAAAATAAAATTTCAGATGGGTATAACCCCAAAATGTTTGGCCGATTATGATGCTTATTAACGAACTCAACTGTCGCATTCGAATGGGCAACCTACCCTGAAAATTGCAATTTCTTTCCGTTCGAAGTTATCGTGGTAACGGTTACCCATACACATACTGAACACGCCCGTTTTCGAATATTCTTTCATTGTCTCCAGCACTCTAAATCTGATCGTTATCAAATTAAGTTCTGAATCATCTCGCAAAATTTGAGCGATATCAGACCGATAGTATTCGATATACAGAATATGTTTTAAATTTTTTTTTTGCGCGTATGTTCTGGGGAACATTGAGTTATCATTTTGCCCAAATGTCTGTAATTTTCAAATTTTTACCGAGAATGGTCTCAAACGACAAGGTTCAACTCACTGATGAAGAATTCAAGGTCAAATTTGATTCTGTCCGGCCGGCTGGCCGTCCGGCAGGCCATTGTCACGATAACTTGAGTACGGAAAGAAATAGCGACTTGAAACTTTCAGGTCAGGTGACGCATCCCAATACGACAGACAGGTTCGTTAATGGGCATAATCGGCCTAACGGTTTCCGAGTAATAATTTTGTTTTCAATCATTACTAATCTGATCGAATCGAAACTTGGTGGGTAGAATACAAGAATACAAACTTAAGGACGTTTTTTTTGTGAGAATCGTATCGCTTGAAAATTTTAAAGTACTTATCAAAAAATATTATTTATGTCACTATAACCTGAGAACGGAAAGAGATAGCGAATTGAAATTCTCTGGATGCGACATTTGAGCTTGTTTATAAGCATAATCGGCCAAACAGTTTTGGGCTTATACCCATCTGAAATTTGGTTGTTATTTCCTCAATAACTCAAAAAATTCGAAACCGATCCAATTCAAACATGGTTATAAGTTGTAGACTTCCAACGCGAAAATTCATGCGAAATTTCGTGAGGATCGTACCACTAGAAATTTTTTTTAAAATCATTGAAAATCATCGAAAACAATTCTATATATTAGAAACTGTTCTTCCGACATGGCTGAAATTTTGCGAGAGCCTTCTGAACCTAACTCTAATATCAAGTTCCAAGTTTGAACACGATCGGATATATTGTTGGAGATCCGAGCAGCCTTATGAGGGTTCCGTAGCTGGGAGGGACTTGCAATTTTCAGGGTAACTTACGCATCCGAATAGGACGGTTAAGTTCGTTTCTGAGCATATTCGGTCTAACAGTTTCGGAGTTATACCCACCTGGAATATTATTTCCTCGATAAAACTTTGTAACTAGTTGTAGACCTTTGAATGAAACCAATATCAGGACCGGAATATTATTTTTCTTCCATGTTAATTTCTTGTTAGAATAATATATAATAATTATCAAAAATTTGAGCTGACATTCGAAATGTATGGAAAAAACCCTACAGGAACTTGTTAAGGAAGTTTTTGGCGCTGTCTTAGTTATCATTTTCAATCTTTTCACTCAAGTAATTAATTTTCGGATAAAGTCTAAAATGGGTTAAAATAAAGAATATGCACGAAAACAACACATAAATATTGATATCCTCTTTAATTATTTCGTTGTAAAATTTTATAAAATATTCTCATAATCCAAAACAACTGAAGAATAAATTCGTACCAGGACCGGAATTAGTCTTTTTGGCGCTCTTGATCCTCGGAACAGAGTGCTTTACAATTTGCCCAAATATCTGTAATTTTAAAATTTTTGGAGGAAAATGGTCTTAAACGATTTGGTTCGACTCACTGATCAAGAATTCTGTCCTGCCAGCCGTAGACACGATAACTCTCGAACGGAATGAACTAGACAGTTGAAATTGACAGAGTAGGTTTGGTAGATAAACATCTCGGTTAAGTTCGTTATTGGGCAAAATCGACCCCTGTTGGTTTCGGAGTAATGAAGAAATTTTTTTTTTACATTACAAATTTCAAATTCAATTTTTTTTCAAGATGCAGTTCCATCATAAGAATCCATTGATATCATTTTTAACTGTGACAAGTAATAGTTTCGGAGATATGGTTTTTCAAAATTTCAATATGCAGTTCTCATAATAATCCATTAATATCATTCCTAACTCTGAGAAACCAATACTTTCAGAGATATGCTTTGTCAGAGTTTGAACAAGAGCGCTAAAGTTCCTGTCCACAGGGCTTTCCCACTTTTTGGCGCTCTAGTTCCTCGGAACTGAGTGCTTATCAATTTGCCCAAATGTCTGTAATTTTCGAATTTTTCGATGAAAATGGTCTTAAACGATTTGGTTCGACTCACTGATCAAGAATCCGTGGTCGAAATTCATTCTATCCAGCCGTCCGGTCCGGCTGGCCGTAGGCACGATAACTCTCGAACGGAATGAGCTAGACAGTTGAAATTTTCAGAGTAGGTTTGGGAGATAAATATCTCGGATAAGTTCGTTATTGGGCAAAATCGGACAGATAGTTTCGGAGTAACAAAAAAAAAATTTTTTTTTACAATGCAAATTCCAAATTAAATTTTTTTCAGTAAGCAGTTTTAATATAAGAATCCAATGATATCATTTTTAACTCTAACAGGCCAATACTTTCGGAGATATGATTTTTCAAAATTTCAATAATAAATCGTATTTCAACGTTGTCACACAATGATATAATTATTCTATGTATGAATTGTCATAATGTCAATTTATTTTCCTGAGACATGTCATTATCTAATCAATCGAAGAATTGTGAGCGAAGTGAGAAAAATCTCAGTTGTTTGCTCCGAAATTAGTTTTTCTCAGAAAATTCTTACATTTCGGAACGGAACATGAAGTAAGAGATCTGAGAGTAGTGAGACTGCTTTTCATCCATAGACATAGATATAACTCTCGAACGGAATGAGCTAGGTAGTTGAAATTTTCAGAGTAGGTTAGGGAGCTGAATATCTCGTTTAAGTTCGTTATAGGGCAAAAATGGCCAGATTTAATTTGATTTCTTCCATGGTGCAGTGCTCATTCTAATGATTGCTCATTTAATCTTGATAAATAAACTATCATTTGAATTGAACTTCCTTTATGATGCAGTTCTATCATATGAATACATTGATATAATTCCCAACTCTGAGAAACCAATACTTTCGGAGATATAATTTGTCTGTTTGAACTAGAGCGCCAGAAAGCTCCTGTCCACAGGGCTTGAACCCATTTTTTATGATAAGTTCTTGTAACAATAACTGACCTAGTATCACAATTATCAATAATCTGTTCACAGATCCAAAATGTACTAAAACAATCGTAAAGGATCTTGTTAAATATGGACTGGATTGAATTAATTTCTTGGGTGGAAAAAATGAGAATTATAATTTATTACGAAATGTCTGAAATGATGCCAGAAACTTTTTTAACAAGTTCCTGTATGCTTTTTTTCATAGGTTCCGAATCTGAGGTCAGATTTTCGATAGATGTTATACAGGGTGAGTTATTCTTACAAGAACTTAACATGTAAGAATAATAATATTCCGGTTATGCTATTGGTCCCCTTCAAAGTGCTACTCGTTAAGGCCTTCTTGGTACAATTCATATACCAAATTTAAGCCGAATCGGTTGATCCCGGTACTTAATTTGGCAGATTCAATTTTTTGTGTAAATTCTCAAATATCTCTGTATGTCAGTATCAAAGCGGTTTTGGTCCCTATAACCCCATAAGTTTTGTCGATTTCATCTCCGGATCATATATCATATATCATATCATATCATATCATATATCATACATATCATATATTAGCAAAAATTATTGGAATATGAACATTTTGAATTTATAACAAAAATTCTAGATACCTATCAAAAAATATACAGTTTGAAAAAAGCTTTCCTGATTTCCAGAAATGTTCCCATTTGCTCTGTGGCAATTTCAAGAAAATATTATGTACTCAAATTCAGGCCATAATAATATCATTCAAATCTGCATATTTCACAGAATTCTCGAGATTCTTTCGCCCATAGAATTAGGTAGAGACATCCGCAATAAAGTAAGTGTCCTGAGAGAAATAAATACTGTATTGTTTCCATGTAAGTTTAAATCACTCAACACACATAATGCCGGGCACAAATCTACCCGAAAGTTGCAGAGGAACACTATATCAAGGTGAGTCTTCCGGCGATACTCAAGACAAATGGCCATTCTTTTTACCTTCATATGTTAATTTATAACTAATGTAGGTATACCTCCATCAGAAGTGTCATCGTAAATTACTTCCAAACTTCAGAGTGAGTCTCCCTTTCAAATACTGAATCTGAAAGGTTGAGGTAGATTGTCGGAGTTGCGAGGAACCGTATTATTGATTCATAATAAATTCCGTTGAATCAGATTGTGTGCTTGACTTGTGCTCAATATTTCGAGTACAGGGTGTTTCGTGAGATAAACCTCTAGGGCGGCATCAGAAAAGTTTTCAGATCTATCCCTGTTGATCAGTTTGATCAATTATGTTAACAAGTTTTTCTGACACATGATGAACAGTTAACAAGAACTGGGTATTCATGATAGTGATGCAAAAAATGGAATCTGCAACGAAGTAATTTAACTTTAGAACAGATTAATCAAGTGATAGATCTTCTTCGAGCTGAGCATTAGACAAATCTATGCAAAATTACAAAAGGATGCTTCACGAAGTATTGTAGGTGTCTACTCCATCCCTTGCCGCTTCTCGTTCCCCCCGATAGATGGCGCAATCGTGTACGCTAGACCCACAAGAGCGACCGCAGTGGTTATGACCCCGCCGTATCTTTAAGCTTCAACACTCCGAGTAGATCTGTCTTTAAGTGTAGTGTAGAACACAGAAACACTTACTGGATTCAATATCGCATAATTATATGAAATCTTTATCACATGATGCTCGAAATTCAATGAAATTGTCTGAGAAATCTTATTTACTCACTGAAGTCTAAAATGGTTTTGAATTATCCTTATGCTTCATTTTCGAAAAAAACTATACCTGAATATTAAAACTGTAACTGACTCCAAATTTATTTTCATTGAATATCCTTTATATGATTATCCTCTTCGACCATTTTCACATTCCTTACATATTTTAATTCGCATCATATAAATGAATATAATATCAATAGCTACCTAACAATTATTTTAACCTCTACTCTACTGAATCGAGATAAACAATCTTCTGTAATTCTGTCTATGCCAGTGACGACCTCGTAAAGACACAGTATAATAATATTTTATTATACTGTGGCGGAATCAGGCTCAGAAATGTAATATGAATTAGAATATTAAGTTATCCACAGTAGACATCTTGGTTTAACCTTAGAATATAACGCCCGCTTCTATTTATTTTTATTGTTTGGAATTTCTCGTAAGAATAAAAGGGATGAATAGGTGGAATGATACTCAGAGCTCATATTTCCCTTATGCATACTAATATACTACAAACCTATAAGATAGAACTATGTAGTTCTATCTCAATAATTTGAAGTGACGTGAGTTATATCTGTTGAAAATTAAGTTGATGAAATTATGTTCCATATATTAGAGAAATCCTTAGAATGATTGTTGTGCAGAATCGAAGCAGTATGAAAATAAATGTTTAGATGGCATGGATAACAGATGAAATATAAGTTTTCTATTCACTATTAGGGATAGATAGATGACTACAGATCATGGTAAGCCTATTCATCTATTTCCCAAAAGATAACTACCCTGCGAAATATTTGAATAAGTTCTTATTAACTTAAGGCTGGTTTATGCTGGCTGGTAACTTTAACTTAACCCTTGACTTAAAAATTGAAACATAGATTTCTAGGAATATTATTTATACTGAGACTAAAGAATCCGTTTACTTATTAATAATAATAATAATTAATAAGTTAACGGATTCTTTAGTCTGATTATAAGCCATAACACTAAAAATCTATGTCCATATATATTATATATATATATATAGGATTAAGTTAAAGTTACCAGCCAGCATAAACCAACCCCTATCCCGTTTTAAGATGGTAATTATAATAACCAATCAATTTGGAACAAGCGAGATTGAATTGAATTTCTATAAGTGTCAACTTTGAAATTAATATTCAGTCTATGCCTTCATTCGAGCACATCATCTATGATTGTTTTCCAGGTTCGGATTGATAAAAGTAGGTAAATTTCTATAATTTTTTTCATATTTTATGACATTCAATGGAGAAAATCTCGAAAACGGTACGTTTTAGGAGAAATAATGGAGAATAATTAAATTTTTTTCATCATATTTCAAAAATGACTCAAGATAACCTTCATCTGCTTTCATTATGCCAATTTCTCATAGTTTTAGGAATTCGCGAGTCAATAACGAAGAAACCAGTAAAATTAGGGAAAAACTGTTAATTGGAGATTATGTGCCATAGTCTTAGAAAACTTCATACCAACATTCAATCAATTCTGAATAACCATGTCAAAGTTACAAAAGAAAAACTGATTTTTTTTCAAATTTCAACAGCCTGTATCTTTTTCTTGTGTCGAATCTGGAAAAATGGTAAATGAAAAAAGTGTTTTATTTGATGAGAGGAATCTATGGTTGAATTTAATGTACAACTTAAAGACACACCCTGTATATAAAGAAAGGAAAAATAGAGCTATTTTCCAATTTATCTGTATTTGTCCTTGTGAAAGTTGTAAACATTATACTTTTTCCGGCAAATACAGATTGATTGACAAATCAATGTCAACGAGTATAATAGGACGGTTTCGTAGGCGTTTCATGGATATGAAGAAACTCTCAAATAATCCAGCCCGTGGACGTTGTACAACAGCAGTAACACAAAGAAATTTTTCATTTTAACCTCAATACTGGCAATAAGTTCCCAAGATATTTATTTTTTCTTGAAAAAAAAATGTTTCCTTGTAGTGATATGATTTTCATCAACTTAGATATGAACCTTGAAATCTTCACCTACATACAAAATTTCATCTCTATCCGGCTTTCGCTTTGGAAAATTTTTGTAAAATAAAATTTCAAATTGGAATATCCTCGGAACAAATTTTGCCCATTCATGAATTCGACCGGTACATTTTGACAGCGAATGCTTTTGTGTTTACCATCGAATTTGACTCCGGGTTCTTGACGTCAAATAGAATCTTTTGGGACCATTAATTATTATGTGTTCAAAACTACAGACATTTGGGCCAAATCATTTGAATAACAACTATGAAATTAAGCTCAAGCACAACTGCAGAGCACCAACTCAACCTTTCTCAATAGATGCATAGAATACATGGTGAAGACACTCTTTGACATATTTTCGGCCGATTTGCGGTCCAAATACTGTCAAAATACAAGGATTTTGTTTTACTTCAATTTTCGCCGATAGATGCCGGCAGTAGAAATTTTATGGACAAAATTACCGACATGTCAAATTAAATTTGAATCTTTGCTTATTCCAGTTTCTTGTGGAAAGTCGTTTGCCGCGCCGAAAGTAAGTCAAATGTTTGCTGTGTGAACTCTGAACGAGTATCCAGAACCATTTTAATCAAATACTATTTTCATTTCGAAAATACTTCGTTTTTATGCGAATATATTTTTTTAACAATTGTATATTCTTACCGGATCAGGGGCAGATTTCTAGTATCAAGATAGTTATTAATTTTAATATTAATAATATTGAAAGATCGCTGATACCGTTAATTGTTAATAAATCAATATAGGAGAACGTAAGACTTGTTGATTTACTATAATCTTGCCGGTTGATGAACATAAACTGTTTTAACAGTTGAAATTAAGATATTACTCTATTGATTAATAATTATATTCATTATACAATTCAGTTATATATTGAGAAGAAATGAAATGCCATGTTATGAAAACTAACAATATTATTTGTGAACGATGAAAGGACTAGCAGAGAACAAAGTTCAGAGCAACCACACAGTGTGATTTCATCAATTTGAATAGCTTTCCTAAGGCGTCATTCTTTTTGGCGCTCTTATACTATAATATTATTTGTTTCAAGGATATTGTTAAACGACAAGAATGGCAACTGGCTTGTGCTAGAGGTAGGGTATCGAAAATTAGAACATTTGTTTGTTCAAAATATTTTTCTAGCGAATATATGTATATTGAATAAAAGATTGAAACGTAGTACACTACCCTCTATTTGGTTAGTTTATCAATTTAATGAATCATTTTTCGATATTTCATCAG
The DNA here is from genome assembly GCA_937662695.2 of Halyzia sedecimguttata. Taxonomy (NCBI): domain Eukaryota; kingdom Metazoa; phylum Arthropoda; class Insecta; order Coleoptera; family Coccinellidae; genus Halyzia; species Halyzia sedecimguttata. The sequence continues at coordinate 101,418,186 of OW569414.2, forward strand.
TATATACTTAGTTCTGAATAATAGCTATCGAATTAAATATCTATATTCAGCAATCTAATTGCTGAGAACATGAAAAGTTGTCAAGGGGTATTGGGTGACTGAAAAAATGCTGTATACATGAGAATGTTTTGATGAAATTTCAAATTATACATATAATATCATAAGTAAAATGCTCAATTTAAAAGAGCCTTACATGATAAAGGAATTACTACATTTGAATAATAATATGATATCGAAAGATATTGTATGTAGAGGTATTACAGAAAATTCTGAATCATTCAATGTATTTCAAAATACATAAATTAAATGCTTGTACTCTAATGACGTTGGATGTGATCTTTCGTAATGGAAAAATAATGATTTCACAGATTTCTTCATTTACAGTTCCATTCAAAATGTTCCAAAGAAACTCCTTTACTGATAAATCCCTTATTTGACCTCATTATGTCTTGGCAAGATGAAATTTCTGTTCCAAACCAATGTGGTTTACATATTATCTCCGAACAGATATCTGATTAATCAAAAAATGGATTGATTTTTCAATAAACTGCTTCATTATATTCTTTTAATTTGAATTTACGAACTAGCAACGGTGAAAAGTGAACTTTGTCGCTTGTCAGTTTTCATTTATTCGCTTGTCAGAATCTTCGAAATCGACCCTAGCGGCACCATCGTTAATAAAGTGAAGTAGTACATAAAGTACGTGATTTGACAGTTCTTGGTCCGTTTGTCGGCCGAAAATTTTAGAAGGAATTAGTAGGGAGTGTCCACACCTTGTTATTCTATGCATCTTGCTTTCTCAAATATCCCAATTCGAGGTATTCACCTATTTCGTTCATAAATATACTGTTATCTATAAAAACACTGGCTGTTGACATATGAACATAAATTCTGCAGAACAACCTTGAAGATTGCCCATAACCATCAGCTACATATTTTAAAAATCAATTCAGCCCAGTAGATATCGCAAATATGGTATGTTGCCTTGAATTTTACCGTAATGTCATCCACAGATCTTTTTAGTAAAGTGATTTGAACTCATTTCGAATGATCCTCATTAAATACTTGATATGGCTCATTATTACAGAAGTTTCCAATATTTATCTAAAGGATATTCATCACAACTTTTCAATTAAAATAAAATAAATAAATTATGTCATCATGACATAAGTCGTAATTTGTCCGGCGCATTTTTTCATTCTTTTATACAATATAAAGTAAAATATATATCTATGGGAGATGATAGCCCTTCTTAAGGGCCCTGTAGCGGGCTTCGAAGTTCGAACATCTGAAGTTCTGAATAATCATCGCTTGGACTTGGACCGGTCAGACCTGGTTTTGAAAGAGACCCTCCTGGCCTTACGAGCAACATTTTCATTTTTGAATTCAAATATTGAAGGGATTTCAGGAATGAATATCTTCGAAAACTAGCGGAGGCGAATCTTCTCCACGAGATCCCATTCGCCTACAGAGAAGTATTTTTGTGAGAGGAGACTTTTGAAAGGTTATGTATTATTTTTAATTTGTTCGTTTCCTCCTCTTGTCTTTTCATTTTTCAGTTTCTCCGTTTTTTGACGAGGGAATCCACATTGAAGAAATATATCCCCATCAATATTTTTAAATTTCAGCAAATTTTGTAAACAATAGTTACAAATCACCACACTCACGGGGAGAAAGGGTTTTTTGCTGAGGTTTTTCCCTAAGCTCTTGTATCATACATCGAATTGTATGGTACCCCGTTACACCAACCTCTGCTAACACATATACACTATACAGCTCTCAGTCAAAAGAATATATATATATAATTAAAATTGAAATAGGATTGATGAAGATTTATGAATATGATCTTTCCAAGATGAAGAAAATCGTACAAATAACCATAAATATTATGAGGAAACATTTTTTTCCTAATTACTTATGGTATAGGCTTTTCTGTTATGAAATCATATGTTCCCTCTAACCGCCCAGTATACAGGGTGGGCCATGGTCGATGGTACCCTGGACTTCTACGGAGAAGGGACGTACGATTTTATTGAAAATCTGGTTTCTTGGCTAGGAACCATTGCTCCATCGATCTAGAATATTTTCAGAGCTGTGGTGTTGCCGCTCTTATTAAAAAGTACTAACAATTTTGATATTTCAATTGGAGCCCCCTGCATAATATTGCTTCTTTCAATTCACCATAGCCTCCTGATTATTTCAGTTTCAACTCGCTCATCCCTATCTCTAGCAGTTTTCGAGTAATTGATTTACTTCTTTTTTTGGGCGTATGTTCTAGGGGAACATCGTCCTATCATTTCGTCCAAATGTCTGTAATTTTCGAATTTCGAGCTGAAAATTGGCTAATAGACTAATTTGGACTCCCTGATTACGAATCCGGTGTCAGATTTTTGGGTGCCGTATGGCCGGCCGGCCGGCCGGCCGTAGGCACGATAACAGGAGCACCGAAGGTCCTATCGACTTCAAACTTTCAGGGTAGGTTTCTGATCAAAATGCGACGGTTAAGTTCGTTAACGAGCAAAATCGGCCGGACGGTTTAGGAGTTATAGACATTTAAAATTTTGAGGTTATTTCCCTGATATTTCAGGAACTAAAGAAGATGTTGAATCGAAACTTGGTAGTCAGTTCGAGGATATAAACGCGCAACTTTTGGCAAAATTCTGTTATGATCAAAATGTTGGTAATTTTTAAAAAAATATTTCTTTTAATTTTTTCGAAAAAAAAATTTTTTTTTCGTGAACTATTCATCAGATTGCAACAAAAACTTGTACTAACGTCAATTCTAGTATTTTGCAACATTGTGCAAAATTTTGGCTCTATACGATTTCAATTTCTGGAGATATAAGACAAAATGTGTCAAATTTCCTGGGTCTCTCTCAGTATTTTCATCGATTATTCTATGAACTCTTTGAATTCCACCGAAAACAAATTCAAAGACATAAACATAAAGAATCAAGTCATAGTTTAGACGTCGAAAGAAGGACGATGTTGATCGACTTGAAAAGGTACCTATTTCAAGAAATGCAATAATGAAATGCTTAATTTTTTTTATGGTCACAGAAAATCGTCACAAGAATCTATTTACCTCATTTGACGGCTGTTTGTCAAATCAATTAATTCCAATAATCGATGTCAGATTTCCTACATACCAAGTTCAAACACATTTTATTATATGGAAAACACTTATTATGATCACGTTCCACAGGAATTGATACTAAATAGAAGCTAGATGAAGATTATTGTAATGGAAAATTTGTGTTCCAGAATAATATTAAGGTATTCAACATGATACTGGTTTTTTTCTTTACTGGTCAGTACGGGCCACAAGGAACATGCGCCCAAAAGCTCCTGTCCACAGGGCTTGAACCCATTTTTTGTGCAACATATAATTTCAATTACATATTCATTAATCGGTACTCGGAATCCTAAAGAGCTGAAATTTTGGGTATGGAATTCCAATATCCTGTGTATCATTTACGTTTAATGACATACCTTTATAGTCATACAGGGTTGTTCAAAATCCGAGCTTTTTCCAAGAAATACTAAAACAAAAATTAAATGACCTGTGTATCATAAAGATGTATTGAAACAGAATCAACCAAACGATATCACACAAACATACTGCATGATCTTGCTACAATTTGACCGCATTGACCGTGAAGAATAAACAATTTCATCAAAACTTCATTTGTATAATGATTACCTTCCATTTGAATGATTTTTCAATAAAATGTCCGTTAATAAATTCAACTATACTTTACAATCGTTCTATGATATTTCATGGGTAGCTAATACAAAATCTACCTCAATATTCCAATTGCATGGCATGACAACTTGCTTTTAATTCGAACATCTCACAACTTAGGTATAGGATTACGTTATATCGTTTGAAAGGGAATTAAATTCTCTTTCAATAGGTACATCTTATGATATACAGATCATTCCACTTGAAAAAACGCACTTTTATCGATTAAGTATGTCTCGGAAAAGCCTCGGATTTTGAACAACCCTGTATGTCATTATACGTACATGACACGGGGTATTGTTAATCTATGCCCGAAATTTCGGCTTTATAGGATTCCAAGTAACAGAGTAATGAATTATTGAAAGGTTTTTTTCTGGGTTTTCTCTCCCAGAAAAAAACCTTTCAATAAGGAAAATAAACCTTTCAATAATGAGTATACCTCCCACAGTATCCTTTAATGATTACTTAAAGTAATGAATGTTGAAGTGTAGCTATGTTTTGCACAAAAAAGGAAGTAAATCAATTAATTACTCGAAAACCGATAGAGATAGGGATGATGAAGTTGATACTGAATTAAACAGGAGGCTACGGCGGATCGAAAGAAGCAAAAATATATAGGGTATTCCATTTTAAATATCAAAGTTGTAGTACTTTATGATATAAGCGGCAACACCGCTACTCAGTTTCATACATTTTTTGAAGCTATTCGAAAATTCTCCACTTCCAAATGGTATTTATATTCTGATTCTATTTTACTACATATTTGCTGAGGGTTGGTATATTTACGTTATCCGCATAGGTATAGGTATACACAATTCAGGGAAATTCATATTTACATAATGTAGTGGAAAATGTACGAATAAACTACCGAAAAGCCTATAGAACTATGGCTGTGGTAAGCTTAACACGGCTCAGTTTAGTTGAATTTGTCGAGAGCTACAGAAGACTGATGAAGGCCAAGAATCCTGAAACGCGTTAATTTGATTTTTGAACCCTATGCATAAGTATAATAATCATACCAACCCATTTCGAGACCGTATTGTCAGAGTGCAATGGACTTGTTGATTTATTCCGAAGACATGTTCGGTACTGCTGATCTAATCCGAAGAGCATGCAATACTGCAATTGCTACAGCCGCTTCTGTTTTGCAGTTACAGTAGTAACACAGTCCCACTGCTGGTCGCGCAGCGTTGTATTCCTTCCAAACGCGACCAGAGAGCAGGTAAGGGGACGATGTAGGGCCGACGAATTCCAGGATTAGTCTTATAAAGGAGAAATAAAGTTGCTTGCACGAATCCACTGAGCACACAGGGAAAAGGTTTTTCGTATCAAGTACAAAGTCTCTGCCATCAATTATATACCTACTGATGCCGCGGATTGTACCTCCCAAGATGAACAACCCTGATCATGTCCTCGTTCAGGGGGCGAAGCCACTTTCTACTCCACTGATTTACTTGGATTAGGTCGGTTTGAATAACATCAGGAAAACGAGCATCATGGAAAAGTTTGACGTCGTCAGAATTGTGAATAAGAGGATGAAAGTGAAACCGGGAGATCTGAATCGTACGCTAGAAATATAATGGGATCCAAAACAGAACCCTGCGATACACCATGGACAAAGAATCGTCAAGTCTGACCGAGAAACATCCAGCAACAATAATACGAACGTAGCCAAGCCTAACCACCACCTCTCACGCCAAGATGACCTTCGTCCAAATGAATGATCTCAAACGATTAGTTTCGACTCACTGATGAATTTATATTCGTGGAAATATTGGGAATATTATGATTTTTCTTGGAGCTAAGCAGTCTTGGGCGAGTTCAGTACCTGGAGGGGTAGCCACACTGGCTTTAAATTTGAACAAGCGCGACAAAGCTCCTAGTTTTTCTTCCAACTAGTTTTATTTATAGATTGTCATGTACTTCGAGAGATATTCACTAATGGTAATCACACCCCACCACTGAAGAGAACAATTCGAAAACGAACGCATCTTCGAAATCAACAGCATATAAATCCGTTTAATGTTCGGGACGCCTTGCTGCAATTTCCCCCGCCGCATTCATAATCAACGTCAGGAAAAGAACACAAACCTCTAAATTCTTTGTTTGTTTATGTTAAAAAACGAGGAGCATCCTTCTCCTCTCGGCAATTAAATACGATTGGGCATATCTTTGATTCGAAATTGTCAGGTAGCGTGTCATGCGGCCGTTCATCAGTACTTCAAGATGGCGTCCGTGTCTTCCTAAATCATCAACAACCCGTAATCACCGGCCGTAAATACCGGCCTTCGAGCCGCTGATTGATTCGACTGAGCTTTCTTGATAAATCAGAACCTCTCTCGTTCTCATTCATTTGTATTTATGGTAAATGCAGAAGCGGACTCAGGCGGCTGATTTATGGTTGGTGCATATTAGGGCTCGCAATTTTCAAATTGAAAATATTCGATTAGTCGCTTGGTATTTTATTCGAACAATCGAATATTCGAATACCACAATTTATGGACAGAACGGTATTTTTTCACATTCATCGAATCACTGGAGGAGGGGGTCTTTGGGGCTGCAGCCGCCCCCCCCTCCAAAGTTACCAAAATTTTCAATTTTTTCTGAGTTCATCGTCAAACGTCAAATAATACCAAACATTCCTCACTTGGTTGTTCAGTTCAGTCCCCCCCATAACAAAATTCTGGCTGCGCCGCTGCATCAAATAATGGTGCGTATAAACCCTCGAACATTGCCTAGCGGGGTGGCCTTGCGCTTTTTATACGGGGTTGCCTGGCGCGGCAACCCCGTCTACATTGCGCGAGGCCGCCTCGCGAGGCAATGTTCGAGGGTTTGCCGCGTGTGTATACGCAATCCCGTAATCCTTGTTTACATAGAGGATACCTATACAGAGTGAGTCTTTAAGTTGTACATGAATTTTAACCATGGACATGAACCTTTCATCAAATGAAACACCTTATTGCACGCGTGTTCCACAAGGAACAGCGTGCTATCATTCTGTCACAGTGTCTGTTCTTTTCCAATTTTTTGCCGGAAATGGTCTCAAACGATAGTTAGTGGATTGAAATTAGCAGGGTAGTTTTGGAGCGTACCTAAATATCTCAGACAAGTTTCTAAACGGGTGAAATCCACCAAGCGGTTTCGGAGTTATGGGCATTTTCAGTAAAAAAAAAATTCTGAATATTTCCGAAACCTATCAGGCGAACTATCTGCTTCCTCACAGGACACTGTCGCCTCAGGAAGCATTTGATGAGAATAGGTTTATCAGATACTGACGAGTGCAGATTCTGTGGGGAGGAGGAAGAAACTCCTCTTGTTACAGAATGCCTCGCCATTGCAAGTCAGCGAAAGGAATGCTTTGGACAGGAAACTTGTAGGAGTGAAGACGTAATATCCTTGAAGCCTTCCCAGATGTAGAGGTTCATTTATACTCTGGAACTGGAGGGCGAGCTGTAGATGGCGTAATGGTGAGAACAGCTCTGATGGGGGGCACAATAGATCTCAAGGTCGCGGTGCAACGTAACCCCTTATCAATAATAATAATAAAAAATCTGAAATTTAGCACCAAGTTGTGGAATCATAACCTGCGTGCGAAGTTTTGTATTAATAGGATGCCTATGAAATATACAGAAAAAATGTTTGTTTTCACAATAACTCATAATAAAACTGATCCGATTATCTTTAACTCAGTAGTTAGATGCAAAGTTCCAACACTTTTGCAAAATTTCGTGGGAATTGTATGGGTAGAAAAAATTCAAAAAACTTTTAGCAAAATATTCTGCTCGAAATCCAGAAACCAAATATCGGGTTCAATTTTGGCATTTTTGTGACCAATGATGACCTCTTAGGATATTGACTTCACTTTGAAATAAAAAGGCTTGACGTGGGGTCAATCTGCTTTGGCGCGCGTGCTATAGACATGATAGTTCTTCCCCAAGGACATCTCTTAGAACCTACACTTTGTTACTCTATCCTCACGCCAGTCTTGACACAGTACTGTTAATTTTTGAACCGACAGTGGATGATATCCACTATCCTCTGAGTAGGTCTTCGGCTCGCTCTATCCACTGAGCTCATCATTCAATTCAAATCAGCCAACGTGAAGACGCGCGCTAAAGAGTACTGACTTCACATCAGTGCTTTTTATATTTTTTTGGCGCTCTAGTTCCTCGGAACTGAGTGCTTATCAATTTGCCCAAATGTCTGTAATTTTCGAAATTTTCGATGAAAATGGTCTTAAACGATTTGGTTCGACTCACTGATCAAGAATCCGTGGTCGAAATTCATTCTGTCTGGCCGGTCCGGCCGGCCGATCCGGCCGGTCCGGCCAGCCGTAGGCACGATAACTCCCGAACGGAATGAGCTAGAGAGTTGAAATTTTCAGAGTAGGTTTGGGGGATAAATATCTCGGCTAAGTTCGTTATTGGGCAAAATCGGACAGATGGTTTCGGAGAAACTAAAAAAAAATTTTTTTTTTACGGAACAAATTCCAAATTAAATTTTTTTTAATAAAGAGTTTTATCATAAGAATCCACTCATATCATTTTTAACTCTAACAAGCTAATACTTTCGGAGATATGATTTTTCAAAATTTCAATAATAAATCGTATTTCAACGTTGTCATTGATATTGATATCAATGATATTATTCTATGTATGAATATGAATTGTCATAATGTCAAATGATGTTCCTGAGACATTATCAAATCAATCGAAGAATTGTGAGCGAAGTGAGAAAAATCTCAGTTGTTTGCTCCGAAATTAGTTTTTCTCAGAAAATTCTTACATTTCGGAACTGAACATGAAGTAAGAGATCTGAGAGTAGTGAGACTGCTTTTCATCCATAGACATAGATATAACTCTCGAACGGAATGAGGTAGGTAGTTGAAATTTTCAGAGTAGTTTAGGGAGATGAATATCTCGGTTAAGTTCATTATTGGGCAAAATTGCCCAGATTTAATTTGATTTCTTCCATGGTGCAGTTCTCATTCTCATGATTGCTCATTTAATCTTGATAAATAAACTATTATTTGATTTGAATTTCCTTTAGGATGCAGTTCTATCATATGAATACATTGATATAATTCCCAACTCTGAGAAACCAATACTTTCGGAGATATAATTTGTCTGTTTGAACTAGTCATTAACCATTTTTCCAGATTCGGCTCGGGTAAAAAGTTATAAGCGTTTAAATATTTTACATGTGCTAATCAACCCCTGCACTGTTTTTAACTAACCAGTGTCTTCAACAGAGACACACTTACTGGAATCAGTATCGCATAATCATCTGAAAACTTCATCATCTGCTCGACATTCAATGAAATTGTTTGAGAAAACTTATTTACTAACTTAAGTCTTATAAAATGGTTTTTAGTAATACTCTTCCTGAATATTAAAACACTGATTGCAAACTTGATTTTCATCAAATATCGACTATAAAATTATCCACAATATCTTCACCACCTATTTTCAAATTCATTAAATATTTAAATTCGCATCATATGAATGAATTCTGTCATATGAATATCCAACCAACAACAATAATTATTATAACCTCTATCCTATCAGTTTATGTCTTTGACCTATCGATAGCATAGACAGTAGGTTTCACGAAGATAGGTATAATTCACAATTAAACAATTTTTCTATCATATTTTACGAGCAGATTAACCGAAATCGGGTTTCACGAAGCTTTTCGATTTGATCAAAACCCGAGATTCTTAGGTAAGAAAACCTTGATCAAAAACGTCGATTACTCAATCGAAAAAAACAATCCAACAAGTGACAACCTCGTATAGACACAGTATAATAATATTATTATTCTGTGACAGAAATGTAATAATTATTAGAATATTAGGTTAGCCACAAATATATCGTTAGTCTAAACCTTAGACTATAGAAGAGAGAGGACGTATAACATATTCCCCGACATTGAAACCAAATGGGCACCACATGACCACAGATTCAGGCTCCTTTTTCCTGCTGTGCATTTTACAGCCGTAAGCTGCACACCCTACCATTATGTTTAACACAGTTTTATAACAAAATAGTCCATAGACGCTCAGATAAACACAAGAAACACACGTCCACCACATATTTTGTTGTCCACCAAACTGTCAAAGTCTGTCATAGTTTTGGTTTCAGATCGATAGCGTTGCGGAGTACGGCATGCGGTATCCTCTCTCTTCCCGAATCAAAGGTCTAAACATAGATGCATATAATGTTATTCTATCCAACTTGGTCTAAACTCTAACTTTGACGTTAGCGTCTGTTCGTTTATGTTTATTGTTTACATAATTCCGTCGGTTCAGATTAAGAATTTCTCGCCAAGAATAATTGGGATGAATAGGTGGACTGATACTTATAATTGATGTTTAACATTTTTAACACTATATAAGTAGATGGAATTAAATAATTAGAAGTGACGGGAGTTATATCTCTGTAGAAAATCATTAATTGAATGTGTATTCCATATATGACAGAAATCCTTATAATGATTGTGCAGAATCAAAGTGGCAGGAAAATAAATGTTTTGATGATATAGATAACAGATAATTTAATAGTTTTATATTCACTCTTGGCGATAAATAGAGAAAAATTCATAGATTAATACAGATCATGGTAATACTTTTCATCTCTTTCGCAAAAGATAACTATAGCCTGTAATTCAAGTGGTTTGAATAATGATTACCTATTTATATGCTCTAAATTATGATAAATAGTTTGCACAATTTTCAAACAAGCTGAAATTTTAAACATTGATCAAGAAATTGAAATTTGATTACGAGATAATCTTTAGTTATAACTTATTAAGTTATCCCGTTTTAAAATGTTAATATAACCAATTAATTTGGAAACAAGCGAGATTGAACTGCATAAAAATATTATGTAAGATAAGGAGGCTACTAGCAGTGCCTCTTTATTTTATAATTGTCATCATTGAGATCATTTAGCTGTCTATGGCTTTATTCTAGCACAGATTCTTGTGATTCTCTCCAACCAAACCGTAAATCTCTAATATTGCAAGTGGCGGCACCTATTGACTATTAGTTTAAACATGAATTACATCGAAAAGAATTCTAAGATAGTTAACGCGTTTTAATATCCCAAATCAACAGATGACCGAATTGCGCATATTTCGAACATAAAAAATAAGATGAACATTACAAATTAATTTTACGGTTTCCCATCTTTTGTATTCAGAAGCATATTTTGTTCACAAATCAGCCGGAACAGGTACTGATCTATCTGATTATGTTGCATCATATTGAGGAATCCTGAATAGACGTTATGCAAACATTCAACCTTTTTTCTCTAAAATGAAGGTTCTTTTGCAATGTCTAGAAATCAATACATATAATCTTAGCCAATATTCCAGTTTTATTTTTACTGGAGATATTTTGAACCCAATTTGATTAACTTACCAAAGTATATATATTTCCATCATCATATGGATTATCTAAGAGCTATCTACGATAGCTGAGGTTATTTCATATTGGTCATTTTGCATTCAATCATACTTTGTTTGACATGTCTGTTATCTGTAGATGAGATGACAATGATGAGATGACAATGATGAACACAGATCATGAAATGCATAGATATACAGACGTTAAGTTTCGATTACAACATTCTGTGAAATCATAGAGTTACGATTTAATATTGAAAAATCATATCTCCGTAAGTATTAATTTGCTAGAGTTGAAAATGACATCAGCGGAATCTTATGATGAAATTGCATCATAAAAAAATGGGTTCAAGCCCTGTGGACAGGAGCTTTCTGGCGCTCTAGTTCAAACAGACAAATTATATCTCCGAAAGTATTGGTTTCTCTGAGTTGGGAATTATATCAATGTATACATATGATAGAGCTGCATCATGAAGGAAATTCAATTCAAATAATAGTTTATTTATCAAGATTAAATGAGCAATCATGAGAATGAGAACTGCACCATGGAAGAAATCGAATTAAATCTGGCCAATTTTGCCCAATAACGAACTTAACCGAGATATTCATCTCCCTAACCTACTCTGAAAATTTCAACTATCTAGCTCATTCCGTTCGAGAGTTATTGTGGAAAAACATATTTTAAATTTTCAATTTTTTTTTTTTACACTTTGCGGTAATCTGGTCGATACAAACTTCACGAGTATTTCAACCCCAATATTTTTGAAGTTACAATTTTCCCTTCTGTCAAGTTGACATTATGAAAATTCATACAAGGAATAATTATATCAATCTGTGAAATACGATTTACATTGAAATTTTGAAAAATCATATCTCCGAAAGTATTAGCTTGTTAGAGTTAAAAATGATATGAATGGATTCTTATGATAAAACTGCTTATTAAAAATTATTTAATTTGGAATTTGTTAGTGTGAAAAAAAAATTTTTTTTTATTACTCCGAAACCTTCTGTCCGATTTTGCCCAGTAACGAACTTAGCCGAGATATTTATCCCCCAAACCTACTCTGAAAATTTCAACTCTCTAGCTCATTCCGTTCGAGAGTTATCGTGCCTACGGCCGGACCGGCCGGCCGGACCGGCCGGCCGGACCGGCCGGCCGGACGGCCGGACAGAATGAATTTCCACCATGGATTCTTCATCAGTGAGTCGAACCAAATCGTTTAAGACCATTTTCATCGAAAAATTCGAAAATTACAGACATTTGGGCAAATTGATAAGCACTCAGTTCCGAGGAACTAGAGCGCCAAAAAAATTGAATTTGAAATTTGTAATGTAAAAAATTATTTTTTTTTTCGTAACTCCTAAATCATCCTGTCGATTTTGCCCAATAAAGAACTCAACCGAGCTATTATCTCCCAAACCTACTCTGAAAATTTCAACTGTCTAACTCATTCCGTTCGACAGTTATCTTGTCTGCGGCCGGCCGGCCTGACAGAATTGATTTTGACCACGGATTCTTGACCAAAACGTTTAGGACCATTTTCATCAAAAAATTCGAAAATTACAGACGTTTGCGAAAATTGATATGCACTCTGTTCCGAGAAATAAGAGCGCCAATAATGAGGGACACCAATTAAAATAAGGAAGTTGGTAGCTACTACCGGAAGTGATAGAGAACTGTCAATATCATCATATACGTATCATAAAAAAGTAGATCATGGTCGAGAACCTTTGTTGTTGAGTTTTTATGAGCGATATCATATTTACTTTCCCAAATAAGGATAATTGAAATTTAAAAGAATAGCTTACTTATACCAGATATCGACATTAGGTATTTCGAGAAACCACGTGAGTCGTGGATCGATATAAAGAATCCACTTGTTGCAATGCATTCGATTTACTCTAAATATTATACTTATTGGATATCTTCCATCTATGCATCTTGGTCTCAACAAATAAGCAAAAGTCGTCTATAATACCTAATTGTTGAAGATTCATTATTCTACTTTGTTTACGAATGGACAACATAGAATAATCTAATATGTTGCATTGTTGCCATAGTAATCTACAATACAAACTTGACTAGTGCCAACTAGTGTTGAGTTTGTTTGGATAGTGAAATAATGACATTCTGAATTTCAGGAAACTTCTTCGAATGGATTGGAAAATCAGAGTTACAGCAGTGTCTGACAGAGTTTTCCCTGGAATTTCCAACGTAATTGAACAAGGTGAGTTTCCGAAATACAAATCTGAGAATTTTTGTATATCTGCTTCAACTATTTTTCAGGAAATGAGGTTAAATCGAATTTACCGCTACAGATGACGCTCTATTTCAATGTTGTCTATTCTCCTTTCTGGCTGTTGATCATATTAATGTATCTCAACGAAAAGGTGAATAATAGTTTCTTTTTGGCGCTCTTGTTCCTCGGAACAGAGTGCTTATCAATTTGCCCAAATGTCTGTAATTTTCGAATATTTGGCCTGAAATGGTCTTGAACGATTTGGTTTGACTCACTGATCAAGAACCCGTGGTCGGAATCGATTCTGTCCGGCCAGCCGTCCGTCCGGCCGTTAAGACGATAACTCTCGAACGGAATGAGCTAGACAGTTGAAATTTTCAGAGTAGATTTGAGGGATAAATATCTCGGTTAAGTTCGTTATTGGGCATAATCAGTCCATTAGTTTCGGAGTAACGAACAAAAATATTTTTTTTTATATTACAACTTTTGAATTCATTTTTTTTAAGATGCAGTTTCATCATAAGAATCCATTGTTATCATTTTCAACTCTAACAAGCTTATACTTTCGGAGATATGATACTTCAAAGTTTCAATAATACATCGTAAGTTCTATGTATTCTCAGAATGTGAACACAGAATCTGTCTGTGATCACTATTCATAAATGTCATCTTTTCTAGCTATTAGAGATTGTCAATTCGTAGTTGTTATTTTCTCTTGGAAAGCAAGTATTCGATTCTTGAATTTGTGAATATATACAAGACTGTTTTGATGTAGTTTACGGAGGCAATAGGAAAGAAGAACATAATGGAATCATCAAAAGAAATTACTATTCGATTGACCAATGAGGTTAATATTACCTTTTACTTCCTTAAGTAGTGGTAGTGAGACATGTTCCTATATACAGTATTTTCATAATGTTGCTCGTAGACAAATACTGGAATATGTACCTACATTTTTTTGTGTATCAATCATTTTTTCTTGAGTTAAGGTTCATAATAAAGAAAATAATGTGTTAGTGGTATGCACTATTAAATTTCAAATTATGAAAAGAGGATAGTATTTTATTAATATATTTTGAACTATTAAAATAATTTGTTCGTAATTCACTACCTACTCAAATATCAGGAATAAATGGCCAATCTGCTATGATTGTCTCCAGCCTCTTGCTCTAGACATTTCGATGATACTTTCCATTGGTATTTTGAGTTGTGAAAACTATACACCGAGTGTAAGTTGCAACAACCCATTCCACGAGGTGCATCATTGCAGATTGCTCCTTTAATCTTGATAAATAAATTAAGTGACAATTTTTAAAGCATTGAAGCATTGTAGATTGTTTTTTTTTAAAGATAATTTTTTAAGCATTTTTTTTAAATGACACTTTTTTTTAATTTAATTTTTTTCATAGTGCTGTTCTATCAAAGGAATCCATTGAGATAATTCCCAACTCTGAGAAACCAATGCTTTCGGAGATATAATTTGTCTGTTTGAACAAGAGCGCCAAAAAACTCCTGTCCGCAGGGCTTGAATCAATTTTTAAAATTTCGTCTCAATTTTAACATCTGGAGAAATTTATTTTTTTTCATTGAGCTTCTTGTAGTGAAGATGTGAACAATTATTGTATACATCTGTGGAAGTACTGATAGAACTGGTAAAAAAATGAAAAATGAAGCTATTCAATGTTTCGAAAAGTGTTATGAGGAATACGCCAAGAACACCCTCAATGATCTATCCACTGGGAAGGTATTCATTGAAAACTATACCAATTTGTCCAATTCTATTAAAAAATGTATCGCCCTGGAAAGCCTCTTTAAAACATCAACAAAACCTTAGAAATATTGGAAAGCTGAGTTTGAAGAATATTTGCTGTTAGAAAGAGCAAATAGGAATCAAAATATTCTACAGTGGTGGAAAGTGATGGAAAGTTCTTCCTATTCTTTCCAAGATGGCCGATATTTTTAATGGCTACATCCGTACCTGTTGAAAGATTATTTTCCACAGCAGGTATGATCTTGGCAAAAACACGTACATCATTGGAAGATGATGTGATGGGAGCGTGATAATGTTTGAATTCTTGGTCATCAAGTAATTTAAAAGATGAAATTAACAGTGTTTAAAATTAAAAATAATATGTACATACACAAATATTTGTGTACAAAAGCGTAATAAATATAGCTTTACAAAATTACTCATTATTATATACCATTTCGTTTATACGAGTATATTATTAGTTATTTATACAACAAGTGAGGTAAATGAATGTTTATCCATGAGAAGAAAGTTTAACCCACGAGCCCGTAGGGCGAGTGGGTTAATTTCTTCGAGTGAATAAACATTTTTAACTCACGTGTCGTATACAAAATTTTATCCCATTTTGATGAAATTTCAAATACTGAATACTTTTTAGAGGAAATATCAGGTATAATTCAAATTCATAACGAGATTTCCCTTCGATCGATGGTTGCTAGGGCACTATGTAATTAATTGTTTGCAAGTGTCAATGAAAATTATAGAACCGTCAAAGAATTTTTATTTCGAAAAAATGTTGAGCGGTGACGACGAGGTTGTAGTTCCTGAGTGCATTATACAAGAAGCAAATGAGGCAGCAGAAGCAGTAATTCCATTAAAATCAAAAATATTGTACGAAACGCAATATACGGCATTTTGTGCCTGGAGAAATAATAAAAAAGCCAAAGGTGTCAACGAAAAAATAATTTTGGCGTATATTTCCGAACAATCCAAGAAAGTTAAGTCGTCGTCTTTATGGTCCTACTATTCGCAACTTAAGAAAATGTTGGCTCTGAAAGAAAAAATAGACATCGGCAGATTTCACCAAGTCACCGCCTTTTTGAAGCAACATTCCAGGGGATACGTAGTAAAGAAGTCGAAGGTATTCACAAGAGAGGAGTTTGAATACTTTTTAGTGGGGTCACAAAAACCGGAGTTCCTGATGCAGAAATGGATATTCCAGCAGGGCCTGAGAAGTCCTCAAACACATGTGCTATAACGACTGAGCGTGTTTCCTTTGGAGGAGGTGCAGGTTTCCAGTTCCATTTTCAAAATCTTAATAATTGTAATTTTTACTATAATGATAGAAATGACTGTTAATGTAGAATTTTTGATAAATTTTAATAAACATACTTTAAAATGAGTTTTAGGTGCATTGTGTGTGGAAAGAATAATTCCCAGAAAGTGAGTGGTGAACATTTTATTTCACTAGTGAATTAAAAAAATTTTAATTCACTCAGTGGATAAACGTCAACTTACCCTTGTTACCATGGGTTGAATATTGTCGTCTTTAAA
This sequence comes from Halyzia sedecimguttata, assembly GCA_937662695.2. Lineage (NCBI taxonomy): Eukaryota > Metazoa > Arthropoda > Insecta > Coleoptera > Coccinellidae > Halyzia > Halyzia sedecimguttata. The sequence continues at coordinate 101,434,882 of OW569414.2, forward strand.
CGTCAAAATGGGATAAAATTTATTATCGTTATTCAGAATAGGGCGAGTCGAGACGAGACAACTAATAACGATACGAGAACAAGACAACATTTTTTGGTAATTAGCGAGAGCGATCCGAGATTTTTTATACTCTCGTTTCGTGTGAATCCCTACCCTCGGCCAATCGGGCGGAGAGTTGCAATGACGTTCGTCTATATTCGTGGAAAGCAATAATTTCATGAGTGTAGAATTTAAGTACATATATGAATTAATTGCTGAAAAATCAGCACACTGGGTGGTTGAATGTTATAATATGATTATAGTAAAAATCCTAGGTTTTCTGAGAATTCCCATCATAAGAGCTTGTGCTAGTTTGGAAAATCAATTGTGTTCTATGTATAGGCATCTTACTTTGTCCTTGTGAGAGCTTATGCACAGCATTATCATCATTTCCAACCATTTTCACATCATAAATTTTGCAGTTGGAAAATTTCACACATCTCCACAAGTTTGTTATATTAACGATAATCTCCATTGCCATCCTCGTGGAAATATTGAGATTATACCTTGGATATGAAGGAAACCTCAATGATAAGGTCAGTATATTACAGCAATTCCAGATAAGCACGCTGTGAATGTTATGAGGATTTTTTTTTCTGAAGTAGATACTTCACGCTTTAAATACAAGTTTAAATGCTAAACGAAGCTCTAACCATCGAATATTCAAATCTGGATACAATCGGGGAGCTCATATTTTTAATATTTTTTTATGTGCTGTCGAAGCGTAAAGTTTTGTTCTTTTTTGGCGCGCTGTTTGCCTGAACAGAGACCCTATCAATTCGTCCAAATGTGTGTAATTTTCGAATTGTTGGCCGAGAATGGTCTTAGACTATTGTTTTAGACTCACTGATGAAGAATCCGAGGTCAAACTTGATTCTGTCCGGCCAGCCACGATTACGCTCGAATGCAATGAGTAACTGATTTGAAATTTTTAGGGAAGTTAAGGGGTTAGGTGTAGTCAGCTTTTTCAAAAAATATTTTTTTATCCTTTTTTTCTAAAGCATAATATCTCAGAAATATTCTCCGAAAATTTGAAGTAAATCCGACAAATACTTTTCGAGTTATTCGATAATTAGCAAAGGGCTCTCGGGCGCCCTAAGCGAGAGCAGGTAGCTTAGAGCAGGTAGCTAGCAGTTAGCGCGCTAACGACAACACTCCAGAAGGTAGAATGCTACAAGACTAAGAGCTAAGCAGCCTTGGGCAAGTTCAGTACCTGGAGGCCTGAACTATCTGGCCAGAAGTATGAAAAAGCGCCCCAAAGCTCCTGGCCACAGTGCTTTTCCAACTTGTTTTATGAATGGCATTAATTTTCTCGGTCAAAAAATGACAGACAAATCTTAATATAATAATACAGCGGCTCAAAAAGAATTCTTTATTGGAGAACCCAGTATCTAGTTAAAATTCAGATGTTTGAGCAAATGATAGTGAAAAGAAAACTTATCATTTTCAATATATTTAATGAGTAAGTGTAAAGCGTCTTTACTGAATCTCAAAACGCCTTCTTCATACCTACTTACAAAACTTACTGAAATTTAAACAAAATTTCGGATTATACCTATAATATTATTAGGGGACCGGACAGACATTGTCCTATACTCGAACGTTGGATTGCTATCAGCTGGATCAGCAAACCTTTTTTTCAATATTCATTTTATGATATACTTGAAATATCATGTAAGGGTGACATTTCACTATTTTCGTTTCGACATTTTCATTGTGCGATTTGCTTTCGCCCGAAGAAGAAGTGACTCCGATTTCTTGGTATCCTAAGCTGATCAATTCTTGTCTCATATCCAAACGATTTTTGGTGCTTGAAATTGGCTCATTTGGCAGAAGAGCCTGTACGTTTCGTGTGATTGGTGGTGAGTATAATAATCTGGTTGCAGATGACATAAATAAAAGTAACTTCCTTAAGTTAATAACTATGTGAAATACTCACTTCAATACTGCATCTAAGAAATCCCCTCAATGTATAGTTTTTAATTTCATTTCAAAACCATTCACACATTAATTTCACTTTAATATAATTTGTCTTATACTTTATTTTACAAACAGCTTTAATACTAACTGAACTTAAAATTAATATCGAAAGTGACATATCCAGGTAACTGAGATCTGAGAAGAGTCGATGTTCTAATACATGTGCCAGCGCATCCGCTATTTCATACTGAAAAACAATACAAATATTCTATAACCTAATGCGGGGCCACCTACTGACTCCGATTGTGACTCTAAACCATCTGGGGACCCACTCAAATAACCACAAACAATTTCATCAAAATCAGTCGCGTGGTTTAAGAGGAGTTCAACGACATACACATTTACAGTAGAATTGTATATACAGGGTGAGTCTTTGACTACTGCATTAATTTTAACCAAAGAATCCTCTCATCAAATGAAACACATTTTTCATTTAACATTTTTCCAAATTCAGCTCAGGTAAAAAGATACAGGCTGTTGAAATTTTGAAAAAAAATCAGTTTTTATTTTGTAGCTTTGACATCCTTTTTTCGAATAAAATGAATGTAGGCGTAAAGTTTCCTATAACTATGATACATATTTTCCAAATATTAGTTATTTTCTACTTCTCCTGGTTTTCTAGTTATGGACTCGTGGATTCATAAAACTAAACGAAATTAGCATAAAGAAAGCATATAAAGTTTTTCTTGAGTCATTTCAAGAATATTCCATCGTTTTAGAACATCATATTATTCTTCATCATTTCTCCTTAAACGCACCGTTTTCGAGATATTCTTCATTGAATGTTTTAAAATGGAAAACTCCAGAAATTTCACTACTTTTATGGATCCGTCCCTGAGCGTTGGAATCCTGAATCAAGCTGTAAACCACGTTACCATGCCTTATTCTCGTCCGCCAACAATGTCATCGATAATTTATATGCGGGAGTGTATTAGCACATTGTGAAACCTTTAAACGCTTGTAACTTTTTACCTGAGCCGAATCTGGAAAAATGACAAATGAAAAAAGTGTTTCATTTGATGAGAGGAATCTTTGGTTAAAATTAATGCAGTGGTCAAAGACTCACCCTGTATATAAGGTATTCGAAACAATTGTCGTAGAAAAAGACAACTAAGTAAGCACTTGCAACGTTGAGGGCACTCCGCTTCGCGTTGTGCGTTCTTGAATGATACACTTGTATCATAAAATACTATTCAGTTTAGAAAGAATCACACTCGATAAAGGCTTCAAACTATATTAAACCATTATGGAACAGAAAATCTTGTAATATCCTTCACAAACTTATATTTTCGATATCCTTTATGCCCCGAGAAAATGAATTCTGTGAATGACAAATTAAAATTATATCAACTGATAAACAACCCTAATATTTTTTGAAACTGCTGTTCCAGGTTCCTGAATTGGCTGGTTTTTGGATGCTTTCCATATTGCTCCAGTTTCCTGTTCAGGGTATATTACTTTTCACGCCTCATTTGGACTTCGAAGTTTTGGAAGTAATTTCCCAATCGCTGATGTTCACAATGTTGGTAACAGAAATAATTTCAGGATACGCAGCTCTCAAGTTCACAGCAGCTCAGCAGGCCATTTATTTCAGAATTATGAAGTTAAGTGGAGACATTTCAATGGCGGATATTCACGAGAAATATAGAATAGATTGAGAAAATTGTTTGATTTGAAATTGTGATTTAATTGAATTAAAAAAATTGAAATCACCTTTATTAATATATTATTCAACACCGAGTTTTAAGATATTCTGTGAGTGCTCCCCATTTTGAAATAGTTCAAATGTAGAACCTGAAGAAGCCACAGTGTGGTGAATCAATTTTTGATATTGAATAAAGAAGTTTGTGAACATTAAGTTTTTGAGCATTCCAATAATAACAAATAATGAATTTTTGCGATCGTGTTCAAATTTTGAACTTGGCTGTAAAATCAGGTCCTGAAGGCGATATCGGGCGGATAGTTAGTTTCTCAGGTACAGAATTTTGCAATTATTTTTGGCGCTCTAGTTCCTCGGAACTGAGTGCTTATCAATTTGCCCAAATGTCTGTAATTTTCGAATTTTTCGATGAAAATGGTCTTAAACGATTTGGTTCGACTCACTGATCAAGAATCCGTGGTCGAAATTCATTCTGTCCGGCCGTCCGGCCGTCCGGCCGGCCGTAGGCACGATAACTCTCGAACGGAATGAGCTAGACAGTTGAAATGTTCAGAGTAGGTTTGGTAGATAAATATCTCGGCTAAGTTCGTTATTGGGCAAAATCGGACAGATGGTTTCGGAGTAACAAAAAAAAAAAAATTTCTTTTCAAGGCAAATTCCAAATTAAATTTTTACAATAAGCTGTTTTACCATAAGAATCCAATGATATCATTTTTAACTCTAACAAGCTAATACTTTCGGAGATATGATTTTTCAAAATTTCAATAATAAATCGTATTTCAACGTTGTCACAGAATGATATTATTCTATGTATGAATTGTCATAATGTCAAATGATGTTCCTGAGACATGACATTATCTAATCAATCGAAGAATTGTGAGCGAAGTGAGTAAACTCTCAGTTGTTTGCTCCGAAATTAGGTTTTCTCAGAAAATTCTTACATTTCGGAACGGAACATGAAGTAAGAGATCTGAGAGTAGTGAGACTGCTTTTTATCCATAGACATAGATATAACTCTCGAACGGAATGAGGTAGGTAGTTGAAATTTTCAGAGTAGTTTAGGGAGATGAATATCTCGGTTAAGTTCGTTATTGGGCAAAATTGGCCAGATTTAATTTGATTTCTTCCATGGTGCAGTTCTCATTCTCATGATTACTCATTTAATCTTGATAAATAAACTATTATTTAAATTGAATTTCCTTTATGATGCAGTTCTATCATATGAATACATTGATATAATTCCCATCTCTGAGAAACCAATACTTTCGGAGATATAAATTTGTCTGTTTGAACTAGAGCGCCAGAAAGCTCCTGTCCACAGGGCTTGAACCCATTTTTTATGTTTAATTTTACTATAAACTTGTCCTTGCGTCGCGTCGTAATTCTAAAACTAGTTACCAAGTTATCCAATTGGATCGGATATGTATTGTTTGAGTTATTGGGAAAAAAATTTCAACCCCTAAACCGTTTGGCCGATTATGCCCATTAACGAACTTAGTCGTCGCCTTCGAATGCGCAACTGAAAATTTCAAGTCGTTATCTCTTTCCGTTCGAAAGTTCACACTGGGAAATCTTCTATTCACAACAGATTATTCACCTCTTTTTCTCCTTATTCGAAGAGTCTTATGGAGCTTATGGTGAGTTTCACGAAGCTTCGATTAGCTTAATTTTTAATTTAATTCGATGGTTGCATCAAAAATGAACTGGAAATTGACATAAGAATTACACTAATTTGGCAATTAAGAGCTGTCAGAGCTTTGTGGTACCCACCGTTAAAGGCGTTAAAGCGCTATTTTTGCGCGTATGTTCTGGGGAACATCGCGTTATAGTTTTGCCCAAATGTCTGTAACTTTCGAATTTTTCGACGAAATTGGTCTCAAACGATTAAGTTCGACTCCCCGATGAAGAATCCGAGGTCAAATTTGATTCTGTCCGTCCGGCCGTCCGGCCGGCCGTTGCCACGATAATTTGAGAACGAAAAGAGCTAGCGACTTGAAATTTTCAGGGTGGGTGGCGCATCGCAATACGACGGACAAGTTCGTTAATGGGCATAATCGGCCCAGTGGTTTCCGAGTAATGATTTTGTTTTCAACCAATATGAATCCGATCGAATTGAAACTTGGTGAGTAGTTGTAGAATATGAACCTTAGCACGTTTGTGAGATTTTGGGCGAATCGTATGGCTAGAAAATTTTAAAAAAATTATTAAAAAACATATTTTTTGTCACGATAACCTGAGAACGGAAAGAGATAGCGGCTTGAAAATTTCAGGTTATGTTGTGCATATGAATGCCACATTTGAGTTTGTTTATGAGTATAATCGACCAAACGGTTTCAGAGTTATAGCCATCTGAAATTTTCTGAAATTTGGTGGTTTTAAGTTCCTCATTAACTCGAAAAATACTGAACCGATTGAATTCAAACATGGTTGTTAGTTGTAGAATGCCAACGCGAAAATGTTTGCGAAATTTGGTGAGGATAGCATTTGTAGAGAATTTTTAATAAATCATTGAATATAAAAAAAAAAAATTCCATATATCAGTAACTATACGTTTGAAATTGCTGAAATTTTGCAAGGGCGTTCATTACCTAACTCTACTGCCAAGTTTCAAGTTTTAACACGATCGGTTGAATATTGTTGGAGATTCGAGCATTCTTGTGTGAGTTCAGTAGATGGGTGACCGTTGCCTCGATAACTTTCGAACCAAAGGAGATAGGGACTTGCTATTTTCAGGGTAGGTTGCGTATCCGAAAGGGAGAGTTGAGTTCGTTTTTGGGCATAATCGGTTTAACGGTTTCCGAGTTATATCCACCTGGAATATTGTTTCCTTGATAACTCAAAAAATAAATATTCGATTGAATTGAAGCTTTGTAACTAGTAGTAGAAAATCAACACAAAGACGTGTTTAAAATTCTGTAAGAACCGTACTCCTAGAAAATTTGAAAAAAATGACGAAAAAAAAAAAAATTTTAAGAACCGCGCCTCCAGAAAATTAAAAAAAAATCACGAAAAAAAAATTGGTTCAAGCACTGACGTGAAGTCAGAAGCTTTTGCGCGTATGTTCTATTGTCCATTCTTCTGTATTGGACACCCTTAATCGAATTTACCATGGTTAATTATGTCGTCCATTCTCCTGTATTGGACACTTAATTCGAATTTACCATGGTAAATTTGAATTAAGAGTGTCCAATACAGGAGAATGGACGACATAATTAACCATGGTAAATTCGATTAATGGTGTCCAATACAGAAGAATGGACAATAGAACATACGCGCAAAAGCTTCTGACTTCACGTCAGTGCTTGAACCAATTTTTTAGACTTTAGGAAGAATACTATAATTGGGTATAGGTCAGTTCCGAACATTTCGAATGTTGGCTTAATGCTCTCTGTGTCTTTCTAGGGTCTAAAGGCCGGTTTCTCAATAAAATTGCGAGTTAACTCGAGGTTGAGAATTACGCATGTATTTATTCCTCAACACATAACACTCGGGTTACCCGCAACCTCGAGTTAACTCAACTCAATTGAGAAACCGGCCCTTAGTAGATTAGTAGAACTAGTAGAAGTTAAAAGTCATCAGAATTCGTCCATTTCCTCGGTCCCAGTTTGTTCCAAAACCCCCGCAACTATTTCGTAAAGTCTTTGCAGTAATGATCAGGAGATCAGAGAAGAAAAGATGAGATGTAGGCGCTGTAGATTCCGAGTTCACCTTCAGCGAATTATTTTTACCTACTTTCATCCATGAGATCCTGGTTTTAAGTATTCACGATGTGTGGCACGTCGAAATTCGCAACATTCTTGAGATTCCCGAGGATTCATTCTCACGTAGATGTTGTGAAATTTTTGAGTACCAATTTGTATGGAAAAAATGCACTTTCAACAGAGTGCTTTAAATTGCTGGTTCCTCTTCTAGAAATTCTTCCTTCGTATAAGTAATATAAAATATAAGTTCATTTCTTTCTAATTCTTTATACCTCTATAACCCAACAGAAAAGAACACAATACTGAAATTTTCGAAGTTTACATTTCTAGATACCTATGTAGAATTAGAAAATCAAATGGAAAAATCCCTTTAAATTTGACTCCAAGGTATCATCTTATTTCTTGAGTGTCATGATTCGATATTGGGTCTTTTTTGCTTTTATGGATCGCTTTACAATAATAGCTAACTAGCTGAGGTTGGTTAAATGAATAAATAAATCATTTTTCGAGAATGAGTAGTAAATAAACATACTGCTTTGGTTTGAGATTTAACACAAGAAATGGAATATGGATTCTATTTTATAGAAATATTCTATGGTCCTTGAAATAAGAAAAAATAAAAATATTAAAGAATCAATGTAACCGTGAGGTTTTTTATCAACCGTTTTGCATTGTATAGCGCTAAAGGAAAATTTTCAAGAGAGTATGAAATTTGTTTTCATTGTTAAGAAGCTGTTAAGAAGAGTTAACACACTGGAGGTGTGCGGTGGTTATTAATTAATTATATTTACCGGAGAGATTGACGCGGCAATAGTCCAATAAATTGATATCAGGAAATCAAAAATAACAAGAGTCCAATAATCCCATTGCATACCTGACATTTTGTTTATGTTTAATAACTTTTTAAACTCCTGCTGTCCTGTCAACGGAAAAGAACATTCTATAGAATAAACCGAACAAGCTCTTTCGACATTTTGAATTCTCTGGGTCAGGGTCAGGTATTTTATGATTTGATATTTTCAAGGTCAATATAAAAATGTAAGCATAGCCTTTAATGAGAATATTTTCAGCTTTATTAGATATATATTAGATGGATTTGTTGATGGAGGAGGCTCATTGAAGTGGATGGAATACGGAACTTTAGTGCCCTTCTTCGTTAAATGATCCGCCAGTTGAAGAAAACGAAATTTCAAATGAGCATATTCTGAAATTGTTTTTATATTATTATTATAAAATTTCCAAAAGCCGATACACCTTTTTTATGCAAATTTATTTATACAATTTGATAGTATCTCTGGAATAAATCATTCATCGTGTAGTTCCAGAAATACCGTATTTTATATTGTAAAAGCTAGATAATTGATTCTTTGGACATCTCCCCATATTGCTTGTTGTGAAACATACAAATGTTACATACATGTATATAAAAATTTCCAAATGAATCTGGTGAATCGATATTGGTCTCAAGATATCCAAAATTTGATATTTTTAATATTTTTTCCTCTTATTCTAATGCTACGATTCCCACGAAATTTGGCACAGACATTTGAATCGACATATTTCTTTTAATTCTAGGTTTGAACTTGGTTGAATTTGTAATTTTTGAAAATACATGAATAACTTATTTTCACTTGGTTATTTGGCGCATCCACCACTTTTAGATTTCCGCCGTCAATATTATGTAAATGGAATCGAGGATTCTAGATTGTAAACGTTTTGATTTGCTGAAAAATTTGCTGTAATATCTGGAGTAGAGGTCATATCAATAAATATCATAAGTTATTGTAATCATTAATGGATACTGTGGGAGGTATACTCATTATTGAAATGTTTTTTTCTGGGTTTTCTCTCCCAAACTCTGAAAAATATCTATAAAATAAAAATTAATTATTTGGTGATATGCTTCTGCGTAAGAAACACAGGATATTTGTCAGAAGCAATCAATTGAACAATGTTGCCTAACAAACAACAACGAAACAACATCAACGAAGAAACAACTATATCGTAACATTAATTAATTTTTATTTTATAGATATTTTTCAGAGTTTGGGAGAGAAAACCAAAAAAAAAAAAAAACCTTTCAATAATAAGTTATTGTGTCACTAGCAAAAAATCGAGAACTGCTGAAAAAATACTGGGAATCGTACATTATCTCTTTATCCTAAGTATGCTTTATTTTGAGTAATCAAAAATGTAAGGAGAGTAGACCACGCTGCTACTTAACACTTTCAATATCTTGCTGCAGCGGAAACGGAAGGTTTTCAATAAATTCTGTGATAATTATAGTAAAATCTGAAAACCCATGAAGATTACAAATTTGCTTCTATATATTTCACCTTTTGTATGTTAAAATATTATGAATCAAATCAAATTGAAACAATTAAATATAAATATTTTATCTGGATAATCCCAAATATCATAAAAATGTTGTTGCGCCTCTGAACTTGAGGTTGTATTTATATACTTATTTATTTTAATTCATATTATCTTTCAATTAACAAATAATAATAATCTACCAAATACCAATATTGAATATTTGACACCCAGATAATCATGCAATATTTCAATCAAAGAGGGATCAATAATTTTTATTATTTTCCGTTTTATCTTTTATCTAACTAGTCAATGTCATTGATCAGCTGTGAGCCATCTGTGAGTAAGAGGAGAGGTGACACAGAACAATCACTAAAATTTTTCTGTGTATGAGAGATTGTTCTGTGTTTTTTTGGGAATATTTTCTAAAATATATGAATAATAATTAAAAGCTACATGTATACCTAATATGATTTTGAATATGGGAAAGGGGAATTTATGGAGCCAACGAGTATTCGAGTGAGACCATGCTCTTCAAAGTGGGGTACAACTCGGGCTATATTTCTCTAGAATCGAATTCAAATACATATCGATCATCAAAATATTGGTCAATACTCACTTCCATATTATCAATATAATTTAAATCATTAGATCAAATATTGTAAAAATATTGACTGGCTGCGTTTGTGACCTTATATGGAAATTCATTCTGAATATTTTCTCTTGACGAATTCGAATGTATTCCTATGCTTTTTGTGATAATCATTCGCATACTTCGAGAAATATTCAATATAATCTATAATTCCCTAATAATAATTTCTGTTCAATTTGAACATTACAAATTTTCAAAATTTTGAGATCAAAATTATTTTTAAACTACGCAATTTGAATTATCGATCGAGTATGATTCCTACATTATCGGCTTGGTATATATCGGTTCAGGATTTGCGCTTTTTATTTTATAGTAAGTAGAGTGAAAAGTGAGATGAGAGTTGGTTGAATTTTGAGTGTTTTATCCCATAAAAACCTTTAATTTGTAGCTTAAAGCTGGGATATACAGTGAGTAGCCATTCCTCTTAATTTTCATATTGTTTACTGTTAAACTGTCGTTAAAAATATAACCTAAAACATTATTGTTTTGTCAAAATGGTAGCTGGTGATTTTTAGCTTTTGGGGTTACCGTGAATTCAGAAACAGTTCTCAATGTTTTCGTGCCATATTCAAATTCAATAAATCAATCAATAAGTAGCTGTGGTATATCTTACTAATTTCTGTTAAACTGATTCATAATTTTAGCAGTGTATGTACATTTTGCAATAACCTCAAGCATATACATTTCTGTATATTATTCTTTTTGTAATATTCCGAATGAACACTTTGTATATCCAGTTCAGTATACGACAGCTGACTATACGATTCTTTCTTCAAATGGTGTTATTCATGAACCTATATCATAAACCAGCTTTTGTTTTCTTTGGCCCCTTTCCTCAATATTTTGGCAAGCATAATACACATTGAAGATTTTTTTGTTCCAGCTAGTGAAATTGGTGAGTGATTGAGTTTTAGAAGTTAAGATAAAATAAGAAAAAATGGCTGCTTTGGGACAGCAGGCCGCTGCGGCCCTCCTTGATTTCAACCAAAAACTGGACATCAATTTATTAGATAGTGTGGTTGTTAGTATGTATGCTGGGAATGGTGACACACAAAGGATAGCTCAAGAAGTTTTAACTACTCTTAAAGAGCACCCTGATGCATGGACCAGGGTCGATACCATCCTAGAATATTCTAGTAATCAGCAAACGAAATATTATGCATTGCAGATCCTGGAACAAGTCATTAAAACAAGATGGAAAGTTCTGCCTAGGAATCAATGTGAGGGAATAAAAAAATATATTGTTTCCCTCATAATCAAAACAAGTTCGGATGGAGAAACATTAGAGGCTAATAAGACATATTTAAACAAATTGAATATGATCTTGGTACAAGTTTTAAAGAGAGAATGGCCTAAAAACTGGGAAAGTTTTATTCCTGACATTGTAGGTGCAAGCAAAACAAATGAAAGTTTGTGTCAAAATAATATGATAATACTCAAACTTCTTAGTGAGGAGTTGTTTGATTATTCCACAGGTCAGCTCACTCAAACAAAAGCAAAACATTTAAAAGATTCCATGTGTTCAGAATTTTCTGCCATTTTCCATCTTTGTCAATTTGTCTTGGACAATTCCCAGAATCCACCTTTGGTTAATGCAACACTTGAAACACTACTCAGATTTATGAACTGGATTCCTTTAGGGTATATATTTGAAACAAAGTTAACGACCATGTTCATTTTTAAATTCCTGCCTGTTCCTATGTTCCGGAATGTGACACTGAAGTGTTTGACTGAAATAGCAGGGGTAGCAGTTAGTAATTACGATGAGGTTTTCGTTAATCTTTTCACCTTTTCAATGCAACAATTGGTAGTAATGCTTCCTTTGGAAACTGACATCAAAATTGCTTACGCTCAGGGCCAGGATCAAGAACAAAATTTCATACAAAATTTGGCACTTTTCCTATGTGCATTTTTGAAAGAACACGGTAACTTGATAGAAACTTCTGTTCAACCAGAACACCTTAAAAACGCCCTTAGATACCTTGTTTTGATCTCTGAAGTCGAAGAAGTTGAAATTTTCAAAATCTGTCTAGAATATTGGAACAGTCTAGCTTCTGAGCTTTACAGAGATGTACCAGCAGATTATGCAGACACGATAGTCTTGCAAACATACAGTACCGGAAACAATGGGCGTAGAGCCCTATACCATGACGTATTGAACAAAATACGATATATAATGATTTCAAGGATGGCGAAACCTGAAGAAGTATTGGTTGTGGAAAACGATAACGGAGAAGTTGTGAGAGAATTCATGAAGGACACTGATTCCATCAATTTATATAAAAATATGAGAGAAACCTTGGTTTATCTTACACATTTAGATTATGCCGATACGGAACGAATTATGACTGAAAAACTGCAGAACCAAGTGAACGGTACAGAGTGGTCTTGGAAGAATTTAAACACATTGTGTTGGGCTATTGGCAGTATTTCAGGGGCTATGCACGAAGAGGATGAGAAAAGGTTTTTAGTAACAGTCATCAAAGACCTCCTAGGACTCTGTGAACAAAAACGTGGCAAAGATAACAAAGCTATCATTGCTTCGAACATAATGTATGTTGTGGGGCAATATCCTAGGTTTTTGCGTGCCCATTGGAAGTTTTTGAAGACAGTAGTGAATAAATTGTTTGAATTTATGCACGAGACTCACGACGGTGTCCAGGATATGGCTTGTGATACTTTTATTAAAATTGCCCTCAAGTGCAGGCGACATTTCGTGACGACGCAATTAGGAGAGCCTTGCCCATTTATCGAGGATATTTTGAGTGCCATTTCCTCGATAATATGCGATCTCCAACATCAGCAGGTGCACACATTCTATGAGGCTGTCGGATATATGATTTCGGCGCAATTCGATACTTCTACCCAAGAAACTCTCATTGAGAAATATATGGCACTGCCAAATCAGGTAAGTTCGTTTTGAGAATATTTTTATTTGGTTTTGTTATACACAATTAAATTATACCACAATAAACATCATGGGGTATAGCGGATGTTCAATGTGTGCTTACTTTGTCCTTCTGAACACGAAAAATATTCCCTGTGCTAGTTACTTTTATAACATAGAAACATCCATTCAACTCTTAAATATAGTTGAATAATATTATTATCCTTGAGTTTTTACAGGCAGATTCAATGTATCTTCTCAAAATTGTACAATTAATTCGAAATTATAGGACAACAGTTTTAGCTGTAAAGAAAATCAGGATTTTCGCAATATTGAAATGGTTATTAATAATAATTGATTTACCGAAGAAATAATACACAGTAAAATAAAAGTTGACTCATCAAAAACCTATATACACATATTATATTGATTCATTAAAAAAGCCGCAGGTCAAACATAAAGATTCGTTCAGAACTCCAGGAGCAATGCAGCACTCAGGAACTCCTCAATAGAATATACTGCCCCCTCAAGCAACAACTTCATTTCAGCTTCAAACCTCTTGTTGCTCAATGTTCTGTAGCAAGCTGGAAGGCATTATATTTTATATTATTCAGAGTTTTTTCAATCTGTGTTTCGGAATTATTATGCTGTTTGTTTATTTCAAATTTTTCAAGTATTTTTGAGTCAAAACACTCTAAATTGTTGTGCAAAGGTTCAGAGAATTTTTGTAAACTGTATTTAGTGATTGTTTTTATGGTGGCAAAAGTGAGCAGGATATGAAATATTTTTTTATGTTCTATCTGCTTAATCCCTTGTTGGTCTATTTAGTAATGTATAGCGAATTGAAATTAGTATGAATGCTTACAGAATTTAAGCTGCAAATAATAACAAAAATCACTAAAGCTCTTACATAGACTCAGCCAAAAGATGTTATGATATCTCAGTAATTCGGAGCTTATTTTATACAAATTTGATAACAGAACTCGAATAAGTTCTGGAAGTTAACATTTTAGTGATATATACATTAATTATTCTGTTATCAGTTGAATCCATGGATCAAATATTATATTAAACTAAACTGAAATCAACTCGACTGGTTTGATTTAAATTTAGATATTCTAAGAATGATGTATTTTCCATTTCCAGGTTTGGGACGGAATCATAAATAAAGCTAGTGAGAATGTAGATATTCTGAAAGAATTAGACGTGGTACGACAGCTTGGCAATATCTTGAAAACGAATGTTAGAGCATGCAAAGCTTTAAATCACGCCTATGTTGTGCAGTTAGGGAGAATATATCTCGATATGTTGAATGTTTATAAGGTAAGTACAAATTATTGATGAATTTGAGACGTTTTACAAGGGTTAGGTAGTAAATTCTTCAGTTGTTGTTTTCAACCAAATATATACTATTATATTACTATATTACCGCTTGACAGCTGTCATTAGGTGTCATTTCAATTGATGTATCGTTTCGTTGAAGAAATTCTGATAGATATTTTAAAAAGGATTCTCCTACAACCTCCAACATTGAACCAATGTTACATGGGCGCCCAACGTGGGACACAAATCCTACGTTATTGGGTTTAATGATAAATAACATTGATTTATTGTTAGAGTGATCAATATGATAACAAAGAAACGAAGATTACAAATATAAATTGAAACTATGGAAATAGATCCACAGAAAAGCTTTATCAACACTTTGCTTGAAAGCGATGCATCTTCATTATTTGAAATGTTTCAGGTTATGTCTGAAAACATCGCAGCAGCGATATCTTTGAATGGAGAGCAAGTAACGAAGCAGCCCTTAATCAAAGCTATGAGGGTTGTTAAAAAAGAAACACTGAAGCTGATTTCATGCTGGATATCCAGATCGAATGATAATCAGATGGTATTGGAAAATTTCATTCCTCCGTTCCTTGACGCAGTTCTCATAGATTATCAGAGAACTTCCGTACCTGCAGCCAGAGAGCCTGAAGTACTCAGTTCCATAGCCACAATTGTAAATAAATTAGAAGGCTATATTACACCTGAGGTGAGTGAGCACATCTTTCTGTTTTTGTACGATCATACTTGTGCACTTTTTAACATTCCTGTCATGGCTTAGTTAGAGCAATCAAGCTGTGTGACACCCAACATAAGATCCTAAGCAATTTTTGTTCAATTCAGGTCCCAAAGATTTTCGATGCAGTGTTCGAATGTACATTGTCAATGATAAATAAAAATTTTGAGGAGTATCCGGAACATCGGACGAATTTCTTCCTTCTCCTGCAGGCAGTGAACAATCATTGCTTCCCTGCTTTTTTGACCATCCCACCAGCTCAGTTCAAATTAGTTTTGGACAGTATCATTTGGGCTTTCAAACACACGATGAGGAACGTCGCCGATACAGGGTTACAGATTTTACTCAAGTTGCTGCAAAATTTAGAACAGGTAAGACATTCAATTTTCGTGTATAGTGTGTCTGTAGAGCAGAGAATTAGTACATAAATAAACTGTCTTCTATGGTCAAAGATTCTATGATTCCAACTGAAAACAAATATTGACATTTATGATTGTATTGAGAATAGAAGGAAATAATACAGGGTTGTGTTCGAATATTAACTCCGTAGAGTAATATTTACTCCATTGCGTTCGAAAACTGAAAGGTTGAGTAAAATTTACTGTGTGACTGTCGTCCGAAAAGTCGAAGTATTTGACTATGAGTTCAATTTACTCCTGTCAGAATTGACATAACTAATGGGACGAAAAATCTAGTATCTTTGTCTCACTGTTTTATGAATGTTTTGTGAGGTAATTTAATAGTTTTAATACAGCTCACAATATACAAGGTGAGTCTTTGACCACTGCATTAATTTTAACCAAAGATTCCTCTCATTAAATGAAACACTTTTTTCATTTACCATTTTTCCAGATTCGGCTCAGGTAAAAAGTTACAAGCGTTTAAAGATTTCACAATGTGCTAATACACTCCCGCATATAAATTATGTATGACATTGTTGGCGGACGAGAATAAGGCATGGTAACGTGGTTTACAGCTTGATTCGGGATTCCAACGCTCAGGGACGGATCCATAAAAGTAGTGAAATTTCTGGAGTTTTCCATTTTAAAACATTTAATGAAGAATATCTCGAAAACGGTGCGTTTAAGGAGAAATGATGAAGAATAATATAATGTTCTAAAACGATGGAATATTCTTGAAATGACTCAAGAAAAACTTTATATGCTTTCTTTATGCTAATTTCGTTTAGTTTTATGAATCCACGAGTCCATAACTAGAAAACCAGTAGAAGTAGAAAATAACTAATATTCGGAAAATATGTATCATAGTTATAGGAAACTTTGCGCCAACATTCATTTTATTCGAAAAAAGGATGTCAAACCTACAAAATAAAAACTGATTTTTTTTCAAAACTTCAACAGCCTGTATCTTTTTACCTGAGCTGAATTTGGAAAAATGTTACATGAAAAAAGTGTTTCATTTGATGAGAGGAATCTTTGGTTAAAATTAATGCAGTGGTCAAAGACTCACCCTGTATACCACATTAACTAGGTTAGAATCGTTTTCTTAGCAGGAGATCCATATTAAAAAGTTTTTAATATGGAGGTTCAACTTTGAGATGAAACCACGATATTTAAAAGTGAATATTAGTACAGAGACACAAAATATTGTATACCTCCATAATTACTTCTTGTTGCCTTGTAAATTCCACACCAAAATCTACTTCTATTCATCCTTGAACCACAATTGAAGCCAGTATTGTTCGAAAGATTTCTGTATCATAGATGATTTCAGTTGTGCGTAATTATTGATCTGATTAAAGGTACTGTTATTATTTGTGTTTGATTTCGAGCGAGCTAAGACAAACGTTCATCGAATTTGTCTACCAATTTTATATTCATTAAATCTTTCGAAAATATACAATACAGTTTCACTTAATCTGTTTCAACAAATTAATCTTAAGAAATTTACAGAAATCCGAAAAGAGGCGAGAGATTCGCATAATTTATAGTTCCATAAGAAATGCAGGAATTCAGTGGATGGAGCCTCGGTTGGATCTTAATCCAAAATTACTGCATAACTTAACTAATGTGGTGTATATAGCTTCCATATCATAACAGAAAATATGGTTTTTCTGGAAACTACGTAACTCAATGATGATATCTAAGTAAACCAATCTCTTGCTGAGTTTGATTCACTATAAATATATTGGGCCACAGAAAAATATCAATAGACCACATTAGTTAGGTTAGAATCATTCGCTTGGCGGGAGATCCATATTCAAATTTTTTAACAAGGAATTTCAACTTTGAGATGAAACCACCCTATTTAAAAGAGACTGTTAGAACAGAGACAACAAGTATTGGGTACCTTTATTATTAGTGCATGTTTTCATGTTATTTCCACATTAAAATCTAGCTCTATTCATTCTTAAATCAAAATTGAAACCATTCTAGTTCGAAAGATTTCCGTATGTCGTAGATGACTTCTGTTGTGCGTCATTACAAGGCCGATTTAGGGTTATGTTATTATTTTTGACTGATTTCGAGTGAGCTAAGACATACGTCAATCGAATTTAGTGAACACTTTTATATTTATTAATTATTTTGGAAATATACAATTTTGTTATGAAAACTTGATTCTAGATGGTTGAGAAAGGTTCACAGAATCTATTTCAACCAAAATAAACCTTAAGAAGTTAGCCAAAGTATCTAAAAAGAGGCGAGAAATTCGCGTAAATTTTAGGTCCATACTAAATGCATGGGGAATTCAGTGCTCGGATCCACGGATGGATCGCAATTCAAATTTCCCGCCTAACCTAACTAATGTGGTCTATAGACGACGATACTTTGACAGATTCCTGGAACTGGATGATCAAAATTCTACAGATTTGTATCGAGAAATTACGTTCTTTGAATGTATGTGCCAATCGAAATTTTGAACAGATCTCAAATACCCATAAATTTCAGTAGTTTCAAAAACTTTTAATTACTATTGTGTCAACATTCAAATTTGAAATCAGGGTTGTTATCCAGTAATATCGTTATACCTAAGTTGTCAAAAACAATGGTGTAAACTCTTCGTTGATTGACAGATGAAAATTGGACAAAATTAAACGACATGGTATGTTTCATGGCGGCGCCACCATGTCAATCGGATTGTTTTCGTTCGCCGAACAACCTCATTAGTTATAAATACAAAATATGCAAAATACTTTTGTTGTGGAAATGGCAAAACGAAATCGAATCAGTTCATAGTTCTGTGGCTTGAAACAAAGCGTGCCAATGTCAATTATTCTCTTGAATTGTTTTCATTGTGAAAGGACAATGTCAAATCCAACCAGTAACATCTCCATGATTGAAATGAGTGGTCAATGTCACGATGGACTTGACTGCATCAGTTAAAGCTATAAAGACTTTGGACGTTTTAGCAGCAACTCATGTTATTCAGAATGAAACTGGGAAACGCAAAATATTGACATTGGCCCTTCTTGTTCCAAGCCACAGAGTTATACCCTATCCAAAGTTTAATCCTCTACTGAGATTCCAAATAGATCAAAATTTGACGAAGTGTCCAGAATATATGCAACTTTATCGAATTATTTTTCATTGCTTTTCATTTTTACAGCACGAACAGGCTGCTCCAAGCTTTTATCAAACGTATTTAACCGATATTCTACAACACATATTCTCAGTGGTGACGGATACATCTCATACCGCAAGTCTAGCGTTGCACGCAACCATTCTTGCGTGTATTTTCTCATTGGTCGAGGGTGGGAAGATCAAGTGTCAGCTGGGCGGTCCTGGGGTGGACAACGTTCTTTACATACAGGACTTTACGGCAACTTTACTGAAATCTGCGTTCCCTCATTTGACTGATCACCAAATCAAAGTAACAGTACATGGAATGTTTAATCTTAATCAAGACATACCTGCATTCAAGGAACACTTGAGGGATTTTCTTGTACAAATTAGGGTGAGTACATCATTGACTTAATATAATATATTTATTTATTTAATCAATACAAATGTGTATTGCTGCTGTGTAAAACCACATTACCGCCGTTTGCGAGCCCACATAGCCATAGTGGCTTTGGAAAGAATTTTGTCTATGTGTTTCTTCAGTTGGGTATGAAAACTACCCCTGCTTTTCTCTATGATTTAGGAATGTATCCCCATGCATAACTAGCTATAAAGAGCTCAGTAAGTGAAGGTACAATACAGGGTGAGTCTTTGACCACTGCATTAATTTTAACCAAAGATTCCTCTCATCAAATGAAACACTTTTTTAATTTACCATTTTTCCAGATTCGGCTCAGGTAAAAAGTTACAAGCGTTTAAAGATTTTACAATGTGCTAATACACTCCCGCATATAAATTATCTATGACATTGTTGGCGGACGAGAATAAGGCATGGTAACGTGGTTTACAGCTTGATTCGGGATTCCAACGCTCAGGGACGGATCCATAAAAGTAGTGAAATTTCTGGAGTTTTCCATTTTAAAACATTCAATGAAGAATATCTCGAAAACGGTGCGTTGAAGGAGAAATGATGAAGAATAATATAATGTTCTAAAACGATGGAATAATCTTGAAATGACTCAAGGAAAACTTTATATGCTTTCTTTATGCTAATTTCGTTTAGTTTTATGAATCCACGAGTCCATAACTAGATAACCAGTAGAAGTAGAAAATAACTAATATTTGGAAAATATGTATCATAGTTATAGAAAACTTTACGCCAACATTCATTTTATTTGAAAAAAGGATATCAAAGCTACAAAATAAAAACTGATTTTTTTTCAAAATTTCAACAGCCTGTATCTTTTTACCTGAGCTGAATTTGGAAAAATGATAAATTAAAAAAGTGTTTCATTTGATGAGAGGAATTTTTGGTTAAAATTAATGCAGTGGTCAAAGACTCACCCTGTATATTCAGCAACTTTTTGCCATCCATGCCTGCCGATTTGAACGGCTAGATGCTTTTTATCGCCCATTCAATTCTGTTTGATGTGAATATTCTGCCAGATTTTTGATCCACTTGGAGAGCTTGAATGCTTTCTCTGTGGAGGTATCGTCTCTGACGCTGACTTACTTAGAGCCAGGGAAATTAGTCTCCAGCAGAACTTTCAGGTTCTATTCGTGATCATTTGTGAAACTCCCACATGTCTTCTAATTGGGTAGCAGTTTTATGAAATCCTTCACTGAAGCTTCTCCAGGAGTGCCTTTTGGCCTTTCTCACCTCTTTGTTGTAGTTTGTTATACCCCTATTACACTATGCCTTTTTCTTGTCTATATTTGCTCCTATTTTCATGGCTATTTGTTGGTTGAATTTCCCCCCAAATGAGTGGCACTATTACACCACGCTTTTTTCGCGCTTGTTCAGGCAGTAATTTCAGAGCTGCAAACATTGAAGAAATTGACATATTTACTTCATGTTCTTGTTTTGTTTGTATATTTTTGAAACAATACCATAGTATAGTGTTTTAAGAATGTCTGAAGAAACGTTTAATATGCTACTACATAGAGTGCAAATTCAAATACAGAAAAAAGACACTGTAATTACAGAAAGCATTTCTCCATAAACGAAATTAATCATTACTTTGCGATACTAGGCTACTGGTGAAAACTTCATATTACTTGGGGATAGCTATCACAGATTATCTGGCCTTCGTAAGTTTAGTTAATTTACGTCCTCAGAGTAATAAACATAAATTTATTATTGAATTTACGATGGCTGCGATTCAAAATATAGAATAAACTAGGTTATCTTAAGACGTCAAGTCTGACAGATAAATATTGTATTGGTAGACATGACATTTCGACAAAAAGGCTTGAAATCCCGACGATTCAGGGGGAACAAATAGAACCAGTTCTATTTATTTTCAAGCCTGAAACAGTCTACAAAATAGCCCCGGGCGCATGCGTATTTCTTCAAAATTTCAGGCGCAGTCAGTCAGGCTGACAAATAGGCACGGAAAAGGCATAATGTAATAAGGGTATTAGAGCAAAGCGATAGGTCTCTCAGCTACCTCCTCGCTTGGCCCTATTGAAGGCTTTCTCTGGCGTTCCTTTGAGGTGATCAAGTTAATCATTACACCAGGAAACGTCTCTGGATATCGTTTTCGATATGAAAAGTTTGGTAGGAAACAACTTATCGAGATAGCATGGGTTTCAAATCTAACCTTACTTACCATAATAAACCATTTGCTGATTGGTGGTCTGTGATAACGATGCCATAATAGATTTCTTTCGACAGTTTCACACTTGTAACGCTGACCCTCTTTAAATGTCTGCCAGACTAGCTGGGAGGAGAGAAATTTAGAACTTCATCTTAGCAGAAATTGAATTCAAACATCATAGAATAATTTAAATTCAACAAGAGTGCCAAAAATTATCAATCCAAAACCAATAGACGAATTCTACCCAACAACGAACTCATCCGAGATATTCATTCCTCAATTCTATGATGAACGATAATATATATCTTTCCTCAAATCTACTCCAATAGACCAATATTCCAGTTTTGTTTTTAGTGGAGATATTCTGAACTCAATATTATTAACTTACCATTACCATTCCCATCATCATATGGATTGACCATCGGTATGAAAATATCAACCCACAAAAAGTATGATATTATATTATAATTCTCATATTTATAGGATTGCTGGAATGAATGACAATGAGACAACGTCATGTCTCAGGAAAATAAGATGACATCATAACAATTCATAGAATACCCACAGAATAATTCTATCATTCATTGAAATTTTGAAAAATCATATCTCCGAAAGTATTAGCTTGTTAGAGTTAAAAATAATATGAATGGATTCTTATGATAAAACTGCTTATTGAAAAAAATTTAATTTGGAATTTGTTTTGTAAAAAAAAAATTTTTTTTTGTTACTCCGAAACCATCTGCCCGATTTTGGCCAATAATGAACTTAGCCGAGATATTTATTCCCCAAACCTAGTCTGAAAATTTCAACTGTCTAGCTCATTTCGTTCGAGAGTTATCGTGCCTACGGCCGGTTGGCCGGACCGGCCGGGCAGAATGAATTTCGACCACGGATTCTTGATCAGTGAGTCGAACCAAATCGTTTAAGACCATTTTCATCGGAAATTCGAAAATTGCAGACATTTGTGCAAATTGATAAGCACTCAGTTCCGAGGAACTAGAGCGCCAAAAAGAAACCATTCGCCTCTGAATCTTAATCTTTCCCTAGCAATTCGTGGGAAAACTGAGGTATTCTTCTAGTTATATCAGTTACAGGCCATTCTTCCAAATCCAAATAGGGTAATGAATATGGGTTCTTCAAACTGGAACTCACGATGTAGGGTTCTCAATCCAATAATAGCTTCAGTTAAGTAGTGTTAGCCATGCAGCCTCACAAGAACGCTCCATTGAAAAACTATAGATAATGAAAACAGTGTTACAAATATTACTTTCCATATATATACAATATTTCTCTGTACGAATCTGGGGTTATAAATTAACAGTACGCAAACTTCCTTCATCGGAATTCATTAAAGCTTAGAAAAACACGAGGCACACAATCCCTCGAAAATTGAGGAAACTCTTCCCTGATTCGTTCAGAACAACATCAATATTAACACCTGTACCAGAAAAATTAGTAGGAATCAAAATATTCAAACACAAAATACTCTACATTATTTTCTAACAAAAATTAGCGAGCAAAACTATATAAACCCATTTCAATCTGAAATCAACACGTAAGATAATTCACTAACATCACAAAAAAACATATTTAACATTACTCACCGTCACTTGACATATATCTTTACAAACATTTCACAAAATTGTTAATAGATTTCAGACCAACATTTATTCCATCTCAAATATCGAGAACGTTTTCAGAGAACTATCTCGAGAGTGCGAGTGTAAAATCTAGAGAGAGTAATTCCCCGGGAGCTTGCCACACCCAATCACAGAAAATTCTGGTCCCACAGAATTGTAACAGTAAATTCATGTTATTAAACAAAATTATACTGAAATGATTTCTGAAATATATTGAAAAATTAAATTTGGGAAATCAATACGGATTCATAAGATGAAACATTTTAAATTTAGACTAACAAACCAATATTATTAATCCGAACAAACCATCAGGTGACACAATATAAAGCATACTAGTGTTTGATGGGTTGGCATTCAACAACAAGGGGTATGATGAACCGCGAGGTTAGAAATAATGAATGAATGCCGAATATATTCTAGCTGTATGATTGACATGAAGGTAATGTTTAAAAGAGTGACGGGTTTTATACCGTTACACACTTTCAACCACAGATTAACCAGATACGCCACTCCCGGTATTTATGAATGAACTGAGCTGACGCGTAATGTTGACCATGGAATTCTCGGCACCCCCAAATAGTTCCTAGCTCCTAACTATTTGGGGGTGCCAATAAAATCGCAGATATATGATCACGTGACCTATCGGCCAATCGCAACTATGGTAGAGGCAGAACGACGTTCATTCATAAATTTATAACAACAAACGGAAAGGTTAGCTAAAATACTCAGCTTATGCACGAAAATTTGTGACTCAAGTGGGATTAATTTAATCAATTTTATAAAGTGTAATGAAGACGTTTAAGATGCAGTTTGTGGCGTATGTGCAAGAAATAAAAGGAATATGATTATTTGTGAAGTTGAGGTTAAAGTGTTAAAGTTTGTTTAAAGAGCGAGAACGCAGTTCATTTCTTTCTGTCATTCTACTACGTCTTCATGGGTAGTGAATCTGAAGGTCAAACCTACGTGCTTCCCGCCAAATGTCGATTGCACTATCTGGTAATCTGTGCTTTCAACACTCATCTCCAGGAAATGGTCATGTCATTTGACCAGTTATAAATTTCAAAATTGTTGCTTTCGTTACCGCTTGTAACCACTCTCGCTAAAAAAATCCTTAATGTGGGACACTATAGATTTCTAGTAATTTTCGGAAATTTTTTTTTTCGAAATATTGGATGCTCACTGAACTATAATTAAGTGTGTGCTGGAAACTTAAACCATTTCACTAGAATTCACTGGATGAACATTTCAGTTTTTTGCGCGTATGTTCTGGGGAACATCGCGTTATAGTTTTGCCCAAATGTCTGTAACTTTCGAATTTTCTGACGAAAATGGTCTCAAACGATTTAGTTCGACTCCCCAATGAAGAATTCGACGTCAAATTTGATTCTGTCCAGCCGGCCGTCCGTCCGGCCGTTGCCACGATAACTTGAGAACGAAAAGAGATAGCGACTTGAAATTTTCAGGGTGGGTGGCGCATCCCAATACGACGGACAAGTTCGTTAATGGGCATAATCGGCCCAGTGGTTTCCTAGTAATAATTTTGTTTTCAACCAATATAAATCCGATCGAATTGAAACTTGGAAAGTAGTTGTAGAATATGAACCTAAACACGTTTGTGAAATTTTGTGCGAATCGTATGGCTAGAAAATTTTAAAAAAATTATTAAAAAATATTTTTGTTCTCACGATAACTTGAGAACGGAAAGATATAGCGGCATGAAGTTTTCAGGTTAGGATGTGCACCAGAACGCGACATTTCAGTTTGTTTATGAGCATAATCGGCCAAACGGTTTTAGAGTTATAGCCATCTGAAATTTGGTTGTTTTTTGTTCCTTATTAACTCGAAAAATACTAAACCGATTGATTTCAAACATGGTAATTACTTGTAGAATGCCAACACGAAAATTCCTGCAAAATTTCGTGAGGATAGTATTCGTAAAAAATTTTAAAAAAATCATTGAAAATTGAAAAAAAAAATCTATATATCAGTAACTATTCGTTTGAAATTGCTGAAATTTTGCAAGAGCCTTCATAACCTAACTCTACTGTCAAGTTTCAAGTTTTAACACGATCGGTTGAATATTGTTGGAGATTCGAGCATTCTTCTGTGAGTTCAGTAGATGGGTGACCGTTGCCTCGATAACTTTCGAACGAAAGGAGATAGGGACTTGCAATTTTCAGGGTCGGTTGCGTATCCGAAAAGGAGAGTTGAATTCGTTTTTGGGCATAATTTACCATGGTAAATTCGAATTAAGTGCCCAATACAGGAGAATGGACAACATAATTTACCATGGTAAATTCGATTAAGGGTGTCCAATACAGAAGAATGGACGATAGAACATACGCGCAAAAGCTTCTGACTTCACGTCAGTGCTTGAACCAATTTTTTTTTTCAATTTATGTTATTGCTCTTTTTAGGAATATACTGGAGAAGATGATACAGATCTTTTCCTAGAAGAACGTGAGAAGGCTTTGCAACAAGCACAAGCAGAGAAGTTCCGTAACCAGATGTTGGTGCCAGGAATTATCAACCCACACGAAATTCCAGAAGAGATGCAGGACTAGCGTTCCGGTTTAGGTTAGAGCTTGTAATTAATAATCTAAAATCTCATTATTTTAGATGGATATTTTTGTAATGTATTCCAATCCCTCAATGAAAATTCTGGCCCATAGTTGTTTTACACATGATCGTATCATTCTGAAAGTGTAACTGTGCTATAGAATATCCATTGAATGCCTTTTAAGTTTTTATACACTTTTAAATAAAATGGTTGATTACATGCGAGATTTTTTGATTTTCATTGTTTTTAATTATATTTAATCAAAGAAATACTTGGATAGACTGCAAGAATCTTCCGATTTTGCTGAAGCTTACTTGTTTGAGAATTTATATACTATCAAGTTTATATTCGTTATTTCTGTGATGCCTCACTACAATATCCAACAACAGAAAACAATGCGATTGGAGTCTTATCATCAGGCATATCCTAACTACAAATTATGACCAATTGAAATTCAATTTATTACCTGAAAATCTGTAAAATTTACATGCTACGTTGTCTATAGATATTTTCCACCTTTTTATTTTTGCTTGAATTTTTAATTTTTTTGAAGTTTGAGATTCGACTGTGGGCAGCTTTGATTGGTTGAATAAGATGTTGATACATTTATTGAACTGAAATAAGATGCCTTTGAGTTATTAACTGAAAATATACATAGTGTCCCGCTATTTTTGTTCGATAAACTTTTACCAGGGGTAATGAACCATATTAACATTTTTATATTGTGTTAAGTAATCATTAAAGGATACTGTGGGAAGTATACTCATTATTGAACGTTTTTTTTTTCTGGGTTTTCTCTCCCAAACTCTGAAAAATATCTATAAAATAAAAATTAATTATTTTGTGATTTGCTTCTGCGTAAAAAACACAGGATATTTGTCAGAAGCAATCAATTGAACAATGTTGCCTAACAAACAACAACGAAACAACATCAACGAAGAAACAACTATATCGTAACGTTTCAGAGTCTATATCAGACTCCTTCGTCAGACGCTCAATGAAAATCGTTAGAATTATTTTGTTGCTAGTTATTTTGTGAAATTCAAGAATTGTCACAAAATAATTCTAACGATTTTCATTGAGCGTCTGACGAAGGAGTCTGATATAGACTCCGAAACGTTACGATTTAGTTGTTTCTTCGTTGATGTTGTTTCGTTGTTGTTTGTTAGGCAACATTGTTCGATTGATTGCTTCTGACAAATATCCTGTGTTTGTTACGCAGAAGCAAATCACAAAATAATTAATTTTTATTTTATAGATATTTTTCAGATTTTGGGAGAGAAAACCCAGAAAAAAAAACCGTTCAATTATATTGTGTTAACAATCGAAAATATTTATAAACAATACGTGACTTTTTGTTTTGTTTTGATGATATCGATAGAAATAAAAAATTTAAAGCAACAACTGTTATAAAGGGAACTGTTATTTTTTAAACATGTAATTTGTACCAATTCCTCTTTCGATAATTTGTTGCTTCAATTATTCTCTTAGTTTATTTTTTATTTAACCAGAATACACTTGTTATTTGAAACAATCCCCATAAATAAATTAAAGGTGATAGGTGGGTTACTGAGCTGGCCATGTGAACGGATTAAATTATCGATTTAGCTTTGGTAAACTTTCTTCAACAATTTCCTTCAATGTCTGCAAAATAAAGAAGAATTTATGTATCGTTTATTAAGATTTTCTGCTCATAATGGCCCTTATGGTGAAGGTCTGTCGGCTGAATGATGGGATACTTGCATATTTCAAAGTCATTTATTTATAATTATTATTATTATTATTATTATACTGATCCTCCTGGGTCTTCCACAAGGAGACCCCTCATAAGCTCTAAGAGCTTGCCCTGAGTTAGGAGAACCAGTTGTGTTCTGTGTAGGCTTTGTTACTGTGTCCTTACGCCACCTTAGGCACAGCACTGTTAATTTTTTACCCAACAGCGAATGGTGGCGATTACCGTGACTAGAAAATTTCTTTCCTAGCCTCGGAATTGAACTTGGGGCTTCCGCTCCCAAGTCAATTACTCTACCACTGAGCCAATCGCATGGTTCCAGATATTGTGAAGCAGTCATCCTATAATGTTGAATGAAGTAAAATTTTAATGTTGAGAATGTGTTTCAATTTGTGAATAAAAATCAAATGTACAATGAGTATTTTTTAAGGACATGTGAATGTGGTGTAACCGAATGTACGGTAGGAATAACTAGAAAATATTGTCTTGCTTTATGAATGCTGAGATTGAGTTATTTGATGCGATTTATATCTATCAGTTGGATGTTCCTGTTTCTTGAAATGTGTGTTCTGTTTTGCATGGAACTTCTATGGCATCACAAAATTATGTACATTATTAAGTTTTAATTATCTAGTTGAAATTTTTCAACAAATGACTTGTTTGATAAATTTTGAATATTAAATGAGTTGTTCAAAAACGAAGTAGTTTTTCATTAAAAAATGGTTTCAAGCCCTGTGGACATGATCTTTCTGGCGCTCTAGTTCAAACAGACAAATTATATCTCCGAAAGTATTGGTTTCTCAGAGTTGGGAATTATATCAATGTATTCTTATGATAGAACTGCATCATAAAGGAAATTCAATTCAAATAATAGTTTATTTATCAAGATTAAATGAGCAATCTGAGAATGAGAACTGCACCATGGAAGAAATCGAATTAAATCTGCCCTATAACGAACTTAACCGAGATATTTATCTCCCCAACCTACTCTGAAAATTTCAACTACCTAGCTCATTCCGTTCGAGAGTTATTGTAGAGAAACTTTTTTAAATTTTGAAATTTTTTTTGACACTTAGCGGTAATCTGGTCAATACAAAACTTCACATGCGTATAAAGGTCATGATTCTACAATTTGGTGCTAAATTTCAGATAGATCGAGTGGTCGGTTTCGGAAATATTCATAAAAAATATTTTTACTAAAATCAGCCCTAACTCCGAAACCGCTTGATGGATTTCTCCCATTAACGAGCTCATCCGAGATATTTACGCTCCAAACCCACCTTGCAAATTTCAATCCGCTAACTCCTTTCGTTCGAGAGTTATCGTGCCTGCGGCCGGCCGGCCGGACAGAATCGATTTTACCTCGGATTCTTGATCAGTGAGTCGAACCAAATCGTTTAAGACCATTTTCATTAAAAATTCGAAAATTACAGACATTTGGGCAAATTGATAAGCACTCGGTTCCGAGGAACTAGAGCGCCAACAAGTTTCGTATGACAATTGCCCAAAACAGGTTTAAAGTACCTACAAATAGTAGATTTTTCATAAAACATGTATCAAAGAAGAGTAATAATGAAAAATTACCTTGTAATCGATCAGAAATTTCCTGATCTACATTCACCAAATTTTCTCCTCTCTCGAACTGCAGAATTATGCTTTCAATATTTACATTCTATTTGCATTCTATGTCTATGGATGAAAAGCAGTCTCACTACTCTCAGATCTCTTACTTCATGTTCCGTTCCGAAATGTAAGACTTTTCTGAGAAAAACTAATTTCGGAGCAAACAACACTTCGCTCACATTTCGGAATACACTTTATTCTCATAATTCTTCGATTGATTAGATAATGTCATGTCTCAGGATAATAAGTTGATATTATGACAATTCATACATAGATTAATTATATCACTCTGTGAAATACGATTTATCATTGAAATTTTGAAAAATCATATCTCCGAAAGTATTAGCTTGTTAGAGTTAAAAATGATATCATTGGATTCTTATGGTAAAACTGCTTATTGAAAAAAATTTAATTTGGAATTTGTTCTGTAAAAACAAAAAATTTTTTTTTGTTACTCCGAAACCATCTGTGCGATTTTGCCCAGTAACGAACTTAGCCGAGATATTTATCTCCCAAACCTACTCTGAAATTTTCAACTGTCTAGCTCATTCCGCTCGAGAGTTATCGTGCCTACGGCTGGCCGGGCAGAATTTCGACAACGGATTCTTGATCAGTGAGTCGAACCAAATCGTTTAAGACCATTTTCATCGAAATATTCGAAAATTACAGACATTTGGGCAAATTGATAAGTACTCAGTTCCGAGGAACTAGAGCGCCAAAAATTGGTACATGTTCCACCCAAAATAATAATTTTTGACGCTCTTGTTCCTCGGAACAGTGCAGTGATCAAAATCGATTCGTTCCGGCCGGCCCTTCGTTAACACGATAACTCTCGAACTGAATGAGCTAGACCAGGGTTTCTAAAAGTGGGGTACGCGAACCACTAGGGGTTCGCCTTTCGACGGTAGGGGGTTCGCGACAAGATTTACGTATTGGTGGTTTGATGACTGGCAGGCACATGGTGGCCTGCGCTCTTCACCATGCTTTAGTTAAGGGGTACCCTGTAATCTGGAAACTTTAACAGGGGTTCGTGGAGCCAAAAGTTTGAGAAACCCTGAGCTAGACAGTTGAAATTTTCAGAGTAGGTTTAAGAGATAATTTATTTATTTATTTAAAATACAAATAAGAGTAGAGGCTTATGCCTATAAACTCCAAAAGAACTACGAAAAATGAACCAATGTACAGACTTATCATTAGTTCACAAATCATATTGAAAAGAAAATGAAAACACTGAAAACTCAATATAAACTCCAAATAGTCAGCAAAAAAAAAAAAACATCAAATTGAAAGCCTTCGAATCAGCTCAACTGGTGTTGAATACGACTCAGACTGTCCAAGCTATTTTTGAACGAATTTGTCGATGCGCTGTCCACAACCGAAGCCGGAAGCCCATTCCATAAATCAAACACTCGGTTGTTCAAAAATAACTGTCTTTGAGTAGTTCTAAACTTCTCCTTTGCAAGCTTGCAGCCATGACCCCGAAGACTGTTGGTATTCTTCGGAAATATAGCTTGTACCTGTGGTCCGAAAATTCCCTTCATGGACTTGGCGGGCGCACGTCCAGGGGGGCGGCAATATGAGCGACTCATCACGTAATTCAAGTCATTGTCATAATAAATCCACCCCACCTTAAGTATAGGAATAAATGTCATCGCATGGAAAAAAACCGACCGAATCACGTTAACACCGCCACCGTTAAAACTAAGATGCAAATCTAAAAGTCGTCTGACATTATATGAAAAGCAGGACTGGCGAAGTAAGGGGAATCCCCTCTGAGCTTTCTTCTCAGTTAGCAGGCGTAAGTTAGGTGCCCACGGGGGTTGATGATTCCCCCAATGTTGAACGGAGTTGGCAAATTTTCAACACAGTTGGAAAATTTTCGAAGGAATTGGAAAAAATTTCGAAGCAGTTGGAAAAACTTCAATGGAGTTGGAATATTTCCTGGTACCAATTTGAGCTGTTAGTAACTGTCGGGCGGCATTTTAAAAAGCTTTCATTTCTATTGAATTTAGCAACGTAAATATGTGAGTACGCAGTTTGCTCCTTTTTAGGCGCTCTTGTTCCTCGGAACAGAGTGCTTACCAATTTGCCCAAATGTCTGTAATTTTCGAATTACAGAGGTCCAGCCGGCCCTCTGTTAAGACGATAACTCTCGAACGGAATGAGCTAAACAGTTGAAATTTTCAGAGTAATCTCGGTTAAGTTCGTTATTGGACAAAATCGGCGTAATTGTTTCGGAGTAACGAAAAAAAAAATTTTTTTACATTGCAAATTTCAAATTCAATATTTTTTTTAAATACAATTTCGCCATAAGAATCCAAAGATATAATTTTCAACTCTAACAAGCTAATACTTTCGGAGATATGATTTTTCAAAATTTCAATAATAAATCGTACCTACTTCTATGTTTCCAACTTAGACCTTATTAAGTCTAAGGTTTCCACAGAATGCTGTACTTAATTATTCCATCAGTCCATCTATAAATTAGTATATGATCTGTGTTCCGGAATTGGAATTAATATTGGAATCCTTCGTGCACAGTTGTAAAATTTTCAATGCTTTTCCCCCCCAAAAATTTGGCTTCGGCCCGTCCCTGACAAACTCAAATGTCGCCTTCAGATGCTCAACCTACCCTAAAAATTGCTATTGGTCACTATGTTTTTCCGTTCTCAGGTTATCGTGACAAATAATATTTTTTAATAATTTCTAAAAAAATTTCAAGTGCTACCATTCTCAGGAAATTTCCCAATTGTATTGGTTGATGCCAAAATTATCACTTGGAAACCATTGGACCGACTATGCCCATAAACGAACTTGTCCGTCGTAACTGGACGCGCCACCTACCCTGAAAATTTCAAGTCGCTTTCTTTTTCCGTTCTCAAGTTATCGTGGCAACGGAAGGCCGGGCGGCCAGCCAGCTGGCCGGACAGAATCAAATTTGACCTCGAATTCTTCACCAGTGAGTCGAACTTAATCGTTTGAGACCATTTTTGGCAAAAAATTCGAACATTACAGACATTTGGGCAAAATGATAACGCGATGTTCCTCAGAATATGCGCATAAAAAAGTGTAATTTAAAAAAAACAAGGGTGCTAAAAATTATTAATCCTAAACTAGCTGAGGTTATTTCATTCGTCATTTCGCATTCAATCATACATAATTTTTTACAACAGGAGATATTTTATATCATGATGAACAACGATTTTGAATAGAACCAGAAATAAATATGACATGTCTCTTATCGGTAGATATGATGACAGAATCTATTTTGACCACGGATTCTTGATCTTCGTTAAGTTGTTATTCTTTTTTTCCACCATAATGAAAAAACATTAATTATCCTTTTTTGACGAAACTCAGAGTAAGTAGTCGTAGGGCGGCATAATCGGTATTGCACGCGGGCGATGAAACAGCTAGCGGCGGGCCTGTATGTGAATATGAGATCACCCCTGTCGCGTCTATGAGAAAACGAAATCATATCTGCGAGTTTGAGGCGGGTCTCATAATCAGGTCGAGAGGATCCGTAAGGGATTCTTGTGTTCCATCTTTGGATGGATTCCAGCGAATTAATCTCCGATACAAGAGCAGTCCACCATGCTGATCCTGCGTATTCCATGACCGGACGAACGAAGGACTCGTATAGAAGCTTACAAACCACCCTGTCCGAGCCTCGGAAAGTCTTCTGCAGCAAATATGTCAGTTGTCGGGCTTCGGCTGTCACAGAAGCAATATGAACAGTCCACGTTAGGTCACTGGAGATGGTCAGACCCAAATCACGTTGTTCAGTGACTGGAGTTAAACGATGACCCCCTATAAAATAGGTAACGTGCGGATTATTTTTTCCTATATGCAAAATGTGACACTTCTCAAGATTCAGTGGCAGCAACCAGTCATGACACCAAACAGC
This sequence comes from Halyzia sedecimguttata, assembly GCA_937662695.2. NCBI lineage: Eukaryota > Metazoa > Arthropoda > Insecta > Coleoptera > Coccinellidae > Halyzia > Halyzia sedecimguttata. Next base: position 101,467,762 of record OW569414.2, read on the forward strand.
TAGCTTGTCCAAATATTCTTGGAGAATTGAGGCATTGAGAAGTGGAAAATTATACAGTTTCGTGTCATCAGCGTAAATTGCACATGTGGACTTAAAACATCTAGGGAGATCCGAACTGTACAACAGATAAAGAAAACAGAAAAATTATCGCTCATAAGTTCGTTATTGGGCAGAATCGGCCAGATGGTTACGGAGTAACGAAAAAAAAAAATTAAATTTCAAATTCAATTTTTTTAAGATACAGTTTCATCCTAAGAATCCATCGATATCATTTCCAACTCTAACAAGTTAATATTTTCGGAGATATGATTTTTCAGAATTTCAATAATAAATCATACTTCCATGTTTTCACAGAATGCTGTAATTATCATATGATCTGTGTTTATTCATGTCATCTTAATTTTCCTTAAGGGTTATTTCGAATTTATTTCTGGTTCGTTATTCTTGATATAAAATACCCCTCCTGTTCTAGAAAACAAAGTATGATTGAATGCAAAATGACTAATGAAATAACCTTAGTTATCGTAGAATTTTTAGAGGATGATATGAGGAGCAACTTTTCAAAACGCATTAAGTCCAAAAACCATTTTATTGGGAATCAACGAAAAACGATTTTGTCTTCCACCCTGGCTTATAATTTGAGTACATCGAGTTTGTTTGATAGAAATTTACATCTAAAGGTAATAACTAATCTCATTTAAATCAATATTGATCAGATATACACAGGTAAAAAACGTTTGGACTTAATGCGTTTTGATTCATCTCATTGTATATAATGCGTTTTGATGTGATTGAAATTGAAAATAATGCTGTTTGTTCCGATTTTTTATACATTTAGAGAAAACAGTCTGCACAGTAAGTGTTGGCCTGACCTAATTAACATGAGCAAATCGATAAAAAATTTTTTGGTTATATTTTATCTGTTTTAAAAATGCAAATGTAAACATAATTCATTGCGATGTGGCTTACATACTTTGGATTTGAATTACAAAGGGACATAATGCCATTTGGAAAATTTTGTTTACATAGGGCTATAGAGCAATAGAAATCATTCCCGAATCCGCTTCAAACTCAATTTCGCCCAAATTGGACATAATGCGTTTTGAAAAGTTACTCCTCATATGATATTATACTTAAGGTGATAATATAATTCCCGTGGATAATCCATATGATGATGGAAATATATACTTTGGTAAGTAAATTGGGTTCGGAAATCAGAATATCTCCAATATAAACAACTATGGCACGTACCCTCGTGCCTCCCCTCCAATCAGCCCTTGTTGCTAAGTAAAGTATACAAATTATGTAAACATCGTGGGGGGTGAATTCAAGGAGATGAGAAGAAATATTTAGGTGTAACAGTTCAAGAAGATTCAAGTAATTTATAAAAAATTATGAAATATACATAAATATATTTTTTCAATTAAGACATTCATTAATTACATAAAAGATTACTATCCACATCAAGATATATCAAACAATTATATTTAAAAGTAGTATATAATATATAAATTTGAACAACGATAACAATAAATTCAATATCTTGAAATACTCCATTTGACACTTGGTAAAAGGTAAACTGAATATAGGAATTATCAAAACATTTAGGCATTATTAATCAGTCAGTTGGCAGCGGAATTCATGGTTCTCCAATGAGGGCATATAGACATCTTTTGTAATCACCAGAGCATTCATCCTGAAAATAATTAATGGAGTATTAGTTCCATATTATACAGAGTGTTTTAAAAATGAACAGTTCGATAGGAAGTAGAAATTATCAACAGTTTTAGAGATGGGACCTCTCGGGCGAAAACAATAATTAAACCTTTTTGGCGCTCTAGTTCCTCGGAACTGAGTGCTTAACAATTTGCCCAAATGTCTGTAATTTTCGAATTTTTCGATGAAAATGGTCTTAAACGATTTGGTTCGACTCACTGATCAAGAATCCGTGGTCGAAATTCATTCTATCCGGCCGGCCGTAGGCACGATAACTCTCGAACGGAATGAGCTAGACAGTTGAAATTTTCAGAGTAGGTTTGGGAGATAAATATCTCGGCTAAGTTCGTTACTGGGCAAAATCGGACTGATGGTTTCGGAGTAACAAAAAAAAAATTTTTTTTTCTACAGAACAAATTCCAAATAAAATTTTTTTCAATAAGCAGTTTTAACATAAGAATCCAATGATATCATTTTTAACTCTAACAAGCTAATACTTTCGGAGATATGATTTTTCAAAATTTCAATGATAAATCGTATTTCACAAAGTGATATAATTATTCTATGTATGAATTGTCATAATGTCAATTTATTTTCCTGAGCATGACATTATCTAATCAATCGAAGAATTATGAGAATAAAGTGTATTCCGAAATGTGAGCGAAGTAAGAAAAATCTCAGTTGTTTGCTCCGAAATTAGTTTTTCTCAGAAAAGTCTTACATTTCGGAACGGAACATGAAGCAAGAGATCTGAGAGTAGTGAGACTGCTTTTCATCCATAGACATAGAATGCAAATAGAATGTAAATATTGAAAGCATAATTCTGCAGTTCGAGAGAGGAGAAAATTTGGTGAACGTAGATCAGGAAATTTTTGATCGATTACAAGGTAATTTTTCATTATTACTCTTCTTTGATACATGTTTTATCTACTATTTGTAGGTACTTTAAACTTGTTTTGGGCAATTGTCATACGGAACTTGTTGGCGGTCTAGTTCCTCGGAATTGAGTGCTTATCAATTTGCCTGTAATTTTCGAATTTTTCGATGAAAATGGTCTTAAACGATTTGGTTCGACTCACTGATCAAGAATCCGAGGTTGAAATCGATTCTGTCCGACCGGCCGGCCGTAGGCACGATAACTCTCGAACGAAAGGAGTTGGAGGATTGAAATTTGCAAGGAGGGTTTGGAGCGTGAATATCTCGGACGAGCTCGTTAATGGGAGAAATCCATCAAGCGGTTTCGGAGTTATGGCCGATTTTATTAAAAATATTTTTTATGAATATTTCCGAAACCGATCACTCGATCTATCTAAAATTCAGCATCAAATTGTAGAATCATGACCTTTATACGCATGTGAAGTTTTGTATTGACCAGATTACCGCAAAGTGTCAAAAAAAATTTTGAAAATTAAAAAAAGTTTTTCTACAATAACTCGAACGGAATGAGCTAGGTAGTTGAAATTTTCAGAGTAGGTTGGGGAGATGAATATCTCGGTTAAGTTCGTTATTGGAAAAAATTGGCCTGATTTAATTCGATTTCTTCCATGGTGCAGTTCTCATTCTCAGATTGCTCATTTAATTTTGATAATTAAACTATTATTTGAATTGAATTTCCTTTATGATGCAGTTCTATCATAAGAATACATTGATATAATTCCCAACTCTGAGAAACCAATACTTTCCGAGATATAATTTGTCTGTGTGAACTAGAGCGCCAGAAAGCTCCTGTCCACCCATTTTTTTTATAATTAAAACCTTCCGAGATGTTCTGAAAAATGCGAGTGAATCCATTCAAATGATACTTCTATGTCATGACGTAATGAGATGAGATGACGCTATTTGTACTGATATTTCGATTGTCGACACTTGTGCGAGGTGAGAGGTTCGTTAAACAATCAATAGATTTTATAAGGTGGCATTTGGTGCATACTTTTTATAGCGCACTGGTGAATACTTTTTATAGCGGGACAAAACTTATTGCAGATAAGGGAAGATTACTGTCAGTAATATTGATTTCGGTTTGTTTGAAACACGTATGTAGATATTTTTTATGCATTTTTGGCGCTCTAGTTCCTCGGAACTGAGTGCTTATCAATTTGCCCAAATGTCTGTAATTTTGGAATATTTCGATGAAAATGGTCTTAAACGATTTGGTTCGACTCACTGATCAAGAATCCGTGGTCGAAATTCATTCTGTCCGGCCAGCCGGCCGGCCGTAAGCACGATAACTCTCGAACGGAATGAGCTAGAGAGTTAAAATTTTCAGAGTAGGTTTGGGGGATGAATATCTCGGCTAAGTTCTTTATTGGGCAAAATCGGACAGATGGTTTCGGAGTAACAACAAAAAAATTTTTTTTTACGAAACAAATTCCAAATCAATTTTTTTTTAATAAGCAGTTTTATCATAAGAATCCATTCATATCATTTTCAACTCTAACAAGCTAATACTTTCGGAGATATGATTTTTTTAAATTTCAATGTAAATCGTATTTCACAGATTGATATAATTATTATTCTATGTATGAATTCTCATAATGTCAACTTGACAGAAGGGAATATTGTAACTTCAAAAATATTGGGGTTGAAATACTCGTATTTTAGCGATGCAACGGGGACCTCACCCGAAAATGTTTGAAAATATTACGTAAATATTGAAAGCATAATTCTGTAGTGTGGTGAACGCAGATCGATTACAGGGTAATTTTTGGCGCTCTAGTTCCTCGGAACTGAGTGCTTATTTATTATTACTTATCTTCTTTCATATTTGTTTTATGAAATACCTACTATTTGTAGGTACTTTAAACCTGTTTTGGGCAATTGTCATACGAAACTTGTTTTTTTGGCGCTCTAGTTCCTCGGAACAGTGTGCTTATCAATTTGCCCAAGTGTCTGTAATTTTGAAATTTTTGGCTGAAAATGGTCTCAAACGATTTGGTTCGACTCACTGATCAAGAATCCGAGTGCGAAATCGATTCTGTCCGGCCGGCCGACCGGCCGTAGGCACGATAACTCTCGAACGAAAGGAGTTAGTGGATTGAAAATTGCAAGGTGGTTTTGGAGCGTAAATATCTCGGACAAGTTCGTTCGATCTATCTGAAATTTAGCATCAAATTGTAGAATCATGACCTTTATACGCATGTGAAGTTTTGTATTGACCAGATTAACGCAAAGTGTAAAAAAAAAATTTGAAAATTTAAAAAAAGTTTTTCCACAATAACTCTCGAACGGAATGAGCTAGGTAGTTGAAATTTTCAGAGTAGGTTAGGGAGATGAATATCTCGGTTAAGTTCGTTATTGGGCAAAATTGGCCAGATTTAATTCGATTTCTTCCATGGTGCAGTTCTCATTCTCATGATTGCTCATTTAATCTTGATATATGAACTATTATTTGAATTGAATTTCCTTTATGATGCAGCTCTATCATATGTATACATTGATATAATTCCCAACTCAGAGAAACCAATACTTTCGGAGATATAATTTGTCTGTTTTAACTAGAGCGACAGAAAGCTCCTGTCCACAGGGCTTGAACCCATTTTTTGAAATAATCGAATAGAAATGATGCAAGAAAACTTGGAACAATTGTCCTTGGCCTCCGGATAATCGGAATTGAATAATCCTAAATATACATACCCTCAGTCTATCCTTCAAGCTTTTTCCATACATTGAGTGATACTCTCTTTTGATCTCTTCCATATCAATTTCACATCTTGTAACTATTACTCGTATCAAATTTTTGTCGTCAGTTCCCATTCCCTCCATGTATTTGTGTAGGCACTTCGCGAAGAAGGCCGGTCTGTTTTTTATAGATCGTACAACGCCAAGCAAACCGTCCTCAGAGTTTCCAGAGAATTCGTTTTTGATGGCTTTCTCAATATCATGACCAGTCAGATGTTGGTACTCGTCGAAAATCAGCCTTAATTGAGCGTGGTTTCGTTGGCACAGGATCATATTAAACGTGGATTCGTCGGTACCCAACTGCAGTTCACCTGCGAAATTATTATATACCTAGTACTTATAGGCAGACTACAGAGGGTTCTTCAAAACATGTCGAATTTTAGATATTTTTCGGTATTTCATTTCAAGTAAATTGATGCTAAAATTTGAAATGCAAAAAAGAAAAAAAATCTGGGGAATCGGTTCTAAGTTCAATATAAGAGTCATTTTCACATCTCAAAATGATCTATATAAGACAAAACCGAATCCTGAAAAGTAAAAATTCAACAACTAGCAAAATTCGCGTAACATACATGGTGGTGATTCGGTTACCCCAAGTGGTGCTCTATCTCTGAACCTCCGATTCTATTTTTTGGGACATTCTGTATATTGGTACTTAAATTTCATGAAAGGCAAATATGAATATACAGGGTGACAAGGGCGTAGCCAGGAACAAATTTCGGGGGGGGGGTTTGAAAGAGGAATTAATTTCGGGGGGGGTTTTGGGGGTTTAACGGTCACTTTCTGCAGCAAAAAAATTTTTTTTAAGAGAAAAAATAACATTTCGGGGGGGGGTTTGAACTCCCAAACCCCCCCCCCCCCTGGCTACGCCCTTGCAGGGTGAGTCTTTGACCACTGCATTAATTTTAACGAAAGATTCCTCTCATCAAATGAAACACTTTTTTCATTTACCATTTTTCCAGGTTCGGCTCAGGTAAAAAGTTACAAGCGTTTAAAGATTTCACAATGTGCTAATACACTCCCGCATATAAATTATCTACGACATTGTTGGCGGACGAGAATAAGGCATGGAAACGTGGTTTACAGCTTGATTCGGGATTCCAACGCTCAGGGACGGATCCATAAAAGTAGTGAAATTTCTGGAGTTTTCCATTTTAAAACATTCAATGAAGAATATCTCGAAAACGGTGCGTTTAAGGAGAAATGATGAAGAATAATATAATGTTCTAAGACGATGGAATATTCTTGAAATGACTCAAGAAACACTTTATATGCTTTCTTTATGCTAATTTCGTTTAGTTTTATGAATCCACGAGTCCATAACTAGAAAACCAGTAGAAGTAGAAAATAACTAATATTTGGAAAATATGTATCATAGTTATAGGAAACTCTACGCCAACATTCATTTTATTCGAAAAAAGGATGTCAAAGCTACAAAATAAAAACTGATTTTTTTCCAAAATTTCAACAGCCTGTATCTTTTTACCTGAGCTGAATTTGGAAAAATGTTAAATGAAAAAAGTGTTCCATTTGATGAGAGGAATCTTTGGTTAAAATTAATGCAGTGGTCAAAGACTCACCCTGTATATATCTGACTAGAATCAGGACTGTCCACTTTTTTTTCGAATGGGGGGAAGGTCCTTAAAACTGCTTGCAGTATGAGTGAATTGGTGGAAATAGTTTTAGACCAGGGTTGATAATTTTTGGAAAAAAAAATTATTGGAAAAAGAAAAGAATATAACAAAAATGAAAGGAAGAATAATTTACGGTCGATTTGAGTTCGGGAAGTGGAAGGGGGTGATTTTTATGAGTAAAAAATGGTTTATCTCGATTTCCGGCAAAACTTCTAGTCCCATGGAAGAAAGTTTAAAGTCAAAGTTAATAATGCTAAGTTAATAAAGTTAATAATTAAGGCATCCACAATATTTTGAGAAGGTTGTAGAATATTCTCTAAATTATATGCGTAGATGCCTATTTATTGCTATTTTAAGATAACTTATATATACCTGAGTGACCTACGGAAAATTTTAGCCCATCAAAAGGTGGGCTATTTCAATATTAATTAAAAATAAGGTCAAATCAAAAGAATTACAGTGTGTTTGGGACATAAAAGGTTAAGTTTAGTCAAATTTAGTGAAAACATTTTTTTTTATAAAAGATAAAAACTAATATCATGGTTATTTGAATTTTTCGCATAAATCTTGACGTTATGTGAAAAAAGTTTGAATACAAAAGTTGTATATCTTTTTATTACGTACAACTTGTAGTTTTGCCGGAAATCGAGATAAACCGTTCTTTACCTTAAAAAAAATCACCCCCTTCCACTTCCCGACTGTGAATTATTTTTCCTCTCATTTTTGTTATATTCTCTACCTTTTCTATCCTACTATTATTTTTTTTCACTTTTTACCATTTTCACTGGTCTATTTGCCTAAATAAAAATATTAAATGAAACTCTTTGATTTGATTTGTTACATTCCATTAACTGAATTGAAATAATATGGAATAAACAAGTAACTATGCCAATTTTACTTCCAATTTGAAGAATTGAAGAAAGCTCAAGGAACTTCGTTCTTGACGGGGGTAGAAGTAACTTAATTTATTTAATGCAGTATTTTACCTGCTCTCAATAATTGTTGTGCATCATATCGAGCTTGATTCTGGTCAGTTACCATGCTTTCATCTCGCCCAGCTGCGCTAAGAGATACCAAGAGCCGTTTGAAGGTTCCGGAGCTATCTCCTCTCAGATCACTCTCGAGGGAATTTCCATATTCTGAAATATATGAATTGATCATTAGATTTTTGGTATTAATTTCGAAGATACTCAATATAATCATATCACAACAACACATTAAGATAATACTGTGGAACATAGGCGAAGTTGGTTTCTTGACGTTAATTTTATGTAATAATTTTTCACCAAGTGACTCACAGGAATAAGTAAAATAGAGAAGCAGTTTCTCGAGTTTGGGCATGTAAGGCAGTTTCAAAAAGCAGCTGATAATACACTGAGTGAGGATGTGGAATTAGATGTGATGCTTAACTTTGAAGAAAATCCACATAAATCTAATAGAGATGCCTCCACAACATTCACTGTCAGTCAAATATCGATTGTAAACATATTAAAACAGAATAAAATGCACTCCTATGAAATGATACCTACCCAGGAGCTCTTGGAAGGCGATTTTGGCAGGTGAACTTGTTTCTGTGTACCAATGATGGACATGTTGGATAACAATATTATCCAATAATTAGTAGACGTTTTGTTTTGTGATGAGGGCACTTTTTCTCTCAACGGCCATGCTAATCGTCAAAATTGCCGCTACTGGTCTACCAAAAATCCTTATACTGGATGAGAGAGGAACACACACAATACCCTCAAAAAAGGTTAATGTTTGGACAGGATATGTTCGAAACCATATCATAGGCCCCTTAATTTGAATGGCGATAATTATTTAGCACTACTTCAAAATGTCATTCCAACTTTGGCAAATTTATATCCTGATCAAGGAAACCTCAAGTTCCACAGAATACGATATGGTTCTAACAGTATGGAGCACCACCACATTACCAGCGCAATGTCCAGCAGTACCTCGATGCAATATTTCCAAATCTGTCGATAGGAAGGCGAGTAACGATCGAAAGGCCAGCGCGATCCCCTGATCTTAACCTAATAGATTTCTTTTTATGGGGATATGTGAAGAGCATTGTGTACAAATCTAAACCCCTCGATTTGAATGTCTTAAAAGCTCGAATAACTCGTGCGATTAGGTCGATCACTCCTGAGGTGTTGAATAATGTTGGAAGAAATTTTTATTTGAGGTTAGGACATTTCCAAGGCGTCCGCGGTGAACACTTTAAACATCTACCTCATTAACATTCATATTTTTGCGCGTATGTTCTGGGGAACATCGCGTTATCATTTTGCCTAAATGTCTGTAATTTTCGAATTTTTCGCCGAAAATGGTCTCAAACGATTGGGTTCGACTCCCTGATGAAGAATTCGAGGTCAAATTTGATTATGTCCGGCCGGCCACGATAACTTGAGAACGGAGAGAGCTAGCGACTTGAAATTTTCAGGTTAGGTTGTGCATCTGAATGTGCATCGAATTTACCATGGTAAATTCGATTAAGAGAGTGTCCAATACAGGAGAACGGACAATATAATTCACCATGGTATATTTGATTAAGAGTGTCCAATACAGGAGAATGGACAACAGAACATACGCGCAAAAGCTCCTGACTTCACGTCACAGTGCTTGAACAAATTTTTTTTTGCTACATTTTATATTAAATTTGAGTTTTTGATATTGTACCAAACTTCGCAAATCAATTGATTTCATTCTTCTCTCATTTGGTTTTTGCAACAAACTTGAAAGTGATAACATTTCTGAATAGAGAATAACGAGACCTTTCAAACGACGTATCACAAGTCCGTACTTCCTATTTAAAACATTTGGGATTGTACATGTCTTTCGAAGGGGGTTGAAGGTATTGTTTGCACTTCTACTAATAACAATTCATAATTTAAATTTGACGTGTTTCGGGATTTTTCATAAATATGTACAGTAAGCGGGATAATGAATTATTCCATTTGGCTTTTCCACACTGTATATTTTCAGTTTACTCACTTTGCTGGTATGCTTGTCCAATTGTTCTGATTTCATTGTTGGACAAGGTACACAAAATTTCTATCAGTATGCTTTCATCTGTTCCAATACCAGAAATAGCTCTGTGCAACTCTTTTGCGTAATACTGAGGCAAGGGCGTCATCATAGCTACGATGACATTCTCGAAATTTCCACTGAGTTCGCTCTTCAAATCGTCGATCAAATCCTTGAAAAATATATGGTCATTCAAGTAAAAATACAGTTTTCAATATTTACCTTTCCGTACATCGTCTTGAATTCGACAATCATTTGCAATCGTTGAACATTAGTTCTTCTGGTTAGAACATTGATGATGGCCTTTTCATCCGTTCCAAATCCTTTCATAGCCTTCCGTAGAACTTCTGCATCTGCCCTTGCGTTGAAAGGATGTCCTGGACGCACTGTGGGGGTACCCTGGAAAATGAAAAAAAATTGATTTCGTTAGGAAAATTATTTATAGGTACTCCGCCAAGAAATTTTTCCGGAATTGTTGCTACAGGATAGAGATGCTATGCAATTTTTGGAAATTTGCGGGAGAATCAGTATAGATACACAAGGAAAATAGGAAAAAGATCTACTGTGTTACTATTTTCATTAAAATCAGCATCCTGAGAATTTCAAGTCGCTAGCTCTTTCCGTTCTCAAGTAATCGTGGCAACGGCCGGCCGGCCGGACATAATCAAATTTGACCCCAAATTCTTTATCGGGGAGTTGAACCCAATCGTTTGAGACCATTTTCGGCAAAAAATTACAGACATTTGGGCGAAATGATAACGCGATGTTCCCCAGAACATACGCGCAAAAAAATCATTGAAAAAATATATACAGGGTGAGTCTTTGACCACTGCATTAATTTTAACCAAATATTCCTCTCATCAAATGAAACACTTTTTTCATTTAACATTTTTCCACATTCAGCTCAGGTAAAAAGATACAGGCTGTTGAAATTTTGAAAAAAAATCAGTTTTTGTTTTGTAGCTTTGACATCCTTTTGTCAAATAAAATGAATGTTGGTGTAAAGTTTCCTATAACTATGATACATATTTTCCAAATATTAGTTATTTTCTACTTCTACTGGTTTTCTAGTTATGGACTCGTGGATTCATAAAACTAAACGAAATTAGCATAAAGAAAGCATATAAAGTTTTTCTTGAGTCATTTCAAGAATATTCCATCGTTTTAGAACATTATATTATTCTTCATCATTTCTCCTTAAACGCACCGTTTTCGAGATATTCTTCATTGAATGTTTCAAAATGGAAAACTCCAGAAATTTCACTACTTTTATGGATCCGTCCCTGAGCGTTGGAATCCCGAATCAAGCTGTAAACCACGTTACCATGCCTTATTCTCGTCCGCCAACAATGTCATAGATAATTTATATGCGGGAGTGTATTAGCACATTGTGAAATCTTTAAACGCTTGTAACTTTTTACCTGAGCCGAATCTGGAAAAATAGTAAATGAAAAAAGTGTTTCATTTGATGAGAGGAATCTTTGGTTAAAATTAATGCAGTGGTCAAAGACTCACTCTGTATATCAGAAACTATTCGTTCGACATAAGTGAATTGAAACTTGGTAACTAGTTGTGGAATATCAACATAAAGACGTATGTGTAATTTTGTGAGGATCATATAACTAGAAAATTTAAAAAAAAATTACGAAAAAATACTATTTATCTCACAATAACTTGAGAACGGAAAGAGACAGCGACTAGCAATTTTCAGGGTAGGTTCCACATCCGAATACAACTTTTAGTTGGGTTAAGCACATCTGAAATTTTTTTGTTTTTCCTCTATAACCACAAAATTTACAAATCCGATCCAATTACAAACCCGGTAATTACTGGTAGAATGCCGACGCGCAAATTTTCTTCGAATATCGGAACGTGCTAATTTTCGCGGAATTTCGTGAATATCGTATCCTGAAATTACTTGAGACGTAAGTTTTTCGTATATGATTGGATATGAAATGAATTTCAATTGCGATAGGATTAATATGTCAGAATTGAAAATTCTGTGATCTTAGACGATTCTCTCACTACTCAAGTCTGTCATTATAATGTTACGACATGTATTCATATTTTCTAAAAGCTGAGAAAACGAAATATCGATGGTAAATTCGATGTGTCCAATAGAGGTAAATAGACAATAGAACATGCTCGCAAAAACTCCCGACTTAACGTTAGTGTCTGAACCAATTTCTACTACCACAACATATTCAGTATAATTGCGAAGTGATTGTAGAATATTGTGTTTATCTGACAAATGTAAAATTATAGAATAGTAATAAACAATGGAGGAAGAATGAATATGAGTGTTAAACAATCAGAATGAATAAATAAATAAATCCATTTTTGAATTTTGAAGAATATTTTTGCAGTAGTACTTATTTATTAATTCTTCCTTTATCTTAGGTTTAGATATAGCGCACATATGTAAGTTGGATAGCGGATAGAGTATTTGAACTATTCTAATTATTCAAAATTTATTCAACCTTGCATTTTTCCACAAAAAACTCAGAAGTCGGCATTGCAAGTGTTGCTACAAAAATGTATGGAATCAGATAACGGGTTCAATATATTCTTGTATTTTATATAGCCTTGAAAACTGAAGTTATTTGTGGATATAGGAAATAAATGACGTAATCCAAAACCTTTCAATATAATTGTAAAAGTACTTGACTGTAACGGTTAGTTGACTCATGGTATATTAACAACCAAAGCAGTCTGTTGAACATCTCGGCATAAAAATCTGACGATTCTTATTGAAAACGTTAAGGATTTATGTGGGTTGTGCACATAAGGTAAATCTAAATGCTTTTTTATCTTTTATGTACAAACATCTTCAAAAATACTCAATTGTATCAATAATACCTTATGTATAGGTGTGACATGATGACCAGTATTATGATTGTAGTTGGAATGCCCACTGTGTGGCTGGTGGCCATGTGTATATCCACCACCATGATGAGGTCCACCTCCATATGGGGAAGCACCACCAGCACTTGAGGGGTAAGGAGAAGTAGATGAGGGTGCTCCCCCAGAGGAAGCCGGTGGATAGGCTCTTCCGTGGGAGGGGTAGCCAGCACCACCTTGAGGAGGATAGGCAGATCCCCCATGTGGGGTGTTACCAGCACCCCCTCGAGGAGGGTAGCCTGATCCTTCACGGGAAGGAGGATATCCCGCACCTTGTGAAGGGTAAGGACTATGTGAGGAAGCTGCTCCAGAGGGAGCAGGTGGATATCCTCCTCCATGGGAAGGGGGATACCCCGTAACTTGGTATGGATGCACCTGCTGGGGAGGATAGCCTGCTCCACCAGAAGGATAGGGTTGTGGCATATACATTGGAGAATTAATGCTAAACCCTACACTAGGAGGAAATACTCCACCTCCTTGGGGGTAAGCAGAATTGTTAGTAGGATATGGTGCTCCCCCTTCTGAATGATGTTGGCGAGGATAGTTATTACCACCCTGTGATTGAAGAAGAATTTTTCATTTAAGTATAGGAAATTTATTGCGTTTGCAATATTAGCCTGAATGTCTAATCTTTGAAATTCATAGTGGTTCGTTTGATTTTCTTATCGTTATTATTCCATTAAAAAAAAAGACCCACGTTATGACGAATTCAATCTCGAAAAAAAGTTTCATAAAATTATTATCCTACAATATTGATCAATCGTCTTCATATCAAGTGGAGTTACATAAATTATCATTTATTACACAAGAATTTCAATAGAAATACATTTCATAATGGGAAAACCAAATGTTTTATCCTTAGTGCTACATAATACATACATAATTGTTTTCCTCGTATTATGTCAACAAGGAGCTTGTCAGGCAGCAAAATATAGAATTCTTTTTGCGCGTATGTTCAGGGGAACATCGCGTTATCATTTTGCCCAAATATCTGTAATTTTCGAATTTTCGCCGAAAATGTTCTCAAACGATTAGGTTCGACTACCTGATGAAGAATTCGAGGTCAAATTTGATTCTGTCCGTCCGGCCGGCCGGCCGTTGCCACGATAACTTGAGAACGGAAAGAGCTAGCGACTTGAAATTTTCAGGGTAGGTGACGCATCCCAATACCACGGACAAGTTTGTTAATGGGCATAATCGGCCCAATGGTTTCCGAATAATTTTGTTTTCAACCAATATAAATCCGATCGAATTGAAACTTGGTGAATAGTTGTAGAATATAAACCTAAGTACGTTTGTGAAATTTTGTGGGAATCGTATCACTAGAAAATAAAAAAAAAAGTATTAAAAAATATTATTTATGATACGATAACCTGACAACGAAAAGAGAGAGTGGCTTGAAATTTTCAGGTTAGGTTGTGCATATGAATGCGACATTTGAATTTGTCTATAATCGGTAATTGGTATAATCGGCCAAACGGTTTTGGAGTTATACCCATCTAAAATTTAGTTGTTATTTCCTCAATAACACAAAAAATACAAAACCGATATAATTCAAACATGGTTATTAGTTGAAGAATGCCAACGCGAAAATTCTTGCGGATTTTCGTGAGGATGGTATAACTGGAAAATTAAAAAAAATTTACTGAAAATAATTCTATATATCATAAACTATTAGTCCGGCATCGCTGAAATTTTGCGAGAGCCTTCAGAACCTAACTCTACTGCAAAGTTCCAAGTTTGAACACGATCGGATCCATATTGTTGGAGAACCGTGCAGTCTTTTGTGAGTTCAGTAGCTAGATGGGAATCGTTCTATTTTTGCGAGAACCTTCAAAACCATGAATGTCATGATGACATATTTTATCACAATCACAAATCTGGGAGATGATAGCCCTACATTAGGGTCCTGTAGCGGTCAGACCTGGTTTTGAAAGAGATCCTCCTTAGGAGGAGGCAACTAAATATTGAAGGGATTTCTTTGAACAAGAGTGAATTAATATCTTTGAAAAATAGAGAAGGCGATTCTTCTTCACGAGATCCAAGCGCCTGCAGAGGAGTATATTCGTGAGAGGGGACTTTTGAAAGGTTATGTATTATTTTTAATATGATATCGCTGAAAATTTGCTGAAGGCTTCAAAATTTAACTTTAAATTAACCACAGTTTCTGATCTTGTGAGGTGAGAGGCTCATTTGTCGATATTAAATCTCGTGATGGGTAGAGGCATTTTAGGCCAGTTGTTCTATCACTAATGAGAATATATCTTTATGTTTCACCTCAACACCTTTAGATCTATCAATGGGCATTTATTGGTTAAGAATAAGTAATTGAATATTACTGGAATTCAATTGAATTTCATTGAATATGTTAGTAACTAAACTTATAATCTTCTTTGCTTTGATTATTTAAATATGACTTTAAGTCCAGTAATATTTTTCTAAAATAATTATGTATTCTTCTCCCAAAGAATAATTGAAGGTAGACAATGTGTTAATTTTTTCAACATTGCATTCTATCCTGACTTCACGAGAAAAAAATTGGTTCAAGCACTGACGTGACTTGCGCGTATGTTCTATTGTCCATTCTCCTGTATTGGACACTCTTAATCGAATTTACCATGGTGAATTATATTGTCTATTCTCCTGTTTTGGACACTCTTAATCGAATTCACCATAGTAAATTCGATTAAGAGTGTCCAATACAGGAGACAATAGAATTCACCATGGTAAATTCGATTAAGAGTGTCCAATACAGGAGAATGGACAATAGAACATACGCGCAAAAGCCCCTGACTTCACGAATTGGTTCAAGCACTGACGTGAAGTCAGGAGCTTTTGCGCGTATGTTCTATTGTCCATTCTCCTGTATTGGACACTCTTAATCGAATTTACCATGGTGAATTCTATTGTCTCCTGTATTGGACACTCTTAATCGAATTTACTATGGTGAATTCTATTAAGAGTGTCCAAAACAGGAGAATAGACAATATAATTCACCATGGTAAATTCGATTAAGAGTGTCCAATACAGGAGAATGGACAATAGAACATACGCGCAAAAGCCCCTGACTTCACGTCAGTTATCAAAGTATACGTGTCTCGACTGCCATGGTCATTGATAAGAACATATGTACGAATATATACAATTACTACTCTGAATTTTCAAAGATATCTCTAATAAGCACTAAGTAGGTACTTAATCTTTGAAGGTTCAAATCCTCCTAGAAAGGATATCAATTTCCAAGCCAAATATTAAGTAATATGCCAGTATACACTGTTTCATGAAAAATTGACAGTGCTGTGTATATGCGGCGTATGGACATCATATAACAACTGGAAAAGTTTAACGGGTAATTCCGCAAAAGGAGCAGATTAAAAATAATTCTGCTGGTACCTGCCGACACGTGTTTCTGCTAGTTGGCTTCTTCGGGACAGGGCAACCAAGAAACCAAGGAAAAGATGGAAATAAAATTGAAAAATGTCCTGAAGAAGACAACTAGCACAAACACGTGTCGGCAGGTACCAGCAAAATTATTTTTAATCTGCTCCTTTTGCGGAATTACCCCTTAAACATTTCCACTTATATATAATATATATATTTATTACTCCGCATGATCCATATTTCTATATATAATATAACAACGCCTGACCAGAACACCTTTGATCCTCGTTGTCTTCTTGGTAGGTATGTTAGTGCTATGGAAAAGGGACGGCCATGCATATGAAATAGTTAATAATGATGATATATTTACTATCCCTAAATAAGATCTTTCTTGAAACATAATCGCTTTCACAAATCACCAACAAGAGAAAACTTCAAGCTGAAGTAATGAAGTAAAGCATCAAACAAACCACTAATCGCATCAAGCTAATATTGCAAACCTCTCATTGAATGTCAACAAGAATTTAAATAGTCTCACATCGATTCAACAGAAAATAAAAGAAGAATAATCAATAAAGGAAGAAATAGGTACTTCATGAATATTCATACTGTTTGTCGTTGTGAACCTCAACTCAACAACCTATTGACAAAGAGGATCTTCTAACACTAATGAATAAACAGAAAATATTTGTTAATTACTCTATAACTTCGGCAGAGTTATACCCAGAAGGAATAATTTCTACAAGTTGATTTTTTTAGCAACAGGATGACTATATTTTGAAGCATGATACCCTAACAATGTCGGCCTGATGATTTTAACGAAAACATCATTTTATTTCTTAGTATTTGTGAAGAAAGCTCTGTGGACTTGACTTTGGCGCTCTTATCAAACTACTAGCGAGTAAGTATTCAAACTTTGACAAATCATATCTCCGGAAGTAGTGGTTTTTCAGAATTGGGATTGATATCACTGGATTCTTGTGATAGAACTAACTGCATAATAAAAAATTAAATTCAAAACGAAGGTCTATGACTCACCGCATGTGTTGGATTTACATACATCAGCAAATTATAATTAGAGCATTCTATGAAATCATAAAATTACGATTAATTATTGAAATTTTGAAAAATCATATTATCTCTGCAACTATCAGTTCATTAGAGTTGAGAATGATACCAATAGATTCTCTTATAATGAAACTACATCTTGAAAAAAAAATTGAATTTGAAATTTTAGACATTTATCTCTAAAACCTACTCTGATAATTTCAACTGTCTAGCTCATTCTGTTCGAGAGTTATCCTGTTAAGGGCCGGGCGGCCGGATATAATCAATTTTGACCACGACTTCATGATCGAACCAAAACGTTTGAGACCATTTTCACCAAAGAATCAAAAATTACAAATATTCGGGCAAATTAATAAGCACTCTGTCCCGAGAAACAAGAGCCCTCAAAAACGGTTTATGAGAGCTGACTAGATACTAAATTGGAATACAAACCAAAAGAGGAGATTCCTTGAGTAATTTTAAGAAAAAAAGGTCTCATGAACCGCAAACATATCGCTTCCGAGATACAGGGTGTTAAAGTTTGATTTTTTTTTCAAGTTTTATAGTATCTACACCTCACAACATATGCGACTGAAATTTGGCATAAATATTATAATTGATAGTTCACACCATGTAACATGCCAATTTCGATAGCAAATCTACAGGGTGATTTTTTTTCTGGAACGCTGTCCCCTGTTTTCCTCCAGAACTTTTTTTTGGGGAGCCACTGTTAATTTGAAAAAATGTAAAAAGAAGCTTTGCTTTACTAAACTTGATGGTCTCTTATAGTTTTGTCGTATCTGTTACTGATTTCGAGAAAAAAATTTTGAACGATTTTCTCCAAATCCTCGGAAAAATCCAATTTGTCATAAAAAATCCAGTTAGTAAGCTTTGGTGAATAAATTAATTATTAGTTTTATGGTTATTTTCCCGATCTGTAGCAATGATTCGTAAAGATTCGATAAACTTGTATACTTGTATATCCTTACAAAAAAATTATGACTACAAGAAAAACACCCTGTGTCTCTAAAACGAAACGTTTGCGATCCCATGTTTATGGGACATATTTTTCTCGAAATGACTTAAGGAATCTCCACTCTTCGTTCGTACCTCCAATTCAGGAACATGTTGTATATTAACGTATTACTCATTTGTCTACTTGTTTAAACAGTAATAAAATACTTCGAGTTCGAAGAATTGTTACCTATCGAGTTGGTGGTCAAAATAAGTTAGAGGAACGCGAAAAAGATCCACTGGTCATCCGAATAGTACCTCAGAGCGTTCAAACAACTAGCTCTACAAGACCGTTCTGTTCTGCTACTACGCGTCGCTGACCAATAGGCAATAATGTCCAGAAGAAGGCGGAACTGATAATTAATATGCGTATACTATATCGCTGTACTGCGTTATATAGATGGCAGTCCACACGTCTTTTTGGCGCTCTAGTTCCTCGGAACTGAGTGCTTATCAATTTGCCCAAATGTCTGTAATTTTCGAATATTTCGATGAAAATGGTCTTAAACGATTTGGTTCGACTCACTGATCAAGAATCCGTGGTCGAAATTCATTCTGTCCGGCCGGTCCGGCCGTAGGCACGATAACTCTCGAACGGAATGAGCTGGACAGTTGAAATTTTCAGAGTAGGTTTGGGGGATAAATATCTCGGCTAAGTTCGTTATTGGGCAAAATCGGACAGATGGTTTCGGAGTAACAAAAAAAAATTTTTTCTTTACAAAACAAATTCCGAATTACATTTTTTTTCAATAAGCAGTTTTACCATAAGAATCCATTCATATCATTTTTAACTCTAACAAGCTAATACTTTCGGAGATATGATTTTTCTAATTTCAATGTAAATCGTATTTCTACGTTTTCACAGAATGATAGAATTATTCTGTGGGTATTCTATGAATTGTTATAATATCAACTTGTTTTCCTGTACATGACGTTGTCTCATTGTCATTCATTCCAGCAATCGTATAAATATGAGAATTATAATTACATACTTTTTGTTGGTTGATATTTTCATGCCGATGGTCAATCCATATGATGATGGGAATGGTAATGGTAAGTTAATAATATTGAGTTCAGAATAACTCCACTAAAAACAAAACTGGAATATTGGTGTATTGGAGTGGATTTGAGGAAAGATATATATTATCGTTCATCATAGAATTGAGGAATGAATATCTCGGATGAGTTCGTTGTTGGGTAGAATTCGTCTATTGGTTTTGGATTGATAATTTTTGGCACTCTTGTTGAATTTAAATTCTTCTATGATGTTTGAATTCAATTTCTGCTAAGATGAAGTTCTAAATTTCAATAATGAATCGTACTTCTATGTTTTCACATAATGCTATAATTATTCTATCTAAGATTTATTATATGATCTGTGTTCATACTCGTACATGTCATCCTATTCTATAAGAGAGAGTCAAATTCATTTCAGCTATTTTAATTTGGTTTCTTTCATGGTGCAGCTCTCATTCTCAGATTGCTCATTTAATCTTGATAGATAAACTATTATTTGAATTGAATTTCCTTTATGGTGCAGTTCTATCATAAGAATACGTTGATATAATTCCCAACTCTGAGAAACCAATACTTTCGGAGATATAATTTGTCTGTTTGAACTAGAGCGCCAGAAAGCTCCTGTCCACAGGGCTTGAACCCATTTTTTCATCAAGACAACGCACGTTGCTATATTTCACGTCGAATTATGTCACCTGTGGTCACCTTGTTCACTGGAATTAAATCCCATGTGTGGGGAAGCATGGGGAGGAGACATTCCTCTTCGCACCATACTCCACAGACTCTGGCATAGTTAATCCACGATGTTCAAGTTGATACTCAGTTACGGGGTAGCCAAACACATTATTAGTATTTTTTTCCGCTTACACGTTGATGAAATTTCTTGCAAATGTAATTGTTTCATTCTTGATATACGACTACCACTTTGCCAAAAAATTGTTGAGGAAATTATTCCTTCTAGGTTAACACATTAAAGTCACCGACTATATTAATTTCGTGTGAAGGAGTTAATTTAGGAAATAATTCTGGTAGTGACAAAATTTATGACTGTGTTGTATGAATTCCCGATTAATTAATTGGAATTCCTCATCGTGTCATTATATTAATTGAATTCGTAACATGCATTATTATTCATTAAGATAATTGAAATTGATATGTATCTTACCTGAGGATATCCAGGATAACTCATTTTTTTCTCTGTTCTGTAACAAAAATAGTCATTTTAGTTGAATTCACAGTGGAACGTTTCTTTCAATTGAAAAAATGGTTTATATGGAGTCTATTAGCCTCCCACGTTATCCCATTTCTGGCGCTCTAGTTCCTCGCAACTGAGTGCTTATCAATTTGCCCAAATGTCTGTAATTTTCGAAATTTTGGCTGAAAATGGTCTCAAACGATTTGGTTCGACTCACTGATCAAGAATCGGAGGTCGAAATCGAATCTGTCCGGCCGGTCAAGCCGGCCGGCCGTAGGCACGATAACTCTCGAACGAAAGGAGTTAGAGGATTGAAATTTGCAAAGTGGGTTTGGAGCGTAAATATCTCGTTCGTTAATGGGCGAAATCCATCAAGCGGTTTCGGAGTTTTGGCCGATTTCAGTAAAACACATTTTTTATGAATATTTCCGAAACCGATCACTCGATCTATCTGAAATTCAGCATCAAATTGTAGAATCATAACCTTTATACGCATGTGAAGTTTTGTATTGACCAGGTTACCGAAAAGTGTAAAAAAAAAATTTTCAAAATTTTAAAATTTTTTTTCTACAATAACTCTCGAACGGAATGAGCTAGGCAGTTGAAATTTTCAGAGTAGGTTAAGGAGATGAATATCTCGGTTAAGTTCGTTATTGGGCAAAATAGGCCAGATGGTTTCGGAGTAACGAAAAAGAATGATTTTTTTTAGCAACAAATTTCAAATTCAATTTTTATTTAAGATGCAGTTTCACCATTAAAATCCATCATTTTCAACTCCAACAAGCTAATACTTTCGGAGATATGATTTTTCTAAATTTCAATAATGAACCGTACTTCTATGTTTTCACAGAATGCTATAATTATTCTATCTAAGCTTTATTATATGATCTGTGTTCATACTCGTACATTTCATCCTGTTCTATAAGAGAGAGTCAAATTCAGTTCAGCTATTTTAATTTGATTTCTTCCATGGTGCAGTTCTCATTCTCAGATTGCTCATTTAATCTTGATAAATAAACTATTATTTGAATTGAATTTCCTTTATTTTGAATTTAATTTTTTTTTATACAGTTCTATCATAAGAATACATTGATATAAATCCCAACTCTGAGAAACCAATACTTTTGGAGGTATAATTTGTCTGTTTGAACTAGAGCGCCAGAAAGCTCCTGTCCACAGGGCTTGAACCCATTTTTGTCATGAATGTCGATTGAAACTGGTTACATCCAGGTTCTTAGTTACGATTCATTAATGCATTAATCTATAAATCGCGAAAAACTGCTCACTGCGGATAAATTTGATCCCCGTTTCTTATAAAAATTTATTGAATATTCTTGTATTATTCCGCGTCTAAAAATAATTTGTTTGGAGCCATAATTTACCTCTCTTGATTTCAACACGGATAAGTTGCATTAATTGTAAATGATGCTTGAATAAATGATTCGTTGAATGTTCTGTCGTGAAAACCTGATGAGTGAAATGTAAATTTAAGAACAATTCCCGAGGGGGAACTATTGAAAATTTAGGACCTTTTAGTCTATAAGGTTTAAACTGCTAATTGGATTGTATACAATCCAACCTATATATAGGTTTCGACAATTGAATAGAGCGCTGCCAATATCAATGTAGAATTCAAGAAAATCGGAAAAAATACAAATGTCAGCAGTATCAGACTGGAAAATCCATCTTATACCTCGAATAACGAAAAATAAAGTTGGGAAAGTGCTGACATAAGGTCAGTCTGCTTTGGAATGCTTGTTGAAATTCACAGCCAGAGCGCTCACCCATCCAGGTTCTGAAAACACCCAAGGTTGCAAATTCAAGTTAAATTTAAAGCAATACCTACTAACTTTGGATAAAATACTAGTATATCTCATTTTATTAAATAAGCAGGGTACTGAATGTCAATTGCAGAATTTACCTTATTCTTTTCGATTATTTTGTCGATATGTGTACCTGAGATTATCGTGTACGAATTACAAAATTTAAAAACGTCTCATGATATTTGTCATCTAGACTTCAGCTAGCTAGAAATATATAATATCAGGGTTGCGTTCGAATATTAACTACACCGAGTACAGTTTTTGAAGGTTTTGATGAATTTACTCTGTAGTTGACTACTCTTCATGTGATATTCGAACGGTTCCGGTTTGAATTTGGAGTTAGAATGACAGAAGGTGCCGATATCGGAATAGGTTATTACCTACTTAGAAAGAGCCTATTATTATTATTGTTCTCTTCATATACAGGGTGAGTCTTTGACCACTGCATTAAGTTTAACCAAAGATTCCTCTCATCAAATGAAACACTTTTTTCATTTAACATTTTTCCAAATTCAGCTCAGGTAAAAAGATACAGGCTGTTGAAATTCTGAAAAAAAATCATGTTTCGAGATATTTTTCATTGAATGTTTTAAAATGGAAAACTCCAGAAATTTCACTACTTTTATGGATCCGTCCCTGAGCGTTGGAATCCCGAATCAAGCTGTAAACCACGTTACCATGCCTTATTCTCGTCCGCCAACAATTTCATAGATAATTTATATGCGGGAGTGTATTAGCACATTGTGAAATCTTTAAACGCTTGTAACTTTTTACCTGAGCCGAATCTGGAAAAATGGTAAATGAAAAAAGTGTTTCATTTGATGAGAGGAATATTTGGTGGAAATTAATACAGTGGTCAAAGACTCACCCTGTATATGTAACTCCAATAATAAATATTATTGTGAGACAAAAGTAAGATATTTCCCGTCCCATGAGTTATGTAAATTTTGAGCCGTTAGATTAACTCAGCTATTTTGTAGAGTTACAAGAGTTATATCGGAGTCAAATACCATGATATTTTCGAACGACAGTCTTAAAGTAAAATATACACGGCTATTTAACGCTATTTAGTAAATAATACTCTGTGGAGTTAATATCCTCCTGAGTCCCGATGTCCAATATGTTGGACAGCCAGATTCAAGTGTATTATTAATATTGTAGTGAATTTACGGCAGTAAATCCTTCGGTCCAACGTATTGGATGAATGAACGAACGCGTTGCATGCCCAGCTGTTTTGCTGTTATGCCACAGTGCGCTGTTATTTGTTTATGAAAATTTTGTTCATGATGGCCGCCTTTCGTCCTACAACTATTGACTGTAAGTATTGATTTTTTCCTATCTTATGTGTGATGTTTGTTTGTGTCACTGCATTAGTATTCTAAGAATGTAATCAAATCATTTTTTTTTACTACAAGTGTTATTGAACAAAAAATTACTATTTTTGTACCTGTCCATCCAGTTGGACAGTAGGTCATACTCAAACTTTTTCCACATAACGATACTTTCTCTTTCAGCGATTTTCGGGACGAAAAAACGACTGAGATTTGGATTAGACGATGAAAAAATCGAACTACTTCTGGATGCCGACTGTTCAGACTTAGAATTAGATGATTTTTCTAATGATGAAGTTGATTTCGAGATTCAGCAAGATATCCAGGAAATTGAGGGCGCTCCTGAGGACATTTTGTCTGAAGAAGATTCTGATGACGAGCCGCTAAGTGTGATTAGAGAAAGGATAACTACTGAACGGGTTTATAACAGAAACCGCATGAATTGGAAAATATTGAAAAACTTTATTCCACCAAACTTCGTGTTTGAAGAACCTGTTGACAACGTCGAATCTCGCAGAGATTGGAAAGTTCAGGACTATTATAAAAATGTATCTGGATTATGAGATTCTCCAGAATATTTGTGATTGCACGAATGTGAAATTTTTGGAAGAGAAGGGAAAATCAATGAATCTGATATTACCAGAAATTAAAAAGTTTATAGCTATTACAATTTTGATGTCATGTTTGATATATTCCCAAGTAAGAATGTACTGGGCAAAAACAACTAAAGTTAGTGCAATAGCTACTGCAATGACCAGGGATCGATATTTCTGGATTAGGAATAATCTGAAAGTAGTGATCGATAACAATGTCACACCTCAAGAAAAAACGCTCGACCGCTTGTACAAGATTCGACCTCTAATTGATCGTATTCGGAAGGGGTGTTTGATGTTACCGAGATACTCAGAAGTTGCCATCGATGAACAAATGATTCCCTTCACTGGAGTTTGCAGAATGAAGCAATTTATTAGAGGTAAGCCTAATCCTAAGGGACTGAAAAAGTTTGTTTGTGCGACCCCTGACGGGCTTATTCTCGACTTTGAAATTTATCAAGGAAAAAACACTTTTTTACATGAGAAATCTAAAAATCTAGGAATCGGCCCTTCATCTGTTATCAGATTAACTGAAACCTTGAAAGAATGAACGCATATTTTCATTGACAGATACTTCACCACAATACCGCTTCTGGAATACATGTTGGAAAAAAATATGACAGTCACCGGTACAATAATGAAATCTAGAATTCCCAGGAGTGTGCATTTAACACCTGAAAAGACAATGGCAAGACTTGGGCGAGGTTCTTCAGAAATGTCAGTTAGGGCAGACGGAAAAATTTCGGTGGTACATTGGTACGATATGCAAAGTGTTCTGATTGCTTCTACGGGTTTACAAGTAGAACTTCAAGACGAGTGTAAGTGATGGTCCAAAAAAGACACCAAATACATAAACATCCCAAGACCGAACATAGTCAGCAAATACAATTACTGCATGGGGGGAATCGATCTGATTGGCAGAATGATGTAAAAATGCAGATAAATGCAGATGTAAAAATCCAGGTTGCAAATTGAAAACTAAATTTTATTGTGAGAAATTTACCCTATTTTTGTGCTTGACAGGTAGCAATAATTGCTTCAGAAATTTTCATTTGCATAATAATCTATAATGATATCGTCCTGATGTCCATCTCATTGGACATTATTTTTTTTGTACTTCCCCTTGAATAAAATTTTTCAAAAAAATTTTATGACGTTTTCAGTGTTAAATGAACCGAAATCCCAAATATCACCTTTATATCACCTTTAATATTATGTCGATACTCAGGAGGATATTCGAACGAACCCAGACAGGTTGGTCTAAGGGGGTAACGTTCATTGAAGTTATGTTTTCAGTCGAAATGAAGAAATAATTAAAAAAAAATACTTCCGCTCCGGGGGATCGAACCCGGTACCCTCGGAGCTTAAGTCTGAAATTCTCTTGGACGACAAAGTGAAATTATAGGGAGTAGGTGTACCTTGAAGGAGTTATAGTACCTACCAAGTTCTATCACCGTTTAATATGATTTTTTTTCTGGTCGAATGGAAATCGGCGCACCAAAATAACTGAACCGCTTATTGGTTATAACTTTTCCCCAATATCTCCAGCAATATAGATCCGATCGAGTTCAAATTAAGAACTTGGCTATAAAACAAAGTTTTGAAGGCTGTCGCAAACTTCCAACGGTATCTGACGAATAGTTTCTGAGATTAACGGTGGGTTTCAAGAATCTTTGATAGCTCTTTGCCAAATTAGTGTGATTCTATGTCGATTCCTAGTTCATTTTTGATGCAATCACAGAATTAAATCCACAATTAAGCTAAACGAAGCTTCGTGAAACCCAACAACAAAATTCCTTTTGAATATTTTCAGTCATACGATCCTCACGAAACTTTGCCTTCGTGTTGGTATTTTTGAACTTACTACCTAGATTCAATCAACAAACAAAATTTCAGATGGCTATAGTTCCGAAACCACGCAGCGGATTCAACCAATTTACGAACATAACCGGCGTATTTGTACTCCAAACCTATCCTGCAAATTTCAATTCTCCAACCCATTTCGTTCAAGAGTTATCGTGCTTACGGACGGTCGGGCCCACAGAATTAACTTTGACCTTGGACTCTTCATCTGGGCCCCTATTCACGAAATGTTGATAGAGATCTCTCCTACGAGATTTATCACGTGATTCACGTGTCAGTGACTGTGCGCAAACTCCGTATGTGAATTGTCGGTTGAAATGTGTTTCTCTACTACTAAATAGTGAGGGAGAAGTGAGATGCGATTTCTTGTAGGAGTTCTCGCATGAGAATACTCATCTCTACGAACGTCGAGTATGCGGGGCCAGGGTTGACTCTAATCATTCGTCACCATTTTCGGCCAAAAATTAGAAAAAAAATTGGTTCAAGCCCTGTGGACAGGAGCTATTGGGCGCATGTTCATCTTCCTTGTGGCCCGTACTGACCAGTAAAGAAAAAAAGCAGTATCATGTTGAATACCTTAATATTATTCTGGAACACAAATTTTCCATTACAATAATCTTCATCTAGCTTCTATTTAGTATCAATTCCTGTAGAACGTGATCATAATAAGTGTTTTCCATATAATAAAATGTGTTTGAACTTGGTATGTAGGAAATCTGACATCAATTATTGGAATTAATTGATTTGACAAACAGCCGTCAAATGAGGTAAATAGATTTTTGTGACGATTTTCTGTGACCATAGAACGTCAAAACACGCTGGAATGTGAATTTTAAGCAATATCTTCTGGAATTGAGATCGTATCGAACTGAAATTTTGCACACTCGTGTAGAATGCTTGATTTAACGTCGGTACAAATTTTTTTATTAAAAAATTTTCCAACTGCCCGATCCCAACAATACTTAGATAATATTATATCCATAAATTAAGCATTTCATTATTGCATTTCTTGAAATAGGTACCTTTTCAAGTCGATCAACATCGTCCTTCTTTCGACGTCTAAACTATGACTTGATTCTTTATGTTTATGTCTTTGAATTTGTTTTCGGTGGAATTCAAAGAGTTCATAGAATAATCGATGAAAATACTGAGAGAGACCCAGGAAATTTGACACATTTTGTCTTATATCTCCAGAAATTGAAATCGTATAGAGCCAAAATTTTGCACAATGTTGCAAAATACTACAATTGACGTTAGTACAAGTTTTTGTTGCAATCTGATGAATAGTTCACGAAAAAAAAATTTTTTTTTCGAAAAAATTAAAAGAAATATTTTTTTAAAAATTACCAACATTTCGATCATAACAGAATTTTGCCAAAAGTTGCGCGTTTATATCCTCGAACTGACTACCAAGTTTCGATTCAACATCTTCTTTAGTTCCTGAAATATCAGGGAAATAACCTCAAAATTTTAAATGTCTATAACTCCTAAACCGTACGGCCGATTTTGCCCGTTAACGAACTTAACCGTCGCATTTTGATCAGAAACCTACCCTGAAAGTTTGAAGTCGATAGGACCTTCGGTGCTCCTGTTATCGTGCCTACGGCCGGAAGTACGGCCGGCCGGCCGGCCGGACGGCCGGACGGCACCCAAAAATCTGACACCGGATTCGTGATCAGGGAGTCCGAATTAGTCTATTAGCCAAGTTTCAGCTCGAAATTCGAAAATTACAGACATTTGGACGAAATGATAGGACGATGTTCCCCTAGAACATGCGCCCAAAAATTGGTTCAAGCCCTGTGGACAGGACCTTTCTGGCGCTCTTGTTCAAACAGACAAATTATATCTCCGAAAGTATTGGTTTCTCAGAGTTGAGAATTATATCAATGTATTCTTATGATAGAACTGCATCATAAAGGAAATTCAATTCAAATAATAGTTTATTTATCCAGATTAAATGAGCAATCTGAGAATGAGAACTGCACCATGGAAGATATCAAATTAAAATAGCTAAAATGAATTTGACTCTATCTTAGAGAACAGGATGACATGTACGAGTATGAACACAGATAATATAATAAATCATAGATAGAATAATTATAGCATTCTGTGAAAACATAGAAGTACGATTCATTATTGAAATTTTGAAAAATCATATCTCCGAAAGTATTAGCTAGATGAAAATGATATCAATGGATTTTTATGGTGAAACTGCATCTTAAAAAAAAATTATGTTGAAATTTGTAAGTTAAAAAAAAAATCTTTTTACGTTACTCCATAACCATCTGGCCGCTTATTTTGCCCAATAGCGAACTTAACCGAGATATTTATCTCCCTAACCTACTCAGAAAATTTCAACTGCCTAGCTCATTCCGTTCGAGAGTTATTGTAGAAACAAAATTTAAAAATTTTCAAAAATTTTTGTCGACACTTTACGGTAACCCGATCAATACAAAACTTCACACGCGTTAAAGGTCATGATTCTACAATTTGATGCTAAATTTCAGATAGATCGAGTGATCGGTTTCGGAAATATTCATAAAAAATGCTTTTACTAAAAACGGCCATAACCCCGAAACCGCTCGATGGATTTCGCTGGTTAACGAACTCGTCCGAGATATTTACGCTCCAAACCTACCCTGCAAATTTCAATTCTCCAACTCCTTTCGTTCGATAGTTATCGTGTTAACGGACGGACGGCCGGACAGAATCGATTTCGACCACGGATTCTTGATCAGTGAGTCGAACCAAATCGTTTGATACCATTTTCATCCAAAAATTCGAAAATTACAGACATTTGGGCAAATTGATAAGTACTCTATTCCGAGGTACAAGAGCGCCAAAAACAGACATTAGGGGAACAAGCGGGCCAAAAACGGATAAAATAGTGTGTGAAAAAAAGAGGAAAAGAGGTTGCGTCAACACAAAGATCACCTGATATTGCCATTTTATTACCGGAAGTTCGTGATTATAAACAGATGAAGCCAATAAAGTAGCGCAATTATTTACGCCAAAACCAAGAACAGACCGACTCAAATTGCTGGCAAATATAATTTTGTTCGTAGTTTTCATTCTTCAGAATTACTTTATAATCGACAGAATAATTCAACTTCTATCGGAATTTTTTAGATTCGGATTCCTCTACTTTCGAAAACTATTGAAGTAAAAGGGGATTCACTTGAAGGGAATTGTTGGGTACCCTGATTGTTTTATCGGGGTTATGATGAATCGAAGGACAATAGGTTTCGTGCCTTGATTGATTTATTAGGGTAGTGCGTTTTTGTTGTTTCTATTTTGAGAAACAGCTGGTGAAGATGATTAATCTCGATGATTAAACTGTTGTGAATGCACAACCCATGAAAAAGGGTACCCAGCAGTAACCTCGTATCAATTTTATTTGCATTTAAATAACAATTACGAAGAGGTTCAGAAAGTGGTGGAAATTCGAAGGCACTTTAAGCAAACAACAAACTGTATTTTCTTGTTACCGATACTTTGATAACAAGCACAAAGTAATTATAAATTAATTACTTTATAATCGACAGAATAATTCAACTTCCATCGGAATTTTTTAGATTCGGATTCCTCTACTTTCGAAAACTATTGAAGTAAAAGGGGAATCACATGAAGGGAATTGTTGGGTACCCTGATTGTTTTATCGGGGTTATGATGAATCGAAGGACAATAGGTTTCGTGCCTTGATTGATTTATTAGGGTAGTGCGTTTTTGTTGTTTCTATTTTGAGAAACAGCTGGTGAAGATGATTAATCTCGATGATTAAACTGTTGTGAATGCACAACCCATGAAAAAGGGTACCCAGCAGTAACCTCGTATCAATTTTATTTGCATTTAAATAACAATTACGAAGAGGTTCAGAAAGTGGTGGAAATTCGAAGGCACTTTAAGCAAACAACAAACTGTATTTTCTTGTTACCGATACTTTGATAACAAGCACAAAGTAATTATAAATTAATTACTTTATAATCGACAGAATAATTCAACTTCCATCGGAATTTTTTAGATTCGGATTCCTCTACTTTCGAAAACTATTGAAGTAAAAGGGGATTCACATGAAGGGAATTGTTGGGTACCCTGATTGTTTTATCGGGGTTATGATGAATCGAAGGACAATAGGTTTCGTGCCTTGATTGATTTATTAGGGTAGTGAGTTTTTGTTGTTTCTATTTTGAGAAACAGCTGGTGAAGATGATTAATCTCGATGATTAAACTGATGTGAATGCACAACCCATGAAAAAGGGTACCCAGCAGTAACCTCGTATCAATTTTATTTGCATTTAAATAACAATTACGAAGAGGTTCAGAAAGTGGTGAAAATTCGAAGGCACTTTAAGCAAACAACAAACTGTATTTTCTTGTTACCGATACTTTGATAACAAGCACAAAGTAATTATAAATTAATTACTTTATAATCGACAGAATAATTCAACTTCCATCGGAATTTTTTAGATTCGGATTCCTCTACTTTCGAAAACTATTGAAGTAAAAGGGGATTCACATGAAGGGAATTGTTGGGTACCCTGATTGTTTTATCGGGGTTATGATGAATCGAAGGACAATAGGTTTCGTGCCTTGATTGATTTATTAGGGTAGTGAGTTTTTGTTGTTTCTATTTTGAGAACAGCTGGTGAAGATGATTAATCTCGATGATTAAACTGATGTGAATGCACAACCCATGAAAAAGGGTACCCAGCAGTAACCTCGTATCAATTTTATTTGCATTTAAATAACAATTACGAAGAGGTTCAGAAAGTGGTGGAAATTCGAAGGCACTTTAAGCAAACAACAAACTGTATTTTCTTGTTACCGATACTTTGATAACAAGCACGAAGTAATTTTAAATTAATTACAAATGTAATATTTATACAATTCGAAATAGTGAAATAGTAAATAGTTATGATAAAGGAGATAGAGTAAAATAGCAGTAGTTTCGAGAACTAAAGGAAATAGTAATGAATTCTTGCAGTAATACAGTATTTAAACGACCAGATAGAAGGACAATAGGAGGTTCCTTCATCTGTGTAAAAACAGGGAAAATATCAACATTGATTGGGGTTTCGATCTTAAAAAAGCTCGGATAGGTTACAACAATTCCCTCATTTGTCGTTATTTAATAGAGTGGGAATGAATCCGAAAGCAAGCACCAATGAGAGTACTTCTAGGATATTAATTCTTGGGCATTCGAAATCTTGAATTTGTCCCACGCATCTGGGCTGACTTCCCTTGCTTTCTACACAAAAGGTGTATAGGTGGATAGTTTCCGTAATTTTGCTTGATTTAATAATCTCTATAGAGAATCCCATATTAACAAATGACATGATGGTCATTTTCCTAAGAACCAGTACATTTCTTAACACTTCAGTTGCTGAATGCATTTGAGCACTTGTTCTGAGATACTTACAGCAAGTGAACCATAAAATATAGAATGGTACACCTTTAACAAGAAATTCCCAATGTCGGACAAAGCAAAGTTATCTTACTGTATTCATTCTCAAGGGTTAGATCCACATGATAACTAAAAACTAGTTATCTCTAGGGGAAAATATTCAAGTTTCATTGAATGTAATCTCATAATACGTTATAAAAATTTTTAACTGTATTATTCTTCGATCAGGAGTTCCCGAGTTACGAAGAAAAACATGGCGAAAATGAGAAAAGAGCTTAGAGGTTCGGTAGTCAGTACATAAATTTTGATGAGGAATTATTAACTTTTTTGAGGAGTTCGAACAGGTATGTTTACATGGTTATTTTTCAAAGATGATGCAATGTTATCCTTGAAACAATATGCCTAAGTCAATAATTTTGTTTGTTGATTTTCACGCAAATGACTGATATGAGAAGAAGACTCCGAAGTAACAATAGGCCTATTGTTACTTCGGAGTCTTCTCAAGAAAATCGAACAATACGGGATCAGGAGGGCATCGCTGCAGTGGTTTACCTATATCCTACCTTAAAGATCGTGAACAACAAGTAGAGATTATAGATGGTGCATCAGAAGCAATTTCAGATGCCACAGTAGTAGATAATGGAGTACCACAAGGCAGCATCCTAGGACCAACCATATTCATACTTCTCATTGAAGATCTCAGTGCAGTACTAGGAAATTCACAAATATTCGCAGTTAACTATGCAGATGACACCAACTTAATGCTTAAAGCGAATACATATCAGGAGGCTGTGAAGAAAGCTCAAAAGGCTATGAATCAAGCAAACCAGTGGTTCCTGCGTAATGGGCTATGGATGAACACGGAAAAAACCAACATCATAGTGTTTAAAACCTCACACTCTGCTCTCGAGACATCATTATCTTTGTATTTAATCAACAGAGAACTACCCTCGGGAAGATTAGCAAAGTTTTTTGGTATGCACATAGATGAACACCTAAATTGGGTTGAGCACATTGAAAAGTTGTGCTCCCAATTGTCCTCAATATGCTATTCATTGGAAGTATTACATCGATACTTGCAACATTTTGTAATATATATATATATATATATATATATATATGTATATTTTTGTAATATGTAAATATATTAGTTTTGAGTTTATAGGAGATTCCTCTACTCTTGTTCATTAAATAATAAAAAAAAAAAAAAAAAAAAAAAAAAAAATCATTGAGAAGTATTTATCATCATTTTCTATGGAAGTAAAACAATAGCTAACAGAGTGTTTCTTCTACAAAAAAGAGCACTGAGAACTATTCACAAATGAAAAGGAATGACTAGTGCAGAGGAAAATTGCAAGAGAATGCCTTCTAACTTCTATATCCATACATTTTCAGGAAACTTTGCTTTTTCTATTCAAAAACTAGAGATGAATTCGAGGATCTAGGTTCCAGCAGATATGTAACCAGGAACAACCAGCTCAAATATCCACACCACCGACTTACACACACAGAACAAGGTCCCAAATATAGTTGTATCAAATACTTCAACAAAATTCCACCTAACCTCAGAGCTGAAAATAATCTCAAGAACTTCAAGAAGAAAATATTTCAAATCCTCTTGAGAATGGAACCGTACATTGTAGAAGAATTCCTCAATGCTGACATGAGTCCCTACAGTTGATATCTGCCGGACTTTCTTTTGACACTGTTTCATTTTAAAGCCACAATGGTTTTCGAACATTATGTACTTTCATTTGAAATAAAGATTTTTGGCGCTCTAGTTCCTCGGAACTGAGTGCTTATCAATTTGCCCAAATGTCTGTAATTTTCGATGAAAATGTTCTCAAACGATTTGGTTCGACTCACTGATCAAGAATCCGTGGTCGAAATTCATTCTGTCCGGCCGGTCGGCCGTAGGCACGATAACTCTCGAACGGAATGAGCTAGACAGTTGAAATTTTCAGAGTAGGTTTGGGGGATAAAGATCTCGGCTAAGTTCGTTATCGGGCAAAATCGGACAGATGGTTTCGGAGTAACAAAAAAAAAATTTTTTTTTTACAACACAAATTCCAAATTAAATTTTTTACAATAAGCAGTTTTATCATAAGAATCCATTCATATCATTTTTAACTCTAACAAGCTAATACTTTCGGAGATATGATTTTTCAAAATTTCAATGTAAATCGTATTTCTACGTTTTCACAATATGATAGGATTATTCTGTGGGTATTCTATGAATTGTTATAATGTCAACTTATTTTCCTGAGACATGACGTTGTCTCATTGTCATTCATTCCAGCAATCGTATAAATATGAGAATGATAATATAATATCATACTTTTTGTTTGTTGATATTTTCATGCCGATGGTCAATCCATATGATGGTGGGAATGGTAATGGTAAGATAATAATATTGAGTTCAGAATATCTCCACTAAAAACAAAACTGGAATATTTGTGTATTGGAGTAGATTTGAGGAAAGATATATATTATCGTTCATCATAGAATTGAGGAATGAATAATATCTCGGATGAGTTCGTTGTTGGGTAGAATTCGTCTATTGGTTTTGGATTGATAATTTTGGGCACTCTTGTTGAATTTAAATTCTTCTATGATGTTTGAATTCAATTTCTGCTAAGATGAAGTTCTAAATTTCAATAATGAATCGTACTTCTATGTTTTCACAGAATGCTAAAATTATTCTATCTAAGCTTTATTATATGATCTGTGTTCATACTCGTACATTTCATCCTGTTCTATAAGAGAGAGTCAAATTCATTTCAGCTATTTTAATTTGGTTTCTTCCATGGTGCAGCTCTCATTCTCAGAT
Organism: Halyzia sedecimguttata; assembly: GCA_937662695.2. NCBI lineage: Eukaryota > Metazoa > Arthropoda > Insecta > Coleoptera > Coccinellidae > Halyzia > Halyzia sedecimguttata. The sequence goes on from OW569414.2 coordinate 101,502,219, forward strand.
TGCTCATTTAATCTTGATAAATAAACTATTATTTGATTTGAATTTCCTTTATGATGCGGTTCTATCATAAGAATACATTGATATAATTCCCAACTCTGAGAAACCAATACTTTCGGAGATATAACTTGTCTGTTTGAACTAGAGCGCCAGAAAGCTCCTGTCCACAGGGCTTGAACCCATTTTTTTTTGTCCGATATAGAGGAAAAACCTTTTATAGGCCCGCCCTGAGAGGGTCCGCTTCTCTCAGGAGTGTGAGACTCCAAATGTTGATTGGTTACTCACTGAAAAACCTCTCGCACGTTCCTCGGAGTAGTTCTTCGTCCTGCCCTTACAGTGTCCCTTAACAAAAGAGATGAGCTGCAAGCGGCCTTCATAGTTGATGGGACCTGATGTCTCGAAGTGATCCGAGCAACACCGCTTTCTGCATTCTGTGCGCTAAATCCTCGGCCAGAGAATGGCAGGCCGGAATAATCTTCAATTCGCTCACGTAGTTCGCTGTCATTCCGCCTAGGCATCCTATGATTAGTAAGACCATTCTAACCTCACCCCGGCTCCACACGTTGGGCCAACGTTGGCACCAACACTGTTGGCCCAACGTGTGGATGGGGTAATTTGGCTTGGTTCCAACCTTGGCGCCAACGTGTAGATATGTTATATGAAGACCTCAAGTTAGAATTTCACGAGTACCTTATTTATTCTTATTTATAAAGGTTCTTGTCCTGGCTGACTGATGATCAATGCACTACCTAAACTAATTGACCAGGTTGAATTAAATTTTAAAGCTTATCCTGACAGTTACATAGGGGCGTGCCGAAAATGCATTTTACAAAATTCCCATTTTGAAGCATCGATTTTTTTGAAATTTTCAGGCAATTTTTGTCCGTGCGAAATGGCGGATGAGCTATTTAGTTCTGACCGACTTGAGAGAATAATCTCTGGTTAGACAAGGTCTACCGGAAAACAAACATTTTGATTCATGTAATATAATACTGCCGGCTAAGGGCAACCGCTGGTCATTTGCAATTCACTAGCATCTTAAATTAGTCTAAACGCCTAGTTTCGCAATTATTTCCACAGATTAATGATGTGACAACACTGAAAATAATGAAATTTCTGTCGCAAGAGTGTCATCACGATCACACTCGAAGAACAAATTGGTCAAATTTGTAGGACAGATGGTCTGGTAGAATAATTCTTCCCAATTCTAATAAGGCATTTGTTGAATATTAATATCATATCACTCACCTGATCTACAAATAATAAATATAGGGATTTACGGCACTACAGTTACACAACAGCTAGTTTACGGCACGAGCACGCAGCAACAATGGAAGCAGAACAATAAGTAAACTTGTTTTGTTAGGTGAAACTGAAAACTGATAAGAAACAGAAAACTATCACAATAATACAGTAATCTCACTCCGAAATAACCACAGACTGGGTGGGAGAGTTTCAATTAGTTGGCCACACGAGGTTGCCACGTTCGTAGTTAATTCTGGAACTCATCTGATTTTTGCGCGTATGTTCTGGGGAACATCGCGTTATCATTTTGCCCAAATGTATGTAATTTTCGAATTTTTCGCTGAAAATGGTCTCAATCGATTGAGTTCGACTTCCTGATCAATAATTCGGGGTCAAATTTGATTCTGTCCTGCCGGCCGGTCGTCCGGCCGTTGCCACGATATCTTGAGAACGAAAAGAGATAGCGACTTGAAATTTTCAGGGTAGGTGGCGTATCCCAATAGGACGGACAAGTTCGTTAATGGGCATAATCGGCCCAACGGTTTCCGAGTAATAATTTTGTCTACAACCAATACTAATCGGATCGAATTGAAGCTTGGTGAGTAGTTGTAGAATAATAATATAATAATAATAATCCTTTATTTCCTCACTGACAATGTTTACACTGTATAGGAATAGTCAAAACTACATAAGTAAATTTCCAAATGTTAGTAATTTTGTTAATAATTTTTAATGAGACTCTCAAATTCGCTGTAACTATATATACTATTTTCAATTAATAAGGTTTTTAATTTTTTCTTGAATGTTGTAAATGGTAGGTTCCTCAGCTGGTCTGGTAGCATGTTGTAAAGTTGTACTCCAACATTATGGGTTTTCCTCAGTCTCCTATGTGGCTGTATAATATCTTCTTTGTTTCTAGAATATAAACCTTAGAACGTTTGTGAAATTTTGTGAACATCGTATTGTTAGAAATTCAAAAAAAAATTATTAAAAAATATTATTTACGTCACGATAACCTAAGAACAGAAAGAGATAGCGACTTGAAATTTTCAGGTAAGGTTGAGAATCTTAACGCGCCATTTGAGTTCGTTTTTAGGCATTATTGGCAAACGGTTTTAGAGTTATACCCATCTGAAATTTGGTTGTAATTTCCTCAATAACTTGAAAAATACAAAACCGAACCAATTCAAACATGGTTATTAGTTGTAGAATGGCAACGCAAAAATTCTCGCAGAATTTTGAGAGGATCGCATAACTAGAAAATTTTCATAAAATCATAGAAAATGATTGAAAAAAAATCTCTATATCAGAAACTATTCGTCCGATATCGCTTAAATTTTGCGAGAGCCTTCAGAACCTAACTCTACTACCAAGTTTCAAGTTTGAACATGATTGGATCTTTATTGTTGGAGATCCGAGCAGCCTTGTGTGAGTTCAGTAGCTGGATGGGTGAGCGTTGCCTCGACAACTATCGAACGAAAGGAGATGCAATTTTCAGGATAGGTTGCACATCTGAATTGAAGAGTTACGTTCGGTGTTAGCCCTAATCGGCCCCACGATTTCGGAGTTATACCCATCTGGAATATTATTTCCTCGATAACTCAAAAAAAATATGGTTATTAGTTGTAGAATGCCAACGCGAAAATTCTTTCGAAATTTCGTGAGGATCGAAGTACTAGAACATTTTAAAAAAATCATTGAAAAAAAAAATTGGTTCGAGCACTGACGAGAAGTCAGAAGCTTTTGCGCGTATGTTATCTTGTCCATTCTCCTTTATTGGACACTCTTAATCGAATTCACCATGGTGAATTCTATTGTCTGTTCTCCTGTATTGGACACTCCGAATTTACCATGGTAAATACCATGGTAAATTCGATTAAGAGTGTCCAATAAAGGAGAATGGACAAGAGAACATACGCGCAAAAGCTTCTGACTTCACGTCAGTGCTTGAACCAATTTTTTTTTCACTAATTTGTGCATATTCTCAAGACATATTCTTATAAATCTCTACTGGTCTCCTAACCTAACCTGAAAAAATTCGTCTGTAAATAATGACATACAGCCATACAGCGACGAAAATGTTCACTATATTCTGAGGTTGTTTTTTATCGAATTCGATTCATAATGAAATTTTGTTCCATATACATAATAGGTTTCAATGAATTAAATATCATAAATTAAAGTGAATGTGGAATAACCTCCAGTACACCTTCCAAAGCCTGTTACATTTACAGACCTATAAATCATGAAAAAATTGCGTAATAATTTAATTTTACCTTATTTATCTTGACATAAACCCACTGACAGTGTACAGTATACAGTTGGATACAAATATTTTCACCTCTTTAAAACCTCTCGATTTCTACGATTTTATTCGCAACTGACAACATTGTAGTTTCTCTTCTGTGAAATCCACTGTAGGTGTCTTTGTTTTGTAGGCCACGTCAGTTATTTTACGTCATTGGAGGTGATTCATTTTTGCTTTAAAAAAAGTCTGACATCTCACCACAAGTTAGTGACGTTGATCTAGATAGGGAATCCCTGCGTAGATATTTAATTCACATTAATTCGTTGGCAATCTGCTTAAATTCTTCTTGGGATAGTAATACAGTGGAACTTCCTTAGCTCGAACTTCTCTTTCTCGAAGTTTTCTATAACTCGATTTTTTTTTCTCAACAAATCGGCTTCAACAATATTTTATGCGTAATTTTATCTCCCTAAATCGAATTTCTGTATCTAGAATATTTCTAATTCTAGAATTGATATTTAGCACGTTCCTGCTCCTTACTCAAATTTCTGGCGCTCTTCTTCCTCGGAACGGAGTGCTTATCATATGCTTATTTCATATTTTAAATTCAATTTTTTTTAAATGCAGTTTCATCATAGGAACCCATTGATATCATTCTCAACTCTATCTAATCTAATACTTTCGGAGATATGATTTTCAAAATTTTTTCAGTTCAATATCTTTTGTCAAAGCTCCTGTGCCAAAGGGCTTTCCCACTTTTTGGATGAAATACCTACCTACTTTCTGGTAACAGAATTGAGCGCATTTGCGTCTTGGGCATGTTGTTCATTATTTAATTAGTGGTGTTACGTCTTTCAGGAATAAAATCTAATAATACACGTTGAGAAATCAAAATTACGAAAAGAAGTCGCAGAAGAGTTTGGCTTACCGTGCACTGGTCATGGGCCAATATATTGGGTGCGTTTTTATTTTAATCGTAAAGTGAATGAATACTTGAAAATAAAAACACTCCGATTCAATTACGATTAATCGATTAGATATTTCGATTAAAATAAAAACGCACACATTGTAACGTTTGACGATACATTTTACATTATTAATGTTGATGAGGATGAGCATACCAGCATACAATTGGTTTTCCGACAGATGAAGACATTTAGCAAGCGTCGTAGAAAATCATGTTTTTAATAATGTAGATATTTAGATCAGGATCAAAATAATGATGATTACAACATTGAAATCTAGTCCTCGGTCGAAAAGAAAAAAAAACGGCTTGATGGTTCATGCAGTATTTCGTGAGGGTATGTGAGGCGTGAATAGATAAAAGAACATCTGTGCAAAAGTTTGTGACTTCACGTCAGTACTTTTCTAGATTTTTTTTTACATATAGTTCAGATTATATGTATTTATCACTACATATGCATTCATTTTGTAATTCAACATTTGCAAAGTGTACCATAATAAGACTTAATAATTAAAAGAATGGTATTTATGTCATTTAGGCATATTTTTCTATTACTTGGGTTTTCCACAATTCGAATTTTTTCTGTGAACCCTTGGAGATTCGAGTTCGTGAAGGCCACTATACCCGACTATACCTGCTTTTATCAGCGCATCCTCCAAAATATTTATCGAATACTATGGTAATTTACTCGTATTAGGAAACTTCAGGTATATTAATAAAATCAATTTCTATAGGGCAATTATGAAATAAAATGTTGACAAAATGGAGAAAGACCATTATCTAGAATTTTGGTTTAGGTATAGGGTAATTGTGTCTTTCGGTTCTTTTTACGTCTACCTTTTATTAATATTTATGAGTGAACAAGTCGGAACAGCTCTGTGGCCAGGTGCTGTTCAAATTTATAGCCAGAGCGGTCACCCATCCAGGTACTGAACTTGCCCAAAGCTCCAGGAAAAAAAATACTATTCCCAATATTTCCAAGAATATAAATCCGACTGCAAAAATAAGCATCTAAAAAAACAGGTACATTTTTTGACTGAGAATGGTCTCAAACGATTATTTTCGACTCAAATACATACATTCCCTGTCAAAAATAAAAAGAGCTGTGTTTGTGATGGCGTAAGGTCCCATTCAATACGTATATTTACTTTTGGAACGAAAACAAACATAGTTTTTTTTGTGAAGGCGTAATGTATAGCAGGGATTTTATGTTCAATAATTTACTCCGAGAATTATCCCCATGATAAAAATCAGTCGAATCTTGCATGAGGACCTATGAATTGATAATTTATCAAAAACGCCCTCTGTATTGCAGCAATTTTTTTTTAATATCTAACGAGGTGCTACGTTTACGGGGAATCATTGAAGCACTTGGGGAAAACTAAAACATAATTTTATTTTAAGGAGACCTGACAAATAGTAACTTGGCAAATTGTTACTGGCCATCGTTCTCGGGTGATCCTGCTTTATACCTGCCCAGTGGCTTCATGGACCTGTGCCTGAGGAGATTTCTACTTGACGGGGAAGTTATTCTCCCTGGTTGCGATACCGGGAATTTTCTATCACTAGAGAAAGCTAATGGTCCTTGAATCCATTGTTACGATGTGCAGGTATCTTTCCTCTGAGTCATGGGATGACAAACTCCGTTCGAAAATGTCGCATCGTAATAATAAACGAAAATACTCACGTAATTATATGAAAATATCGACATAATTCCGTCCATAGGTAACCCTTTTCACAAAGTTATTAGGCACTGACCTTTGATACCTTGTTTTCAAAGTTCTAATTTCAAAAAGATATCATTATGTTACATATTATTCGATCAAGTTTAAATCGAGAACTTCGCTGTAAAATAATTAACATATGATGGAAAAGATATACCAATTCTCCCTGGGTATTGAACGAATGTTATTGACTACTGAAGTACCGACTTGGCAAATTTAACTTCACGCCAAAAATCAAAAACTGTTGATAACTTCGTTGGTCGAGTGTAAAACCGGCGGACCAGTACATCTGGGTCGTTGGAATATTTCGATTTTTCGGCAATATCTTCACCAATATAAATCCGATAGTCTTCACAACTAGAACTTTACTGTGAAATGAGGTTTTGAAGGCTCTCCCAAAATTTTAACGATATCTGATAGTTTTTGAGATACAGAATTTTCTAAATTAGGTATCTTTTTAGATTTTCCAGTCATGCAATCCTCACAAAATTTTCATCTTCGTGTCGGTATTTTTCAACTAACTACCGCACTTTAATTCGTTCAGATAAGATTTTTAGAGTTATCGAGAAAATTTCAGATGGCTATAACTCTGAAACCACTCGGAGGACTTAGCCTATTAATGAACTTGGCCAGCGCATTTGAACTTCAAACCTAATCTGAAAATTTCAACTCTCTAACTCATTGCGTTTGAGCGTAATAGTGCTGACGTCCGGCCGGACGGCAGGACAGAATCAATTTTGACCTCGGATTCTTCATCAGTGAGTCTAAACTCGGTCAAATATTCGAAAATTACCTACATTTGGACGAATTGATAGGCACTCTGTTCACTTCAACAACGCGCCAAAGAACGGAGCAAGACCCTTTACGAGATATTAGGTTCTTTTGTTGTCTACCTTGCATTTATATTTTTTAATTTTATTCATCTGGACTAAGAGAAGTAGCAAATTAAATCCATTCAAATATTGTATAATTTATTGCAAGACGAACATTACAATTCGAAACAAAAGTAAAGAACCATTTTCTTAATTAAACTTTGCGAGAGATTTCCAGTTTTTATTGTCAGATATTTTGACTAAAAACACTTTATCCTGAATCCAAATCAAACTTGAATATAATCATATTTATTCTTTAACATTCAGTAAAATATCTGCAAATATCTCTGAACATACATCAATATAGTTAACGCAATTAGTATTAACATTGGTCTAAAAATTATATAATAACAAGTCAGGTACAGAAACAATTATCTTCCTTCATTATGAATACAAAATGGTGAAACCGGATGATTATTCTGAAATTTTGGCAGCAATATGTTTTCATGTTGATATTACATAGAAGACTGATCAAGTTAACGTAAAACGAACAACTCCTAGAATTGTAGATGGAAGAAAAATAAATCAGAAAACAAACAAACGAATGGAATTCCTTTAGTTCCATTCAGTTTTTATATAGATATATTTTATATTCTATTATCCATATTTATCATAACTTTTGCCATTTATACTAAATACATTTTCTATTCAATTATAGAAATTTATGACGCACGATATAAAAGGATATTTTCTTCTCATGAATTATAAATAAATAATTTTTGTATCTAGCTGAAAGTATTGTTTTCATAATTTATTTATCTTGTATCACTCGAATTCCAAACAATACCACTAAAAAGACGTACACAAAATATATACCTACTGCTATCCGTATATGATTGAAAATCGGACAAAAAAGCGATTAGAAAATTTTAAAAATCTTCAAAAATACTGAAGCTGAAAAAAATCCTACTCATTCACAGAAACATCTCTATAGGTATATACAGTTTTCTTATTTCTATCTTTTATCTATTTTTTTTCGTGTTATCAGTCATTGTACTTCTAAAGTACAGTGCCGCTCGAAATCTTATAACATTTTTTAATATTCACATGGAAATCATGTTTTTCATCGGATTTGATTAATTTCTTCTTATTCAATAAGCTATTTCGTAACTAATTATTCTATTTACAGTTTTTTGGAATTTCTTGAATGAAATAAAAGTGAATTATCTACTGATTAAATTAGAAGATAATTTAATATTTCTTTCAAGAAATCTTATAGTTACTGTTTCCATAATTCAAGTACATGCTGAGTACTTCCGAGTTCCATGAAACTGAAATTAAATATCAACATTGCGTAATTGTGATCAACACGAAAGAGGTAAGAAGAATTAAGGCACTTCTTTTTTTATTCACGGAGTGCTTCAACTTGAACCAAGACCAACAGCATGAAAAATAAAAATCAAAGACGTATAAATTTAAAGAAATACGAAAATATAATACAGTATCTATTTATTTACAAATATTACAAGGTATTTACTCAGTATATACTCCTTCAACTAAATCTCAATTTACCTACACTGGCTCAACTTGCCGATCACAACTTTTGTGCCTTTGTTTTAATTATGAACATAATTACAGAATCAACAAATTTTTAGAGTTGTGATAGGCTAGTTTAATGATTCCTAATTGTACTTCTCTATCTATTAAAACTCTTTATTGAAAGCGCTATTGATAATTTGTCTACTAGATACCCTTATTAAATCACAACTCTAGATATACGCTCAAATTCACTTTGAAATGGAAAAACATATCGCCATATCGGAATATTTTTTATGGCAGTGCTTATTCAGAAATGCAAGGATAATTTTTTAAAATATGTTCAAGACGAAATTGTTCAAATAATTGGAACAGAATTGACAATAAATTAATTACCCGTATAACAATTCGTTATCATCCGAATATTTCGTTATCCGATCGTAACGACTGAATAACTTCCATAAAGTTAAAGTACAACTCTATCGAATCTATATCCAACTCTGAAGATAAACTGTATACATTATAGCGATCCCTAATATATAAATTCGAGAAAGACTAGGTAAAGATTTTACAAACAATATCTGTATCGAGAGTCGATAACTATTGGCTACGCATCGCTAACGGTTATTTTTAATCACTCTGTAAAGAATATATAATGATATTCGGAAATATTCCTATATCAATAAACTTTGTACGTTCTATACTATCCCGTGAATAAATTCTTTATTGAAAATTCACGATGAATCGATAGAGAATAGATACAGTTGTCGGAGAAAAATAAAATACTTCTACCAGATATATACTCTGCTTCTACTCTACTAAAACTGTACTCTATGCTTTCTTTTCAATAATGAAATGTAAATCTCACATGCCAAACGCATACAACGCGTTGTCGCGTTGAAATTCAGTGATATTACAATATTTAATAGTTTTTAATTTAATTGTCCTAGTGTCCATAGGTTTGCTAAAGTGGAATTCGGGCATTCATTACAGTAAGTACATTTTGAATTAAACAACAAGGACATATTATGTCGTCTTCGCGACCATTGGGTACAAAATGGTCAGGCAAGCTCATTCGAATGAAAATGATGATAAAATAAATATATGAAAAATAGGTATTGTATCATCAGTAACCAGTTATCACTTACAGGTCTAATTTGATTGTGGAAAAGCACGGTATTACATGAAAAAGGGAAAACCCTATAAAAAATGGGTAGTCGACTATGTGAAACCCCCATATCAGATAGACGAAGACCATAGAGTAATTGGTGTGTTATCAATAGTGTTAACTCTATATGTAACACAGCTAGTACTGTCATCACTGAAGGGAATATTATTGTTTATGCATTCAGTAAGTGTGGTAACAAATGAAAATAAATTATAATACGTAGTATTGATTATAGCGTTTGAGTAAAAAAAAAGTGGGAAAGCCCTGTGGATAGGAGCTTTGGCGCTCTTGTTCAAATCATATCTCCAAAAGTGGTTTCTAAGAGTTGGGAATTATATCAATGGATTCTTATGATAGAACTGCATCATAAAATGAATTAAATTTAATAAGAATCCATTGATATCATTCTCAACTATGAAAAACAAATACTTTCGGAGTTATGATAAGTCACAGTTGAACAAGAGCGCCAAATTTTTAGCACCGCCAGTGCCCGCACCAATAGTTTTCGACATGTTCCAATAAATGAATTTATGGCAGCTGCTACTTCATTTTGATTTTGTTCCAGGTCTGCGGAATCCTTGAAAGTAAGTAATCTAATACTTAATACTGGAGTAGCATAAAGTTTGCATTTGTGTTGATTAAACTACATTTCAGGCAATAAATTTAACTGAAATTTTTTATTTTACCTCGTTGTCTATGAATCTAATATTTTTTCTGTTGCAGTTTCTTTGAATTATATTTAAGTTTTGATTTTTTACTGTTTACACAACAGGTGATCGTTTAAATAAGTCGAATTAGAGTTATTTCCTCGCAAATTGAATGAGGAATTCAAAATTCATTCTCATCGTAAGAAAATGCGATGACATAGCAAGATTTTCCTACAAATATACAGTGACGTGCTCTTACGGACATGAACACCCTGAATTTTCTCAACGAAGCATTTCCCGAATACACTATATAGAGTAAATAGAGCAAACTATTATTTTTTCGAGTCTATCGTTCCTTGAATCGAAAATTTAATTAATTTTACCTATATATGAACACGATTGTTTCCGAAAAATAAATTAAAGTATTGAGGAATAACACTAAAAATATAAATGCGTAAATATAAAATTTGTTATGACATATACATATACTAGAAAACTCTATGGCTGCTGATGTATTAATAATTGAAACGGGCAATGACAGAAACGAATCAACAATGACAATGACACACGGTATAAAGAGCATACGGGACACATTCGGAATAAAAATACGATAAATCTGCTGTTGCAAATCACGTTTTAACAACTGGCCACTCAATTTCAGAAAATTCCGTCAAATTGTTGAAAAATTCCAATAAAGTGTACTTAGGAACACTTGAAGGTATCGAAATGTAACGGGTGGGCCATCTGTTGATTTCGTCGTATGACAACGGCAAACGAGCTAGACTAGAGACCCGAAGTTTTTACAGTTCATTAGCCATACCGTCCGCGACACGAAACAACATATTTTATCTTGAAGAGCGTTTTGAAATTTTAAAAACTTATTTTCAAAGTCAGTGCTGTGTCGCCGAAACTGTGCGAATTTTGAAAAGAAATATGGGTCGTGATAAAGCACCCACCGAAGGCGCTATACGCAAATTGGTGAAGAAAGTTCGTGAGAAAGGGATGTTAGTGGATAACAGAAGTGGTCCCAGAGCTCGGACAGTGCGCACACCCGAGAATATTGAGGCTGTGGCCCAAAGTGTGAGACAGAATCCGATGACCTCAACTCGACGCCGATCGCAGCAACTGAGCATTAGTCGCACCAGCCTGAGGAGAATACTGCACAAAGACCTCGGACTATTCGCCTACAAGATCCAGATGACTCAGGAATTGAAAGCAAATGACCATCCGCTTCGATATCAGTTGCTGTGTGGGCCATAGACCAGCTCAATAATGACGTCGATTTTGGTCGAAAAATCATCTTTTCGGACGAGGCGCATTTCCATCGCGGCGGATATGTGAACAAGCAAAACTGCCGGATTTTGGGTTCGGAACAGCCACACGCAATCGTAGAGAGACCAATGCATCCTCCAAGAGTCACAGTTTGGAGTGGTGGCATAATTGGCCCATTTTTCTTCGAAAATGATGCTGGCAACGCCGTTACCGTCAATAACGAACGCTACAGAGCCATGTTGACCAACTTTTCATGGCCTTAAATCGACGCTATGAATGTGGACGACCTTTGGTTTCAACAAGATGGCACCACATGCCTTACAAGCCGACTTACGATCGACCTTCTGCGCACCAAGTTTAACAACCGCATAATCAGCCGTTCAGGAGATGTCAATTGGCCTGCGCGTAGCTGCGATTTGACACCGCTGGACTTCTTCCTGTGGGGTGTCGTTGAAGACCGATGTTATGAGGATAATCCAGAGACAATTCCAGCTTTGAAAAACGACATTACGACGGTTTTGAGTGAAATTGGCGCCGAGGTAGTTCAAAATGTCATCACTAATTGGGGTGACCGAATGGCATACTGTAAGGCCAGTAGAGGGAGCCACATGAACGAAATCATTTTTCATTATTGACGGGAATACTTTTAGCTTTACAACAACAAAAAAATTAATAAAAAATATCAATGCATACTCTTTTGATCGCATTTTTAAAAACGTACCAATAGATGGCCCACCCTGTATAAGAGAAAGGATATTTTACTCAATAATGATCTAACCCCTATTAACAAACCTTCATTCTCACTAATGGATTTATGACTAAGGGTATAATGTCAACCCATACTCGAGTGTAGAAATTGATTGCATACTTTAGTAACGCTTCGTCTTTGAAGATGGAAACTTTGTTTCCGAAACATATGTCAGACGACAAAAACTGTAGTGGACAAGAGTGTAGTTACTTTAGTAGTGTTCATAATGAGTCAACAGTGAGCTCAAAATAGAATAAATGACAATAAATATTTCGTCAATAATAAATGCTGGTCTCCACAGAAGAGGAAACGAAATTCTAAAGACGCTGCCAATATGGTATTTCTCCCCGTCAATTTTGATAACTTTTGATAACCAAAATTTCCAACTTATCTCAAGAAGAAACTGATTTCAGCACTACCCTATCCTTTGGTGAGTAATTTCATCTTGAACAATGACTCATCTTCATAGAAGAAACCTGATCAAACTATATTTCCATTTCAAGATGACAATTCAGCGTACGTCGATTGGTCCTTGACTAGATTGAGAATAAAAAATTCCTATCGACATAAGTAATCACGTTGAACAATTCTGTCCGTTTCGTTGGCGTGTCAGGTCTTCGTCAGACCGTGGTGACCCTGTCCACCTCAACGTAACGAACAGAATTGTCGCTTTGTCAGCAAATCACCCCCTTGTCGTCGATAATGGCAGTGTCCGAGGACGACAGACTCTTCAATCGAGTCTGTAAGATGGATCGCGGTCTCCGTCTGCACGTCCTATACAATAATATGAAGATACCGAATCCGATGGTCAAGATGGCCAAGGAACCGAAGAGGAGGTAGACGGCGGGAAGCTGAAGGATAACGGAGCAGTGGGTGATGCCTTCGTCCACTCCTGAAGGACAGTCCTCTTGCCCGTCACACCATACAGAAGCGTTGATGCAAGCGTCCAGCTCTGGACATCGATATTGACACTCGTCCGGTTTGATCAAATACAAACCTTGGCCGTTGGGAGGAATTTCCCGCCTGAAACAGTTTAAAATAAAGTGATGGTTGTTACAGACTGTGTTAATACAAGCTAGGATCAAAAAGTACCAGGAAATTCTAATTTAAATAAACCACTGAAGTTAACGGATCCGGTTAGTTGGTAGACCCTTAACGGGCAATGTCAAATTAGAGCGGGATATTATCATTAGTTATTCTTTGGTAGTGGTTTACAACAGACAAGTTTTTGTGTTTGTCATATTTTAAAATAAATGATTCTGTTGAGCAAGAGTTTCACGGTTATCTTGTGTTGCAAATAAAATTTCGCAAGAAGATTCGCTTAAAACGTCGCAGAAAGCCTTTGAGGATTCTGTTCTATGAAATACCAGAGCAAACGAGGGGTATAAATAGTTCAAAAGAAGTCAGGAAGAACTGCCTCATTCTGGACGATCTTCGATATCACAGAACGAAGAAAACATCGAAATTGTGAACAAAATGGTGCTTGAAAATCTCTATGTGAGCCTCGTCATCTGAGAGTGGTCGAGTGTTTATCATGCAGAAGAAAATTATGCGATTGATTTTTGGCCTAAAACCACGTGAATCTTGTAGGGATATATTCAAGAATTTCAGAATCCTAACGTTCCCTTGCATATACATGTTCAATTGCTTGATGTTTGTCCGATGTAACTTGGGTAGCTTTATGATGTGCTCGGATTTCCATGACCATAATACCAGACATCAGAATACTATCAGTGTGCCTATACACAAAACGACCAAATACGAGTCGTCACCAAGACTGACTGGTATTACATTGTATAATCATCTGCCCAATCGATACAAAATTTTGAACAATTCACAGTTCAAAAGAGAAATAAAAAATCTATTCATTAAAAAGTGTTTTTATAGCACAGACGAATTTCTCTCTAGCTCATTAAATTAGTGTGTTAGTTTGTTTTGTATTTACTTTTCGTATTGTGTCAATAATTAAATTTTCTTGTTTCTAATTTATACAATTACATATTGTGTTGACATGTCCTATACATCATTGTTATGTCTGAAAGGATGAATAAAGTTGTATTGTATTGTATTGTATTAAGAGACATTGCTGGTGATATCATGCAACAACATAGTTTGGGCATGAAACGCGTCACATCATGATGACTTGGCCCGAAAGGGCTGAATTTTCTCCAAGAAGAGCAGGAGCCGAATAGACAATTTGGGAGGCATTATCAATATTTTTGAACTTCAGCAAATTTTGTAAACAATAGTTACAAATCACTACACTCACGGGGAGACAGGGTTTTTTTACTGAGGTTTTTCCCCAAGCTCTTGTATCATGCTACGAATTGTATAGTACCCCGTTACACCAACCTCTGCTAACACATATAAAGCTCCCGTGAGGCTTGCATCCAGCCCTTAAGAACTGCGACCGATAGGATCTTTTGTTGTATTAACCTCTACTTATTCCATCTTGAAGAAATTGTCAATGGTGTTAATATACCTGGTGAGCATTGACTATAACGTCGTATTAAGTTATTCATTTTAATACAGAAATAATTTTTTTTTCATGTACTGATGATCGAAAAATGTTCACCCTTAATCATTTGCCCTTAACTTATATACAGGGTGAGTCTTTGACCACTGCATTAATTTTAACCAGAGATTACTCTCATCGAATGAAACACTTTTTTCCTTCACCATTTTTCCAGATTCGGCTCGAGTAAAAAGTTACAAGCGTTTAAAGATTTCACAATGTGCTAATACACTCCCTCATATAAATTATCTATGACATTGTTGGCGGACTAGAATAAGGCATGGTAACGTGGTTTACAGCTTGATTCGGGATTCCAACGCTCAGGGACGGATTCATAAAAGTAGTCAAATTTCTCGAGTTTTCCATTTTAAAACATTCAATGAGGAATATCTCGAAAACGGTGCGTTTAAGGAGAAATGATGAAGAATAATATAATGTTCTAAAACGATGGAATATTCTTGAAATGACTCAAGAAAAACTTTATATGCTTTCTTTATGCTAATTTCGTTTAGTTTTATGAATCCACGAGTCCATAACTAGAAAACCAGTAGAAGTAGAAAATAACTAATATTTGGAAAATATGTATCATAGTTATAGGAAACTTTATGCCAACATTCATTTTATTCGAAAAAAGGATGTCAAAACTACAAAATAAAAACTGATTTTTTTTTTAAATTTCAACAGCCTGTATCTTTTTACCTGAGCTGAATTTGGAAAAATGTTAAATGAAAAAAGTGTTTCAATTGATGAGAGGAATCTTTGGTTAAAATTAATGCAGTGGTCAAAGACTCACCGTGTATATACCCAGAAGTCATCGAATTCTTACCTTCTTCCTAACTCCAACCACAAAACCGAGTATGAACCATCCTCCTTTCCCGAAAACTCAACTACTACGGACCTTGAAAGTTCCTTTCCTAACCTGTCGATTTCCACTCTGTCCAGGGCCATCTGGCCAATGGAATGAAGAGGTGAACCTCCTACGGTCCAGCCTTCGGAAAATACCTCCACGAGGCTGTGACGTCTGTTCGACTCATATGGGCACACCAGAGCCGAGTACAGGGCCGTATGTACTATTATTCGATTAGACGTTCCACACGTTATCGGTGTTACCACACGAGAGGTGCCGTTTCCGAGTCGACTTGAGTGTCGTAGGATGACTCCGTTGATTTTGACGTACAAATATTTGCCAGGGGCTGGTATGATTACCCTCGGATTATTCTCGCAGTTGAGCTGTAAAAAAAGAGACGTCAAAAATGGGTAAAGCAAACACATTGAAAAATAAGTAATACTGCTCCACGAAAGTTGAGGAAGTTCAGAAATTTTGTGACCGTTTCAAAACTTGCCGATTCTTGTCCACTAAATGTTCATTTTTGTGCGTATGTTCTGGGAAACATCGCGTTATCGTTTTGCCCAAATGTCTGTAATTTTCGAAGTTTTTGCTGAAAATGGTCTCAAACGATTGGGTTCGACTCCCTGATTAAGAATTTGAGGTCAAATTTGATTCTGTCCGGCCGGTCGACCGGCCGGCCGTTGCCACGATAACTCGGGAACGGAAAGAGATAGCGACTTGAAGTTTTCAGGGTAGATGGAGCATCCCAACCAGGCGGACAAGTTCGTTAATGGGCATAATCAGCTCAATGGTTTCCGAGTAATAATTTTCTCAACAACCAATACTAAACCGATCGAATTGAAACTTGGTGAGTAGCTGTAGATTATAGCCATCAGAACGTTTGTGAAAATTTGTGAGAATCGTATCGCTAGAACATTTTTGAAAAATTATTAAAAAATATTATTTCCGTCACGATAACCTAAGAATGGAAAAAGATAGCGACTTAAAATTTTCAGGTTAGGTTGAGAATCTGAATGCGCCATTTGAGATTGTTTATAGGCATAATCGGCAAAACGGCTTTGGGGTTATACCCATCTGAAATTTGGTTGTTATTTCCTCAAGCTCGAAAAGTACGAAACTGATCCAATTCAAACATGGTTATAAGTTGTAGAATGGAAACGCAAAAATTCTTGCAAAATTTCGTGAGGATCATATCACTAGAAAATTTTTAAAAAATCATAGAAAATGATTGAAAAAATTCTATATATCAGAAACTATTAATTCGACATCGCTGAAATTTTGCGAGAGCCTTCGGAACCTAACTCGCTACCAATTTTTAAGTTTGAACATGATCGGATCTATATTGTTGGAGATCCGAGCAGCATGTGTGAGTTCAGGATGGGTGACCGTTGCCTCGACAACTCTCAAACGAAAAGAGATAGGGCTTGCAATTTTCAGGATAGGTTGCACATATGAATGGGTGAGTTAAGTTCGCTGTTGGCCATAATCGGCCCAACGGTTTCGGAGTTATACACATCTGGAATATTATTTCCCCGATAACTCGAAAAATATAGACTCCATCGAATTGAAGCTTGGTAACTGGTAATTGAAGACGTGTGTAAAATTTTGTGAGGACCGTACCACTAGAAATTTTTAAGAAAATTACGAAAAAATATTATGTATCTCATGATTCCTTGAGAACGGAAAGAAATAGCGACTTGCAGTTTTCAGGGTAGATTGCGCATCTGAATGCAACATTTGAGTTCGTTAACTAGCATAATCGGCCAAATAGTTTTGGAGTTATACCAATCTGAAATTTGGTTGTTATTTCCTCAATAACTCAAAAAATTCAAATCCGATCCAATTCAATCATGGATATTAGTTTGTAGAATGCCAACGCGAAAATTCTTGTTAAAATACGTGAGGATGGTAGCACTAGAACATTTTTGAAAAATTGCACTGACGTGAAGGCAGAAGCTTTTGCGCGTATGTTCTCTTGTCCATTCTCATGTATTGGGCATTCTTAATCGAATTTACCATGGTCAATTCTATTGTCTGTTCTCCTGTATTGGACATTCTTAATTTTACCATGGTAAATTCGATTAAGAGTGTCCAATACAGGAGAACAGACAATAGAATTCACCATGGTAAATTCGATTAAGAGTATCCAATACAGGAGAATGTAAAATGCAAAATGAAAATTTAATGTATGTTTAATTAAAATATAGCAAATAAAGACATATAGATAATGAATTGACGACGAATAGGACGTGTTATTCAATTTTTCATTTGAGTTAATATAGATTTGCATCAAGTTAGGGCAACCAGTATTAAATCGTTTATTTTTAGTTTTGATTTCTGTATGTTCATTTTAACTAGTTGTTATATTATGTTCTATATGAGAAATTTTAGGTGTTTGTTTTAGGTATATGAATTTTTTAAGATTGATACGGAACCGCGTAAGGAACCGATATATCTTATTATTTTATATTTTGACTAGCTGACCCACGCAACTTTGCCTGCGCCAAATCGGTTATTGCGGTTGCAATTATATTTCCAAATGCGAAAAATCTTAAAAAAAAACCTAGAACCCGATTGCAGCGCCTCCTACCGGGACAATTGAATTTCCAAGTTAACCAGGGACCCACTCAAACACGTAATTCTAAAAAATACCTAGAACCCGATTGCGGCGCCACCCACTCAAACCTATCTGGTAATGAAAAGTGAGAAAAGGCGAGAAAGACAGGAGACCGGCTTCGTTCTCATCCCTACTCCGTGCTGTTTGCTGGGACGTGACACCGATATAGTCTGGCAAATGAGTGATGATCCAGAAAGACGCGGAAATTAAAAAAAATCTAGCACTAAGTATAGCAGGAACAAACTGCCTTGATACTTTAACAAAAATAAATATTTTTTTTGTACAAAAATTTTAGCTTTGCCATAAGCTCAGGGAAATTTTAATCGAAATAGAGTGAAAAACATTCACAAAAAATACGGCGACTTGGTTTTAATTAGCTCCTTTTCTGGGATAACTTACCAAGTGATAATTGATCAGTTATCGAGCGGAATGAAAAATGATTAATTACTAAAATGACTATTAAAAAATAGGGGTTGCTGATGAAAGGGTGAAATTTTAGGGTTTTATGTATTTTGTAATGCCACATTATAAAAAAATAAAAACAAAAAATTTCGTCCAAAAATAAAAAAAAAAATTAAGGGTGAACAACCCTTATCACTTAGGTGTATGAAAAATAGATAGTAGCCGATTCTCAGACCTACTGAATACGCATATAAAATTTGGTAAAAATCGGTAAAGCCGTTTCGGAGGAGTACGGTAACTAACATTGTGACATGGAAATTTTATATATCATAATTTCATATAAACGAGCAGCTATACAGGGTGATTTCTGCAGTTGTACATTCATTTCAACCATAGGTTCTTCTCGTCTAATAATACGCTTTTTTCATTTACCCTTTCTCTAGAATCAGCTCAGGTAAAAAGTCACAAGCATTTGAAGATTTCTCAATGTGCTAATACACTTTTGCACTTTGTATAATCCTTAACATATATCGGTTGTTATTTCTAAAATAACAGAACAAACATCTGATGCTTGAAATTCAATGAAATTCTTTGTGACAATTTTCGAATTTCAGAATAACTATCAACGAGAAATAATTTTGAAGATTTTCGCTTGGTGTCTGACGAAGGAGTCTGGTCTAGTCACCGAAACCTTATGAAATAGTTGTTTTATCATTGATGTTGTTTCGTTATTGTCTTTTATGCAACATTGTTCTATTTCTGATAAATAGCTTGTGTTTCTAATGCAAAAGCAATTCACAAAATAATATTTTTTTTATATTATAGACATTTTTCAGAGTTTATACATAGTTAAATACAGTCAAAATGCATTCGAAACGAGGTTGTACGGAATGATTATTCTACAACAAGTGATAGAAAGGTAACATTCTGTGATCAAATTCGAACTGAGATCCCCTATATTCTACAGCAGCCGTGGGGAAATAATTTTTCGTTTACCTGCTCCGGAGACTCGCTTGGATAGCTGAACGACACTTCCCCGTTGGGCCCCTTCATCCTGAAATCCCTGTTACAGGTCGGGATCCTTATGAATTTCCAAGTGCCCTCGAAAAAGAGTGTGGTGAAATCGTCGGTTGCATTCATTCCCGTCACGTCAAATCTCAACTCGATGACGTTCGTTGTCGAAACGTAAGTGAAAGGCATGAATTTGTCCTTGTCAACGGAGCACAGGCAGTCCCTCGGGACCCCAGGAACATCAAGCCAGGGTATCTCGAAAATCCTGATGGCCGCCGTGGAATTTCCCTCACATATTAGACGACCGGTGTCTCGACTGATTTTGGTTTGGCAGTTTCGGTTCTTGATGACGACGCTGGTGAGTGTTAGTTTTACCTTTTCGTCCTTCTGGGCCTCGAAACGATACACGCAACTGAAATACAGGGTCATATAATTGATGTAACATCACAGGTGGCTTTGGATTTTTATTTGCCACTTGTCATTTCTTGTGTTCTGTTTATATCATAGAATTTCTAAACTAACAGCCAATATTGAATTAAAACTAATAGAGCGTTCCTGCCAATAGGGACCTTCATAATGGCTTCGTATAATTAATATACATATGCATATATTTCACAAGTCAAATAGACCCCAGGGGGTTCATTGATTTGCCGAAAAAGCAAGAGTAGACGCATTTCTGGCTTCGTGGCATTGATCAGTACTCTATAGCTTCTCAACAAATTCAACTAAACTGAACCGGGTTAAGCCTCTCGGATCCGGCTTGGTCGATCATACCTAATCGACCACGCCACCTATGAGACAAAACACGGAATTCAGCCTTTCCCCACCAGTGAATATTTGAAGCGTTAAATCATATGCCACCATTCACTCGATATTAATCGAGAAACGAGTCCCGCAGAGCTCAGACAGTATCTTCCAATGGCCATGAACGTTGTTTAGCATTTTCAAAAATAATAATGAAAAATGGCGATACCGTTGTAAATAAAACCAATAGAGCGTTCCTGCCAATAGGGACGTTCATAATGGCTTCGTATAATTAATATACATATGCATATATTTCACAAGCAAATAAACCCCAGGGGGTTCATTGATTTGCATATGATTACACGCTTCAAATATTCACTGGAGGGGAGAGGCTGAATTCCGTGTTTTGTCTCATAGGTGGCGTGGGCGATTAGGTATGATCGACCAAGCCGGCTCTGAGAGGCTTAACCCGTTTCAGTTTAGTTGAATTTGTTGAGAAGCTACAGAGTACTGATGAAGGCCAAGAAGCCAGAAACTCTTGCTTTCTCGGCAAATCAATGAACCCCCTGGGGTCTATTTGACTTGTGAAATATATGTATATGTATATTAATTATACGAAGCCATTATGAAGGTCCCTTTTGGCAGGAACGCTCTATTGGTTTTATTTACAACGGTATCGCCATTTTTCATTATTAATATTGAATTATTATCAATTATTAAAATTTTTACTAAAATTCGTGAAAATTCAGTTTCCAAATTATTTAAATCTGCAATGACTTATGATTTAGAACAAAACACATTGTAGCGTTACTAAAGCATGGTATCAATTTCTCAAGTATGGGTTGACATTATACCCTTAGTCATACACTGATTAGTCAGAATAATGAGTTGTTGATAGGGGTTAGATCATTATTGAGTAAAATATCTTTTCAAGTGTTCCTAAGTACAATTCATTGGAATTTTTCAACAATTTGGCGGAATTTTCTGGAATTGAGTGTCCAGTTGTTAAAACGTAATTTGCAGTTTAGAGATGTTGTTGTTCCGAATGTGTCCCGTATGCTTTTTATACTGTGTGGGAATATTTCTGGTTGTTTGCCCGACGTAGCACCTGTTGCAATCTAAACATTTTATTTCATTTATACCCGAAAAAAAATCATGTGTCTTGTTTTAGTTATTGACAATTAATGTTCACTGGTTTGTGGTTCATCTAACCACACTGAACCGGGCGTTTTCAGTCCGTGAAGGTCGCTCCACAGGTAGATGGCGATGCCATTACTTGACCCTCTTACGCAAAAAAAAAAAAAAGAATGAACATCGCTCAAGGTTTCGCCATCAGTATTCAATCAGTGTTCGGCTAAGTCACAACCCTGGGTTTGTGTCTGCCCTGAATGATACTTTCCACTTTGCGAAACACTGAGCGATGAGGTGTCTAGTCCAGCCACGCGGAATATTTGTTGATGGTTAAAATCAATAAATATTTCACCGTGTGTCTTGTTTTAGTTATTGGCAATTAGCCACAGTTCACCTCATTCAATGTTCATATATACCCGATTTTAATATGTCCGGAGTTTTATCGAATGTATTTCCTAGGAGTTGTTTAATTTTCGTTTTGAAAGCCAGTTCTATATTAAAGATTTTAAAAATATTCTGGAGTTTGTTATTTGTTTTCGGATGGAATGTGGAAGCGTGGAAACTTTTTTCCATTTTTATTTCTTTCGTTAGGGTTATGTTATTGAAGAGATTTATATTTTAATTTTTGTGATAATTTTCTGAACTAGTTAACGACTATAACCGTTTCTTTCGGAAATTTAGAAAATCATGTGTCTTTCTTTCTTGAAGTTTCATTGCTTAGGAGAATTTTGAATAGCCGGTTAACGAGGAAATGTACGTTGGTTGTTTTATGTGACCAGGAAGCTACCGAATCAGACAAAATATAAATATCAGAATTGGTAAGTTTTCTAAAAATTTTCAAAACTAATTAAATTTGAGTTATCTCTAGATAATTTCAAATAATCTAAGCATGGCAAGTATCCGTCCATTTCTATTTCGAAGGAGAACTTAATAGATGGGTATTTACTGTTTAAGACACTGATAAATTCATTAATATCAAAATTTTCATCAACAATTGCAAAGATGTCATCTACGTATCTAGTCCAAAATTTTGGAAAATATTTATGTTTTTTTTTTATTTCAAGTTCTAATTTGCTGAATAACAAATTAGTCAGAAAGAGGGAGAGGGGGTCACCCATGGCCGTACCGTAAGTTTGTTCATAATATTTACCGTTAAAAGATAAGATATTTTGCTCCATCAATATCAAGTAATCAGTAATTTCTATTTGAGGAATATCCAAACTAGAAAGCCAGTCTTTCAAATTTTCCATTCCGATTTTAACCGGGGTGTTTGGAAATAATGAAACTACGTCCCACGAGATGAATCGGTCTTCATCATTGAGGTTGAAATTTCAAATTTGTACGAATTTTTTATTGCCAAATTTAGGAAACTTACTATCGCGAAACAATATTTGGATTCCAGAAACAAAATTGAATCAGATATCGAAGTTCAACGCGACAAAACGGTTGTCATTTCGCATATCAAAGTTAAAAAGAGACAATATTAATATTCCGCAAAGAAAACTGTATATTCCCTATTCAAAAAATTTACTTGACCTTAAAATGACCTGGAAATCCAACGTCAAATGTCTGCGTTCGATGTACACGTGAAGACTTTCATTTCAGACATTTTTTTTGGCTCTTCCCAAGCAAGTTCTTTCAGTGGATCTTTCAAAATACCCGGTATATGGAGAGGGCGCGGATCTCGTCTTTGCATTTGGGAATCTGTGCTCTTAAGAGATTATTAGTGAAAAATACCTAATTAAATCTAACTCGATCAAGTATCTCACCTTATACTTTTGGCTCCACCTCGCCCGTAAAGAAAAATATCCTTCGGCGATACGAACTTCTGGGGCACGTTTTCCTGGGTCGAGGACATCATGAATCTCCTCGAGCAAGGTCCTGATCCCCAAGGCTCCCCGTCCAGGTGTAAATCAACGAATTCGTAGAGTGCTCGGAAGCGAACGGGCCTGTCAAGGAAACGGGTATTATTATCCTGATGCGAATACAGAGAAACTCTGGTTCATTCCAGGTTTATTTCCTACAACCGTGAGTTCCAAGGGGTATAACTGTATATCAGGTGTCTCGCATAAATTTATTTACATGATATACTGCTTGCCCAAATTCTCAAAATTGCTTTTTTGTACAACCGTACGCAAAAAGAATTCTTCGCAAGCGTTATACAGCCAGCAGAGATGTGCAAAATAGTTTACAAATATAAAAATTTTTCCAAGAATATAATACTGACTGAAAAAACAAACGCCCAGAAAAAACTGGTCCACTTTTTGACCAAGAATGGTCTCAAACGATTAGTTTCGACCCAAATACATATATTCACTGTTGGGTCAAAAATGAACAGTGCTGTTTCCGTGGTGGCCTAAGTACCCATTTGAATACATACATTCACTGTAGGTTCGAAAGTGAACAGTGCTGTGTCTGTGGTGACGTAAGGTCCCATCCGAATACATACATTCACTGTTAGTTCGAACATAAACACTGCTCTGTTTGATATTGAGTAAGGACACAAATCACTTTAATCATACAATTGTTGCCATGCGTAAAAAAACACATGCATTTAAAATTTGTAAAATAAGTAATAATGTAGGAAATTATTCCCGTCTTACCTTATTTTATTGAAAGATCGACTTAAATTCAGTAGATATACCACAATTTTTTGGCGCTCTTGTTCCCCGGAACAGAGTGCTTATCAATTTGCCCAAATGTCTGTAATTTTCGAATTTTTGGCTGAAAATGGCATCAAACGATTTGGTTCGACTAACTGATCAAGAATCCGTGGTCGAAATCGATTCTGTCCGGCCATCCGTTAACACGATAACTCTCGAACGGAAGCAGTTAGAGGATTATAATTTGCAGGGTAGGTTTGGAGCGTAAATATCTCGGACGAGTTTGTTAACGGGCGAAATCCATCAAGCGGTTTCAGAGTTATGGCCGTTTTTTAATTAAAACGTTTTATATGAATATTTCCAAAACCGATCACTCGATCTATTTGAAATTTAGCATCAAATTGTAGAATAATGACTTTTAGACGCATGTGAAGTTTTGTATTGATAGGGTTACCGTAAATTGTCAAAAAAAATTTTTGAAAATTTTTAAATTTTGTTTCTACAATAACTCTCGAACGGAATGAGCTAGGCAATTGAAAAAAGAGATTTTCTAGGCATTATAGTCACCACCGTTCACTGTTGGGTCAAAAATTAACAGTGCAGTGCCTTAGGTGCCGTAAGGACATAGTAACAAAGCCTACAACACAGATCTCAAGAGATTATGAGGTGTCTTCTTTGGGAGGATCTAGTATAATAACACGAATATAGGAATATTATATAGGAATGTTACAAGGAAAAATTATTGTTGGTAGTTTTAAGGATTATTGTCTTTGTTAATGCTAATGCTCCTTTCGAAGAGCTCTGAATAATACTCTAGAACAAGGTAAAACCTTAAAGTCGGTATAATTTGGGGAATAGGTTTTTGATTTGAATCCTGTCCTTATACTTCTTAAATATCATCATTTTACAATATAATATATTATAATATAAAAAATATAATACTTTGAGGTGAAAGGAACCTATCGTTCTATCATCAAATATTGAAGAAACTTCATATGATTGCTTTTCCATGTACGATATTCTGGTGGAATGCGAATTAAAGACTACTCATGAGAAATTCAATTCGTAGAACCACCCAATGATCTGTAATAAAAATTTATGACATCGTCTTTCGTAATATTTCAAATCAAGTTCACCCGCTTGAAATTTATGGAAGGGGAGTACAGGGAATGGAATTACTGGAACTGAAAAATATCTCCACATTCAACTTGAAGTATTTGGTTCCATTTTAGTGCATCTCGATGTCGTATTTCATGGGAATGCCATCCTCAGGCAATCGTTTATCTAAAATGCCCATAAAAATGTTCTTTGATAAAGATATTCCCCATTTGATATAAATTGAGTTGATCTGAGAGACATTTTCGGATGACACATCTGAAAAGGTTCGTTGATATTCTCAGGGCTGTATTTGCTTTTCATTGGGATTAAATTGTGATTTTAAGATACATCTCTGACGAATATCTATAGATTAAGATCACTGCTTATTTTTTTTATTTTGTTACTGTTAACAAAATAAAAGAAAATAAGTAGTGGTCTTCATCTATAGATATTCGTCCGAGATTCGTCATATCAAAAAAATTAAATTTCTAATAGGCATATTTAGAAATGTTTTATAATATACGATATTATTAACAGATGAGGTAGTGTTCAACATAAGTAACTTGAATGCGGATTGTAGCGCAGGTTCCGACATGATATCAGGCTAAAATATTGAAATTACTATCCCCATTGATATCTGAGCATATTGCACTTCTCCTGAATGAGTCAGTGTCAGCTGGCCATTTTCCATCTGCTCTCAAATTGGCGAGGGTGATACCCGTTCACAAGAAGGAAGATCCCCAGGATATATCAAACTATCGTTCTATTTCTATTCTGAGTCAATTATCAAAAATAGTCGAGAAAATTGTATATAGCCGTATGTACAACTACTTGTCTAATAATCAGCACAGGTTTAGGTATATATATATATATTCTTTTGACTGAGAGCTGTATATGTGTTAGCAGCGGTTGGTGTAACGGGGTACCATACAATTCGACGTATGATACAAGGAAAAACCTCAGCAAAAAATCCTTTCTCCCCGTGAGTGTGGTGATTTGTAACTATTGTTTACAGCTGAAATTTAAAAATATTGATGGGGATATATTTCTTCAATGTGGATTCCCTCGTCAAAAAACGGATAGGTTTCTCCAAGGTACCCGAAACTCAACCTGAAAAATGAAAAGACAAGAGGAGGAAACGAACAAATTATAAATAATACATAACCTTTCAAAAGTCTCCTCTCACAAAAATACTTCTCTGTAGGCGAATGGGATCTCGTGGAGAAGAATCGCCTCCGCTAGTTTTCGAAGATATTCACTCCTGAAATCCCTTCAATATTTGAATTCAAAAATGAAAATTTTGCTCGTAAGGCCAGGAGGGTCTCTTTCAAAATCAGGTCTGACCGGTCCAAGTCCAAGCGATGATTATTTGAACTTCAGATGTTCGAAGCCCGCTACAGGGCCCTTAAGAAGGGCTATCATCTCCCATAGATATATATTTTACAGGTTTAGGTATGGAAGGTCGATGCAGACTGCTAGCTGTGTGTTTCTAGAATTCGTATTTTCTCGCTTGGGTGATGGAACTCACGTAGCGGGCATATTCTTTGACCTGTCCCGTGCCTTTCACACGCTCGGACACGGGTTCATCTTGGATTCTTGGATAAGATGTACCACATGGGATTCAGGGGAGTGTTTCTTGACTGGGTTCGTAGCTTTTTATCCCATAGGCGGATGTAGGTTCGAATGGATGGGTAGTGCTCTCACGAGTATGACAGTGATCTGGGAATCCCTCAGGGCTCTGTATTGGGGCCACTGCTGTTACTGCTTTTTGTGAACGATTTACAGATGTTTATTTGTGAAAAAAAAAATTAGACTCATATTTGATTTGAAACCTCGAGATTCTTGTCGTCCGTTGTTTCAGAAGTGTAATATTTTGGCGTTCCCATGTAGTTTTATCTTGAATTGTTTGTTATTTATCAAACTTAATGGGCATACCCTTAAAAATGCACTGACTTCCACAAATATGATAACATACATGTCAATACCATTTGCATTCCAAGACATCACACCACTAAATACGAGTCTTCACCAACTTTCGTAAGAACAAAATTGTTCAATCATTTGCCTACTAGGTTTAAGTCGATGAATGTCAGACAGTTCAAGGGTTCAAGGGCAATAATTTTATTCTTATCCGCTCGGGAGGAAAAACCTTTTATAAGCGCGCCCTGAGAGGGTCTGCTTCTCTCAGGAGTGTGAGACTCCAGATGTTGATGGTTACTCACTAAAAAACCTCTCGCACGTTCCTTGGAGTAGTTCTTCGTCCTGCCCTTACGCATCTCTTAACAAAAGAGATGAGGTGCAAGCGGGCTTCATAGTTGATGGGACCTGATGACTCGAAGTGATCCGAGCAACACCGCTTTCTGCATTATGTGCGCTAAATCCTCGGCCAGAGTTTGCAGGCCGGAAGAATCTTCAATTCGGTCACGTAGTTCGCTCTCATTCCGCCTAGGCATCCGATGATTAGTACGACCATTCTAACCTTATGCCCTGGATACAGGATTTATTATTATTATTATTACTATTAATTTCTTTACATTTTATCTCAGATATACATTCAATTTGATCAATATCATCGACATTTGCATTTCGATATGATCGCAAGCGTGTCTTATCAACTGACATTTCTCGAGATTTTCCAATCGTTCTAAAATCTTGATTGAAATAAAAAAATTGGTTCAAGCCCTGTGGACAGGAGCTATTGGGCGCATGTTCATCTTCCTTGTGGCCCGTACTGACCAGTAAAGAAAAAAAGCAGTATCATGTTGAATACCTTAATATTATTGATTATTATATAATAATCGATGAAAATACTGAGAGAGACCCAGGAAATTTGACACATTTTGTCTTATATCTCCAGAACTTGAAATCGTATAGAGCCAAAATTTTGCACAATGTTGCAAAATACTACAATTGACGTTAGTACAAGTTTTTGTTGCAATCTGATGAATAGTTCACGAAAAAAAAATTTTTTTTTCGAAAAAATTACAAGAAATATTTTTTTAAAAATTACCAACATTTCGATCATAACAGAATTTTGCCAAAAGTTGCGCGTTTATATCCTCGAACTGACTACCAAGTTTTGATTCAACATCTTCTTTAGTTCCTGAAATATCAGGGAAATAACCTCAAAATTTTAAATGTCTATAACTCCTAAACCGTCCGGCCGATTTTGCCCGTTAACGAACTTAACCGTCGCATTTTGATCAGAAACCTACCCTGAAAGTTTGAAGTCGATAGGACCTTCGGTGCTCCTGTTATCGTGCTTACGGCCGGGAAACCGGCCGGCCGGCCGGCCGGCCGGCCGGCCGGACGGCACCCAAGAATCTGACACCGGATTCGTGATCAGGGAGTCCGAATTAGTCTATTAGCCAATTTTCAGCTCGAAATTCGAAAATTACAGACATTTGGACGAAATGATAGGACGATGTTCCCCTAGAACATGCGCCCAAAAATGGAAAATTTCTGACGTATGCTGTACATTCGGCTTTTTGCTTAGAAAATTCTTGAAATTTGGTGGTTTATCCTCCAGGATTTTAGGCCTGATTGATTATATTTCGAGGGGTGAAAATTATAAAAATAGCCAAGTTGACCGTAGTGGTAATCGAGCCAGATAGCAAAATGTTAGTTGTGGATTCTATTTACGGATCTAGTTTTTGGGCGCATGTTCTAGGAGAACATCGTCCTATCATTTCGTCCAAATGTCTGTAATTTTCGAATTTCGAGCTGAAAATTGGCTAATAGACTAATTCGGACTCCCTGATCACGAATCCGGTGTCAGATCTTAGGGTGCCGTCCGGCCGGCCGGCAGGCCGGCCGGTTTCCCGGCCGTAAGCACGATAACAGGAGCACCGAAGGTCCTATCGACTTCAAACTTTCAGGGTAGGTTTCTGATCAAAATGCGACGGTTAAGTTCGTTAACGGGCAAAATCGGCCGTATGGTTTAGGAGTTATAGACATTTAAAATTTTGAGGTTATTTCCCTGATATTTCAGGAACTAAAGAAGATGTTGAATCGAAACTTGGTAGTCAGTTCGAGGATATAAACGCGCAACTTTTGGCAAAATTCTGTTATGATCGAAATGTTGGTAATTTTTAAAAAAATATTTCTTTTAATTTTTTCGAAAAAAAAATTTTTTTTTCGTGAACTATTCATCAGATTGCAACAAAAACTTGTACTAACGTCAATTGTAGTATTTTGCAACATTGTGCAAAATTTTGGCTCTATACGATTTCAATTTCTGGAGATATAAGACAAAATGTGTCAAATTTCCTGGGTCTCTCTCAGTATTTTCATCGATTATTCTATGAACTCTTTGAATTCCACCGAAAACAAATTCAAAGACATAAACATAAAGAATCAAGTCATAGTTTAGACGTCGAAACAAGGACGATGTTGATCGACTTGAAAAGTACCTCATTTGACGGCTGTTTGTCAAATCAATTAATTCCAATAATTGATGTCAGATTTCCTACATACCAAGTTCAAACACATTTTATTATATGGAAAACACTTATTATGATCACGTTCTACAGGAATTGATACTAAATAGAAGCTAGATGAAGATTATTGTAATGGAAAATTTGTGTTCCAGAATAATATTAAGGTATTCAACATGATACTGCTTTTTTTCTTTACTGGTCAGTACGGGCCACAAGGAAGATGAACATGCGCCCAAAAGCTCCTGTCCACAGGGCTTGAACCAATTTTTTTTTTAATTTCCCTGAATATTTCATTCTATGAGATTCATTAGAAGACTTTTTAGGTAAGAAGTCGAAAATTACAGACATTTGGACAAATTGATAAACACTCTGTTCGAGAGTTATTGTAGAAAATTTTTTTCAAAATTTTTTTTTTACACTTTGCGGTAAACTGGTCAATACAAAACTTCACATGCGAATAAAGGTCATGATTAAACAATCTGATGCTGAATTTCAGATGGATCGAGTGATTGGTTTCGGAAATATTCATAAAAAATGTTTTTACTAAAATCAGCCATAACTCCGAAACCGCTTTTTGGATTTTGCCCATTAACGAACTTGTCCGAGATATTAAAGCTCCAAACCCACCTTGCAAATTGTAATCCTCTAACTCCTTCCGTTCGAGAGTTATCGTGCCTACGGCCGGCCGGCCGGACAGAATCGATTTCGACCTCGGATTCTTGATCAGTGAGTCGAACCAAATCGTTTGAGACCATTTTCAGCCAAAAATTCGTAAATTACAGACATTTGGGCAAATTGGTAAGCACTTTGTGTTAAAAGTGATTTTATTTTGTTTGTGAAATTTTTCAATTCACTCTGCTCATTTCACAAACTTTTTCACTCACGAAATAAAACATCACTTTTAACACTCACATCATAAATAACTATTTCTTGAGAATCAGTCAACCTGTTGACATAAAATTCGAAATATAAGTCAATTCTGGCAAGCTTGATTCAAATGATGCTAACTCACTCTACGATCAGTTGTTTGCTAGTATAAAAGAGTTGTACAAATGTGAAAAACTAATTTCAACCTCCAATTTTCCAGATGGAATATATTTAGATTAAATCATCACGCAACACGCAATTACTGTACCAACTTTTAAATTTCCGTTTGTTAGTTTTTTCATTCGATTTCAATTGATTATTTCTTTGAAACAGCTTTAGAATTTATGTAATTCTATCTGAAAGGACTTGTCAAAAAAATTGCATGTAGGTATATGATCGGGTCCACTAGCTATTTTCAATAAACTTACACGCTTAAGCTCCTGACGCTTCATATAGTCCTGTAAAGTTTTTAATCTGCTATCCATCTTGTACCTACCTGCTCAATATTCGATTGCCCCATAGGGCATTATTATTTTAACCGCATCAGTGCATCTCACAGCAGGGGCGGATCGTGTATTTGTGGGGCCCTGGGCCAATACTATTTAGGGGCCCTCAAAAAACTGTATTCTTTAGTGATGTAGGTCTACTGTATAGCGGCTATAGAGAAGTATGTTTGTGAGAGGAGACGTTTGAAAAGTTTTGTATTATTTTTGAATTTTTCATTTTTCTCCTCTTGTTTTTCCATTTTCAGGTAGAGTTTCGGATACCTTGGGGAAACCTCTCCGTTTTTTGACGAAAGGATCCATATTGAAGGAAGGAATACATATCAATATTTTTAAATTTCTGCAAATTTTGTAAACAATAGTTACAAATCACGACAGGGTTTTTTTGCTGAGGTTTTTCCCTAAGCTCTTGTATTATACGTCGAATTGTATGGTACCCCGTTACGCCAACCTCTGCTAAAACATATAAAGCTCTCAATCAAAAGAATATATATATACAGGGTGAGTCTTTAAGTTGTTCATTAATTTTAACCGTAGACTCCTCCCATCAAATAAAACACTTTTTTCATTTACCATTTTTACAAATTCCGTTCAGGTAAAAATATACAGGATGTTGAGATTTCAGTTTTTATTTTGTAGCTTTGACATGCCTTCTCCGAATATAATGAGCGTTGGTGTGTAATTCCCTATAACTATGATACATATTATCCAAATATCCGTTTTTCTAGTTATAGACTCGTGACTCGTGGATTCATAAAACTAAATGAAATTAACATAAAGAAAGCAGATGAAGTTTTTCTTGAATCATTTCAAGAATATTCAATCGTTTTAGAAAATTAAATCATTTCTCCTTAAATTCAGTATTTTCGAGATATTCTTCTTTGAATATTATAAAATCAGAAATTTCAGAAATTTCACTACTTTTATGAATCCGCCTCTGAGCGTTGGAATTTAGAATCAAGCTGCAGACCATGTTATCATACCTTTTTTTCGTTTGCCATCAATGTCATAAATAAATTGTATGGAGGGGTGTATTAGCACATTGTGAAATTTGTAAACGTTTGTAACTTTTTTTCTGAGCCGAGTCTGGGAAAATGGTAAATGAAAATAGTGTTTTATGTGATGAGGGGAATCAATTTTTAAAATTATGTACAACTTTAAGTCTCACCCTGTATATATACATATATATATATATATTAATAGATGTGATAATGATCGTACTCGGTAAATTTATTTCCTCCTGATTGTCGACTTGTTCTGTTGAAGAGATGTTCATTGTGTTTTCTTCTGACCACCTAAAATTGTAATATGCGACATTTTTATGCTGTTTATGCTCAAGATTTTTTGCCCTGATGAAGAAGCGAATTGCTTCGAAAGCTTGGTTGTAGAATAAAGAGAGTGTAAACAAAAGCGTTTTGATCGACAACCCTTAAACGAGGAAATAAATATATATATATATATATATATATATATATATATACTGTATAGGAAAAAATAGGCCAATAAAATATTTTATTTATTTGATATGACTAGTATACACAAACATCAACTATATTGCAAAAGAACTTAACAGGTTATGTGTAGGTATATCATGTTACTTATAAATCAACCTTTCTGCATTTTTGTGCTGCAAATTCCTTAATCTGCTCATCACATTCTAATTCCTTTGTTAAATCACAATTGATGGAACGAACTGTTAAATAATTCAGTCTATCGTTCGACATTGTTGTCCTATATTTGTTCTCTACATAAGACATTCTGGAAAACGAGCGCTCTGCTTCACAGCTAGTTATAGACAACGTTAAAAAAATCTTCAATATCGTATAACAGTTTGGGAAAACAGCAACAAGTTTCTTTTCGATAAGATTCAAAATTTCACAGCAAGTGGAGTAAGATTCTGGCTTAGACTGCAGTAAGTACGATTTCAACTGTATACACTCATTCAGTAAATGATTTTCAATGATTATTTAAAATTTTCTAGTTATACGATCCTCACGTTTGTTCTTAAAAATTGGCGCTCTGGCATTCTACAACTAATAGCCATTTTTGAATAGGATTGGTTTCATATTTTTTAGTTAAGGAGCAAGGAGGAAATATAACCAAAATTTCAAAACTGTTTGGCTGATTATGCCTTTTAACGAAGTCGAATATTGCATTCGGATGCTCAACCTACCCTGAAACTTGCAAGTCGCTATCTCTTTCCGTTCTCAAGTTATCGTGAGATGAGTAATATTTCTTAATAATTTTTTTAAAATTATCTAGTGATACGATTCTTCCAAAATTGCACATAAGTCTGTAAGTTTGTATTCTACAACTGCTCACCAAGTTTCAATTCAATCGGATATATATGTATTGGTTGAAAACATAATTATTACTCGGAAAGCATTAGCGTATTAGGCCCATTTACGAACTTATCCGTCGTATTTCGTATTGGGACGCGCCACCTACCCTGAGTATTTCAAGTCGCTATCCCTTTCTCAAGTTATCATGGCAACGGCCAGCCGGACAGAATCAAATTTGAGCTCGAATTCTCTTTATCAGGGAGTTGAACCCAATGATTTGAGACCATTTTCGACAAGAAAAATCGAAAATTACAGACATTTGGGCAGAATGATAATGCGATGTTCCACAGAACATAATATTCGCAAATATCAATATTTGTCATTCTTTTTTATTTACCTGCTAAAAACATAAACAAGGAAAATACAAGAAATGTCCAGTCTCTATAACTTATAATGTATCACTTATTTTTATTTGTAAACTAAACACACAGTGAACGAACACAAACAATGACACAGTTAACGTGTTAGTGTTAGTTTGGCGATTAGAAGAGGAGTCGGGAAGTCGGGAAGTCCCAAGAGGCAGGAATAGATGCACTCGCGAGAAAATTCACCAACCGAAAACAAGCGACGGGGAATACCCTGTTCCGTTCGATTGACGCGCACACGGCACACGGTTTGTTGTATTTCAGATTTGCCAACCTTCTGATTGGAATTTATTTTTAATTTAGATAGGTATATAGTCCATTATTTTCAAGGTGGCCGGTGGGCCCCTTGTATCCACGGGGCCCTGGGCACGTGCCCATAATGCCCATACGGTAGATCCGCCCCTGTCTCACAGAGATAGATGTAATCTTGTGATCTGACATATACAGCATTATTCTCAATTATCTCACATTGTCATACTTCGATCGAAACAAGAGAATGCAGCTGGTAAATCTCATTACCACAGTCTCATCTGAATTGCAAAAGCCTTTCGTGTATGCTGCTCACCATTTGCTCAAGGGCATTCTAGCATGTAGCGAAATCATTATACGTAGTGAATATTTCAAATACGGAAAATTCCTAATTCAGTTCTTACTTCCTATCCTCCATATCTATCCAGTTTCTCGAAATTGTGTTTAACATTCATATTGTATGGTAATTTTGATGGATGGAGGTGGAATAGCCTCAAATTTCTTGATTTTTCTGAATGTGTGCTTGTTTGTAACCTTTTCATGCCTGAAACCGGTCGTTTCAGAATTTCGTACACAGATAATTGGCGATAGTAGGAAGGCTGATTTTTAACCGGATCGAACATTCTGGGGGTCAGGAGGAGGGGGTGAATATTGAATCGTACAGAAAAACAGATGTAAAAGTAGATCGCTGAGGTGATATTAAAATTTAATATCACCTCAGCGATCTTTGTAAATTACACATTAAAAATTTTTGAACGAGGTAGGTATCAAGAATATTTAATATTCTTGATACTAGGTATCAAGAATATTTAATATTCTTGATACCTACCTCGTTCAAAAATTTTTAATGTGTAATTTACAAAGTCTGGATGTATATAGACGTTAAGATCAAAATAAGAAGTGATCTGGGACCTCATCAATTTTTTAGAAACTTTTGAGATAACAGACACAAGGGATATGATAACGATAATCCTCACAATCATTTACTGAACCTTTTGGCGCGCATATTTAGAGAACAACGTGCTATCATTTTGCTCAAATGTTTGTAATTTTCGACTTTTTTGCCTAAAATGGTCTTAAACGATTTGGTTCGACTCACTGATGAATAATTCGAGGTCAAATTCGATTGCAATTCTTAGGGTAGGCTGCGTATCCGAATACGACGGTTAAGTTCGCCTATAGACATTATCAGCCAAACGGTTTCGGAGTTATACTCATTAGAAATATTGTTTCCTCACTCAAAAAATACCGATCGAATTGAAACTTGGTAATAATTAGTCGTAGTATGCTTTGTGCAAATTTCTGTAAAAATTACGTGAGGATCGTATCACTAGAAAAAAAATTTTCTTCAGAAATTTTATATTTCTGAAAATATCTGTTAGAAATTTCGCAAAAACCTTCAGGCCACCATTTTCCAATGGAGTATCGGATTCCACCTTCATCAGCTTTGTATTTTGGCATTACTGTGAAAATAAAATTTCGAATTGCTATGTAATTCTTCTGAAATTTCAAATCATGTGAATCACAGAATTGTAACAACACCTCGATGGACCTGATGTTAGCGTGCTCGCCCGCTGCGCAGGAGATCTGGGTGCGAATCCCAGCTGAGTAAATTCTTTTATTTATTCTCAAATTTGAATTCAGCCCAACGAATTTTTTCATGTGTTAACACAAAAATTATGCGTGCAAAAACTTCTGACTTCAGGTCCTGCGTTTTCCGATATTTGATACAGTGGTATAACTTCTTAGAAGTTGCGTAATTCAAAAAAAAAATTGTCCTGTTCGAACATTTTCCTTAATAAATAATGTGGGAATTCCCTGTGGACAGGGGCTTTGGTGCTCTTGTCAAACAACTAGCCAGTAATTATTGACAAATAATATCTCCGAAAGTATTAGATTCTCAGAGTTGGGAATGATATCAATGGATTCTTATGATTGAACTCCATCATAAAAATTTAAATTCAAAACGTAGGTTTATGACTCACCCCTTTTTATGGATTTGTATACATCAGCAAATTATAATTAGAGCATTATATAAAATCATAAAATTACGATTAATTATTGAAATTTTGAAAGTATTAGTTGGTTAGAGTTGGGAATGATATCAATGGATTCTTATAATGGAACTGCATCTTAAAAAAATTAAATTTGAAATTCGTAATGTAAAAAAAAAATGTTTTTTTTCGTTACTCCTAACCACCGATTTTGCCCAATAACGAACGTAACCGAGATATTTATCCCTCAAACATACATAGAGTTATCGTGTTAACGGCCGGCCGGTCGGACAGAATCGATTTTGAGTATGGATTCTTGATCAGTGATTCGAACCAAAACGTTTGAGACCATCTTCAGCCAAATATTCGAGAATTACGGACATTTGGGCAAATTGATGAGCACCCTGTATTCCGAGGAACCAGAGCGCCATAGATTAGTAAGAGCCACCTTCCAAATAAACTTAAGGAAAGAAAGGACAAATCTGGTAAGGGGATCAAAAAAGAGAACACCTGCTTTGAATACTCTTGAACAAAATCAACAACAAATTCAGAAAACATTGAAAAATAAACTAGAGCCATTAAATTCCTTGAAGACCATGGATATAGATCAACTAAATGAAAAGATTGTGGCTAGTATACATACAGCTACAAAAAAGATTATATTCCAAAACCAGAAAACAAACAAATTCAGTCCCAATACATTAAAACTTCTCGAGGAAAGGAGGACCAAAGAAAGAAACTCACAGGAATATAAGGATATAACAAGGAAAATAAGAAAATATACCAGAAGGGATGTAAGAAAATACAACACAGAATTAATAAACAACACTATAGAAGAAAATAGAGGTACGAAGGTACTAAGAGCAAAACTGTCACAAGGCAAGGCTAAGATAATAAAACTGCGAGATAAATCGGGCAACTTAATCACAGAAAAGGAAGATATAGCGAAAGCAGTGGAACAATTTTACACCGAACTCTACTCGACCACACTTCCAGATCAAATCAAAGAAGGAAAACAAATTCTAAACATAGGCTCCGAGGAAATTCCAGATATAACTCAAGACGAACTGGAATTTGCTTTAAAACAAATGGAAAACAAAAAATGCCCAGGGGAAGATGGAATAACCACTGAAATTCTAAGGATAGCAGGAAATGAGCTATGGGAAGCAATAAGAACTCTGCTCAATAAATGCATCGAGGAACAGAGGATACCCGAAAACTGGCAAAGAAGCGAGGTAATCCTTCTTTTTAAGAAAGGTGACCAAACATATCTAGATAACTACAGACCCATCAGCCTGCTCTCGCACCTATATAAGCTCCTTACTAAGATCATAACGAACCGCCTATCCACTAAGTTCGACTCCTATCAGCCAGTAGAGCAGGCCGGCTTCCGCAAAGGCTACAGTACGACCGAACATATACAAACTCTTCGTTTGCTGATTGAAAAGGCAAACGAATACAACATTGACATCCACTTAGCCTTTGTGGACTACAAAAAAGCCTTTGACTCAATCGAACATTGGGCAATAATGCAATCCTTAGATAACGCCAGGATAGACTCAAGATATACAGCACTCCTCAAGTCTATATACGAGACATCCGCAATAATAGTTAAATTAGACGAAGACCTGAAAACGAAACAAATAAAAGTGAGAAAGGGAGTAAGACAAGGTGATACCATCTCACCCAAACTATTTACGCTGGCGTTAGAGGACGTGTTCAAGGGTCTGAACTGGGAAGGAAAGGGGATCAGAATTGACGGCGAAAATCTTCACCACCTACGTTTTGCGGACGACGTGGTTCTAATAAGCGAAGACCCATCGGAGCTGAGAAGTATGCTCAAACAACTACACCACGCCTCTCAAAAAATAGGACTCGAGAATAATATTACAAAAACAAAAATCCTTAGCACGCAAAACATACAACTCTTAATCGACGGAAATGAGATCGAGAATGTAGACGAATATATATACCTAGGACATAAACTCAAAGTTGACAAAGAAAATCAAAGAGCAGAAATACCGCGAAGAAT
Organism: Halyzia sedecimguttata; assembly: GCA_937662695.2. NCBI lineage: Eukaryota > Metazoa > Arthropoda > Insecta > Coleoptera > Coccinellidae > Halyzia > Halyzia sedecimguttata. The sequence goes on from OW569414.2 coordinate 101,540,342, forward strand.
AGGTCAAAGTTGGGCTGCATTCAAGAAACTAGGATTTATACTCAAGAACAAGGATGTCCCTACGAGCCTAAAAAGGAAAGTATACGATAGTTGCATACTTCCAGTAAACACTTACGGGCTTGAAACAATGACCCTCACAAAAGACAGCCTTCGACGTCCACAATGTACGCAGAGAGCTATGGAGAGACAGATGTTGGGAGTAAGTTTGAGAGATCATATTAGAAATGAAGAACTAAGAAAGAGATCCAGAGTGACGGATTTGACCGAGAGAATAGCCAGACTAAAGTGGCAGTGGGCAGGGCACGTGGCTAGGATGGATAACAACAGATGGACGTTTAGAGTATTGAAATGGAGACCCTGGGAAAATAAACGAAAACTGGGATGACCAATGAAGAGGTGGACTGACGATATTAAAGCTGCGGCGGGAGCAAACTGGACACAAAGAGCGCAAGATAGAGACATCTGGAAAAAACTTGAAGAGACCTATCTCCAGCAGTGGAGAAACTACGGTTTATGAAGAAGAAGAAGAAGAAGAAGAAGAGCGCCAAAAATAGTAAATACCGAAGATATGATTAAAAGACACACGGTGAAATATTCGTCAATTTTAACCATCGGCAAATATTCCCTCGTGGTCCGGGCTGGTTCACCTCATGCTCACTGTTCCCCTGAGTGCGGCAAAAGAATGAACGCGTCACTGAAGATCGCTCAAGGTCACATAGGGTTGGAGTTCGTAAGGATTTCCCTAGGTGGCGCTTCTGAGATTTTGTCTCCAGTAGTTCGCAACAATAGGGCTTAAGTTTCCGAGAGCTCCTTCGTTTGTCATGAGGTGACCAGCCCGGATCACGAGGGATGGTTGATGGTTAAAATCGATGAATATTTCTCCGTGTGTCTTTTAGTTATTAGCAACTAGCTATAGTTATTCTATGTTCACCGAAGATATGAATGTGCTCACTCTGTATTGTGAGCACCGCTCACAATGCAAATGAGTGCCCACATTGAAATGCATAATTGCGCGTATGTTCTAGAGAACATCGCGTTATCATTTTGCCCAAATGTCTGTAAATTATGATTTTTTTTACGAAAATGGTCTCAAACGATTCGGTTCGACTCCCCAATGAAGAATTCGAGGTCAAATTTGATTCTGTCCGGCCGGCCGTCCGGCCGTTACCACGATAACTGGAGAACGGAAAGAGCTCGCGACTTGAAATTTTCAGGGTAGGTGGCGCATCTCAATACGACGGACAAGTTCGGTAATGGGCATTATCGGCCCAATGGTTTCCGAGTAATAATTTTGTTTTCAACCAATATAGATCCGATCGAATTGAAACTTGGTGAATAGTTGTAGAATATAAACCTAAGCACGTTTGTGAAATTTTGTGAGAATCGTATCGCTAGAAAATTATTAAAAAATTATTATAAAATATTTTTGTTGTCACGATAACCTGAGAACAGAAAGAGATAGCCGCTTGAAGATTTCAGGTTAGGATGTGCATCTGAATGCAACATTTAAGTTGGTTTATAAGCATAATCGGCCAAACAGTTTCAGCGTTTAGTCGTTACTTCAGAATTATAGCCATCTGAAATTTGGTTGTTTTTTGTTCCTCATTAACTCGAAAAATACAAAACCGATTTAATTCAAACATGGTTATTAGTTGTAGAATGCCAACGCGAAAATTCTTGCAGAATTTCGTGAGGATAGTATTTGTAGAAAAATTTCAAAAAATCATTGAAAATTGAAAAAAAAATTCTATATATCAGTAACTATTCGTCTGAAATTGCTGAAATTTTGCAAGAGCCCTTAGAATATAACTCTACTGCCAAGTTCCAAGTTTTAACACGATCGGTTAAATATTGTTGGAGATTCGAGCAGCCTTGTGTGAGTTCAGTAGATGGGTGAACGTTGTCTCGATAACTTTCGAACGAAAGGAGATAGGGAATTGCAATTTTCAGGGTAGGTTGCGTATCCGAATGGGAGAATTAAGTTCATTTTTGGGTATAATCGGTCTAACAGTTTCCGAGTTATACCCACCTGAAATATCATTTCCTTGATAACTCAAAAAATAAAGATTCGATCGAATTGAAGCTTGGTAACTAGTAGTAGAAAATCAACATAAAGTGTTCAGAATTATGTATAACCGTACGCCTAGAAAATTTTAAAAAAATTACGAAAGAAAAAATTTTGTAAGAACCGTACCCCTAGAAAATAAAAGAAAACACGAAAAAAAAATTGGTTTAAGCACTGAAGTGAAGTCAGGAGAATTCGATTAAGGGTGTCCAATACAGAAGAATGGACAATAGAACATACGCGCAAAAGCTTCTGACTTCACGTCAGTGCTTGAACCAATTTTTTTTTCGTGATTTTTTTGAAATTTTCTAGGGGTACGGTTCTTAAAATTTTTTTTCTCGTCGTTTTTTTCAAATTTTCTAGGGGTACGGTTCTCACAAAATTTTAAACACGTCTTTATGTTGATTTTCTACTACTAGTTACCAAACTTCAATTCGATCGAATATTTATTTTTTGAGTTATCAAGGAAACAATATTCCAGATGGGTATAACTCGGAAACCGTTAGACCGATTATGCCCAAAATTGAACTCAACTCTTCCTTTCGGATACGCAACCTTCCCTGAAAATTGCAAGTCCCTATCTCCTTTCGTTCGAAAGTTATCGAGGCAACGGTCACCCATCTACTGAACTCACACAAGAATGCTCGAACCTCCAACAATATTTAACCGATCGTATTAAAACTTGAAAATTGTCAGTATAGTTAGGTTATGAAGGCTCTTGCAAAATTTCAGCAATTTCGAACGATTAGTTACTGATATATAGAACTTTTTTTTTTTATTTTCAAAGATTTATTTAAAATTTTCTACAAATGCTATCCTCACCAAATTTTGCAAACGTTTCCGCATTGGCATTCTACAACTAATAACCATGTTTGAATTCAATCGGTTCAGTATTTTTCGAGTTAATGAGGAACAAAAACCACAAAATTTCATAAAATTTCAGATGGCTATAACTCTAAAACCGTTTGGCCGATTAGGCTCATAATCAAACTGAAATGTCGCGATGTGGTGTACATCCTAACCTGAAAACTTGAGGCCGCTATCTCTCTCAGTTCTCAAGTTATCGTGACAACAAAAATATTTTTTAATAATTTTTTAATAATTTTGTAGCCATACGATTCGCACAAAATTTCACAAACGTGCTTAGGATCATATTCTACAACTACTCACCAAGTTTCAATTCGATCGGATTCATATTGGTTGAAAACAAAATTATTACTCGGAAACCACTGAGCCGATTATGCCCATTAACGAACTTGTCCGTCGTATTGGGATGCGCCACCCACCCTGAAAATTTCAAGTCGCTAGCTCTTTTCGTTCTCAAGTTATCGTGGCAACGGCCGGACGGCCGGACGGCCGGACGGCCGGACGGACAGAATCAAATTTGACATCGAATTCTTCATTGGGGAGTCGAACTTAATCGTTTGAGACCATTTTCGTCAAAAAATTCGAAAGTTACAGACATTTGGGCAAAACTATAACGCGATGTTCCCCAGAACATACGCGCAAAAATGTTCCACTTTTCCCTATTCTCGCATTTTTAAATTTTCTAATTCGCATTATTTAAATGAATACAATAATATCATATAATTCCAGCCTCATTATAAACAACAAAAATTATTATAAAATCTATCAGTCTACAGCATGTCTACACAGGCCACTTTAAACGAGTAATCTGAAAATCTCGAAAATGATCGAATTAATCAGAAAAAGTTTCGAATAATGTTTTCTCTACTTCGAGAGGGACATCTTCCAGAATAAAAATTTGCCTCAAAATATCCAACCTTGAAGTGTGGTGGCTACCCTTTTTGGTGCTCTTATTCCTCGGAACAGAGTGCTTTTGAATTTGACCAAATATCTGTGATTTTAGAATTTTTGGATGAAAATGGTCTTAACGATTTGGTTTGACTTACTGATCAAGAATCCGTGGTCAAAATCGATTCTGTACGTCCAGCCGGTAGACACGATAACTCTCGAACGGAATGAGCTAGACAGTTGAAATTTTCAGAGTAGGTTTTGGAGATAATATCTCGGTTGCGTTCGTTATAAGGCAAAATTGGCAAATTTAAAATAATTTTTTTTAAGAGTCCATTCCATCATTAAAATCCGTTGATATCATTTTAAACTCTAACAAATTAATACTTTCGGAGAAAAATTTTAGTATTATATTAGAACTCTACGATTTCACAGCATGCTGTAATCGACGTCCTTATCTATGAATTTCATGATCTGTGTCATCTCATCTATAGATATCTAAGAGACATGTCAAACAAATTATGATTGAATGCAAAATAACAACACTGGAATATTGTCTAAGTTTCAATTGATATAATATAATTTTCAAAGTAGATTTGAGAATTTTTTTTTTTTAATTTAATGCTTGTGGCTTTTACTTGATGCAAATCCATATTAACTCAATGAAAAATTATATACGATTTACACTTATTTATTCAATATTGTGACGCGTTTCGTCGACACAGCGACTTCATCAGACTACATCATACTAAATTCTTAACAAGTTATTATCTCCCTATACCTAGATGACATGGATACAGAATCATTTAAAACTAATTACATGAGAAACTTATTTAAAACAAATTACATAATAGACTTATTTAAAAATAATTACATGAGATTTCACTGCTGGTTTCTTTGTACACATTAACAATAATTCATTCCTAATGCTTTTATTTATAAATTGATTCTCTATTTGAATAGATTGAGTAACGGTGAAAAATTTAGATCTAATTGTTCATTAACTAAATTACCCGTATGTTTTTCCCTATTTATTTCGACCATTTCCCAGTAATTAAGTTGCGCACCTTTATTCAAATTGTGTAGAATTTTGAAATCCGGGTTAAACTTATGTCCTTCTGCTAATAAATGATTCGAATAATTTGAATTCAAATTATTCAAATTAATTCAAATTATTCGAATCATTTATTAGCAGAAGGACATAAGTTTAACCCGGATTTCAAAATTCAACACAATTTGAATAAAGGTGCGCATCTCAATTACTGGGAAATAGTCGAAATAAATAGGGAAAAACATACGGGTAATTTAGTTAATGAACAATTAGATCTAAATTTTTCACCCTTACTCAATCTATTCAAATAGAGAACCAATTTATAAAAGCATTAGGAATGAATTATTGTTAATGTGTACAAAGAAACCAGCAGTGAAATCTCATGTAATTAGTTGTAAATAAGTCTATTATGTAATTTGTTATAAATAAGTTTCTCATGTAATTAGTTTTAAATGATTCTGTGTCCATGTCATCTAGGTATAGGGAGATAATAGCTTGTTAAGAATTTAGTATGATGTAGTCTGATGAAGTCGCTGTGTCGACGAAACGCGTCACAATATTGAATAAATAAGTGTAAATCGTATATAATTTTTCATTGAGTAGATTTGAGGAATGAACATCTCGGATAAGTTCGTTATTGGGTAGAATCTTTTTGATCGTTTCGGATTTATGATTTCGGTCTCCCGATTGGCCATGATTCAGGTCTATCACGTTTTTGTAACTAAAAAGAAGGCAGGTTGGCACTCCTGAAATATCGTCAATGATAAAACAATTATCTGAGACTTTGCCATTTCTTCGTTCAACAATCAATATAATATTCCATCTTAGACAAGATATTATCACAGATCATTATCTTCGAGTTATAAGGAACTCGCTTTGGAATTGAAAATGCCGAAAGCAGTTTTGAAGAAGCTGAGACGAATTCCGGAAGTGCTATACAAGACTGAAATCTGCAATAGGAAAACTTCATTCTGTCTTAGGACATGTTGAACTCTCGAATGAAATTACTTAGTTTCCTATCCTATCACCTATCACTATATTTTAATGAGGTTTAACAGTGATTATGGTTTCGTAGTACCTACTACTACATTTTGAAACTGGTGTATTTCAAGTTGTGCAACAAGGTATTTAAATGTCTTCTGTAGGATTATTTCTTGAGAATTTAGAAAAGTGGGGAATTACATTGGTACGTCTGTTCGTTTAGAAGTTTACCTGTCGTGTTATTCAGGTACTTTTTTGCTTTTTTCAAATGAACTATCACAAAGTAACAGACTACTCTATCCATTATTTTTCATTAAAATTTCAACACTTGATTCTTGATTTCCGTACAAGAAAATAGCATAATTGAATCTTCCAACCAGTTTATATACGTGAAATATTTCCATAGTATCAACAGAGGAAACATTTGCTTCAACAGTCGCCAGGTCTTTGGAATTGTTGAATTCGCATAATATCATTTCAAATTCATTATTTTTACCAAGAAAATTCACATTGTGAAAGATACGTAATTACTACGACTTCAATGTAGAGAGGACAACGTTGCGTAGTTATCTGACAGGAAAATGAGCATAACCTAACATTTTCGAAATATACACGGTGAAATGTGTCAAAATTTCATGGCCAACCGGGAGACTCTATAAATGTGAATGGAGTATAGGTGTTGCAATCAGCTTTCGGATGAGGTATGACGTGGTCTGAACTCCCTATACATAATTTTAGAACGGTAGCCACCACTCTGAAGCGGTTGAATTTTATTTTTATGTTTGCTGGTACCTAATTTTCTGAACTAGTTGATGACTTCATCCGTTTCTTTCGGTCTTTTCTGAAGTTTACATTGCCTAGAGGGATATTAAATAACCCGTCAACGAGGAAATGTGAGCTAGCTGTTTTGTGTGACCAGGGAGCTACCGAATCGCACGAAATGTAAATATCAGAATTGGTAGGTTTTCTAAAAATGTCAAAACTAATTACATTTGAGTTATCTCTAATCTCCTAAATAAACGGTATAGTCATCAACTAGTTCATAAAATTATCAGCAAACATAGAGATAAAAATCTCTTCAGTAACATAACCCTAAAGAAAGAAATAAAAACGCTAAAAGGTTTCCACGCTTTCACGTCCCATTCGAAAACAAACAACAAACTCCAGAATATTTAAAAAGGTTAATATAAAACTGACTTTCAAAACTTCCACGAAAACAACTTCTAGGAAATACATTCGATAAAACTCCGGACATGTTGAAATCAGGTATCTATGAAATTAAATGTTTAGACTGTAACAAGTGCTACGTCGGGCAAACAACCAGAGATATTCTCACAAGGTATGAAGAGAATACGGGACACATTCCGAACAACAACATCGATAAATCTGCTTGTTGCAAATCACGTTTTTACAACTTGCCACTCAATTTCAGAAAGTTCCGTTAAATTGTTGAAAAATTCCAATAAATTGTACATAGGAACACTTGCAGGTATCGAAATGTATAAGAGAAAAGATATTTTATCCCATTTTGACGTTTAGACGACAATATTCAACCCATGGTAACAAGGGTAAGTTGACATTTATCCACAGAGTGAATTAAAATTTTTTTAAATCACTAGTGGAATAAAATGTTCAACACTCACTTTCTGGAAATTATTCTTTCCACACACAATGCACCTAAAACTCATTTTAAAGTATGTTTATTAAAATTTATCAAAAATTCTACATTAACAGTCATTTCTATCATTAAAGTAAAAATTACAATTATTAAGATTTTGAAAATGGAACTGGAAACCTGCACCTCCTCCAAAGGAAATACGCTCAGTCGTTATAGCACATGTGTTTGAGGACTTCTCAGGCCCTGCTGGAATATCCATTTCTGCATCAGGAACTCCGGTTTTTGTGACCCCACCAAGTATTTATCAGAAATATTTATTTTGTTTTGTAGTGAATCTTCAATATATCCTTCTGCAACAGAACTTGAACGCTATCCACCATGTCTTTTCAAAACTGTCAAATCTGCCCCAGAATTTGCGAGTAGGGTTGCATAAGAACGCCTGAAACTGTGCCCTGTATATTGTTCAGCATCAGAAAGGCCCAAATACTTTGCAATAGTAGCGGGCATTTTCGAAAATGTATTTACACCTACAGGCTGGACGGTACATTTTTCATTTTTATAATTTATAAATAGTCGCTTGTGATCAACTTTGCTTGACCTCAAGTTCCTATACTTGCGGAATATATCGAGTGCAGCAACCTTATTAGTACCATTGACCACAGTGAACACTCTTTTCTTATAAGTTTTCGTATCTGGAATCTGAATAACCAATACGCTGCCCCGATCTTCCACGTCATCTACGGTCATAGTCACCAGCTCGCCGATTCTACACCCTCCAGCAACACCCATAATAAAAACTACCTTTATCAATAAATATTGCTCATCAGGAGCGGCATCTTAAAAGTATTCAAACTCCTCTCTTGTGAATACCTTCGACTTCTTTACTACGTATCCCCTGGAATGTTGCTTCAAAAAGGCGGTGACTTCTACCGATGTCTATTTTTTCTTTCAGAGCCAACATTTTCTTAAGTTGCGAATAGTAGGACCATAAAGACGACGACTTAACTTTCTTGGATTGTTCGGAAATATACGCCAAAATTATTTTTTCGTTGACACCTTTGGCTTTTTTATTATTTCTCCAGGCACAAAATGCCGTATATTGCTTTTCGTACAATATTTTTGATTTTAATGGAATTACTGCTTCTGCTGCCTCATTTGCTTCTTGTATAATGCACTCAGGAACTACAACCTCGTCATCACCGCTCAACATTTTTTCGAAATAAAAATTTTTTGACGGTTCTATAATTTTCAATGACACTTGCAAACAATTAATTACATAGTGCCCTAGCAACCATCGATCGAAGGGAAATCTCGTTATGAATTTGAATTATACCTAATATTTTCTCTAAAAAGTATTCATTATTTGAAATTTCATTAAAATGGGATAAAATTTTGTATACGACACGTGGGTTAAAAATGTGTATTCACTCGAAGAAATTAACTTCTCATGAATAAACATTCATTTAACTCACTTATTGTATAAATAACTATTACTCAATAATGATCTAACCCCTATTAATACCTCATTATTCTCACTAATCGGTTTATGACTAAGGGTATAATGTTAACCTATCACTAAGTGTAGAAATTGATAGCATACTCTACTAACGCTTTGTCTTGGGAGATGGAAACTTTGTTTCCGACACGTATGTCAGATGACAAAACTATAGTGGACAAAAGTAGTTACTTTTGCAGTGTTCATAATAAATCCTCCACAGTGAACTCAAACTAGAATATAATCTATATATAGATTATATTCTAGTTTGAGTTCATGTATACATGTTCAACACATATTTATTAACACCCTGTATATTATATTATTTATCCACATTGAACTCAAACTAGAATATAATCTATATATAGATTATATTCTAGTTTGAGTTCATGTATTACATGTTCAACACATATTTATTAACACCCTGTATATTATATTATATCCCATTTTATATAGTAAACGATCTTACAGAAATAACTGTTCCTCTATGTTCAATACAGTTTTTAAAGCCTTCATCCAGTGAGATTAATTTCAGTTTTAATGAAATAAAGGAAACCCATGGCTCATGAAATCTACCGTTAGTTAGCTTTGAAAATGAAAGAAAGAGTTCAATTTCATTCAGGCATGGGGCCAGGAAAAATGATAATTGCTTTGGAATACCGAGAATTCTTAACGACTTAGCGTGTCATTTTTGCTCACAGGCAGCAATAATCTTTTCTGGATCGCTTTCATTGTACTATATGTAGCGTAGAAGCGGGTGCAGCTTTGAACATGTTATCCTAACGAGCTTTCGCATGAGTAATTCATTAGGTAATTGAATTTTTCGTGCATTCTGAAATAATTCATCCTGTTTGAATAGGCTGGAACTCGCCGAGGAATTCTCTTTCGAAATGTTTTCATTCGATGAACGTTTTCAATGAGCCAATTGAATATTAGTATATAAACAGCGAGGTTTGTAAACGACTCTCTGCGTAGGAGCGAGACAAATTGGTGGAATGAGCAAAGGCCAGGCGCACATTTGAAGCGAGTGTGCAAAGAGGTTTTTTTTGACACTTTTAATATCACTACTCAAAAAAGAAAAATTTTTCTCTGTAACACTTGTTTTTGGCGCGCTGCTCACATGAACAAAGTACCTATCAATTCGTCCAAATGTCTGTATTTATCGAAACTTTGGCCGAGAATAGTCTCAAACGATTAGTTTCGACCCAATGATCAAGAATCCGAGGTCAAACTTGATCATGTCCATCCAGCCATCAGCATGATTACGCAATGAGTTAGAGAGTTGAATTTTTAGCCATCGGAAATTTTGTTTACCCAATAACTCGAAAAATACTGATCTGATCGAATTATAGCACGGTAGTTAGTTGAAAATACCGACATGAAGACTTCTGCGAAATTTTGGGAGGATCGCATGAATGGAAAATTTTAAAAAAATATTTAAAAAAATTCTGTATCTCAGAAACTATCGGTCAGATATTCTGCGAGAGCCTTCAAATCCTTATTTCACTTCGAAGTACTAGATTTGAACACGATCGGATCTATATTTATGAAGGTATTACTGAAATATTACAAAGATCGAGGTATATTGATCCTTTTTTTTTCTCCACAAAGTTGTTAATAGTTTTTGACTTTTGACGCCTGGAAAGAATATAATGAATCATCATGTGCATAAATCGGTCGAAGACAAATTTGACAAGTCTATACGTCAGTAAAAACATTTGTTCAATAACCAGTGAGAATTGGATATTATATGTACCTTATTTTACAGCCAAGTTCTAGATTTCCACTTGACTGAGTAATATATAACATGATGATATTTTTCTGAGATTATAAATTTGAAAACAAGGCATCCCATGTCAGCAATCGCCGGATGATTTTTTTCATTTTTGGCGCTCTTGTTCCTCGGAACAGAGTGCTTATCAATTTGCCCAAATGTCTGTAATTTTCGAATTTTTGGCTGAAAATGGTCTAAACGATTTGGTTCGACTCACTGATCAAGAATCCGTGGTCGGAATCGATTCTGTCCGGCCTTCCGGCCATTAACACGATAACTCTCGAACGGAATGAGCTAGACAATTGAAATTTTCAGAGTAGGTTTGGGACATAAATATCTCAGCTAAGTTCGTTATTGGGCAAAATCGGTCGGCTGGTTTCGGAGTTACAAAAATTTTTTTTTCTACATTACCAATTTCAAATAAGTTTTTCTTAAGATGCAGTTTCACCATAGAAATCCATTGATGTCATTTTTAACTCTAACAAACTAATACTTTCGGAGATATGATTTTATAAAATTTCAATAATAAATCGTACTTCTGTGTTTTCACAGAATGCGATTATTATTCCATCTATGTATTATTATAATATGATCTGTGTTGACACATGTCAACTTATTTTCCTGAGACATGATATGTCAATTTTTGATATTTAATGCCCATGGTTAACCCATATGAGGATGGAAATGGTAATGGTGAGTTAATAATATTGAGTTCAGAATATCTCCAGTAAAAACAAATCTGAAATATTGGCTAAAGTTTCAATTGATATAATTTGGTGTGGAGTGGATTTGAGGAAAAAAGTGGAGTGGATTTGAGGAAAAAATATATCGTTCATCGTAGAATTGAGGAACGAATATCTCGGATGAGTTCGTTGTTGGGTAGAATCGGTCTATTGGTTTTGGATTAATAATTTTTGTTGAATTTAAATTCTTTTATGATGTTTGAATTTAATTTCTGCTATTATGAAGTTATATTATAAGAATCCATTGATATAATTCCCTACTCTTGCCAATACTTTCGAAGATATGATTTGCCAAAATTCTAGCGAAGTAATAACTTTTAGGTATTTCCATAAAATTACGTGAAACGTGAGTATTGCATCTTGTTAGATATTAAAAATAAATCAGTCCAAGCCCTGTGGATAGGAGCTTTGGCGCTCTTGTTCAAACTTTGACAAATCATATGTCCAAAAGCGGTATCTCAGAGTTGGGAATTATATCAATAGGTTCTTATGATAGAACTAAAATAAAATGAATTAAATAAGAATCCATTGATATCATTTCAAACTGTGGAAAACCAATACTTTCGGAGTTATTATTTGTCAAAGTTTGAACAAGAGCGGCAAAACTCCTGACGACAAGACTTTCCCACTTTTTCAATTTGGCTTCTGAACGTCAGTTTTCAAGAATCTTCATAATTAAATTTAAAACGTAGGTCTATGAATCTTCTCATGTTGGATATACATAAATCACCAAATTATATAGAATTATTGAGAATAATTATTGAAATTTCGAAAAATCATATCTCCGAAAGTATTAGTTTGATAGAGTTGAGAATACTATCACTGAATTCTTATGATAAAACTGTATCTTAAAATGAAGTGAGCTTAAAATTTGTAATGTAGAAAATTCAATAACTCTGAAAATACAAATCTGATTGAATTGGCCCTCAGTTATTAGTTGTAGAATTTCGATGCGGTAATTGTTTGAATATTTCATGAGGATCGAATCACTAAAAAAATATTTCTTTAAACATTTTATATTTCAGGAACTGTTCCGTTAAATCTTAAAGGCGTATTGGGAAATTCCACAAACGAGCAAGAAAAAATACATGTTGGCCCCTATTGAGGTGTTTCCTGAATTTTCATTTTTCTTTCCATATTTTTCCTTGGTTTCTCGATCCATCAACCGTCAACATATCTCTCTCGTTATCAAAAATATTAAAAAAAAATACATGAAATGTAGTCGATTACTGAAGTTTCTAACCTCTTGATAATTCAATTTCTACATCGCACGTCTTAAGACACTCACACTCTCTAACGTCTAACCATCTTGCACACGTTTAAAAAGGAAAAATGCCCCGAATCACTTACTCTGCGTCGAAAGGATTCCACCAAACTCCCGTACTGACTTCAATCCCACTTGATTTGAGCAATTCCCCCTCTGATCCACTACGCGCGACTCGGAATACTTCCCACCCTTTGCCCTAATCTTTTCACTGCTCTCATAGGATTGTACTCCCAAGGTGGTATTCAACGCTGATTGTTGAAATACTTCGCTCAGACCCATGGCGTTCCACGGCAATGACACTTTGCAGCGCACTATAGTTCCAGTAAATTGGGCCTCCGATGAAGCAAGATGAGTGTTACTCCAAAAATATATGGGACGTGTGACATTATTCTGTTATTAGCATTTACTGTTCGGGGAAAAATTATTATGTGTCTACAGATAGATTAATGGAGCTCCAAACTTAATCTTCACTTGTTATGTGGATGGTTTGCGATTTCTTCGGATAGCAAAAATATAAATACTACGACTACGTAAATGTTCACTTGATTTTCACAACAAAAATGTTTAATTATAATGTTGTTACTCACCAATATAAATCATCACAGTTGGTCGGAGCCCACAACTGTCCGTCCCACACGTTCAGATAACTCCTGCAGATCTCCTGGTCCGGCTTTTCGGATTTCTTCATCCCTGACACGTGGAATTTAACGATGGAGAGCCAGACTCTGTATCGAGCCGGGGGAAAGATCATCCCCACATGCCTCCAATCCGGGTATCGGCTCGATAAGGGTCGGAACGGAACAGGGGAAGCAGACACGGATGTGTCGATGCCTTGGAGATGATAGAGGCAGGTTGTGTTGGCGGGAAGTGAATGCATGGGGCTTTCTAAGACACCCTTATTCGTTCCTCTGATCCAGAACTCGCATTGTCGCTTTGTCTTGACGAAGCTCGGAGTTTGCTGATCGACGAACTTCACCTGAAATGAACGAAATGACGGATTTTAAATTCACAGATTCGTGAAAGCATAAAAAATCGAATGTTATAATGTCAAATGACGAAAATATGTTTTTGTCCACGACTATTGTATAATGATATATGATAATGACTCATAGAGGAAAAAACATCCAAAACACAGATGAGTATAACTGCAAAACCATTTGGGCGATTATGCCAATTAAGGAACTTAAATGTTGCATTCGGTTGCGCAACCCACACCCTAAGAATTGCAAGTCGTTATATCTTTCCGTTCTTAAGATATTTTGACATACATAATATTATTTTATAGTTTTGTTTAAATTTTTCAGTGGTACGGCCCTCACAAAATTGTACACACGTCTTTATGTCGATATTATACAACAATTTTTTTGAATAATCGAGAAAATAATTTTCCCGATGGGTATAACTCGAAAACCGTTGGCCATATTATGCCCAACAACGAGCTAAACTCTCCCATTCGGATGCGCAACCTACCCTGAAAATTGCAAATCCCTATCTCTTTTCGTTTGAAAGTTATCGAGGCAAATGTAACCATCCAGCTACTCACACAAGGCTGCTCGGATCTCCAACAATATAGATCCGATCGTGTTCAAACTTGGAAGTTGGCAGTAGAGTTAGGTTTGGAAGGCACTCGCAAAATTTTAGCCATGTCGGACGATATACATAATTGTTTTCAATGTTTTTCAATCATTTTTTTTTAATTTTCTAGTCATACGATATTTAGCCAAATTTCAGATGGGTATAACTCCAAAACCGTTTGACCAATTATGCCTATTAGCAAACTCAAATGTCGCATTCAGATGCACAACCTACCCTAAAAACTGCAAGTCGCTGTCTCTTTCTGATTTCAGGTTATTGTGACAGAAATCATATTATTTAATATTTTTTGCGCGTATGTTCTGGGGAACATCGCGTTATAGTTTTGCCCAAATGTCTGTAACTTTCGAATTTTTTGACGAAATTGGTCTCAAACGATTCAGTTCGACTCCCCAATGAAGAATTCGAGGTCAAATTTGATTCTGTCCGGCCGGCCGTCCGGCCGTCCGTTGCCACGATAATTTGAGAACGAAAAGAGCTAGCGACTTGAAATTTTCAGGGTGGATGGCGCATCGCAATACGACGGACAAGTTCGTTAATGGGCATAATCGACCCAGTGGTTTCCGAGTAATAATTTTGTTTTCAACCAATATAAATCCGATCGAATTGAAACTTGGTGAGTAGTTGTAGAATATGAACCTAAGCACGTTTGTGAAATTTTGGGCGAATC
The DNA here is from genome assembly GCA_937662695.2 of Halyzia sedecimguttata. Taxonomy (NCBI): domain Eukaryota; kingdom Metazoa; phylum Arthropoda; class Insecta; order Coleoptera; family Coccinellidae; genus Halyzia; species Halyzia sedecimguttata. Next base: position 101,555,354 of record OW569414.2, read on the forward strand.
GTGAGGCTAGAAAATTTTAAAAAAATTATTAAAAAATATTTTTGTTGTCACGATAACCATAGAACGGAAAGAGATAGCGGCTTGAAAATTTCAGGTTAGGTTGTGCATCTGAATGCGACATTTGAGTTTGTTTATGAGCATAATCGGCCAAACGGTTTTAGAGTTATAGCCATCTGAAATTTTCTGAAATTTGGTGGTTTTTTATTCCTCATTAACTCGAACAATACTAAACCGATTGAATTCAAACTTGGTTATTAGTTGTAGAATGCCAACGCGAAAATGTTTGCAAAATTTGGTGAGGATAGCATTTGTAGAAAATTTTTAATAAATCATTGAAAATAAAAAAAAAAAATTCTATATATCAGTAACTATCCGTTCGAAATTGCTGAAATTTTGCAAGAGCGTTTATAACCTAACTCTACTGCCAAGTTTCAAGTTTTAACACAATCGGTTGAATATTGTTGGAGATTCGAGCATTCTTGTGTGAGTTCAGTAAATGGGTGACCGTTGCCTCGATAACTTTCGAACGAAAGAAGATAGGGACATGTAATTTTCAGGGTAGGTTGCGTATCCGAAAAGGAGAGTTGAGTTTGTTTTTGGGCATAATCGGTTTAACGGTTTCCGAGTTATATCCACCTGGAATATTATTTCCTTGATAACTAAAAAAATAAAGATTCGATTGAATTGAAGCTTGGTAACTAGTAGTAGAAAATCAGCATAAAGACGTGTTTAAAATTTTGTAAGAACCGTACCCCTAGAAAATTTGAAAAAAATGACGAAAAAAAAAAATTTAAGAACCGCACCCCTAGAAAATTTAAAAAAAATCACGAAAAAAAAATTGGTTCAAGCACTGACGTGAAGTCAGAAGCTTTTGCGCGTATGTTCTATTGTCCATTCTTCTGTATTGGACACCCTTAATCGAATTTACCATGGTTAATTATGTCGTCCATTCTCCTGTATTGGACACTTAATTCGAATTTACCATGGTATATTTGAATTAAGAGTGTCCAATACAGGAGAATGGGCGACATAATTAACCATGGCAAATTCGATTAAGGGTGTCCAATACAGAAGAATGGACAATAGAACATACGCGCAAAAACTTCTGACTTCACGTCAGTGCTTGAACCAATTTTTTTAATTTTCTGGTGATACGATTCTCAGAAAGTTTAACTAACATCTTTGTGTCAGTATTCTACTACCCGTTACTAAGTTTCAATTAGATAGGATGTATATTGGTTGTTGACAAAATTATTACTCGGAAACCGTTGCGCCGATTATGCCCATTAAGGAAATTGTCCGTCATATTGGTACGCACCACCTCCCCTGATAATTTCAAGTCGCTATCACTTTCCATTGGAAAGTTATCATGGTAAATGTATCTTCTAGCTTGTATTGTATTTTCACAAGCTTGTCATCCTTCCATTTATAGTGATATATTATTATATTATTGTCATGAAATAGTCGAATACCACCCGAGATAAAATTATTCCAGGTAAAATTTCTCTTCTTAGCGCTCTTGTTCCTCGGAACAGAGTGCTCAGGGTTGTGTTCGAATATTAACTCCGTAGAGTAATATTTACTCCATTGCGTTCGAAAACTGAAAGGTTGAGTAAATTTTACTCTATGACTGTCGTTCGAAAAGTCGGAGTATTCGACCCAGAGTTCATTTTACTCCTGTCAAAATTGACATAACTCATGGGACGGAAAATCTAGTATCTTTGTCTCACTGTTTTTATGAATGTTTTGTGAGGTAATTTAATAGTTTTAATACTGCTCAAAATACGGCTCTTTATTTTGATCATTTGATCATTTTGCAAATATCATTCGCGAAACTGCCAAGCAACGAACTCTCATAATTATCACAATAGAGACATTTTGCCGGCAAAATTTAATCTCATGTAGTATTCTATGTGACCATTCCACTTGTTGTTGTTAAGTTAGGATGTTCCTATAGGCACGCCTGTTTGATAGCGATAAAATATGCACCCCGGACAAAACCAACAATATGGTTTTTCAGCGACATCATTTTGACATCTCTCCAATTTAAGATAGCTTAGGAATAAATACTTGTCAAATAGGCAAATGTACATCGCATCCCAGACGTATTTGGCGTACATTCATTTGAAAAATGAGCCATGAATAGGGGAGTAGATTCGAAAATATTTCCTCGAAAGAAATTCAGGATGAAATTGGCAAACTGGCGCCTCTAAATACCACAAACACAAGAACGTTAACTATAGCAATTGCAATTTTCGCTTCAAATATTCATTAAAAATGTGGGAAAGCCCAGTGGACAGCAGCTTTGGCGTTCCTGTTCAAACTTTGACAAATCATATCTCTGAAAATATTGGTTTCTCAGAGTTGGGAATGATATCAATGGATTCTTATGATAGAACTGCATCATAAAATGAATTGAACCCAAAAAATTATAATGCTGAGGATTACATCAATATATTCTAATGATGAAACTGCAAAAAAAAAATTGAATTTGAAATTTTGAATGTTAAAAATTTATTTTTCTTCGTTACTCCTAAACCATTATTTTCCCGAATAACGAACTTAACGGAGATATTTATCTCTCAAACTCACTCTGAAAATTTCAACTGTCTAGCAGGTTCCGTTCGAGAGTTATCGTGTTAACGGACGGCCGGACAGAATCGATTTTGAACACGGATCCTTGATCAGTGAGTTAACCAAAACGGTTGAGATCATTTCCAGCCAAAAATTCGAAAATTACAGACATTTGGGCAAATTGATAAGGATTCTGTTCCGAGCTCTCTGTTGAAGAAAATAGATTTTCATCTACTAGTTCAGAAGCTGTTGCAAATCACGTTTTAATAACCCAATAAGTGTTTGAATCTCCGTTAAGTCCTAACTGAGGTCCTCAGTTAAGGATGAACTTTAATCGCAACCTCCGTTAACGTATTTAACGGTGTTGAAACAGGCCTGTTTTACCACCTTTATTCCTTATTGTCCCTTATTATCCCCAATTTAACCTTAACTGAGGACCTCAGTTAGGACTTAACGGAGATTGAATGCTTTGTGAATACGGCGGTATGCCTTTTTCATGTCTATATTTGCGCCTATTTCCATGGCTATTTGTTCGTTAAATTTCCCCCCAAATGAGTGGCACTATTACGCCGTGTTTTTTTCACGCTTGTTTCATGCAGTATACATTGAATAAATTGACATATTTAACTCAACTTCTTGTTTTGTTCTTTTAAAACCATATCATAGTGTTTTAAGAATGTCTGAGGAAACGTTTAATATGCTACTACATATAGTGCAAATTCACATACAGAAAAAAGACACTGTAATTCCAGAAAGCATTTCTCCAAAAACGAAATTAATAAATACTTTGCGTTACTAGGCTACTGGTGAAAACTCCATATCACTCGGGGATAGCCATCACAGATTATCTGGCCTTCGTACGTTCAGTTAGTTCACGTCCTCACAGTAATAAACATAAATTCATTATTGAATTTCCGAAGGCTGCGAGAATAAACAAGGTTATGTTAAGACGTCAAGTCAGACAGATAAATATTGTGTTGGTAGACATGAAATTTCGACAAAAAGGCTTGAAATCCCCATGATTCAGGGGGAACAAATAGAACCAGTTCTATTTATTTTCAAGCCTGAAACAGTCTACAAAATAGCCCCGGGCGCATGCGTATTTCTTCAAAATTTCAGGCGCAGTCGGTCAAGCTGACAAATAGGCACGAAAAAGGCATATTGTAATAAGGGTATTAGAACTTTAAAATTTCTCTGTGAAGTGTAACTGTGTTTCTATGTTCCTTCAAAGACTGTCAGTGTGACAAATTTAAGACGAAGTGGGCATAATTTCAGAAAATTCCGTCAAATTGATGAAAAAGCATATTTTACCCAATAATGGTCTAACCCCTATTAACAACCCATTATTCTCACTTATGGGTTTATGACTAAGGGTGTAATGTCAACCCATACGGGAGTGTAGAAATTTATTGCTGATGTAGTGACGATTCGTTCTTGAAGATGGAAACTTCAAATTTCCGAAACATATGCCAGACAACAAAAACTGTAGTGGACAAGAGTGTAGTTACTTTCGTAGTATACCACTCACGCTACATAACCTTTGATAATTTTTGTTTTCCCAAAAACCGTGAATTTATCAATAAATCGCAGGAGACCTTATTTGTTCAGGATGAATTGAACTATCTGAAATTCATTTTTAAACGCTATAATATGAATAAGGAAATAAGTTTCTTTAGGAACAATTTTTAGGGGTGGCTTATTCTACCCTTTGCAAACATAGGGGAACACCACCAAAAATTTTTTGAGTGCCCTCTCACTCGCATATAATGTCTGCCTAATATCTGTCACTTTATAGGCTTAGAAGAAAAAAATTGAAAATTGCTCTTCTGGCGCCTTTAGGGGGCTGTATCATAGCAGGGGCTGTTGAAAAAAAAATTATAAAAGACCCACCTAATGTTTTTCACTAGGAATTACCTATTCAATTTTTTCGCAACTATTTATTTCCTACATATGATAATACTTTTGAGATCTACGTACACATCGTAAACTATGAAAAATTCGAGGGGGCCTACTAGATTATTTTCGCTCCACGATTCCAAATTTCTCAATAATTAATTGTAATTCTCCTCTGATTGTTTCAACCAGATGCTATTATGAAGGATCTCATCTCACTCGAGCGCGATCCTGTTTGTCCGGAATGTTAAATGAAAAGACATTATGTGAACGTGCCTCTTCAAGTCTGAAAGCCCTTAATTTATTCAGGGGGATATTGTTCCAACATGAACCGAAAATTCGCAGCAAAAAGATCGCCTGGCCTCATCAAATATTGACTCATAAGGGTAGGAAATGTAACCATACCATACCAGAATAAACCATATTTAATCCTGTGAAAAGTTTAATTAATTTCCGGGAGTTTTATAGAGGCTATTCCCCATTATCTCCCGAAATAACCCAAACTTTTACATTTTCTACATATTTTCAAGTTTTCAGTTTGAGAGATTGATGTCTTATACGCAATGATTCTTTAAGTTTTACATTATTTTCAACTATGGATTCCTCTTTCAAATGAAATGGTTTTTTATTTACATCCAAATCTCCAAATTCGTCTCAGATAAAGATACAAAAATATTTAAGAACATTCTGTATCTCAGAAACTATTCTTCAGATATCGTTGAAATCCTACGAGAGCCTTCAAAATATTATTTTACAGTAAAATTCTAGATTTTAAGTCGATCGTATATTTATATTGGTGAAGATATCGCTGAAATATCGAAATATTACAACGATCGGGGTGTGCTGGTACATTTTTTTACACTTGACAAACAAAGTTGCCAACAGTTTTTTATTTTTGACGTACCTAGATAGAATTTAAAGCATCATGACATGTTTGCGTAGATCTTGAAATAGGTATGCCGATTCTGACGGTTTTCGAACGGGAAACATGGCAAAAAGTGAAGATGAGGGATAAAAACCGTCGAAAAATATGTAACATGATGATAATTTCATGAATTTGAAAATTTTGAAAATATATAGAAAATAATTAATGACATTCGTTCAAGTCCCTTCTTTCACCTTAGATACCCAGCGTAGCGATATTAGTTAGAGCTTCAGAATCATAGCACGCAGGTACTGGGATCGATTACAATAGCAGAAATTGCTATTTTTCCTTTTTTTTTTCATTTCTATCGAAATAATAACTTTGATGAATTATATATCAACTGATTTTAAGTCGATATTGGAATGAAATTATGTGGAACGTGAATAATTTCGTATGTTATTAGTTATTTTACGAATTTAAATTCCGAGTTTCTTTTATCTCATGGCACAATTGTATGATCTAACTGATTTGTTTCCTTATACCGCCGCAGATACAGCACTGATAATTTTCGAACCAACAGTAAATGTATGTATTCGAATGGGTACTTACGCTACTACATATGTTCTTAAGTATGTACATATTTGAACAAAGACCAGTCGCCACCAACAACACAGCAATGTTTATTTTTGATACAACAGTGAATGTATGTATTTGAATAATCATTAAAGGATACTGTGGGAGGTATACTCATTATTGAAGGTTTTTTTTCTGGGTTTTCTCTCCCAAACTCTGAAAAATATCTATAAAATAAAAATCAATTATTTTTTGTGATTTGCTGTTGCGTAAGAAAAACAAGATATTTGTCAGAAGCAATCAATTGAACAATGTTGCCTAACAAACAACAACGAAACAACATCAACGAAGAAACAACTATATCGTAACGTTTCGGAGTCTATATCAGACTCCTTCGTCAGACGCTTAATGAAAATCTTTAGAATTATTTTGTTGATAGTTATTCTGTGAAATTCAAGAATTGTCACTTGTGTTTCTTACGCAGAAGCAAATCACAAAATAATTAATTTTTATTTTATAGATATTTTTCAGAATTTGGGAGAGAAAACCCACAAAAAAAAAACCTTTCAATAATAGTTATTAGTTATTTTACGAATTTAAATTCCGAGTTTCTTTTATCTCATGGCACAATTGTATGATCTAACTGATTTGTTTCCTTGTACCGCCGCAGATACAGCACTTTTTATTTTCGAACCAACAGTAAATGTATGTATTCGAATGTGTCCTTACGCTACTACATATGTACATAAGTATGTACATATTTGAACAAAGACCTTTCGCCACCAACAACACTGCACTGTTTATTTTTGATACAACAGTGAATGTATGTATTTGAATAATCATTAAAGGATACTGTGGGAGGTATACTCATTATTGAACGGTTTTTTTCTGGGTTTTCTCTCCCAAACTCTGAAAAATATCTATAAAATAAAAATTAATTATTTTGTCATTTGCTTCTGCATAAGAAACACAGGATATTTGTCAAAAGTAACCAATCGAACAATGTTGCCTAACAAACAACAACGAAACAACATCAACGAAGAAACAACTATATCGTAACGTTTCGGAGTATATCAGACTCCTTCGTCAGACGCTCAATGAAAATCGTTAGAATTATTTTGTTGATAGTTATTTTGTGAAATTCAAGAATTGTCACATTGAATTTCACAAAATAACTATCAACAAAATAATTCTAACGATTTTCATTGAGCGTCTGACGAAGGAGTCTGATATAGACTCCGAAACGTTACGATATAGTTGTTTCTTCGTTGATGTTGTTTCGTTGTTGTTTTTTAGGCAACATTGTTCAATTGATTGCTTCTGACAAATATTATGTGTTTCTTACGCAGAAGCAAATCACAAAATAATTAATTTTTATTTTATAGATATTTTTCAGAGTTTGGGAGAGAAAACCCAGAAAAAAAACCTCTCAAGTATGTATTTGAGTCGAAACCTTTCGTATGAGAACATTCTCGGCCAAAAGTGGACCAGTTTTTACAGTTGGATTTATATTCTTGGAGATATTGGGAATGTTTTTTTCCTGAAGCTAAGCAACTTTATGCGAGTTCAATCATCTGGCCCCAGTATTTTCCGACGTGTTTTTCTATCAATTCAGAGTTCATCAGGAAGTTTCGTTCTATTTCGGATATCCTAGGCAAGCGCGCCAAAAATGCATCACAATGGAAAATTTTGTTGTTCGACTGTGAAATAGTGTTGATATCTAGATATTCTGCCAATATTTCCAACAATATAGATCCGCTAGAGTTAAAATGTAGAACTTGGCTGTAAAATTAGGCTCTCGCGAAATTTCACCGATATCTGACGGATAGTTTCTGAGAAACAGATGTTTTTCAAATATTTGTTTTCATTTTCTAGTTGAACGATCCCCATGACATTTCGCACAAGCCTTCGAGTCGACAATGTTCATCTAACTACCAAGTTTTGATTCGATCAGATTTGTAGTTTTCGAGTTATTGCAAAACATTTCAGATGGAACTTGAAATAGGTTTCCTTTTGCAATTTCACTTTTTGCTTAGCTAGGAGAGTATGAATTCAACTCGGAATAATTGGAATACTCGGAGGTTTAATGAGAAAGAAGGTTTAAAGACCAAATAAATTTGAACAGACTTGACCAAGAGGTCTTATTTTTGTACTAATATCCACAATGAAATGTATTGCATCGTGAAGGGAAACATGGAGCACTTTCTGGATTATCTAGAAGTCAGTATAAGTTGTCATCTCACCTCAACTTCCAGCTGAAATCCATTAAGTGATTGCGCTGGTATCGGATGTGAAAAAGTACCATAAGGACTGGTGGAAAACTCCACCAGAAGTTCATGTCCACTAGATATCGCTTCGGGTACGGCTTCTCCGCCGCCACAGAACTTTAAAATCACTGGATCCCTCGTTGTGTAACCATCATATACAGTTACGTAATCTTGGACATCATTGCAATCGTCCCAAACCTGAAAATTGTAGCATTATAAATTTAGTAAACAAATAAAGAACTTTGCATGGCAATCGATAGCTTTCAATTTAGTCGCACCAAATATACAATCCAAAGAATCACAGTTTTCTTGAAATTTCACGGCGAACTGCTATTATTGTATCAATTTGAAGTAAACGGGAAGAAAATTCATGGAAATGTGACTAAATGGTAGAATTTCTGTTACATCCGGGAAGTATTTGACTGAATTGATCGTTGTAGTTTACGAAAGAACTCCCAAGAATTACAATACAAGAGGTTACAATAAGCCGATAATAAATAAAAAATACATGAGGATAAAGGGCTCAGCCTCATCTGATATTGGCCCATGAGAGTAGGAAATGTAACCATACCATAGCCGAATAACCTATTTAATCCAGTGAAAAGTTTAATTAATTGTCGGGAGTTTTATAGAGGCTGTTCCCTTTGTCTCTCGTAAAGAACTCAAACTTCCACATTTTCTACATATTTTCAAGTTTTCAGTTTGAGAGATTGATGTCTTATACATGGTGAGTCTTTAATTTTAACCCTAGATTCCTCTTATCAAATTAAGTTTTTTTTCATTCACCATTTTCCCAAATTCGGCTCAGGTAAAAAGATACAGGCTGATGAAATTACAGAAAAAATCAGTTCTGCTTTTGTAGCTTTGACATGGTTAATCAAAATGAGGTGAATTTTGGTGTAAAGTTTTCTATAACTAAGATACATATTCTCCAAATTACAGTTCAATCTTACTTCCACTGGTTTTCTAGTTATAAACTCGCTGATTCATAAAACTAAATGAAATTAGCATGAAGAAATCAGATACCATAGAGGTATAGTCTTTTAATGTTCCTATAACCGATAAAAACACCATTGTTAAATCAGATACAGTTAATATTTAGCCATTATAAGAATCTTCAATCATTTATTGAATTAAATTATTATAAAATCTATTAAACATTCCAGGAATTTCACTAGTTTTAAGAAGCCGTCCCTGTACGATACTTGAATCATATGATCGTAAACAAGAAGTAATTCCTGAAACCGCCACTATGTGCCATTACCGAAAACTTACCCCATGATCGGCGAATCTATCCGGCAGTCTTTCTTATTTCTCTTGTTTATTCATTTATAACAATTGATGAGAATTAGGATATTTATGGAATTGTGTATAATCTTATACTGGATATTGAAAAATTTTAGAGTGGAAATTGAATTAAAATTAAGAGTATTAATAGCGTTGAATAGTAGAATATTTAATTGAAATCAAGTGGATATTCAGTGTTTCATATGTTCGGCGTTGTATAAAATGGGTTTTTCGTTAAAACAAATGACATTCTGACTACTTACTCAAATTAAATGATTATTTCATTTATATTAATTTTGTTCCTGTGTTATATATTTAACTCATAACTTCAGCTTAAATTTATAGTAGTGTCAGTCATTTCTTCATAATTTTCAAATCAAAATATTCTGAAATCCATACACAGTATCGAGCTTTAACGAGTGTACATTTTTATTCTGAAATTGAATGATGTTTAGGTTCACTTAAGATTTTGATTAGAAAATCTAATCTCAAAGAGTTATGTTCAAAACTACTCTGTGCGAAACGAGTAACTAGTGCCCTCTATGAGAGTCAGATATAATTACAAGTTAATGAGATGTGTCAGCTTCCGCAACATATCCCTTCAAAATTCACGGATGTCGTAACGCTGCCACCTTGTTTTGAAACAACCTGTATATAAATATATAATGAAAATTTATAAATATATGTACACAGGGTGAGTCTTTGACCGCTGCATTAATTTTAACTAAAGATTCCTCTCATCAAATGAAACACTTTTTTCATTTAACATTTTTCCAAATTCAGCTGAGGTAAAAAGATACAGGCTGTTGAAATTCTGAAAAAATATCAGTTTTTATTTTGTAGCTTTGACATCCTTTTTTCGAATAAAATTAATGTTGGCGTAAAGTTTTCTATAAATATGATACATATTTTCCAAATATTAGTTATTTTCTACTTCTACTGGTTTTCTAGTTATGGACTCGTGGATTCATAAAACTAAACGAAATTAGCATAAAGAAAGCATATAAAGTTTTTCATGAGTCATTTCAAGAATATTCCATCGTTTTAGAACATTATATTATTTTCATCATTTCTCCTTAAACGCACCGTTTTCGAGATATTCTTCATTGAATGTTTTAAAATGGAAAACTCCAGAAATTTCACTACTTTTATGGATCCGTCCCTGAGCGTTGGAATCCCGAATCAAGCTGTAAACCACGTTACCATGCCTTATTCTCGTCCGCCAACAATGTCATAGATAATTTATATGCGGGAGTGTATTAGCACATTGTGAAATCTTTAAACGCTTATAACTTTTCACCTGAGCCGAATCTGGAAAAATGGTAAATGAAAAAAGTGTTTCATTTGATGAGAGGAATCTTTGGTTAAAATTAATGCAGTGGTCAAAGACTCACCCTGTATATTGCTGCGAAAGACTGTATGTCCTGTTCCAAAATGGAAGTAAAAAGTGGGACCAGCACTTTCAAAATCAGTTTATTCCAATTTAAATTTGTTCCCTTTCTCACCTTCAATTCCCTGGTGCTAGCTGTCCCATACAATGCCGCCTGACTCCTGATGTAAATGAGCTGACCCTTGGGTTGCCTGACTGTAATAAGAGCGTGTTTTCCCGGAGGAACTTCGTGTTGCCTGACTGCGTAATAGCATGTCAGATTACGGGGATACACCCCTGGAAAATTGGGAGATTGTAAACGGCAGTGTTTTTTATCACAGTCGCTGAATATTCTGGAGCAGTACGTCCCTGTGATCAGGTCCCCCAGGTAGTAGTCCGGTTCTGGATCGAACGTTGGGGTGGGGAATGTTATATTGGAGGAAAGAAATGGATGTGGAAGACCTTGAAAGAAATAAAATCTTCTAGAACCGATATATAGTGAAGAATATAATATATAATACGATGCAAAATGGAAACTTGCAAGATGCACACTTGATATTCAATCCGTCTCTACTTGATGGAAGTTTATAGTGATGATGGAGGATTGAATTAAATTAGTCAATTACCCACATATATGTTTTGAATATAACAGTACTTCCGCTCATGAAGTTAATAGATTCTTCAGAGAAGTAACGTTTTATTTCATTCATTTTGAGTTCCCAGAAATTACTTGGTGAAACCTTTTGAATAATTATTATATTATTGTATAGTAATATGGTGTTGGAATATATGTTTCTCTATTTCAGTATCGTAATGAGTTCATTCCTGCATTGTTTCTAGTTATATTTTTCGTTTTGAGGTAGTCAGCACTGACATTCGATCCTATCAAATTTCAACACACGTCAATTGACAATACAATATAATCTGGATATAGTGAAATAATTGTAGAGGAAAAGCTTTATTTTCATTAAAAAATATGGTACTAGAGATTTCCTTCTTGCTAATTTAGAATCATTCATGCTATTAGGAAACTGTTTTGAATCTGATCTCCATGCCCTACGTACGTTTCAAATTCAAATTCCGTAATCTTTCAACTTTCGTAACAGTCACACCAACTACCAAGATACAATACAAAAGTCACTTGGATGTATAATCCGAATTTTTCATTATATTTCAACAGTATTTTACAAAACTTGGCTGAAATAGAGAAAATATCGTCTAATACTCGTTGCAGAAGGCAATTCCAACACTCATGCGTTCGAAAACTCGCTCTTTCGTCGCTCTTTTTCGAATTTCGCATTCGTGTTTTAATAGGAGCCCATTGTGCAACTTGTTTTAGAATATATTATTCTGGTTTCATACTTTTTTCAGAATTTAACAATTTAATTTATACTTCAAATGCGAATGAGAGTGGAGATCGATAAATTATTTTCCAAGAAACAACAAATTATTAATGCAATTAATCTATCCACTCTTTAATATGAAAAAATTCTGGATACGTCATATGAATTATATCCAACAAATTAGCGACAAAATATGCCTTGAAGTAGAAGAAAATAAAATGAATACCATATGTAAAAATATGAAAACCCTAGGTTCACTCTTGATAAATACCAAAGGTGGATATTGGTAAATACAAATTGTATTCTAATGAATGCCCTGCATTAAACATTAGTAAGACTGGCCGTTTTATAAACATTAGGGTCGATTGGCAGAAAAAATTAATAGTTTGAAATAAAATAACAATCAGTTACGAAGAACATTGTATAAATAAAAGTCATAAATTTCACTGAATCAGAAATTGCATTTTCAGTTAATTAAAGTAAAATATTTACCGCCGTATTCACAAAGCATTCAATCTAAGCGAAGTCCCAACTGAGGTCCTCAGTTAAGGATGAATCGCAACCTCAGTTAACGTATTTAACAGTGGTGAAACAGGCCTGTTTCACGTTAATTTTCACTTAAACTGACGTTGCGATTCATATTTATTCTCAACTGAGGACCTCAGTTAGGACTCAACGGAGATTGAATGCTTTGTGAATACCTTTATTAATCCTCAGAGATTCCATACGCTCACAGGCAAAATTGTCCTGTAACTAATAACTTATACCATTATGGGGAAAGGTCTTAGACGATAAGGTTTTTCCTATATATTTCCCCCAAAAGAGTGGCACTATTACACCACGCTTTTTGCGCGCATGTTTCAGGCAGTAATTTCAGAGCTGCACACATTGAAGAAATTGACATTTACCTCAAGTTTTTGTTTTCTTCAGACATTTTTAAAACAGTCCTATCCATCGTCCAGGAAATGTGGCGTCAAGACATTGACGGACGTTTATTCCAAAGGGAGGAGGTGCCCCATCTTGTCGCAACCAAATATTCTGATTGCTACCAATCAGAACTGATTCGTCATCATTTGGGAACATGGCTACCAGAGCAGCCCCAAAAAAAACCGCAAAAAGTTCAAAGAACGTTCTGCTGTAAGGTTTTCAACAAAAAAGTAGAGCCCTATTAAACGCCGTCCGATTATTGCAATGTAAACATTAAATATCTCGCTGCGTTGACTGTGACAGGCTTCAGTCCAGTGAGGATTTTTTCTTGACCAATACCTGCAATTGTGACGATGTGATGTCCTATTCGGGCAAATAGTAGCTTCTTCAGAAAATTAGATATCATTTAAAAAATTGGGGTCTTCATCGCAGCGTAACATTAGTTCTTCGCAAAACTATACTAGCGTAAATATCTCGGACATGTTCGTTAACGACCAAAATCCACCAAGCGGCTTCGGAGTTATGGCCGTTTTTAGTAGTAGTAGTAGTAGTTTTTTATGGATATTTCTGAAACCAATCACTCTATCTATCTGAAATTTAGCATCAAATTCTAGAATTATGACATTCATATGGATGCGAAGTTTTGTATTGATCGGGTTGTCGTAAAGTGTCGAAAAAAAATTTTTAAACATTTTTAAATTTTGTTTCTACAATAACTCTCGAAAATAATGAGCTAGGCAGTTGAAATTTTCAGAGTAGGTTTGAGAGTTTAATATCTTGATTAGGTTCGTTATTGGGCAAAATCTGATGGTTTCAGAATAACGAAAAAATTTTTTTTTCACATTACAAATTTCAAATTCAATTTTTTTTGAGAAGCAGCTTTACCATGAAGAAATTGATATCATTTTCAACTCTAACAAGCTAATACTTTCGGAGATATGATTTTTAGAAATTTCAATAATGAATCGTACTTCTATGTTTTCACAGAATGCTGTACTTAATTTCTCTACCTATGAAATATTATATGATCTGTGTTCTTACATGTCATCTTATTTACCTATGAGAGATAACTGTCAAAATTATTTCTGGTTCGTTATTCTTGATATAAAATACCCTTCCTGTTCTATAAAACAAAGTATGATTGAATGCAAAATGACCAATGAAGTAACCTTAGCTATCGTACTTTTGGGGTGATAATCTAATGTCCGTGGATAATCTATATGATGATGGAAATATATTCTTTGGTAAGATACATAATCAAATTGGGTTCAGAATATCTCCAGTAAAAACAAAACTGCAATATTGTCTGAGTTTCAATTGATATAATATAATTTTCAGAGTAGATTTGAGGAATGAATATCTCGAATAAGTTCGTTATTGGGGAGAATCGGTCTGTTTGAATTTAATTTCTTTCTTGATGCAATTCTATGGTAAGAATCCATTTATATCATTCCCAGAGACCAATAATTTCGGGTATATGATTTGTCAAAGTGTGAACAAGAGCGCCAAAGCTCCTGTCTACAGGGCTTGAACAAATTTTTTTATTTCTTACTGTAAATCTGTTATTTTCTCAAAAAAATTGTTATCTACGGTACCAATTTTTTACACCGTCGTTTAAGTAAGTTGCGCCGTGTTATAATGCAGCAAAAAGAATTCGTGGTGGTCATTTGAAAATAATTATGACGTTACCCTGTAAAAATTAATGACGTCATAAGTAATTTTTTATTGCCATAAGGTGGTTAATTTAAAACTAAAATCGATCTGTCCGAGCTTGAAAACATTCAATAACGCAGCTATGAATGTTGTGCCTTACTTTATCCATACAGTGTATTATTGAAGAATCGATACCTTGGGCCTTGCCTTTGAGTGAAATGAAATCGCTTCCAACTTAAACAACTAAGAACAAATACTGTGCCTAACGCTAAACCCCAAATTCCAAGACCCGAATTTCGAACTGTATCAAGTTAGTCTTTACATTTCTGTTCTACCACAGGACACAGAACATCAAAGGGAAACGAAATTCAATCACGTCGAGATCTAGTTGACCATTTCATGCAGAAACACGACGACAGATCTTTGACGCCTCCACACAAAACGGGGTTGGGTGAGACGACTGTTAAGCTCGGAGACTTTACGAAACCTTGTAAAATAGAGAATGGAAAGTTTATATCTCGTATGTTTGTGAAGTTCAGATGGGAATCATTTTAATTAAATAGGAAGATGTCCAGTTATTTTGGAGAGGAAAGTAGCAGTTAACGTAAATGAACGAATAAAGTGTTTTTTAGAGTTGTAGGAGTTTACGATGAAATGACACTTACAAATTGTATTAACAGCCGTGGAAGGCATTATTCAAATGATGAAATGTTTTTTGTGGGTGTTGAAAAAAGTCGAGTCTTATATAAAACTTCAAACAAAAAATTTAACGAGACCAAAAACGAGACCCTCGTGTTGCGCTGTATGTGGCCTCGGTATCGCCTATAGTATTTTTGAAAACGTCTCGTCTCGCTTTTACGAGACGAGAACGAGACGAGACGAGAAAAATCTCGCTCTCGCGTGAAGCCCTAATTAGCTTCGACTGATGAAGAATCCGAGGTCAGATTCGTTCTGTCCAGTCGTTGCCACGATAACTTTACAATGGAAATAGATAGCGACTTGAACTTTTCGTGGTAGGTGGCGCGTCCAAATTCGTTGATGAGTCTAATTGGCCCAACGGTTTCCGAGTACTAATTTCGTTTTCAACCAATACAGATCCTTTCGAATTGGAACTTGGTAATTGGTATAGTACACATAAAGACGTATATGAAATTTTGTGTGGATCGTATCACTAGAAAATAAAAAAAAAATTATTAAACAATATTATTATTTATTATTATACTATTATTGCAAACGGAAAGAGAGCCTGCTACCATAAATAACGGGGACTATTCCTTTCTTGGACTTTGTCAGTCTAGTAGGCCGTCAGTCTGCTGAGTTAAATTCCCTCTTGATAATGATTTCCTGGAAGTTGCACTCGCGTCTTGTGGTTTTAGGCATGAGATCAGATCGCATTATTAAAATGCTGTATGTCATGAGATCATCCTCAGCTCCCAGCATCTCATTTATATTTCCTCTGGCAGACTAACTGTCAGTTGGTGAAGTCTGTATATCGTAAACCTGTCACTCCACGACAGCATGGATTCCTTAGGGGAAGATCCACTGTGACCAATTTGGCAACGATTTCACAGTATGTGTCTGAGTGTTTAGATGACGGTGGTCAGGTTGACGTGTTGTACACTGATCTGTTACGGGCCTTTGATTCAGTTGATCATGATATTCTTCTTCGGAAGCTGACATATGTAAAATTACTGGGATCGTATTTGAGGAGAAGAGTAAATTATGTATTTTACAATGGTTTTAGATCATATGAGTACGTTCTCTCTTGTGGCGTGCCACAGGGATCTAACTTGGGACCACTGCTGTTTATTATATTCATAGATGATCTACTGACCTCTCTAAAATGTCCAGCGTTGGCATTTGCGGACGACTTCAAAATTTACCTGAGGATACTTGATGATTTAGATTCAGTGCTGCTTCAGTCGAGCCTGGAATATATTAACGCGTGATGTGTGCGCAACCTGCTGATAATGAACATGGAGTAGTGTTTTAAAGTCACATTCACGAGAAAATCGCAACCATTTAACTTCAGATATCACATAGGTGACCATTTCATAGCCGTGATGGATCAGATTCACGATCTTGGAGTCTTGTTTGATTCCACTTTCAGTTTCATTCCCCACATTGAAGAGATATGTACCAAGGCTAGCAGAACATTGGGATTTGTACTAAGATCAACAGCAGAGTTCGAGGATCTATCGATTTTCAGAAACTTGTATTTTGCATATGTCATCAGTAAACTAGAGTACGCTAACTTGAACTGGTTTCCCATCTACAATTGTCATCTTATACCATTGGAACGTATACACAGGAAGTTCTTCAAATACATTATTTTCAGGCGTACTGGTAGATTTCCTGAGCGTGGAGCGGATTTATCAAACATCATGGATTAGATGAGAATACCATCCTTGCTTGCGAGGCGTGAAGAACAATGTGCAAGAATCGCTCAGAGACTTCTAAATTACAGAGTTGACTGTCCATATTTGCTTTTCAAAATCATGCTTAATGTTCCGAGGTTGAAGTCAAGGTCTACGAACATGTTTTATTTGCCTACAGCTCGTACAAATATGTTCGAACGAATGTCCCATTTATAGTATATGTAGAAGTGCTGACAGTCTGGGGATGGATGTGTTCGGTTAGGTTCGGGACTTGAATTGTGTGGGTTTTAAGTTTGAGTGTTTTTCTCATTATTTTTGGTTTCAGACATGAACTGTATTCTTTTAGGTTATATATTTTTTGTAGGTTGCAACGTATTGCACGCCTATGCTATTCCCTTCCTTTTGAAACGCCACTGGTTTCATAGAATGCACGTTGACGGACAGTCACCTTATGTCAGGTTACTTCTCTTCTATGATCTTCGTGTCTGCGTAATGTGGGAAGCAGATTGACGCTTTCTTTTTCCGGCTTTTCTCTAAAGGAGAAATCATCTTTCGTATATGATTGAGAATTTTGATCTGAAGTCATCGAGTATCCCAGTGAATTTTCTAAGTTTTAGTTTGCGAGATAAATAATATTTATTCTCGCTCCTTGGTTGGGACCACACGAGTTAGACTACACTCCTTAGTTGGGACCATATTTGCGACAATCCTTGGTTGGGACCACACGAGTTAGACTACACTCCTTAGTTGGGACCATATTTGCGACAAATCCTTGGTTGGGACCTCACGAGTTAGATTACACTCCTTGGTCGAGTCCACGTTGTTTGCATTCGAAGTGGAATCATTTGCTGAAGCTTGGCCTGCACCGAGACACAATCATAGCCTGAACCTTGAGTTGAATTGGAGTACGATAAGTGGTTGGAAGCTGTAGTAATTTTTGGCTGTCACGTGTGCCTGTACCCACATTTGCATGGAGATTAATTTATGGTGGAGGAGCTGGAAGCATACCTGCAGTACATTACGAAGCTGACTTGAGAATATATTCTCTTACCGAGAGCATTTGACAGACGCAGAGACACATTGCATTGAAAGTGGAGCCACGATTTGAACAGTTTCCCTTAAGATAAGTAGTTATAAGATTGTGTAATTCGAGAGATTGATTAGAACTGTAAATCAAGATTTGTACACCTTGTCCTTTTTATAATATATTGTTAAAAACCTGACTAGGAATCTTGTTGCTGGGGTAATCAAACCTCCCTTGAGAAATCAGCATTAGAATTTCATGCTCAAATACCCCTAGGGTAAAACGTGAGGTTACACGTTACATGAATGCTGTAACACGTTATAATGTACAAATATGTATTACTTTACCCTGTAATTGGGATAATCCTGTTGGGTAAATAAAGAAAATTATTATTATTATTATTATTATTATTCATCCTCTCTCTACGAAAATATGGATAAATGAGGTGAATTAAGAAGAACTTCCATAGCTTTCATTCTGCGTTGAGTTGCATTGCTTGGCATAGTGACAGGTAAGTGTGCTTCTGGTTCTCTAATTTAGATGCTGCCACGGTCTATGTAATATACGGAAAATTCAGAAGTTCGAGGTACTAAAATCCATGTTTCTCAAAGTGAAATTCTAATTCCTTGAGGAATTGGGATTGTCTGACAGATGGGACAAATTATGAGTGGTTGCACTGAGCCGTTTTATTGATTTACCTTATGAATATGGAACAGAATGCCCTCGATCCCAACCAATAATGAATCTTTCTCAAAGCTGAGTTGAATATTATATTTATTCTTGGAGGATAATTGATCTACGAATACCAAGTCCCTCTTGTCAATTTGAAATTGACCAGTGGTTGAATTTAAGTTTTACTTCGGAAGCGAAGCTGTTTTTAAAGAATATCTAATGTCCATCTTGTTTCGCCTCATGAAATAGAAATTCACTCACCTCCCCCATACCTCACGATCGCCACGCTCTTCCTCAAGAACTTGTACTCCATTCTGAAATCGAAATTGTACCCAGCTTGGTCCTTAGCCAATCTAAGAAGTTGCACAGACACAACAACGCTGTTGGCTTCGCTGTAATAAATGGCGGGCGTCCATGTTGTACCACACCAAGAGCCACCTACTTGGGGTCTGTCAACTTCTGCAATTTGTAAGGCACCATCTGGGCAACCGTCAGATGTGAATGATTCGAATCGTCCGAGGGTAAAGCTGTCGAATGTTAACTGGAAAAAAAAAAATAATTGTGAATATGTAATATATAATAATAACTAGCAGACCGGACATATATTGCTCTGCTCGACTGTGGATTGCCTGCTATCAGCGAGATCAGCATCTAACGAGGCAATCCCTCTGTAAGTTTACCGACTTCGACTGAGATCTATCAAAAGCCACTCTTAGAGCAACCTCAATGAAATATGGTTCTCCCCGACCTTTTTGGCGCTCTTTTTCCTCGGAACAGAGTGCTTATCAATTTGCCCAAATGTCTGTAATTTTCGAATTTTTGGCTGGAAATGGTAAATTCGAATCGGACACTCTTAATTCGAATTTACCATGGTAAATTCGAATTAAGAGTGTCCACTACAGGAGAATGGACAACATAATTTACCATGGTAAATTCGATTAAGGGTGTCCAATACAGGAGAATGGACAATAGAACATACGCGCAAAAGCTCCTGACTTCACGTCAGTGCTTGAACCAATTTTTTTTTTCGTAATTTTTTTGAAATTTTCTAGGGGTACGGTTCTTAAAACATTTTTTTTCGTAATTTTTTTCACATTTTATAGGGGTACGGTTCTTAAAAAAATTTAAACACGTCTTTATGTTGATTTTCTACTAATAGTTACCGAGCTCCAATTCGATAGAATCTTCATTTTTTGAGTTATCGAGGAAATAATATTCCAGGTGGGTATAACTCGGAAACCGTTGAACCGATTATGCCCAAAAACGAACTTAACTCTCCCATTCGGATACGCAACCTACCCTGAAAATTGCATGTCTCTATCTTCTTTTGTTAGAAAGTTATCGAGGCAACGGTCACCCATCTACAGAACTCACAAGGCTGCTCGAATCTCCAACAATATTTAACCGATCTTGTTAAAACTTAAAACTTGGCAGTAGAGTTGGGTTCTAAAGGCTCTTGCAAAATTTATGCAATTTCAGACGAATAGTTACTGATATATAGATTTTTTTTTTAATTTTCAATGATTTTTTAAACATTTTCTACAAATACTATCCTCACGAAATTCTGCAAGAATGTTCGTGTTGGCATTCTACAACTAATAACCATGTTCCAATTCAATCGGTTTAGTATTTTTCGAGTTAATGAGGAGAAAAAAACAACCAAATTTCAGATGGCTATAACTCTGAAACCGTTTGGCCGATTATGCTTATAAACAAACTCGAATGTCGTGTTCAGATGCAAATCCTAACCTGGAAACTTCAAGCCGCTATCTCTTTCCGTTCTCAAGTTATCGTGACAACAAAAATATTTTTTAATTATTTTCTAGTCATACGATTCGCACAAAATTTCACGAACGTGCTTAGGTTCATAATCTGCAACTACTCACCAAGTTTCAATTCGATCGGATTTATATTGGTTGAAAACAAACTTTTTACTCGGAAACCATTGGGCCGATTATGCCCATTAACGAACCTGTCCGTCGATGCGCCACCTACCCTGAAAATTTCAAGTCTCTAGCTCTTTCCGTTCTCAAGTTATCGTGACAACGGCCGGACGACTGGCCGGACAGAATCAAATTTGACCTCGAATTCTTGATCAGGGAGTCGAACCAAATCGTTTGAGACCATTTCCGTCAAAAAATTCGAAAGTTACAGACATTTGGGCAAAATGATAATGCGATGTTCCCCAGAACATACGCGCAAAAACTGAATATAAATAGTTTCTCAGGTGCATCTGAAAAAATCATAAATGAAACTCGAAATCATTGAGTTTGAACTTTGCAGTTATAACCCAAAATGAGAAGAATTCTCCAATATCTGAGTTTGGCATATCCATCCGTTCACTTTCTCAAAATAGAAACAAGTTTATTCATATAACTAATACAGATTTTCTTGAACTAATTCGAATAAACACAATGAATGTGCATTCCTGTTTTTAGCATTCTCATTTAAACTAGTGTTCCAAAGTCAAATATCATCCCGCCTGTTGCCATAATATAACAAACGGAACAGAATCTAGTTACCACATTCTGCACGAATGTATGTTTCTACATATGGTACATAACGGGAACCACTGTGTAATTAATACGGTCACAAAGATAAACAATAGGGCTTAATTGAGGGATATTATATCTATACCTGAATTAATTAGTGCGGAATATAATTGCTGGAAGCATTGGATGTAGTTCCACCATATTGATGCAGATTCGTATTCAGTCGTTTCAGGGTGTTTAAGAACATTCTTATAGTAAAACTGCTACAAATTATCAATCAATGTTAAATCAAAAATGGGTTCAAGCCCTGTGGACAGGAGCTTTCTGGCGCTCTAGTTCAATCAGACCAATTATATCTCCAAAAGTATTGGTTTCTCAGAGTTGAGAATTATATCAATGTATTCTTATGATAGAACTGCATCATAAAGGAAATTCAATTCAAATAATAGTTTATTCATCAAGATTAAATGAGCAATCTGAGAATGAGAACTGCACTATGGAAGAAACCAAATTAAAATAGCTGAAATGAATTTGACTCTCTCTTATAGAACAGGATGAAATGTACGAGTATGAACACAGATCATATAATAAAGCTTAGATAGAATATTTATAGCATTCTGTGAAAACATAGAAGTACGATTCATTATTGAAATTTAGAACTTCATCTTAGCAGAAATTGAATTCAAACATCATAGAAGAATTTAAATTCAACAAGAGTGCCAAACATTATCAATCCAAAACCAATAGACGAATTCTACCCAACAACAAACTTATCCGAGATATTCATTCCTCAATTCTATGATGAACGATAATATATATATTTCCTCAAATCTACTCCAATTCCAATACACAGATATTCCAGTTTTGTTTTTAATGGAGATATTCTGAACTCAAAATTATTAACTTACCATTACCATTCCCATCATCATATGGATTGACCATCGGCATGAAAATATCAACCAACAAAAAGTATGATATTATATTAGAATTCTCATATTTATAGGATTGCTGGAATGAATGACAATGAGACAACGTCATGTCTCACGAAAATAATTTGACATTATAACAATTCATAGAATACCCACAGAATAATTCTATCATTGTGTGAAAACGTAGAAATACGATTTACATTGAAATTTTGAAAAATCATATCTCCGAAAGTATTAGCTTGTTAGAGTTAAAAATAATATGAATGGATTCTTATGGTAAAACTGATTATTGAAAACAATTTAATTTGGAATTTGTTTTGTAAAAAAAAAAATTTTTTTTTTACACCGAAACCATCTGTCCGATTTTGCCCAATAACGAACTTAGCTGAGATATTTATCCCCCAAAACTACTCTGAAAATTTCAACTGTCTAGCTCATTCCGTTCGAGAGTTATAGTGCCTACGGCCGGCCGGACGGCCGGACGGCCGGACATAATGAATTTCGACCACGGATTCTTGATCAGTGAGTCGAACCAAATCGTTTAAGACCATTCTCATCGAAAAATTCGAAAATTACAGACATTTGGGCAAATTGATAAGCACTCAGTTCCGAGGAACCAGAGCGCCAAAAAGCGTAAAACTCGATACTTTTCAGAATATATCGAATTGAAAATTATTAAGAGATATCTGATGCTGATATAAAATAATGCTCAATTTATTAATTGAACAAAGAGTCACAAGAAGATAATTAAAATAAATTTGAATACAAACACGAAATACTCAGTTACTTAAGTGTTCAAAATATCCCGCAAATTCGAGGGAATACAATTTATTTACAACAAACGTCATCTTGAATGCGGATGCCGTTACGAAATTTTTTTAATAAGCAAAGCCATTTGTTAATGTTTACTCTATTCTGTATTTCGTTTTGATTCACTGGTTGCAGTCACTGCAGTCGATTGTAAATTTTATATATTTTTGCGCGTATGTTCTGGGAAACATCGTGCTATCATTTTGCCCAAATGTCTGTAATTTTCGAATTTTTCGCCGAAAATGGTCTCAAACGATTGGGTTCGACTCCCTGATCAAGAATTCGAGGTCAAATTTAATTATGTCCGGCTGTCCTTTGCCACGATAACTTTAGAATGGAAAGAGATAGCAACTTGAAATTTTCAGGGTAGGTGGCGCATCCCAATACGACGGACAAGTTCGTTAATGGGCATAATCAGCCCAATGGTTTCCGAGTAATAATTTTGTTTTCAACTAATGCAAGTCCGATCGAATTGCAACTTGGTGAGTAGTTGTAGAATGCAAAACTAAGCACGCTTGTAAAATTTTGTGTGTATCGGATCACTAGAAAATTATCAATTATCAATCAGTCACCATAACCTGAGATCGGAAAGAGATATTGACTTGAAATTTTCGGGTACGGTTGTGCATCTGAATGGGATATTTGAGTTTGTTTATAGGTATAATCGGCCAAACGGTGTTGGAGTTATACCCATCTGGAATTTGGTTGTTATTTCCTCGATTACTCGAAAAATATAAAACTGATCCAATTCAAACATGGTTGTCAGTTGTAGAAACCTAACTCTACTGCCAAGTTCCAAGTTTGAACACGATCGGATCTATGTTGTTGGAGTTCCGAGCAGCCTTGTGTGAGTTCAGTAGCTGGATGGGTGACCGTTGGCTTGATATTGATGTCAAAGCTACAAAATAAAAACTGATTTTTTTTCGAAATTTCAACAGCCTATATCTTTTTACCTGAGCCGAATTTGGAAAAATGGTAAATGATAAAAGTATTTCATTTGATGATAAGAATCTATGGTTAAAATTAATGTACAACTTAATGACTCACCCTGTATACGATGTGAACATAAATTAAAGTTGGAAAAATGATTTAAATGACAGTAAATAATATAACTGACATATATCTTAAAAACCTCAGGATTAGTTCAATAAAGAGGATTTAACCATATATTGAAGCATGACTACATACCTGATAACTTTTTAATCAGCCAAAAGGAAATATTCGACATGTTGCAAAATGGCGAATACGTGGCTAATATCGAATTATCACTACCTGCGTTATTCGAGCATAAATATATCTCTACCTGAAATCCTCCTAGTTCTAACTTGTCAAATGTCATCATCAGATTTATATTCAAAATTAAAAATGTCTTGAAATTGAAAAGTGAACCTTGTTGGAAATCTTAATATGAGTTCTCTACGTAATTTTAAGTTCAAATAAAAAATTTATCCTTACCTGAACCAGATCTCCATAATCTCCACCTGCAGCAGTGAACGTTAAATGACAAATGAATGGAATTTTGTCAGATTTCGGTCGATGAAGCTCTAACTCATATGATATGCCCATTACTCCTGAGTATGTTCTGTTACACCCTGTAAAAAATCAGCATTTGATGTATTTTCCGAAATGGATTTATTCATCTATTATTATGATTAAGACTCTGTACTTTGGCTGAAACTGAAAATTCAAAAACTAAGGTGAACAAAAATACCAAAGCCAACTACGAACAAAAGGTTGGAAGAATTGACAACTCTGGCAGAAGCTTGAAGCGTAGGGGGATAAGGGCTTGGGAAATGATTAAAAAACATTTACCACCACAATAACGTCGCAAAATCACTAAAATTTACTATCAAAACCAAAGCACTATAAAGACAACTTTGCGCGAATTAAGTAGTTCCCATGATCGACCAAGTGATCAAAAAGATCATGTTGTTGGTACTTGCTGACACGTGTTTTCGCATATTGCCGTTTTCAGTTTTATTTCCATCTTTTACTCTGTTCAGTGGTGGATTTACCAGCAGGCTGAGTATAGACTGGAGCCTAGGGCGGCAAATTTCAAGGGGCGGCATATTGGCAAATTTAGTTACGAATTTCGAAAATTAGAGAGAAATTGAAATATTTGTATTGTGATGAATAGCCTACGGGCAGCAAACCGTTAAATCCGCTACTGACAGATAAATTTTGACCTCGAATTCTTCATCAGTGAGTTGAAACTAATCATTTGAAACCAGTCTCAGCCAAAAATTCGAATTAATAGGCACTCTGTTCACCTGAATTGCGCGCCAAAAAAAATGTTTATTGGATGAAGAATTAATTTAAAAATTTTCACATGTTTTTCAAATTTAAAAAATGAATATCTCTTGAATTATTGGCCCAAATAGCATTACATGTGCATTGCTGAATTAAGATTTTTATGATCTATCCATGACAAGAAAAAAAAATTGGTTCAAGCCCTGCGGACAGGAGCTTTGGAGCTCTTGTTCAAACTTTGACAAATAATTTCTCCGAAATTATGGATCTCTGTGAATGATATAAATGGATTCTTACGATAGAACTACATCATGAAAGAAATTAAATTCAAACAGATCGATTCTCCCCAATAACGAACTTATCCGAGATATTCATTCCTCAAATCTACTATGAAAATTATATTATATTAATTGAAACTCAGACAATATTGCAGTTTTGTATTTACTGGAGATATTCTGAACCCAATTTGATTATCTATCTTACCAAAGAATATATTTCCATCATCATATAGATTATCCACGGGCATTATATTATCACCTTGAAAGTATAATATCATATCATCCTCATAATTCTACGATAGCTGAGGTTATTTCATTGGTCATTTTACATCCAATCATACTTAGTTTTCCAGAACACGAGGTGTATTTTATATCAAGAATAACGAACCAGAAATAATTTTGACATTTATCTCCCATAGGAAAATAAGATGACATGTAAGAACACAGATCATATAATAATTCATAGATAGAATAATTAAGTAGGTACAGCATTCTGTGAAAACATAGAAGTACGATTCATTATTGAAATTTCGAAAAATCATATCTCTGAAAGTATTAGATTGTTAGAGTTGAAAATGATATCAATGGATTTTTAAGGTGAAACTGCATCTAAAAAAAATTGAATTTGAAATTTGTAATGTAAACCATTTTTTTTTCGTTACTCCGAAACCATCAGTCCGATTTTGCCCAATAACGAACTTCAACGAGATATTTATCTCCCAACCCAACTCTGAAAATTTCAACTACCTAGCTCATTCGGTTCGAGAGTTAATGTAGAAACAAAATAAAAAAATAAAACAATTTTTTTTGACCCTTCACGGTAACCCGATCAATACAAAACTTCACATGCATTTAAAAGTCACTATTATCCAATTTTATGCCAAATTTCAGACAGATCGAGTAATCCGTTTCGGAAATATTCATAAAAAATGTTTTTACTAAAAACGGCCATAACTCCGAAACCGCTAAGTGGATTTCGCCTGTTAACGAACTCGTCCGAGATATTTACGATCCAAACATACCCTGCAAAATTTCAATCCTCTAACTCCTTCCGTTCGAGAGTTATCGTATTAACGGACGGCCGGCCGGACAGAATCGATTTCGACCTTGGATTCTTGTTCAGTGAATCGAACCAAATCCTTTAAGACCATTTTCAGCCAAACATTCGAAAATTACAGACATTTGGGCAAATTGATAAGCACTCTGTTTCGAGGAACAAGAGCGCCTAAAATAGGTCAATTAAATAAATATCGATGATGTCTCTGCTTGTAAACCGGAAATGGTAAAAAAATAAGAATTACTGGAAAATTTTATTTGAAAAATAATTAAATTTGACCTACGACCTATGAACAATGAAACCATTTATCGATATTCCTGAAAGGGGAGAAAATAATCCATTATTCCTTGCTTTTGATGCTTACTGTATAGTTTCATTAGCTAATAATCTAAGGACATCCCGGGTCTTTCACTACAGCAAGTAGGTATATTTTTCACAGCACGCACCAAACGAATAATACTCACTCGTACAATGCCTAGGTTCATCGCTAGAATCTCCGCAATCGTTGACGTTGTTGCAGAAAGAATTAGAGGGGACACATCTTCCATTGTTACACGCGAACTCGGACTTTTTACACTTCGAGTTGGACGTGGAAGAAGGAGCCGAAACGTCTGCTAGGATGAAAAATATGTTGAGAAGGAAGATTGTTGCCATCAGAGGAGCTGCGTCAGTCGAGAGGCCTGGAACAAAAAGATTCTCATTCATTTCAGGGAAGGTTGACGATTGTTTTTTTTTTCATTTAGATGTTTTGGACGACGCAGATGGAAAAAGATGCTTTTTGCGAGTAGATTTATATTTTTGATGGATGAGGTCGGAATACAAAGTCTCCCAAGAAGTTTCATTTTAAAATATACTTCTCGGAAGGATTCGAATAAAATGACTACCGAGTTAAGATAATATCATTATAAAAGCATCGATGTGGGAATACGTCTGTTCCTAATAAAATTTTCTCTTCAGTATCGTAATGAGTTTATTACAGCACCAAAAACAGTGCTGTAATGAACTCATTCTCGCATTGTTTCTAGTTATATTGCACTGACATTCGATTCTATCAAATTTCAACATACGTCAATTGTAAATATAATATAATCTGAATATAGTGAAATAATTGTTGAGAGGAAAAGTTTTTCATTCATTAAAAAATAAGGTACTAGAGATCTCCTTCTTGCTAATTTTGAATCATTTATGCTACTAGGAAACTGTTTCAAATCTGATATCCATGCACTACGTATACGATTCAAATTCAAATTCCGTGATCTGTAAACTTTCGTAGCAGTCTCACCAACTGTCAAGATACGATACAAAAGACAGAAGGATGTATAATCCGAATTTTTCATTTAATTTCAACAGTATATTACAAAACTTTACTGAAATAGAGAAAATATCGTCCAATACTCGTTGCAGAAGGCAATTCCAACACTCATGCGTTCGAAAACTCGCTGCTTCGTCGCTCGTTTTCGAAATTCGTATTTGAATAGAAGCCCATTCTGTAACTTGTTTGAGAATATACTATTATGATTTCAACCAAACCATTTAATATTCATGCAGGTGAGCCTTTAAGTTTTACATTAATTTTAAGCATAATATGTTCCTCTCATGAAATAAAACAATATATTTTTCCATTATTTGTTCAATATCTTCTCCACAACGGGCTGCAAGCAGACATACTACCGCTGTGGAGACCTATAGTATGTGGCCAAAATCCAGTAGTTTAATTTTACAAACAAAAAAAAAATCTCAAGTTGTTGTCCCTTGGAAATGCGAGATCCTCGGATAAACCGATCTCCAAGGATAGTCACGTGCATACGTGCAATTTCCATTTATCAGGTCAATCCTTCAAAAATAGAATTAGTAAACTTCTTTTGAAAGAGTCTTGCGTCGTCCTTGATAAGTAATTTAAAAGTTAACACCAAATTTTGACTTCCAACCCCAAACATAATTATTCCGCCATAACAACCATTTTAGAACTAAATAATTAATCGGTACTGCGAAATGAAGCAATATTAATTTTATTATTTGAATCAAGAACAGAGCATCTGACAACAAAAAAATTGTTTTTGGATTCTAATTCATTTTGGAACAAATTTGACCATTTTTTCCCCTACCTCCACTGGTTTCCTAATTATAGTCTCGCGGATGAATGAAACTAAATGGAATTAGCATAAAGAATGCGGATGGGGTTTATCTTGAGTCATTTCTAGAATATTCAATCGTTTTAGAAAACTAAATTATTCTCCATCATTTCTCCTTAAACGTACCGCTTCCGAGATATTCTCCCTGATTGTCATGAAATCTGAAATTCCAGAAATTTCACTACTTTTATGGATCCACCCCTGAGCGTTGGATCCTCAAATCAATCTCTAAGCCACGTTGCCGCACCTTTTTGTGGACCACCTACACAGTGAATTTCGGAAAACGAGTTTTGAGCGTCTGGAACGGGCCTTAGGGTCCTAATATTGACCGAAGTTGGCAAATTTTCGATGCAGTTGGATAACTAATCCCCCCCACCCCCCTCATCATCGGTTGTGTAATACTTCAAACTTCAATGCACAGTTGGGAAATTTTCGATGCCAAATTAGGCTTCGGCCCGTCCCCGATTCAATCATATAAATGGTTCTACTCAAAAATGGTGCATTTTCTCAATGTTGCACTGATTTAACTTTTTGGCGCTCTAGTTCCTCGGAACTGAGTGCTTATCAATTTGCCCAAATGTCTGTAATTTTCGAATTTTTCGATGAAAATGGTCTTAAACGATTTGGTTCGACTCACTGATCAAGAATCCGTGGTCGAAATTCATTCTGTCCGGCCCGATAACTCTCGAACGGAATGAGCTAGACACTTGAAATTTTCAGAGTAGGTTTGGGAGATAAATATCTCGGCTAAGTTTGTTACTGGGCAAAATCGGACAGATGGTTTTGGAGTAACAAAAAAAAATTATTTTTTTTACAAAACAAATTCCAAATTAAATTTTTTTCAATAAGCAGTTTTACCATAAGAATACAATGATATTATTTTTAACTCTATCAAGCTAATACTTTCGGAGATATGATTTTTCAAAATTTCAATGATAAATCGTATTTCTACGTTGTCACAGAATGATAAAATTATTTTATGTATGAATTGTCATAATGTCAACTTATTTTCCTGAGACATGACATTATCTAATCAATCGAGGAATTGTGAGCGAAGTGAGAAAAATCTCAGTTGTTTGCTCCGAAATTAGTTTTTCTCAGAAAAGTCTTACATTTCGGAACGGAACATGAAGTAAGAGATCTGAGAGTAGTGAGACTGCTTTTCATCCATAGACATAGAATGCTCAGTTCTCTCAATTTATGACGGGACTGACGGAAGGGAATATTATAACTTCAAAAATATTGGGGTTGAAATACTCGTATTTTAGCGATGCAATGGGGACCTCATCCAAAAATGTTTGAAAATATTACGTAAATATTGAAAGCATAATTCTGTAGTTCGAGAGAGGAGAAAATTTGGTGATCGTAGATCAGGAAATTTTTGATCGATTACAAGGTAATTTTTTCATTATTACTTCTCTTCTTTCATACATGTTTTATGGAATATCTACTATTTGTAGGTACCTTAAACCTGTTTTGGGCAATTGTCATACGAAACTTGTTTTTTTGGCGCTCTAGTTCCTCGGAACAGAGTGCTTATCAATTTGCCCAAGTGTCTGTAATTTTGGAATTTTTGGCTGAAAATGGTCTCAAACGATTTGGTTCCACTCACTGATCAAGAATCCGAGGTCGAAATCAATTATGTCCGGCCGGCCGTAGGCACGATAACTCTCGAACGAAAGGAGTTAGAGGATTGAAATTTGCAAGGTGCGTTTGAAGCGTAAATATCTCGGACGAGCTCGTTAATGGGCAAAATCCAACAGGCGGTTTCGGAGTTATGGCCAATTTTAGTAAAAATATTTCTTATGAATATTTCCGAAACCGATCACTCGATCTATCTGAAATTTAGCATCAAGTTGTAGAATCATGACTTTTATACGCATGTGAAGTTTTGTATTGACCAGATTGCCGCAAGGTGTAAAAAAAAAATCTTGAAAATTTAAAAAAAGTTTTTCTACAATAACTCTCGAACGGAATGAGCTAGGTAGTTGAAATTTTCAGAGTAGGTTAGGGAAATGGATATCTCGCTTTAGTTCGTTATTGGGCAAAATTGGCCAGATTTAATTTGATTTCTTCCATGGTGCAGTTCTCATTCTCATGATTGCTCATTTAATCTTGATAAATAAACTATTATTTGAATTGAATTTCCTTTATGATGCAGTTCTATCATATGAATACATTGATATAATTCCCAACTCTGAGAAACCAATACTTTCGGAGATATAATTTGTCTGTTTGAACTAGAGCGCCAGAAAGCTCTTGTCCACAGGGCTTGAACCCATTTTTTTTTGGAGAATTAATGATGAAATGGTGGAATTTCGCTGATATCTTCTACCAAACAAAAGTTTTTGACCATTAAGTGCTAGGGTCAGTCTGTCTCTGGCTGTCATGAAGACTTATAGGGAAGGTGTTGGAAACAAATCTTTACTGATATTTCTATTGATTCAAATTCGAAAAATTATCAGAATCGGTTCAGTCGTTCGGAAGTTATCACAAAAAATGTGAATTGTCGAAGTACAATATTGAGGCACATATCTTTGCACGGAGGCGTCGTAGGAAATTTGTTTTTAGCATTCCTGACTAGTCTTCATTTACTTTATTTACACTTGAGAAAGAGTCTTATTGCCGAACCGAAATGAAGCTGGAATCTTACATTCATTAATGCAATTCCTACTATTAAAATTGTCCCTTCAGGAGCCTATTCCAATTCCCCATAAATTTCATGATATATTGCATATTCAGGGGTACCTGAAATACCTTTTTTCCATGTGAATATTAGTGATTCACTTCAGAAATTAATTCAAGTTAACTCCGCTCGTTCCGAATAGAACCATGAGGAACTTCTCCAATTAGCAAATCTAAAGGACTAATAAATTCGGAAAATCTTCGTGCAATCGACAGGAAGAGTGAATATTCATCATTCGAGGAATTTCAGCAGGAGGGGAGATTTTATGTCGAATTACCTTCCATCCGGCGATTTGGCCAGCTTGCGACCGAATAATTTGCCAGAGGAGGACACACTGAATCCATTTATTCCATCCTGGCTTATCCGCAGGAAATGTAATTCTTTTTTGGGGATACTTTGTAGCAATTTCGTCAAGAAGAAAATTGGATTTGAAGTAGTGTTCAACTTGAGAAGGGAGATCAGAGAAAAAGTACCATTGAATTGCTCTTGTTGACAGCTGTGGGCAGGAGGAAATTGGAGAGCATGAAATATTGGACTGTTTGAAGAAGATTTCATTAGTGAGTTTTGTTTCCTTGCATTTCCTTCAAACATACATTAGTGAGTTATTTCTTGAGAAGTATATATATATATTGTTATGAAAAATGTTGAGGCTCTCAAAATAAAAGAGAATTGAAATTGTATTTTACATTAAAAAATCTAAATGTTTAAGAAATTGTAGATCTGACACATAAATACTTAATTTATTTAGTTAATTTAGTGAATTTACGAAAAGTTTGTTGATTTCTGCCAAAGACTTTCACATCTATGATTTCTAAAAGTATATCTATAACCAGTATGTTACATTTGAAAGAAATTATAAGCAAGGAAGAAGGAAAGAATATAGTAACAAGCAATCAAATCATCGTTTTCTCGACGCAAGCCATTTGGATGATTTGATTGAATAATTAAATGGAAGAAATCAGGTTTGGCTGAGAGTTCGAATTTAATGAATCCAGGGAAACGAGGAAAAATTGAATAGACAGTAGATTTAAAATTGAAAAGGAGAATGACACAAAAATTGTGCTCCATATAATTAGAGAAAAACTCACTGAATTGAATGAAATAAACCATCCAATCTTTAAAAGGATATATAAGAAGAAAGTATCATATTGGATCCATAGTATCTAGAAGTAGAAGAGCGAAATAATTGAAGAAGGAGTATTAGGTTAAACTTGTAAATTTAGTGTAATATAGTTTATAAAGTTTGATAATTATAGTTTGTCTCCTTAGTTAATAAATTATTCTGTAATATTTTGAGATTCTTAATAATATTTTTTTTTAAAGATCATTGAAATTAGAACCCTACCAAAATTAGGAAATTTTAAATTAGATAATGAATTCAAAATTCTATTAATTCATATCATAACAATATATTCTTTTGACTGAGAGTTTTATATGTGTTAGCAGAGGTTGGTGTAACGGGGTACCATACAATTCTACGTATGATACAAGAGCTTAGGGAAAAACCTCAGCAAAAAACCCTGTCTTCCCGTGAGTGTTGTGATTTGTAGCTATTGTTCACAAACATTTGCTGAAATTTAGAAATATTCATAGGCATTTATTTCTTCAATATGGACTCCTTCGTCAAAAAAAAACGGAGAGGCTTCTCCAAGGTACCCGAAACTCAACCTGAAAAATGGGTTCAAGCCCTGTGGACAGGAGCTTTCTGGCGCTCTAGTTCAAACAGACAAATTATATCTCTGAAAGTATTGGTTTCTCTGAGTTGGGAATTATATCAATGTATACATATGATAGAGCTGCATTATAAAGGAAATTCAATTCAAATAATAGTTTATTTATCGAGATTAAATGAGCAATCATGAGAATGAGAACTGCACCATGGAAGAAATCGAATTAAATCTGGCCAATTTTGCCCAATAACGAACTCAACCGAGAAATTCATCTCCCTAACCTACTCTGAAAATTTCAACTACCTGGCTCATTCCGTTCGAGAGTTATTGTGGAAAAACTTTTTTTAAATTTTCAAAATTTTTTTTTACACTTTGTGGTAATCTGGTCAATACAAAACTTCACTTGCGTATAAAGGTCATGATTCTACAATTTGATGCTAAATTTCAGATAGATCGAACGAACTTGTCCGAGATATTTACGCTCCAAAACCACCTTGCAATTTTCAATTCGCTAACTCCTTTCGTTCGAGAGTTATCGTGCCTACGGCCGGTCGGCCGGCCGGACAGAATCGATTTCGCACTTGGATTCTTGATCAGTAAGTCGAACCAAATCGTTTGAGACCAATTTCAGCCAAAAATTCCAAAATTACAGACACTTGGGCAAATTGATAAGCACTCTGTTCCGAGGAACTAGAGCGCCAAAAAAACAAGTTTCGTATGACAATTGCCCAAAACAGGTTTAAAGTACCTACAAATAGTAGGTATTCCATAAAACATGTATGAAAGAAGATGAGTAATAATATGAAAGAAGATGAGTAATAAATAAATACCTTGTAATCGATCAAAAATTTCCTGATCTACGTTCACCACATGTTCTCCTCTCTCGAACTTTAGAATTATGCTTTCAATATTTACGTAATATTTTCAAACATTTTCGGGTGAGGTCCCCGTTGCATCGCTTAATACGAGTATTTCAACCCCAATATTTTTGAAGTTACAATATTCCCTTCTGTCAAGTTGACATTATGACAATTCATACATAGAATAATTATATCAATGTGTGAAATTCGATTTACATTGAAATTTTGAAGAATCATATCTCCGAAAGTATTAGCTTGTTAGAGTTAGAAATGATATGAATGGATTCTTATGATAAAACTTCTTATTAAAAAAAATTTAATTTGGAATTTGTTTCGTAAAAAAAAAATTTTTTTTTTGTTACTCCGAAACCATCTGTCCGATTTTGCCCAATAACGAACTTAGCCGAGATATTTATCCCCCAAACCTACTCTGAAAATTTCAACTCTCTAGCTCATTCCGTTCGAGAGTTATCGTGCCTACGGCCGGCCGGACAGAATGAATTTCGACCACGGATTCCTGATCAGTGAGTCGAACCAAATCGTTTAAGACCATTTTCATCGAAATATTCGAAAATTACAGACATTTGGGCAAATTGATAAGCACTCAGTTCCGAGGAACTAGAGCGCCAAAAATGAAAAGACAAGAGGAGAAGAACGAACAAACTAAAAATACTACATAACCTTTCAAAAGTCTCCTCTCACAAATATACTCTTCTATAGGCGCATGGGATCTCTTGGAGAAGAATCGCCTCCGTAAGTAATTTCGGTTTGTCAACAAAATGAAATGGACCGAGAAAATTTCTAAATAACCACTCTGTTCATAGAACAGCGCGCCAAAAAGCACTACCGTGGAGCATTTGAGTGCATGTTCCATTGTCTATTCACGCCTTACACGGAGTCGATCGAGCTGACATTCAGCACTCGAGTGTAAAATGGTGGTTTGAAGGTATTTGCGGAATTTGAGTCGGTTCTGACAGATAGTTTCGGAAATATAAAATTTTTGAGGAAAAATTTTTAAAACATTTTTTTTCCTAGTGATACGATACGAAATTTGCGTCAGCATGCTACAAGTATTTACCAAGTTTTAATTGGATTGGATTTGTATATTTCCATTTATTCAGGAAATCAACAATATTTAAGATGGGTTTAACTCAGAAACAGTATGGCCGATTATGCCCATTAACGAACTTAACCGTCCCATTGGGATGCACAAGCTACTCTGAAAATTGCAAGTCGCTATCTCTGTCCGTCCGAAAGTTATCGTGGCAAATGTCACCCATCCAGCTACTGAACAAGGCTGCTCGGATCTCCAACAATATAGATCCGATCGTGTTCAAACTTGGACGGCCGTTGTCACGATAACTTTCGAACGGAAAAAGATAGCAACCTGAAATTTTCAGGATAGGTGGCGCGTGCAAATACAACGAACGATTTCATGAATGGGCATAGTTTATGCGAAATTTGCTAGAAAATTTCAAAAAAATTATTGAAAATAATCTGTATCTCAGAAACTATCCGTCCGATATCGCTGAAAATAAAATTATAAAAAAATATTATTTATCTCACGATAACTTGAGAACAGAAGAGATGGCGACTTGCAATTATTAGGGTAGGTCGCGCATCCAAATGCGACATTTGAGTTTATTAATAGGCTTAATCAGCCAAACGGTTTTGGAGTTATTCCCATCTGAAATTTGCTTGTTATTATTCCTCAATAACTCAAAAAATACGACTGCCATGCAATTCAAACAGTACGGTAGTTAGTTGTAGAAAGCCAGTGCGAAAATTTTTGTGAAATTTTGTAGATCGTGAATTTTTTTGAAAATCATTGAAAATCTTTGAACAAATTTTTTATATATCAGAAGACAATAGCTGAAATTTCCGGAGAGCCTTCAAAACCTAACTCTG
The DNA here is from genome assembly GCA_937662695.2 of Halyzia sedecimguttata. NCBI lineage: Eukaryota > Metazoa > Arthropoda > Insecta > Coleoptera > Coccinellidae > Halyzia > Halyzia sedecimguttata. The sequence continues at coordinate 101,591,251 of OW569414.2, forward strand.
CTCCGAAGCTCTCAATTTGAACACGATGGGATCTATATTGTTGGTGATCCGAGCAGCCCTGGGTGAGTTCAGTTAGCTGGATGGGTGATCGTTGCAACGATTAAGATAAGGGACTTGCAATTTTCAGGGTAGGTTGCGCATCCGAATGCGACATTTAAGTTCGTTAATAGGCAGAATCGGCCAAACGGTTTTGGAATTACACTCATCTGAAATTTTGTTGTCATTTCATCTATAACCCAACATATACAAATCCAAGTTTTAGCTTGGTAATTACTTGTAGAATGCCTTCTCGCTAACTTTATTTATTTATTTTATTTATTTATTTATGAAAAACAGGAACACTAACAGGTCAACCCCAGAAACAGTATTCGCTTAAAATTAAAAAAATCTATATCTATGCAAAAACTTCACAGCTTAGAGATCACAAAGGTAAATTAGATAAACAATCAACTGAGCAATGTATTCAAAACAATAATCTCGGAATCAACAAATACAAGGCACCAGCAGTTCAATAATCTATGAGAGCTCCTTCTTCAGTAATCTCTTGAATGTTAAAAATTTAGTGTTAAATAGATCAAAACCATCAAAAAATGTCATATATGTATTCATTATACGGATAAGTGGAGAATTCTGTGAACAATTTGTACGTCTGTATGGAGTGTAAAACAAATCATTGTTACGAAGCCTAATATCAGGAATTCTAAATGGAATCATTTCCAAAGTACTCGGTATCGACACCATATTATTTACGATTTTAAAGAGCAAATGAACGTCCGTTATTTTTCTTCTGTCCAAAAGTAAAATAAGACCGAAATCTTTCCTAATCTGTGAATAATCGTGATTAAGAATAGTACAATTATTTTTATATGCTAAAAATCTCAGGAATCTTTTTTGTATTTCTTCTAATCTATCTATATAACATTTATATTGTGGATTCCATATAGAGGATGCAAAATTTAATTTACCATATACAAATGAATAAAATAATGTCAAAAAAGTTTTGTTATTCCCAAATAGTCTGCTCTGGCGAAGGATGAAGCCTAGCATACGATTACAGTCACTTATAATCTTTTCTATGTGCAAATCCAACAGCAGCTTACTATCAAAGAGAACACCTAGATCTCTAGTGAAATTTAGTTCGTGAAGATTTTCGTTATTAATGATATAGTTGAACTTTATCGGTTGTCGATTTCGGGTAAATGTAATTTTATGACACTTTGCCAAACTTAAATACAAGTGCTGCTCTTGACAGTAACGTTGAACTCTATCCAAATCACCCTGAATCATGTCACAATCATCGAGACTAGATACCCTTCTGAAAAATTTAAGATCATCCGCGTACAGTAGAAATTTACAATGCTTAAAACATCCTTTTAAGCCATTAATATATATGATGAAAAGTAAGGGTCCCAAATGTGAACCCTGTGGTACGCCAGAAGTACAATAAAAAATATTTGAGAATTCTCCATTAACCACGACATATTGTGAACGATTCCGTATGTAAGACGAGAGCCATCTGAGAAGGTCTCCACTGATTCCCACCCCCGCCAGTCTCTCAGACAATATCAAGTGGCTCACCTTGTCAAAAGCCTTTTCGAAATCTGTGTATATTACATCAACCTGATTTCGATCATCTAAACTTGCATAGAGATATTCTGAAAATTGCAACAAATTCGTTTCCAAACTTCTCCCCCTAATGAACCCGTGCTGTTCTTCGATTATGGTATTTTTTATATGGTTGGCAACATACTTGTAAACAAGAGATTCAACTTTCGCGGAATTTTGTGATTGGTAATTCTCTCATTACTCAAGTCTGTCATTAAAATGGACGAAATGTATGCATGTGTTATAAAAGCTGAGAAAACGCATATATCGATGGTAAATTTGTTTAAGAGTGTCCAATAGAGGTGCAGAATACTATTGTATTCTATAATATGCGCGCAAAAGCCTCTGACTTCACGTGAGTGCTTGAACCAATTTTTTTCTCAATATCTCCAATAATTCAACAATTTCGGTTACTCGGGAATCCATCCCGGTACCTTCAGCTTATGAGCCCGAAATGTCTGTAATTTTCGAATTTTTGGCTGAAAATGGTATCAAACGATTTGGTTCGACTCACTGATCAAGAATCCGTGGTAGAAATCAATTCTGTCCGGCCGGCCGGCCGGCCGTCCGTTAACACTATAAGTCTCGAACGAAAGGGGTTAGAGGATTGAAATTGGCAGGGTAGGTTTGGAGTGTAAATATCTCGGACGAGTTCGTTAACAGGCAAAATCCATCAAGCGGTTTCGGAGTTATGGCCGTTTTTACTAAAAACGTTTTTTATGAATATTTCCGAAACCGATCACTTGATCTATCTGAAATTTAGCATCAAATTGTAGAATCATGACCTTTAGACGCATGTGAAGTTTTGTATTGATCGGGTTACCGTAAAGTGTAAAAAAAAAATTTTGAAAATTTTTAAATTTTGTTTCTTCAATAGCTCTCGAACGGAATGAGCTAGGCAGTTTAAATTTTCAGAGTAAGTTAGGGAGATAAATATCTCGGTTGAGTTCGCTATTGGGCAAAATAGGCGAGATGGTTTCAGATTAACGAAACCAATTTTTTTTAACTTACAAATTTCAAAATAAATTGTTTTTTAAGATGCAGTTTCACCCTAAAAATCCATTGATATTATTTTCAACAATGCTATAATTATTCTATCTATGATTTATTATATATGTGTTCATACTCGTACGTGTCATCCTGTTCTATACCTGTTCTATAAGAGAGAGTCAAATTCATTTAAGGTATTTTAATTTGATTTCTTCCATGGTGCAATTCACATTCTCAGATTGCTCATTTAATATTGATAAATAAACTATTATTTGAATTGAATTTCCTTTATGATGCAGTTCTATCATAAGAATACATTTATATTATTCTCAACTCTGAGAAACCAATACTTTCGGAGATATAATTTGTCTGTTTGCACAAGAGCGCCAGAAATCTCCTGTCCACAGGGCTTGATCCAATTTCTGCTTTCAATTTCAGGAAAATATCATCATGTTTCTTATTATTCGACGGTTTGTATCGCTCATCTTCACTTTTTGCCAAGTTTCCCGTTCTAAAACGGTCCGCATCGATATATTTTGCACAAAAAATTTCTAACCTAGTCCATTCTAATCCCACAGACAGATTTTTTTGATTGATCGAAAGAAACAAAAAAATATTCCGAAAAATACCAACTTTTCTTACGTCGATTTCGAATATAAAAGTTTCCAAACGGGAAACCCCATATAGTTTTTTGGGTGGATCGATCATTCGACATAAACTCACCGGCAATTTCTACTTTGAAGCCCGGGTCCGTTCAGATCCGTATCATGTTCCGACCATCGAATTTGTCGCGATTCGGGGTCCGGACGGGATTTCATGAATCCTTCGAAAACGGTAATAGATATCGAAAAATCGTCTGACGCTATCGCTTTTACCATCCCTCTACGACCGCCTTCGAAACACGCCGTAAAATAAAAAAAAATTCCTAAAATTCGCGATTTACGAAATACGTCACTTTCGGGAATTTTTTAATTATATGGAATTTTCCCAAAAATCGCTACTATAGCCTTAGCAAAAATTTCAACCATCGCCTTTTCCCCTTCTTTTTCCACCATTTTGTCTCTAGACGTTCCCACAATTAAACAAGAAATATTATTATATCAACAACACATAATTATATTGTGAAACTTGAGCTCAGTGATCTTCTTCACTTTAATACATTACTCTAAATGTTTCACCAAGTGATAAGCGATAATTCAATACTTATCTCTACAATTTCTTAATGCTTTTCACGAAGAATATCCTTCTACCAAACCACTGCACAATAAAAACCTCTATCGGAATTCGGAAGAAATCTTTTTATTCAGATTTATAGCGCTTTCTATCAGGTCACAATTGTTGCAAAATGAACGATAAGAAGGCAGGCCTTTTGTCTGAAAAAGTTTCATTCAATGCAATACAGACGGACCCTACCGCTTTTTATAGCCGTTTTTTCAATTTATACGAAAAGGAGGGTAGATAGGTGGATTGGAAATCTTGATGCCATTATTTTATAGTTGATTTATTCACGTAAAAAGAAACTGGCGAAACGGGATTGTACGATTATCTGTAATGGAAGAAGACATGTATGTATATCGACATCAAATTTGAGTGTTCCACGATATGATGATATTTCGCGAATATCACGTTTTATATTTATTCGTTTTTGTTTTCATGGGAATTTAATAAAATGTTGGAAAAAACGATATAATTTATGGAATTTTGAAGAGTGTTGGAATACCAACACGACCGGTTGCGACAGTGAGTTAAGAGCCTTGTTGGTATGCTTAGTGAATGGACTGAAATTTGGATGCAATATATTGTTTTATTTCAATATTTAATATTTTTCATTCATTGATTTAAAATCGATTTACAGTGATAGCATTGATAGACATCACATTTCATTCAGCAAATCTTGTAACATAACGAAATGAAATCTTCCGGGGTTTATACAGCAAATAAATTGAAACAAAGGATAAACTTAAACAAAATAAAAATGTTAATCAATGACATCTCTATGGAAGTAATTGAACAGGTAATGGGCATTAAGAACTACCATAAAAGTATGGCTAACTATTTTTGTTTATATTTGTTCATTCGGGAACTTAATATATCTGAGAATATAAAATGGAAATGACCCTCTAAATGGGAAAGCAATTAGTAATCATTTGAATGAACGGAGAAGCAGAGATCCAAATTAAGAGTAAACCACAGGATGTGTAACCATATTTATATTTTTGCGCGTATGTTCTGGGCAACATCGCGTTATCATTTTGCCCAAATGTCTGTAATTTTAGAATGTTTTGCCGACAATGGCCTCAAACGACTAGGTTCAACTCACTGATGAAGAATTCGAGGTCAACTTTGATTCTGTCCGGCAGGCCGGCCGTTGCCACGATAACTTGAGAACGGAAAGAGATAGCGACTTGAAAATTTCAGGGTAGGGTACGCATCCCAATACGACGGACAAGTTCGTTAATGGACCAAATCGGCACAATGGTTTCCGAGTAATAATTTCGTTTTCAACCATTACTAATCTGATCAATTTGAAACTTGGTGAGTAGTTGAAGAATACAAACCTAAGTGCGTTTGTGAAATTTTGTGACAATCGTGTTGCTAGAAATTTAAAAAAAATATATCGAAAAATGTTATTTATGTCGAGCGACTTGAAATTTTGGGCCAAACGGTCTGGGAGTTATACCCATCTGAAATTTGGTTATTTCCTCAATAACTCAAAAAAAATTCAAAACCGATCCAATTCAAACATGGTTATTAGCTGTAGAATGTCTACGCGAAAATTCATGCAAAATTTCGTGAGGATCGTATCACTAGAAGATTTTTAAAAAATCGTTGAAAAAAAAAATATATATATATATATATATATATATACATCAGAAACTGTTCATCCGACATGGCTGAAATTTTGCGAGAGCCTTCAGAACCTAACTCTACTACCAAGTTCCAAGTTTGAACACGATCAGATTTATATTGTTGGAGATACGAGTTAAGTAGTCGGATGGGTGATCGTGGCCTCGATAACTCTCGAACGAAAGGAGATAGGGAATTGCAATTTTCAGGGTAATTTGCGCATCTGAATGGGAAAATTAAGTTCGCTGTTGGCCATAATCGGCCCAACGGTTTCAGAGTTATACCCATCTGGAGTATTATTTCCTCGATAACTCAAAAAATATAGACTCAATAGAATTGAAGCTTGCTAACTAGTTGTAGAATATCGACATGAAGATGTGTGCAAACTTTTGTGAGGACCATACCAGTAGAAAATGTTTAAAAAATTACGAAAAAAAAATTGGTTCAAGCACTGACGTGATGTCAGAAGCTTTTGCGCGTATGTTCTATTGTCCATTCTCCTGTATTGGACACTCTTAATCGAATTTACCATCCAATACAGGAGAACAGACAATAGAACATACGCGCAAAAGCTTCTGACTTCAAGTCAGTGCTTGAACCAATTTTTTGTATTATTCTATATGAATATGAATAAGACAAAATATATGAAATGAAAATGGAAAAAGGTTTGATTAGCTGAACGATTGATGAATGAAAATGTTTTGAATGATTTCGTAATTGTCCAATAAAACAAAAACTGTTGAAAACATCGAGTTTGCTGGGTTTCAAAAACAGTAGGGAAATATTTTTATTTTATATATGAACAGTCATCATATTCAGAATCAACCATGTATTCAGGATGACATCCACAATAAGTATCTTGCATGTATGGTTTTCTGAATCTACTTCAAAATCAGATCATCACATGATGATCTGATCATCTGAAATCGAATAAATCAGATCAGGACTGGGAAAATTTTAGATCTTTCCTATTTTCGGGAATATTGGATCACCCTGTAGATTTACATTATGATTTGTTTTCGTTATCGTAACCATAAAGAATTAATTCATAATAAAAGTTCTAAATCTCTGCTTGGCACCATCATACAGTGTGATCAATAAACATTCCCTTCAATAAAACTTGAACTTATAGGTAAAATTATTTCAAATTTTATAGTTTTGTTACCCTTTACGACTGCTTTCTTGGAATTTGAAAATTGGAAAAACTGAACCAGTCTACGAATATTTTAGACTTCCTATATTTCCGGTGATATCGGATCAGCCAGTGGGTGATAATATTATGATTTTTATGACTGAAAAAGAATACTAGTGTTCAAGTAGATAGTTCAGATTAAGATATCAAATCATAAAAAAGTGTTCATAAATGAAATGATTTAATTTGAGAAAACTTTCAATCAACAAACTGGATAATGAATAGAACAAAAAACAGCAAATAAATTGAAAATATTCGAACTCAAAAACGAATCAAATGGAAAAATTTTCAGTTCAGGAATTGTTCAAAATGGTATCCCTCCATTTCAATAGATTTTTGAGCACGTTGATATAGTTGTTTCACAGATTTTGCTATCGTATTCCGTTGTGATTTAATAATATCGCAAGCATCAATAATTCTTCGTAGCAGTTGCTCCCTATTGTTTATCTGTACTGCATAGACCTCTTGTTTAAGCGATCCCCATAAAAAAATAATCCAACGGTGTCAGATCAGGGGTTCCAGGAGGCCAAGTCACATGTCCAGCACGCCGAATCCATCTGTTTTCAAAAGTGTTAGTCAAATATTCGCGCACTTCTCATAAAAATCATAATGTTCAACCACCGGCTGATCCGATATCACCGGAAATATAGGAAGTCTAAAATATTCGTAGACCGAATCAGATTTTCTAATTTGAGGAAAATATAAAGAATGCAGTAGTAAAGGGTGACAAAACTATAAAATTTTAAATAATTTTACCTATAAGTTCAAGATTTATTGAAGAGAATGTTGATTGATCACCCTGTATGACGGTGCCAAGCAGAGATTTAGAATTTTTACTATGAATTAATTGTTTATGGTTACGATAACGAAAAAAAATCATAATGTTCATGTACAGGGTGATCCAATATTCACGAAAATAGGAAAAGTATAAAATTTCGAAGGAGGATGATAGTGAAGGGTGACAAAACTTCAAAATTTGAAATCATTCGGTCGATTAGTTCAAAAGTTATTGAAGTGTAAGATTTCACTCATAAGATGAATATCACCCTGTATATTCCAAACGAAGGCACTCAGACGATTACAACCTCTTGATACGAGTCCAGCCTGATGTCATTAATTCATGGTATCCGTTTGTCGCATTCTTCCCGGGACATCCTGTATATTATTGATCTAGTCTAGAGTATCATCTACCGCATCTCGCTAGATATGGAGGAAGAATTGTCTCAAATATGTCAGAATAGGAACAGGAAATGATTTAACCTTTGATTTAAATTCGACACTATTTCCTATTCAATACTGTCAATATACGATCCCGGATACCAAACATTTACAAATTATCGAGAGCCATTTCAACAACATTTCCACAAATTCTACTGAAGTTACACTACGCAAATAAAGCTCATCCGAAGCAGAAATTTATCGTTTCAAATGGAAGCCAGGATTATTCATTTCCGCGTGAAAAGGGCTGTCCGGATCGCTTTCAGCTTCCGTTATCTAGTTTTGAATCCTCTATTTAATTAACACTTTTGACAAAAAAAGCGCACATTGTCATCTTCTTTCCGTTTGATCTCTGTCAAAGTACTTCGACACATTGTGAAGCGATCAATTGAAATATCAGGTTCGAGTATCCTCAAAGAGTAGGGGGCGAAATGGCAAACGGACAAGAGAAATTCTGATGCTACCATGTCTACTTGTGTTGAAAATGTCAGCATTTATTAGTCCATCCATTGCTGTGGAGGAATTTGATTCAATTTATACTGATGCATGCAGTATTCTGGCAAATTATCATTTCATGAATTCGTTGACCTCTACATATACTTTCATGAATTTCGGACTTCTTAAATAATTTCACAACAGCAAATTTCTTTTATTCCCACAGACATTTATGTTTGTATTGAACCGTATCATGCAGTATCCATAGTGACCACAGTGGACGAGAAGTGTTTGCGGACGGAAAGTTGCCTTCAAAAATAGTCGATTTTTCAGTTGGAAATTAGTACGTAAAATGTAATTTTTCATTGAGGTCGATGAAAAAATAAATTAAAAAAAACCACAATGAGTTGAGGTGCATGATACAGTGGTTAAAGTTTTTTTAAAAACAGTTAAAAAAAATATGTAAATAACACAGACAATGAACAAACATTCTTTAAAAGCACTGGCTTGAAGTCAGGACATTTTGGGAGCATGCCTCACACACCCTCATGATATACTGCATGGACCTGCAATCCTTCTTCTTGCGCGCATGTTCTAGGGAACAGCGCTGATGAAGAATTCGAGGTCAAATTCGATTTTGTCCGACCGGCCAGCCGTTACCTCGATAAGTTCGGAACGGAAAGAGAAAGCGAATTTTTTAGGGTATAATCGAGTACCTACAAACTTTATTATTTATCTCTATCCTGCAAGGCATCCAACAGCGGCAGTGTCGAAAGCCCTGGTAGGATCAAGAAAGATATCTGCTTAAACGGTCTGAATAATGCTTTAGTTTCCCAGTTATTCAATAAATGAATCCTATTCGTTTTGATTCATTTCCAAATACTGTAGACATGAATTTGCTCGGTTTACATGGTAGTATAGGATTTTCATCGTTGTATAGGGGACAATGATTCTACAATTACACTTTTGGATTAAATGGAATAGTGTATGCTAATATATACATGTTTATTTACATAACTCTACAATCTTCAATTTCACCGTCGTAATCAAATATTCATAGAATATCGTCGATTACTGAGATTCCTAACGTATATTGATACTACATACTTTTAAGTTGGTACCTTGGTTCCTTCTTCTTATCCCTCTCCCTGAGCTAGGGCTGTACTACCAAGGAAGTAGATCCTCTACCTTGCGATACTTCGCTGGGACCAATGGGGTTCCATGAAAACGATCTCTGGAGCATTACATTTATACCAGGAATTTAGGTCTCCCACGTTACAGAATACGTTTTGCTTCGAAATTTATGAGACAAGTAACACCAATATAGTCTAAGCGATTTCCTATTCGTAGAAAAGTATTCTGTGACTTTATACGGCTTAATTGGTTTCGGGGTGTCTCCACAGTTATTATTCAAGGCATGGCGATGCTTTGGGGTTTCTTCAGATCGGGATAGAATCCAGAAATACGTCTGAATTATTGGTACGAATGTCGGAAAACTTCAGCTGCACCAGTAAAAATAATCCTAACTCTATTATTCATAAGGGTAGAAATATTATAATTCCTACAGAATTGAAGAATAAGTAATCATTAAAGGACACTGTGGGAGGTATACTCATTATTAAAAAATAATAATAATAATCAACAAGTACAACAGAATAATCAACAAGAACAGCAACCCAATCTGTTGAATGTGATCCCTTATGTTCGTGGACTTTCTGAAAAAATTAGAAGAATCGGTTCTAACTTCAATATAAGAACCGTCTTCAAAACACAGAATGATCTTAGGTCTTTATTAACGAAAACAAAACCCATAAATGAAAAACAAAAATAAAAAAACTGTGTATATAATATTCCTTGTATTTGTGGTAAATCATACACAGGAGAAACATCAACACCACTAGAAGGAAGAAAGTCAGAGCATAAGAATAACTTGAGGAATAGAGACATACAGAAATCAAAAATAGCAGAACATGTATGTACAATCCAAGGAGATCACATGATGGATTGGAGTAATACAAAGATTCTAATGACAGAACCTGATTTTATGAAAAGGAAACTTAAGGAGTCAACTTGTATTTTATTGAACAGATAATGCAATTTTGCAAATTGCTCAATTGGTATTGACCATATTTGGCTAAATTTATTGAAAAAGGAGTTGGAACTTGGAAATTTCTATGCGAAGTAAAACTATGATAGCTATGATTTTTAAATACTGTCAATGTGACAATTCTTGAATTTCACAAAATAACTATCAACAAAATAATTCTAACGATTTTCATTGAGCGTCTGACGAAGGAGTCTGATATAGAGTCCGAAACGTTACGATATAGTTGTTTCTTCGTTGATGTTGTTTAATTGTTGTTTGTTAGGCAACATTGTTCAATTGATTGCTTCTGACAAATATCCTGTGTTTCTTACCTAGAAGCAAATCACAAAATAATTAATTTTTATTTTATAGATATTTTTCAGAGTTTGGGAGAGGAAACCCAGAATAAAAACCTTTCAATAAGTGAAGAATAGTTTTGAAAAATTTGAATTTCGTGTTTGAGAATGCTAAGGCGTTACGAAGTGTCAAGGCGAGGAATGATATAATTTATTCCTGAATTCGATAAGACGCTAGTGTTAATATGTACGGTGATCATCTCAAATGTGTCAAGGGCGATTCCACCCTTTGACACGCATTTGCCGGAAACAGGATGTAATGCCTACGTGAATGTAGGTTTCTATCATTCACATAAACATTACGCCGAAGAGGGATGAAACTTCGAAAGTTTATTTTATAGCGAGTGGGAAGGCCACAACTCGTACATCTAGTCTTTTAGTGGGGTTTTGAATCGATTTAAGCTACCTTGGCTCCATCTTCACATGGTTCTGAAATGAATAATTGAATGAAGTATTACAAATATGCAAATCTTGAAGGCAGAAAATCAGAATTCAATATAATTTGCAACATATCTATGTAGATGAGTCGTATATAATACTTTTCAAATTAAGGAAAAACCTAACACTATTTATATGAATTTAAATGAACGGACTATCAGGGACCAATGTTAAGAGAAATCCTTCAAAGTTGAATTTGAATAGCTACAGTCCGGTTTCTCCCTTATCAGGACTGATTAGTGAAGCAGAATTCAACGAAGATGAGAAAACACTACGAGGAAACCGATCATATTAGAATCCAGCAATCACTTCCGAGTACTAAGTAGACAGAAGTGACACCTGGCGTTCAATCAACCAAGCTCCTCGCTGCGGCTACTCAAAACTATAGATTCGTGTGTAGCTATATTCTTTTCCCAATACAGTGAGTCGCGAGTGTTTCACACTCTATAAAGTTCATTTCTGAAGAAATAATGCTCCATAATGCCAGCGCAATGAGTATAAATTCATAAAAAATAACCCCCAACGTAAAACTCAATTGAGAAAGCGTCACAGTAGGAAATATCTGGACCAAATGATCTGGAAACAAGTCATCGTTATCTTTCAGAGTTATATCCCCGTTTTCTGGCAAGAATGCAATTCCAATCCCAGTGTCTCCATTTATGGAGATATTTTTTTTGTGAAGAGGTTAACTATCGTAAATGAGTAATAGTGAAAGGAGATTCGTTGGAATGAAATCTTGGAAAGTAGCAATAGCTTAATGGAAATGATGTTTTCGATATACAGGTTAAGATTACGTTCTGTGGCAATGATTCTAAAATATTTTTCTCATTGGTTTTTGTCAGGTTTATTGAGATGCAGGATGTTGAAATTTTACAAATATCATTATAGAGTAACACCGGAAATATATCGAGAATTTTAATCACCTATGAATTCAAATTTAGAATTTATTTTATTTGATATTTTTAAAATTTCACCAACGAACATTCGGAAATATAACGAGATCTTTAATTTCTGGGCGAAAAAAATGAAATAAAACTTAAATTTGAAATCGTATCTGAGTTATCCGTTAATGATGTATTTTAATATGATTAAAATTCGAATTGGGTTTTATTTCATTTTTACATTGTTTCACCAACATCACCAACGAAGAACTTCGAGAAGATTCTGAGTATCAATTAAATTTGGGTACCTACCTTCTTATAATTTTTTATGAATAACACATGAATGTATCAACAACATATGTGTCTTTATTAGCGTTGCACTAGACAGCATAATGAGATAAATTTTTATACGCTAGGAAATACATTTGTATTTCCTAGGAAATAATTTTGTGTGTGATTGCAATTCATTATTGGCTCGAAAATTAATAGCCTGGTGCCTGAGATGGCGTAAGGACACAGTAACAAAGCCTACACAGAACACAATTCTGCTTACATATTTGTCACACTCACAGATTTCAGAATAAGTATTCAACAAACATATTTATGTGGATTTTCGTTTACTGTCTGATGAAGAAGTGAGATTTAGAATCTGAAACGTTAAAGAGAAGTTGTTTTATCGTTGGTGTCGTTTCGTTACTGTTTGTTAGGCAACATTGCTACCTAAATTGCTTCTGACAAGTATTTAGTGTAAAACTTCGATTTTTGACGCAGAAGCAATTTCTAGAGAAATAAAAAATTATTTAATTTTAAATATATTATTCATTATTATTATACAGGGTGTTTCATTGGGAAACGGAAATATGTACTTAAAAGTTTTAGTTCGACTCATCAAGCATCCGTGGTCAAAATCGATTATGTCCGGCCACGATAACCACGATAACGGTCATCCATCCAAGTACTAACCGCGCCCGACGCTGTTTGGCTTCAGTGTCCGGACGGTATCTAGCATATTCAGTGTGGTATGACCACAAACAATATTTCTCCTCTATCTCTGAAATTATATTTATGGTGCAGTTCTATCATAAGAATCCAATGATATCATTCCCAACTCTGAGAAACCAATACTTTCGGAGATGATTTGTCAAAGTTTGAACAAAAGCGCTCTTGAAGCTCAAATGGATCACTTACAAACCACAAGAAAATTCAGGTCCAGGTAAACGAAAAATTATGAAACGATTGTATCCTCGAACAAAGTGAGAAAAACCTGAGGACAGGAGCTTTGGCCCTCTTGTCATACGCCTCGTATCTCGATTACAAAGACAGAGTCAATAAATGTGGTATATTATATAACCTGGCCAAAGTCTTTGCATGTGGCAAGCAAGTATCAAACTGTTAAGACACATATTCATAGGCTCGAGGAGATATACAGCGTGTTTCATTAGGAAACAAAATATGAGAATAGAGGGCACCGAGGTGGTGATAGAAATGCCACATTTATTGGCTGTCATTGTAGTTGTAAACGAGATTATGAAGTTTGCTCATTTTTTCCTGGGATTATAACAAGTGAACCACCCTTTATAGCCAAAAAATGTACATCTAAGAGAAATGTCATAAAGTGGCCCCCTTGTATGCTTGATTTGAGCCCTGTGTATCTGCGTGTATATTTTATTCGAAAGTTCACGTCGGACACCTGTGATTGCCTTATTGGCGCTCTTGTTCCTCGGAACAGAGTGCTTATCAATAATCCCAAATGTCTGTAATTTTTGAATTTTCGATGAAAATGGTCCTGAACGATTTGGTTTGACTCACTGATCAAGAATCCGTGGTCAAAATCGATTCTGTGCGATTCTACAATAACTCTCGAACGGAATGAGCTAGGCAGTTGAAATTTTCAGAGTAGGTTTAGGAGATGAATATCTCGGCTAAGTTCGTTATTGGGCAGAATCAGTCAGATGGTTTAAGAATAACAAAAAAAAAATATTTTTTTTTTTACATTACAAATTTCAAGTTAATTTTTTTTAAGATGCAGTTTTATCATAAGAATCCATCGATATAATTTTCAACTCTAACAAGCTAATACTTTCGGAGATATGATTTTTCAAAATTCCAATAATAAATCGTAGGTACTTATATGTTTTCACAGAATGCTCTAAATATTTTATCTATGAATTATCGTATGATTTGTCTTCACACATGTCATCTTGAACTTGCGTCCAACTTTTACGTATGAGTTGGACGCAAGTCCAAGATACTGTTTAAAAGGGAACATAACAATATGAACTTTGTCACATTAAAGATAACTACTCATCTGTCAAATATTCTGTTACGTTTAATGCGCAATTTCTGAGTGCGTTTTTCAGTGGGTGTTGGTTGCTTCCTAATAATTCAAAATTAAGTATACAGAGGTGGTTTTGAGCAGGTGAGTTATTGATTTTCCTTGCTTTTTATGTGGTCGTCTCCAGTTTCATTTTGAAATATTCATTCGTAAACCTTAAATTATGTTAAAATTCTTAATTTCTGAACTACTTGGGAAACGTATGAATATAAGGTAACTTTGAATCGTTCAATGTTACCCTCAATTTGAATTCGGTACATCGGGTAACTTTGAATTTTCATTTTAAGGTGGAGAATGCTACGAAAATCGGAAAAAGCGACAAACGACTATCTAGCTCATTCCGTTCGAGAGTTGATTAGTTAACGGCCGGTCGGACATAATCAATTTTGACCACGGATTCTTAATCAGTGAGTCAAAAATGTGGGAAAGCCCTGCGGACAGGATCTTTGGCACTCTTGTTCAAATTTTGACGAATCATATCTCCGAAAGTATTGGTTTCTCAGAGTTGGGAATGATATCAATGGATTCTTATGATAGTACTGCATCATAAAATAAAATAAATAAAATGAGAATCCATTGATATTCCCAACTCTGAGAAACCAATAATTTCGAAGTTATTCTTATTAATAGACACATTTTGTTTTATTATAAGAATCCATTCATCATTCCCAACTCAAAGACACCAATACTTTCGGAGATATAATTTTTCAAAGTTTCAACAAGAGCGCCAAAGCTTCTGTACACAGGGCTTGAACCAATATTTTCCTTTTGTATTTTCTCCTTTCAAACCTCAAATGTGTCACGAATAACAAAGCATCCTGTGAAGTCGTTTCAGGAATGAACGGAAACTATCTTCAGCGGTCAATGAGATTCAGACGAATAGGAGCAGTCATACAGAATGACGGCCGTAGCAATAAAGGCCAACAAACTGGCAGACCCGATAGAAAATAACAGAATCGTTACTTACCAAAGAGACACGAGGCGCTTCTTGTGGGTCCCAGAGGATTGAGTGGTTTTCATAGACGTTGCTTGATTGTAACTAGACCGTGTTCGCGAAATGGGTCATTGGTTTTCATTGATTGGATTAATGGATGTGGAATTGCCGGAGTTTGAATCGAGAGATGAACTCTGCATAGTGCGGTCGAGAGGGTTGCGGACAATTTATTTTTCTGTTGTTGGATCTCAGTCGGCCATCCATGAGCAGAAATGCGAATTTATAGTGATGTGGGGGAATTTTATAACTTATTCGTCATCAATAAATGTAATTTAACCACTTGCTACAATTTTTGGCGCGCTTGTTACCCAGAACAGAGCACCTATCAATATACCTTAGAGACAAACGGTGAAACATTCATTGATGTCAACCATCGACAAATATAACCGGGAGCTGGACTAGATCACCTCTCATTGCCCAGTGTTTCCCCATAGAGTAAAGCGTCATTCAGGGGCAGATACGAACTAGTTTCATGGTTATTACTTATCGTTCGTCCTTACGAACACCGATCCTCTGCGATTAAGAAACCTTGGCGATGTTTAGGGACGTTCAAGGCATCGCAAAAAATGGGATTAAGTATCCTAGAACGGTGTTCGTTGACATCTACCTATATAAGACCAGTGAACATAGAATGAGGCGAACTTTAGCCAATTGCCAATATCTAAAAACATCATTGGCTACAGTTCACCCCATTCTATGTTCACCTGTCAATTTGTAATAGTAATAGCAATAATAATAGGAACATCGTAAAAGTGGACACCCCCACAACATGCAGAGCATGCCACAACCAGCAAGAAACTATTATGCACATTCTGTCTGCTTGCAGAGTCTATACTCCATTAGGATATGTGGAAAGACACAATGCGGCACTCCGAATTCTCTACTTCCATCTGAGAGAGGTTTATGGTATAGACAACGAACCAGTGCTACCATATGTGCCTCTGGAGATTGAAGCAGTTGTTGAAAATAGCAGGGCTCACATCTACTGGAACTATGCGATATACTTCTGCTGGACAAAGAACTCAAGGAATTGTTTGTCGTCGAATTTTCCTCCGCCGCAGAAAATAATGTGGTGATGAAAGAAGAACAGAAGAGGGAGAAATACAAGGACTTAAAGTTTGAACTTGGGATCCTGTATCCAAGGTATAAGGTTAGGATGGTCATACTAATAATAGGATGCCTAGGCGGAATGAGAGCAAACTACGTGACCGAATTGAAGATTATTCCGGCCTGCAAATCTCTGGCCGAGGATTTAGCTCACAGAATGCAGAAAGCGGTGTTGCTCGGATCACTTCGAGTCATCAGGTCCCATCAACTATGAAGGCCGCTTGCAGCTCATCTCTTTTGTTAAGAGACGCTGTAAGGGCAGGACGAAGAACTACTCCAAGGAACGTGCGAGAGGTTTTTTAGTGAGTAACCAATCAACAACTGGAGTCTCACACTCCTGAGAGAAGCAGACCCTCTCAGGGCGGGCCTATAAAAGGTTTTTCCTCTCGAGCGGATTGAAAAAAAAATAGTAATAGTAATAGTAGGTCTCTTGCATGAATTTTTTTTATCATTGGAATCGATTATTATATCCTTAAGAATACTGAGAAAGTTCAACCACCGTCAAAAATTTCAATTTTCAAGGACAAAACGATCATTCAAATTTGGTTGTACATATTGCCCGTTCAAACGATCGAAAGTTGGCACCTCTGCGTGACGTAACCCGTCATATATACTCTCACTCTCTACTCGTGTCCGTTTCACTCTTTATTCCAGTGTATCACAGCACCCTATAAAGGTCCCGTAGTCACCATTGGCTGTAACAAGCAGATGGTGCATTTTGATTGCATCAGCCGTCAAAGCAACGATTCAGAAGCGTTTCACCTCATTTGAAATTGCTTCTTGATTTACCGATTTTCAATACCGAAATATTCAAATTTTATAAATTATGAAAGTGGATGAAGGAATACATGATGATCTGGTATTGAAGTAGATTCAGAAAAACATAAACATATGGTATTTCGTATTACATGCAAGAGACCTATTCTCTGTAATTTTCCAGTTTCGACTCACCAGTGACGTATTTAACATTTCCAGGGCCCTACGCTTATAGAATTTTGGGGCCCCTCTCCCTACATTTCCATTTTCTATTAAAACAATAGTATAATGGAAACTCAGTTTTTTCAAAACAAAACATTTATTAATAAAATATTAGGTTAATCCAAACAAAAGATGAAATTGAGAAAATTATTATATTTATAACAAGAGTAATTGCGGACAAAATACAAAATAAAATTTCTTTCTACTAAACAACGGAATTTTAGTAAGAATTTCCAAAGAATAATGTCATATAAATTCCCCTATTCGTAAGTATTATTTTTCCAACGCGTTTATTGAACCTGCCATGGGAGTGTTCCCTTTCAATATCTTCGCTTAGTTCTACAGTTTCTGCCTATTTCCGTTTTGATCGTGATTGAATTTTTATCCGAATTTCTTGTAAAAATAGTTTAAAAGTATTTTGTTTCCCAAATAATAGTTAGCATAGCCTTTTATGATTTGTTAAACTTTTTTCTACGATCTTTCATCCATATATAGGTATGTGCTTTAAAAGCCCTCATAATATCATTATACCCAAAACTTAAGTCCTTTAACAGCTTTGATGGTTTATTTTACTAACCGCTAAATTTTGCTCTAGGTCTCTTGTTTGTCATAAATATTTCTTTCTTAAAAAATGCTGATGTAATCGAGGTCCTTATGATCCTCGGGGCCCTACGATTAAGCGTACAAAGCGTAGCGGTTAATCCGCCAAGGCTACTCTCTGATGAACAATCCATATTATCTATATTATCTTTCCGATAACTCAAAAGATACAGATCTGACCGAATTGAAATTTAGTAACTATTTGTAGAACATCGAAATAAAGACGTATGTGAAATTTTATGAGGATCGTATGACTAGAAAAAAAAATAACGAAAAAATATTATGTATCTCACGATGACTTGAGATAGAAGAGAGCGACTTGGAATTTTCGTAGAATTTCGTGAATATCGTATTCTGAAATCACTGCAGACGTTTTCGTGTATAATTGGAAATTTAATGAATTCCAATTACGATGGAATACATGCTATGTCAGAATTACAAATTCTGACCTCACATCAGTGCTTTTCTTGAATGTTCGAACTAATGGCATAGTTTTTAGTTGTCATCTTTCTTAAAATTACAGCTCTCGCTGTTAAAATAGCGTTCTATTCAGAATTAAACCTTTCATTCGTACAACCTGTATGTGTTCGTAACAAAAGATGACACGTAGATTGTAACGGTAAGTTTGAGACACCTTTCATTAAAACGGTAGTTAGATTCAATACCGTTTCACATATAATGGACGGTCAGTTTATTTCGCCATTGATTAAATGGCTTCCCTCACATGTAATCCGGAACATCAATCCAGGATTAGTATACTGGAGCATCCGTCGAGGCCTTGCGTATGAGTCATTCCTCCTGATCGTCAGTTGCTTTCGAATCATCGACAATTTAGATGGTGTATAAATTATTACTATTACACCGTGGCTGTTTAGAGGATAAGGGAAGAATTTGGTTCGTCACAGCATATCATTCCTCGATCGAGATATAATGAGGCGCTTGATTCCGAAAATGGAACACTGAGTAACACTCACCGCCGTATTCACAAAGCTTTCAATCTCCGTTAAGTCCTAACTGAGGTCCTCAGTTAAGCATAAATAAGATTCGCAACCTCAGTTAACGTGAAGATTAACGTGAAACAAGCCTGTTTCACCACCGTTAAATACTTTAATTGAGGTTGCGATTCAGATTTATCCTTAACTGAGGACCTCAGTTAGGACTTAACGGAGATTGAAACACTAAACAATGCTTTGTGAATAGGGCGGTCAGTCCGTCGTATTCACAAAGCATTCTATCTCCGTTAAGTCCTAACTGAGGTCCTCAGTTAAGGATAAATAAGAATCGCAACCCCAGTTTACGTGAAAATTAACGTGAAACACTCCTATTTCACCACTGTTACATCCGTTAACTAAGGTTGCGATTCTTATTTATCCTGAGGACCTCAGTTAGGACTTAATGGAGATTGAATGCTTTGTGAATACGGCGGAGTGTCTGAGAAATACAGTGTGTGGATAAAGTAAGGAAAAAAATTCATAACTGCATTATTGAATGATTTTAAGCAAAACTCTCGGACAGGTCAATTTTAGTTTTTTGCGCTCTTGTTCCTTGGAACATGGTACAAATTTGCCCAAATGTCTTCAATGTTCGAATTTTTGGATTAAAATGGTCTCAAGCGATATGGTTCGGCTCACCGATTAAGAATCCGTGCTCGAAATAAATTATGTCCGGCCGGCCGTAGGCACGATAAATCTCGAACGAAAAGAGTTAAAAGATTGACATTTGCAGAGTAGGTTTGGTGTGTAAATATCTCGGACGAGTTCGTTAACGGGTGAAATCCACCAAGCTATTCCTGAGTTATGGCCGTTTTTAGTGAAGATATTTTTTATGAATATTTCCGGAACCGATCACTCGATCTATCTGAAATTTAGCGCGAAAATGTAGAATCATGACCTTTATATGAATGTGGAGTTTTGTATTTATAGTAAAGTTGTTTGCCGTAAGGTGGCAAAAAAAATTTCAAAAATTTTTTATATTACGAAATTCAAATTCGATTTTTTTTAAGTTGTAGTTCCATCTTAAGAATCCATTGATGTCATTTTCAACATTTTCACAGAATGGAATTCTGTCTGTCTGTGTTCTATCTGTATTCACTATTCATTTATGTTATCTTATCTATACACATAAGAGACGACATATTTTTTTGTGTTCTAGTTTATTTATATAATTCGTACTTCGAAAATATTTTGTGTTGGAAAACAAGGATCCGCGACTTGAATTTGTGAATATATACAAGACTGTTTTGATACCAAAAATAATATTGACTCGTTGCAAATTGTATTATTTATGTGCAAATATTGGGGATCATGTTTCAGAAGATTTAAAATTGGATCATTTTAATGATGTAGTTTATGAAGGCAATAGGAAAGAAAAGCATGAAGGAATCATTAAAAAAAATTACTGTTCGTTGACCATCGAGGTTAACATTCCCTTTCACTTCCTTAAGTAGGGAGACATGTTCTTACAAATTGTATTTTCATAATGTTGCTAGCACAAAAATGCTGAAAAATTTATCTACATTTGTGTATCAAATATTCCTTCTTCAGTTAAGGTTAATAATACAGAATGAATGTGTTAATGGTAGAAACTATCAAACTATGAAAAGAGGATTGTATTTAGGTAATTTATATATTTTGAACTATTGAAATAATTTGTTCGTCAGCCTATACCTATTCAAATATCAGGGATAAATGAACAATCTGTTATGATTGTCTCCAGCCGTGCTCTAGACATTTCGATGATACTTTCCTTAGGTATTTCGAGTTGTGAAAACTATGCACCGAGTGCAAGTTGCAACAAGCCATTCCACGAGGTCAAATCATTGCAGATTGCTCATTTTATCTTGATAAATGAACTATCATTTGAATTGAATTTCCTTTATGATGCAGTTCTATCATAAGAATCCATTGATATCATTAACAACTCTGAGAAAGCAATACTTTCGGAGATATGATTTGTCAAAGTTTGAACAAGTGCGCCAAAGCCCCTGTCCACAGGGCTTGAACAAATTTTATTACACCATCATTTAAGTAAGTTGTAATAAGTAAAATTTTAATGCCATAAGGTGGTTAATTAAAAACTAAAATTGACCTATCTGACCGTTTTTCTTGAAAATATTCAATAACACAGTTATACATTTTGTTACTTGCTTTATCTACACACTCTATAATCAGAGTATTCATTGCAAAAGCCAGCCTTCAAAAAAATTGGTTCAAGCACTGACGTGCAGTCAGAAGCTTTTGCGCGTATGTTCTATTGTCCATTCTTCTGTATTGGACACCCTTAATCGGATTTACCATGGTAAATTATGTTGTCCATTCTCCTGTATTGGACACTTAATTCGAATTTACCATGGTAAATTCGATTAAAGGTGTCCAATACAGAAGAATGGACAATAGAACATACGCGCAAAAGCTTCTGACTTCACGTCAGTGCTTGAACCAATTTTTTTTTGGAAACTTCGAACTTTTTTGAAATTTTCGAGGGGTACGGTTCTTAAAATTTTTTTTTCCTCATTTTTTTTTTAAATTTCCTAGGGGTACCGTTCTTACAAAATTTTAAACACGTCTTTATGTTGATTTTCTACTACTAGTTACCAAGCTTCAATTCGATCGAAAATTTATTTTTTGAGTTTTCAAGGAAATAATATTCCAGGTGGGTATAACTCGGAAACCGTTAGACCGATTATGCCCAAAAAAAAAATCGACTCTCCCATTCGGATACGCAACCTACCCTGAAAATTGTAAGTCCCTATCTCCTTTCGTTTGAAAGTTATCGAGGCAATGGTCACCCATCTACTGAACTCACACAAGGCTGCTCGAATCTCCAACAATATTTAACCGATCGTGTTTAAACTTGAAACTTGGCAGTAGAGTTAGGTTATAAAGGCTCTTGTAAAATTTCAGCAATTTCAAACGAATAGTTACTGATATATAGAATTTTTTTTTCAATTTTCAATGATTTTTTAAAAATTTTCTACAAATACTATCCTCACGAAATTTTGCAAGAATTTTTTCGTTGGCCTTGTACAACTAACAACCATGTTTGAATTCAATCGGTGCAGTATTTTTGGAGTTAATGAGGAACAAAAAACAACCAAATTTCAGATGGCTATAACTCTAAAACCGTTTGGCCGATTATGCTCATAAACAAACTGAAATGTCGCGTTCTGATGCACATCCTAACCTTAAAACTTCAAGCCGCTATCTCTTTCCGTTCTCAAGTTATCATGACAACAAGAATATTTTTTAATAATTTTTTAATAATTTTCTAGCCATACGATTCGCACAAAATTTCACAAACGTGCTTAGGTTCATATTCTACAACTACTCACCATGTTTCAATTCGATCGGATTTATATTGGTTGAAAACAAAATTATTGCTCGGAAACCACTGGGCCGATTATGCCCATTAACAAACTTGTCCGTCGTATTGGGATGCCCTACCTACCCTGAAAATTTCAAATCACTAGCTATTTTCGTTCTCAAGTTATCGTGGCAATGGCCGGACGGCCGGCCGGACAGAATCAAATTTGACCTCGAATTCTTCATTGGGGAGTCGAACTAAATCGTTTGAGACCATTTTCGTCAAAAAATTCGAAAGTTTCAGACATTTGGGCAAAATGATAACGCGATGTTCCCCATAACATACGCGCAAAAACGCGTCAGATGAGACCGGATAATGTTCAAAGAACCCTAGGTATCTGAGCAGTTTGCCGTTTAGCTGGTATAAATGTCCTTTTTCCAATTTTTCCAGACTACCTTTCGATAAAAATATTCTTACAAAATTCAGAGTTATTGAAGACAAAACTTGAATCCTTAACCAACACATTATTCGATAAGCATGATTGAAGATCGTTCATACAATGGAAGTTTCCCTGACAATAGATGACTTCCCTAAGAGCTAACATCTCACGATTTTATTTCCAAACTCCAGATGAAACTGCTCATCAAAGCCGCCTAAGCCTCGAACCCAAAAGTTTCGCCGATAATCCTAACCTACACATCCGGCAAAGTCTAAGCGTATCCCGATTTATTTTCCTGGTGTTCTGCTCTGCTTCACATTTCTCCTTTATCCGCGGTGTGAATATCCAAAATTAATTCCGTTTAATCGAGAACTGTAACGCCAGTTTTCACATTCCATTTTGGGATCCCTAATCAACCTCTGTCTTTGTTTCGGTATAATTAAAATTAGATTTGCGAACCGTGTATTGACATAAATACTACATGTAATTAATGGATATTATACTTTTGTTCCACTGATTGTTTTTGGGTGGTTTTTGGTGTATTGTTGACTACGCTTTACGATTGTTGGGCGTGATCAAAACTTCAAAGCCTCTATATTAGCTTCTGTTAATGGAAACAGTTCTGGGGAACAGCGTGTTTTCATTTCGCCCAAATGTCTGCAAGTTAAAATTGTTTGCCGAAATTAACTCAAACCATTAGGTTCGACTCACTGATGAATAATTCGAGGTCAAATTAGATTCTGTCCGGCCGGCAGTTGCCACGATAACTTTCGAACGGAAAGAGATAGCGACTTGACATTTTCAGGGTAGGTGGCCCGTCTAATACGAAGAACGAGTTCGTTAATGAGCATAATCGGTCCGACGGTTTCCGAGTATGAGTTTTGTTTTCTACCAATACAAATCTGATCAAATTGAAACATAAAAACGTATGTAAAATTTTGTGAGAACCGTATCATTAAAAAAAATTGGTCAAGCACAGACGTGAAGTCAGGAGCTTTTGCGCGTATTTTCTATTGTTCATTCTCCTGTACTGGACACCCTTAATCGAATTTACCATGGTAAATTATGTTGTCCATTCTCCTGTATTGGACACTCTTAATTCGAATTTACCATGGTAAATTCGAATTAAGTGTCCAATACAGGAGATTAATGATTTTCTAGCCATACGATTCGCACAAAATTTCACAAACTACTCACCAAGTTTCAATTCGATCGGATTTATATCGGTTGAAAACAAAATTATTACTCGGAAACCATTGGGCCGACTCATTAACAAACTTGTGCGTCGTATTGGGATGCGCCACCTACCCTAAAAATTTCAAGTCGCTAGCTCTTTCCCTTCTCAAGTTATCGTGGCAACGGCCGGACGGCCGAACAGAATCAAATTTGACCTCGAATTCTTCATTGGGGAGTCGAACCAAATCGTTTGAGACCATTTTCGTCAAAATATTCGAAAGTTACAGACATTTGGTCAAAATGATAACGCGATGTTCCCCAGAACATACGCGCAAAAATTTAAAAGAAATTATTATTTATCTCACGATAATTTGAAAACGCAAAGGTTTAGCAAAGAGATAGCAAAGAGATAGCGAATTGCAAGTTTTAGGGTAGGTTGCGCATCCAAATGCGAAATTTTAGTTCGTTACTAGGTATAATCGACCGAACAGTTTTGGAGTTATACCTATCTGGAGTTATACCTATCAATAACCCAAAAAATAGTAAACAGATCCTATTTAAACATGGTAATTAGTTGTAGAAAGCCGACCTGAAAATTGTTGCGAAATTTCCTCAGGATCGTGATAAGAAATTTAAAAAAAATATTAAATTCATTGATAAAAATTCTATACATTATCAGAAAACATTCGTCCGACATCGGTAATTTTACCGGAGTCTTCAAAACCTAACTTAACCTCCAAGTTCCAAATTTTAATACCATCGGATTTATATTGTTGGAAATCTGAGCAGCCTTGGGTGAGTTTAGTAGCTGGATGGGTGTCCTTTGGCCCAATAACTTTCGAACGGAAAGGGATAGCAACTTGCAATTTTCAGAGTATGTTGTGCATTCGATTGAGATAGTTATGTTTGTTATTGGCCATAATCGGCCCAATGTTTCCGAAGTTATACCCATCAAAAATATTATTTTCTCGATAACTCAAAAAATACAGCTGCGATCGAATTGAAACTTGGTAAATAGTTGTGGAATAACGATATGAAGACATAATTATGTATAATTTATTATTATTCATCTATTTCCCAATGATAACTAACCTGTGAACTATTTCAATAAGTTGTTATTAACTTATCCCGTTTTAGGATGGTGATTATAACCAATCAATTTGGAAACAAGCGAGTTTGAATTGAATTTCTATTATTATATTATAAGTTTCAACTTTGAAATCAATTCTCAGTATATGCCTTTACTCGAGCGGATCATATGTAATTATTTTCCAGGTTCGGATCGATAAAAGCAGGTAAATTTCTTTAATTTTTTTCATATTTTATGACATTCAACGAAGAATATCTCGAAAACGGTACGTTTTAGGAGAAATGATGAGGAATAATTTAATTTTCTAAAAGGATAGATTATTTCAAAAATGACCCAAGATGACCATCATCTGCTTTCGTGATGCTAATTTCTCATAGTTTGAGGATTTCGCGAGTCTATAACGAAGAAACCAGTAGGAGTAGGGAAAAACTGTTAATTGGAGATTATGTGCCACGGCTATAGAAAATTTCATACGAAAAATAATTCAATTCTGATTAACCATGTCAAAGTTACAAAAGAAAAACTGATCAACAACCTGTATCTTTTCTGTTGTGTCGAATCTAGAAAAATGGTAAATGAAAAAAGTGTTTTATTTGATGAGAGGAATCTATGGTTAAATTTAATGTACAACTTAAGGACTCACCCGGTATAGTAGGTACCATACACTAACTGGGGAAATATTAGGGTTTCCTAAATTATGTGTTGTCTGCCGGCCACTGGCTCTTAGTCTAATACGCGGTTCACTCGTCATCGAAAGAGCTCTCTATATGTTACCTGTCACCCAAAACCACGATCCTGTAACAACATCGGTTAAGGAGATATCGAACCCTTGATTCGCATATGCGCTGACCATCCTCAGCATTATGTGGCAGTAAAGCATCCCTACACAACTCCAAGAGATATATTGTTTTCCGTGTCAGCTCACGAGCAGCTGCAGAACGAAAAATTGGTTCAAGCACTGACGTGAAGTCAGAAGCTTTTGCGCGTATGTTCTATTGTCCATTCTTCTGTATTGGACACCCTTAATCGAATTTACCATGGTAAATTGTGTTGTCCATTCTCCTGTATTGGACACTATTAATTCGAAATTACCATAGTAAATTTGAAACACGTCTTTATGTTGATTTTCTACTACTAGTTACCAAGCACCAATTCGATCGAATATTTATTTTTTGAGTTATCAAGGAAATAATATTCCAGGTGGGTATAACTCGGAAACCGTTAGACCAATTTTGCCCAAAAACGAACTCAACTCTCCCTTTCGGATACGCAACCTACCCTGAAAATTGCAAGTCCCTATCTCCTTTTGTTCGAAAGTTATCGAGGCAACGGTAACCCATCTACTGAACTCACACAAGAATGCTCGAATCTCCAACAATATTTAACCGATCGTATTAAAACTTGAAACGTGGCAGTAGAGTTAGGTTATGAAGGCTCATGCCAAATTTCAGCAATTTCAAACGAATAGTTACTGATATATAGAACTTTTTTTTTTATTCAATGATTTATTAAAAATTTTCTACAATTGTTATCCTCACCAACTTTTGCAAACATTTTTGCGTTGGCATTATACAACTAATTACCATGTTTGAATTCAATCGGTTCAGTATTTTTCGAGTTAATGAGGAACAAAAAACCACCAAATTTCAGAAAATTTCAGATGGATATAACTCTTAAACCGTTTGGCCGATTATGCTCATGAATAAACTGAAATGTCGCGTTCTGGTGCACATCCTAACCTGAAAACTTGAAGCCGCTATCTCTTTCCGTTCTCAAGTTATCGTGACAAAACTATTTTAAATTTTTTAAAATTTTCTAGCTATACGATTCGGACAAAATTTCACGAACGTACTAAGGTTCATATTCTACAACTACTCACCAAGTTTCAATTCGATCGGATTTATATTGGTTGAAAACAAAATTATTACTCGGAAACCACTGGGCCGATTATGCCCATTAACGAACTTGTCCGTCGTATTGGGATGCGCCACCCACTCTGAAAATTTCAAGTCGCTAGCTCTTTTCGTTCCCAAGTTATCGTGGCAACGGACGGCCGGACGGACAGAATCAAATTTGACCTCGAATTTTACATTGGGGAGTCGAACTTAATCGTTTGAGACCATTTTCGTCAAAAAATTCGGAAGTTACAGACATTTGGGCAAAATGATAACGCGATGTTCCCCAGAACATACGCGCAAAAATGTCCGAAATTGGCAGCGTGAAATTCAAATTTAGCCCTATACTATAGACATAGAGCCACGGTATGGATACAACGCTATTACATCGAAATACACAGAATGGCCATGAGGTGGTAATTTGGCCTTTTACTGGCTGGGTCAAATATACCCCCTCACGTCATTGCTTCCATAATTTTTCTGCAGGTTCTCCGATTCAGGTAAATGAGAAATCAACAGTATTCACTCGTACATCTGGAATATCTTGAACCTCACGCCGTAAGCGTTTTATGAGTATCTCATTAAGTCAAAGGAAGAATGATTCGATCTGATCTGGTTTCTGAGATTGAAACGAAAATTCCCGGAAAAATTTCCATGTTACCGTCTGACATAAGTTCGATTTCCGTCACAGATAACTGGAAATAATGAAAACGGTGTTCTCCATGAATAATTCAAAACAATTCTCTGCATTATTCAGCATCGAGAAATAGGAATCCTAAGTAAATTTTCTGAAGCTGATGCGGGAAAATAAGAAATGGCAAATGAGGAAATGGGAGGTTGTGATACAAGCTCAATTTCGAGACCAACATTTTCGTTAATTCGGAGTTATTATTATTGAATAAGGGATACGAGTGAACTCCGATCAGTGATCAATTGTGCCCTCTTTTCTGTTGATGACCAGGTGAATCCCAAGATACAGCTGAAACGGGAGTCCAGTTACAGAGTTCTAATGAATTCTGATTCGTCTCATTGCTGAAGAATGAAGAATTCAAGGTCAAAATTGAATCTGTCCGGGCGTGCGGCTGGCCGGCCGTCAGTACGATTACGTTCAACGCAATGAGTTAGAGAGTTGAATTTTTCAGGGAAGGTGTGGAGTCCAAATGCGCCAGCTGAATTCTTTAATGGGCAAAATCCACCGAGTGCCTCCAGAGTTATAGCCATTTGAAGTTTTCCCAGTAACTCTAAAAATACTGATCTGATCGAATTGAAGAGCGGTAGAGTGTTGAAAAATACCAACATGACGACGTATGCAACATTTTGGAGTAACGCATGGATGAAAAATTAAAAAAAATATTTAAAAAAATTCTGTATCTCAGAAACTGTTGCAACGTATTGCACGCCTATGCTATTCATCTCCTTTTGAAACGCCACTGGTAATCATAGAATGCACGTTGACGGACTGTCACCTTATGTCAGATTACTTCTCTTCTATGATCTTCGTGTCTGCGTGATGTAAGGAAACGGATTGACGTTCTTTTCCGGCTTTTCTCTGAAGGAGAAATCATCTTTCGTATATCGTTGAGAGAATTTTGATCTGAATTCATCGAGTATCCCCAGTGGAATTTCTAAGTTTTAGTTTGCGAGATAAATAATATTTATTCTCGCTCCTTGGTTGGGACCATATTCACGACACTCCTTGGTTGGGACCACACGAGTTAGATTACACTCCTTGGTTGAGTCCACGTTGTTTGCACTCGAAATACAATCGTTTGCTGAAGCTTGGCCTGCACCGAGACACAATCATAGGCTGAAGCTTGACTTGAACTGGAGTACAATCAGGAGCTGGAAGCTGTAGTAATTTTTGGCTGTTACGTTTGCCTGTACCTACATTTGCTTGAAAGTTAACTTATGGTGGAGGAGCTGAAAGCACACCTGAAGTACAATTCGAGGCTGACTGGGGGGCATATTCTGTTACCGAAAGGATCATCTGACACCACAGAAACATATTGCATTGGAAGTGGAACCACGATATGGACATTTCTTTTAAGATAAGTAGTTATAAGTTTGTGTAATTTGAGAGATTGTAATTGGAACTGTAAATTGAGAATTGTACACCTTGTTCTTTCTTCAATATATTGTTAAAAACCTGACTAGGAATCTTGTTGCTGGGGTAATCAAACCTCCCTTGAGAAATTAGTATTAGAATCTCATGCTCAAATACCCCTTGGGTAAAACTTAACGTTACACTATATCCGTGAGATGTCATTGGCGAGAGCGGAGCGAGAGCCTTCAAAACCTTGTTTTACAGTAAAGTTCTAGATTTGAACTCGATGGATATGTGTTGGTGAAGATTTTTACGTCAGTAATAACATTCGTCTATTGTACCTCCCCGTCAGAGCTATCGATGTCATCACCATATACAGCTCGCCTTCCAGTTCCAGAGTTCTGATGAACTCTAGTATCTGGGATGGCTTCAAGGAGGCTACGTCTTCACTCCTGCAGATTTCTGCCCAAAAGCCCAAAGCATTCCTTGTGTTGGTTTGAGATGGCGAGGGTTTCCGTTATCAGGTGATCAGGAGTTTCATCCTCCTCCCAACAGAATCTGCACTCGTTAGTTTCAACTAACCCGAATCTCATCATCATGTGCTTCCTAAGGCCAAAGTGCTCTGTGAGCAAACCATTGAGGAGGTGTAGCGTGTTCTTACTGACCTTCATTTGGGATCATTATCGGCCAAGATGTGGACCATTTTTTTGGACGTTTGTGTTTACATTCGGATTTACATTCTTGGAAATATTATTTTTTCCTGGAGCTAGGCAGCTTTGGGCGAATTCAGTACCTGGTTTTAAAATTTTCTAGTGATACGATCCTCGCAAAATTTCACAAACGTCTTTGTGTCAGTATTCTACAACGAGCCTCCAATTTTCAATTAGATTGGATCTGTATTGGTTGATGACAAAGTTATTACTCGAAAACCATAGGGCCGACTATGCCCATTCAAACTTGTCCATCGAATTTTGACGTGCCACCCTCCCTAAAAATTTCCAGAGGCTATCTTAATCCGTTCCCAAGTTCCCCAGAACATGCGCGCTAAAAGTATATGAAAATCCCTCCTTTATTTTCGCCCAAGTTTCACCCCTTAAACATTTTTGAATCAATGTAGAAACACCCTGTACCTATACATCAAACATCGAGATCTAGGAGTGGGAAACAATTCAAGCTGCTAAAATACACTGCTCAACAATTGATAGGGATCACTTACTTTTTCTAAATTCATTTCTGAATTATTCGCTCCAAGATTATAAATTTAGTCAGATATCAGAGTATTTTCAGTTGATAATATGGTTCACTTGAGAAAAGAATGAAAAAATGGAAAGTTGGAGAGAAAAAAAGACTTTATTAGGAACACTCAAAATTCTGTGTTTGAATAACATAAAAATTTTATGATGACACCACAAGAAGGCTGAAGTTTCGGTTAAGCTAGTACCTAGTTGGCCCCCCACGAGCTCGTCTCAAGCATTCTACCCTACGAGGCATACTTTCAATCAAACGATTTATAAAATTTTGGGGCAAATTCGTCCAAATATACCGTAAAGCGTTAGAAAGGTCCTCCAGGTTATTGATCGGTTGTTCTAAGGTTAACAATTGTCTAGACATCTCAGACCAGACATGTTCGATGCAATTCATGTCTGGAGAGCGAGCTGGCCAGTCCATCCTATCAATAGCATGAGTTTCTAGCGCTTCATTAACCAGACGACTACGGTGTGGGCGGGCATTATCGTCAATTAAAATGAAATTCTCGCCCAAGGCAGCCGCAAACGGAACAATTATGGGTTCAATAATCATATCGTGATATCTCTGGCTGGTCATTGTGGTGTTCTGCAGAACAACCAACTCTGTGCGTTGGTTCAAACAAATGCCTCCCCATACACATATAGAACCTCCGCCAAAAGCTGTTGTGGGTACCATAAACTGTTCTGCATACCTTCGACCTCTTTCCCTCCAAGCAAGAATACGTCCATCGGAGTTGACCAAACGAAATCTAGACTCATCCGTAAATAAACATCGGCTCCAATCTTCAACTGTCCAATTGCGGTGCTCCTCAGCCCATTGCCGTCGATGAACCCGGTGTTCCCTATTCAAACGGGGATGTTGTACCCTCCTACGTGCTCTCAAACCACGAACATGTAGTCGTCGTCTTACAGTCTGGTTCGAAATTAGAACTCCTGTTGCAACTCTCAGTGATCTATTGAGCCGCGACGCCGGGTAAGTGGGATTTCTCCTAGCATTGAGGACCAAAAGACGATCTTGGGCAGCTGTTGTACTGCGCTGCCGACCTCCCCCATGAACATAAGCTACTAAGTCGTTTTGGATGAACCTATTCCAAGCCCGACTCACGACACTTTGCGAAACATTCAACCGCCGGGACACTTCTCGCTGGGACAAACCTTCCTGTATCCACCGTATGATTTGGTCCAGTTGCACAGGAGCCAAATGTCTTCTCGGCATGACTGATTAGCTAATATTGTTCTCATTTCTTCAATTATTGTCACCTTATGTGTTTGAACGAGAAAAAAAACAGATTTAATAACAAATACCACATTGCTTTTCACTCCACATGTAACAGCCTACAGATAATAATCGATTTTGTGAACAAGAGCCGATGAAGTGAGGAAAAATTTGATATAATCAACTCAAAACATCTTAATTTTTCCTTAGAGAACATATAATGTACAGATATTCACGAGATAACTTGAAAAAAATACAAATGAAGAGAAGTTCATAAGTGATCCCTAGCAATTGTTGATCAGTGTATTTCCATTCAGCGGTCGTAAAAAATTATACCCGGCTGTTCCTAAGAGGAATTATTCCGCGTTTCTTGGTTTAAGTAAATTCCAAATTGATGTCCTTGTCCAACCTGGATAAATTTATATCATTTCCATCTGTTTAAGAAACAGGAGAATGCCGACTGCGATAAAGAAAAATAGAGGAATCTATTGCACAAGCTCCCTACAAAAAGCCCTCTTTGTCTTTGCCAGATACGAATCGTTAATCAGAGCCTCTTTGGGTCGACTAGCAAAACGGATTTCCTCTCTTTTCAATGCTTTGAATCAGGGGGACAATTCCTGAGATTCGGAGGACTTCGGAATCGAGATTGATTGTCGTTTGAAAGCCGCATCTGCAATGAATTAATGGAAAGATTCGTCCTACCTTTAAGATCCCCGCCATAAAATCCGTATTAATCATTCCTCTTTCCGGTTTCTGGAAACGCCTTACATTATTGCAGCACTGCTTTTCCATTCATCAAACTTCGGAGAGTTTTGACTAATTCGGAAGAAAACTAAGTGAACTGGGATGAGCAAACGATAAATAATAAAGCTGAATTTTAGCCTAAGTAATCATTAAAGGATACTGTGGGAGGTACACTCATTATTGAAAGGTTATTTTCTGGGTTTTCTCTCCCAAACTCTGAAAAATATCTATAAAATAAAAATCAATTATTTTGTGACTAATGTTGCCTTACAAATAACAACGAACAACATCAACGAAGAAACAACTATATCGTAACGTTTCGGAGTCTATATCAGACTCCTTCTTCCGACGCTTTTTTGGAAATCGTTAGAATCATTTTGTTGATGGTTATTTTGTGAAATTCAAGAATTGTCACATTGACAGTATTTAAAAATCATAGCTAACTTCTGAAAAGGATGATTGAAAAAGGCCCATACCTTTGTTTTAAGTAATCATTAAAGGATACTGTGGGAGGTACACTCATTATTGAAAGGTAAGTATGCCTAAGTATGCCTCAACTTCGCATGATGTTAGGCTGTCTCGTATTATAGACTAGCTGAACCCAGGCAAACGTAGTCCTGCCAGTATATTAGGCTATTCATAATGTTTCTGAATCTTTTTTAGAATGGGTAGCGAGTTTCAAATCTATTTAATGAAATATAGAATATTCCATTTTTAATTTGTTCGTTTTCCCCCGTAGTCTTTTCCTTTTTCAGATTGGGTTTCGGGTACCTTGGAGAATCTTCTCTGCTTGATGAAGGAAGAAGCGATAATAAAGAAAAAGATGCCCTTCAATATTTAATATTTCAGCATATTTTGTTAACAATTTCAATTTTCATAAATCACAACACTAACGGGGAGATAGGGTTTTTTTGCTGAGGTTTTTTCCCTAAGCTCTAGTATCATATATCAAATTATATGGTACCCCGTTACACTAACCTCTGCTAACACTTTTTTCATACACATGCTTTATTGTTAGATAAAAAACAAATTGTAATGCTCAAGTTCAAAAGAATATATATATATATATATATATTAGGGTGATGCCTAATTATCTAGTGTTTAAATCATATCGTAATTTTTTTCCTGCTCAGTTTTTCATTATTTCACACAATACAAAGTAAAAACATGCATCTATGGGAGATGATAGCCCTACATAAGGGCCCTGTAGCGTTCTCCGAACATCTGAAGTTCTGAATTATCATCACTTGGACTCTGGTCAGACCTGGTTTTGAAAGAGACCCTCCTGGCCTTACGAGCAACAATTTCCTTTTTGAATTCAAATATTGAAGGAATTTCTAAGATTAATATCTTTGAGAACTAGCGGAGGCGATTCTTCTCCAAGAGATCCCATGCGCCTACAGAAGAGTATATTTGTGAGAGGAGACTTTTGAAAGGTTATGTATTATTTTTAGTTTGTTCGTTCTTCTCCTCTTGTCTTTTCATTTTTCAGGTTGAGTTTCGGGTACCTTGGAGAAACCTCTCCGTTCTTTGACGAAGGGGTCCATATTGAAGAAATAAATGCCTATCAATATTTCTAAATTTCAGCAAATTTTGTGAACAATAGTTACAAATCACAACACTCACGAGGAGACAAGGTTTTTTGCTGAGGTTTTTCCCTAAGCTCTTGTATCATACGCAGAATTGTATGGTACCCCGTTACACCAACCTCTGCTAACACATAAAACTCTCAGTCAAAAGAATATATATATATATATATCTGCACGTTTTTCATCAGTGAAAAGTAACGTTATATTCATTATTTTTGTATGAAAATAATCTTCTCTCGATGAAAAATTATATACGATTTACACTATTTTATTTAATATTGCGAAGCGTTTCGTCGACACAGCGACTTCATCATACTGAATTCTCAACAAGTAATTATCTCCCTATACCTAGATGACATGGACACAGAGACCTATTTAAAACTAATTACATGAGAGACTTATTTGAAACAAATTACATGATAGACTCATTTGAAACTAACTACATAATCTTACACTGCTACAGTTCTTTGTACCCATATACGATTATTCATTCCTAACAGTTTTATAAATTGATTTTCTATTTGAATAGATTGAGTAACGGAGAAAAATTCAGATCTAATTGTTCATTAACTAAATTACCCGTATGTTTTTCTCTATTCATTTCCACCATTTCCCAATAATTGAGTTGCGCACCTTTATTCACATTGTGTAGAATTTTGAAATCCGGGTTAAACTTATGTCCTGCTAATAAATGATTCGAAAAATTTGAATTAAATCATTCAAAATAGTGTCCTCCATGATAAATCTGATTCAATTGTTAAATTTGAATTAATTTTGTTGTTTTTGTAGCTGTGATGATGTTCCTTTATTCTTATGCCAAAATTTCTACCAGTTTTTCCACGAAATTAGATTAGGAGTAAGATTCATCGGAAATTTAGTAACCAAACGCGGAAGCTTAATTTACTAAATTACCGGAAATTAAACACCCTCAGCCCAAAATTCAGAAAAGGAACAACTCAGTGTGCATTGTCACTGAAGGTTTTGGCCAACATTTTTTTTGCTTTTCAATGTTCTTTTGGGGTAGTTACGAACTTGTCCATGTGTGACTTATTTGAGCAAAATGTGGGATAGTTGCCCCCTTTTTGAAAAAGGCGAATAAAATACAGTAGATAAGTATTTAATAAGGCTATACTTTATACTAATCAGCGAACAGAATAATCAATATAATTTAATATTTTTTTTTATTTCTTTAGTTATGAACAAAGTAAAAGTCCTATAGATGAGGATAGATGCCTTCTCTGTGGGGCTGCGATGATATTTTGACTTGTGGGATAGTTGTGCTAACGAAAAAATTAAATATCATTCTGATATTCTTTACTCCTTTATACTGTAAAGTATCATAAATTACTATCCGACAACATATTTATTATTGTTCTTTTTTTACGGATTGTATAATTGAATCTTTACATAATGAATAATTCTTTGATACCGTAGTTTCGGTTTTTTATTTTTAGAGAATATCTTGAGTATATCTTTAATAAAGGTAAGCTTGATGGCAAAATCACCTTCGAACTAATCTCAAATACTTTTTGTTATTACGCATATCTATTTTTTTTGCATTATTTTTCGTTGAAACGTTATATTTTGTTTTATTTTTCTCGTGGCGTAATTTCAAACGCTGGCATTGCTTAAAACAATTACATATTTTGTGCAAGCAAATTTTACACAGACACCCTATATCCAGTCTACTTCAGATTTAGTATTCTCAAAATTTTCGAAACATTCTAGACATCTATTTGTCTCATTCTGAGATGAGTCTGACTTATTTGAAAGATTTCCGTTTATAAATTTTACCTTACTCTTTTGATTCCTGAACTTCGCGAACATGACGCTGACTGTGGTCATTCAGTTTTTTATCCTGATTTTTCCACAATTTCTATTTCTCAGCTTTCTGATCTCTTATCTTCTTCAGAGTAACATTAGGTTGGTTTTGTATTGAAGAGTCATCAGAAGATCTAGTTAGAAACTTCCTCTGGAGATGTTCTAGCCCTTTTTCGCACAATTTTCTGGATTTCCTGCTATTTTTGCATGGCATGTTAGGAGTACCTTCACCTTCAACTACATCTTTATTAATAATACTAATTATTAATAATACTAAAAGTTTTTCCTAACACTAATGTTGTCTTTGGAAATCAATACCGTGGCTACAAGATCCTCTTCAGTCCATACCTCTCAAGGTTTCACAAATTACTTGCGTAAGTTTCATGGCATGTCTAGAAAACGGTAGATTGATTAACTTCAAGATGCATGCATAGTTGGATAAATACCTCAAGGGCATCTATACTCACAAAAAATGGGGGATCTGTCCTTCGTTGTGGGGATAGACGACCCCATAATTTTCGAAATATACTGCGTTAAAAGAATAAATAATATTCAATCGTATTTATTTGATTCATATATACAGGGTGGTCCAGACCTTAAACAATAAATTTTAACCACGTATTCTACGACAAAAATAAGCCCTAGTTTGTCATATAAATATATGTCGAGAAATGCTTCCTCTTTTATATACAGGGTGATAAAATTATTAGAAAAAAAAAGTTTTTATTTTCCTTTGCTTCGAACATCTCCTTTAAATTCGTATTTGAGTGTGGCTGTTAACGCATAATTTTTTTTGTAATTACACATTTCGTTTACAAAGATAGTCTTATTATTATTAAGGATGTATCATATCAAATTTTAGCGATTTCCTCATGCATGAGAGTGTTTAATTTTTGTTCTCGGAAACGGTGCCTCGTGCGTCAAAAAGTCAAGAAAATGATTTTGATTCAAATTAAATAGGGATTTCAAGAATGATTCTTATTGTTGGAGAAACCAGTGGCGTATAATTTTTTGGCGCTCTAGTTCCTCGGAACTGAGTGCTTATCAATTTGCCCAAATGTCTGTACTTTTCGAATTTTTGGCTGAAAATGGATTCAAACGAATTGGTTCGACTCACTGATCAAGAATCTGAGGTCGAAATCGATTCTGTCCGGCCGGTCCGGCCAGCCGGCCGTAGGCACGATAACTCTAGAACGAAAGGAGTTAGAGGATTGAAATTTGCAAGGTGGGTTTGGAGCGTAAATATCTCGGACAAGTTCGTTAGTGGGCGAAATCCATCAAGTGGTTTCGGAGTTATGGCCGATTTTAGTAAAACACATTTTTTATGAATATTTCCGAAACCTATCACTCGATCTATCTGAAATTTATTTTAGCATCAAATTGTAGAATCATGACCTTTATACGCATGTGACGTTTTGTATTGAACAGGTTACCACAAAGTGTAAAAAAAAAAATTCAAAATTAAAAAAAAAATTTTCTACAATAACTCTCGAACGGAATGAGCTAGGCAGTTGAAATTTTCAGAGTAGGTTAGGGAGATGAATATCTCGGTTAAGTTCGTTATTGAGCAAAATAGGCCAGATGGTTTCGGAGTAACGAAAACAAAAAATTTTTTTTAAAGCAACAAATTTCAAATTCAATTTTTATTTAAGATGCAGTTTCACCATTAAAATCCATCGATATCATTTTCAATTCCAACAAGCTTATACTTTCGGAGATATGATTTTTCGAAATTTCAATAATGAATCGTACTTCTATGTTTTCACAGAATGCTATAATTATTCTATCTAAGCTTTATTATATGATCTGTGTTCATACCCGTACATTTAATCC
Organism: Halyzia sedecimguttata; assembly: GCA_937662695.2. Lineage (NCBI taxonomy): Eukaryota > Metazoa > Arthropoda > Insecta > Coleoptera > Coccinellidae > Halyzia > Halyzia sedecimguttata. The sequence continues at coordinate 101,628,709 of OW569414.2, forward strand.
TGTTCTATAAGATAGAGTCAAATTTATTTCAGCTATTTTAATTTGATTTCTTCCATGGTGCAGTTCTCATTCTCAGATTGCTCATTTAATCTTGATAAATAAACTATTATTTGAATTGAATTTCCTTTATGATGCAGTTCTATCATAAAAGTATATTTTTAATTCCCAACTCTGAGAAACCAATACTTTCGGAGATATAATTTGTCTGTTTGAACTAGAGCGCCAGAAAGCTCCTGTCCATAGGGCTTGAACCCATTTTGTCTAAAAATATTCAGTCTCGATGCAGTACGGACACCACTGGTAGATTAAAATAATAATAATTTTATTCAAAAAGTGCCTCTTGATCCTTAAAACCTATGTCCCAAATTTCATAAAAATATTTTGAGAAGTGTAAAAGTTATTAATAAAAAACATTTTTTTTTCTATAATTTTAACACCCTGTATCTCGGAGAGGAAGCATTTCTCGACATATGTTAATATCACAAGCTAGGGCTTATTTTTGTCGTAGAATACGTGGTTAAAATTTCTTGGTTAAGATCTGGACCACCCTGTATAGATTATAAATACAAGAATATAAGAATTACTTCATAATATTGAAATTTTTGGACACGTAAAAATTATTAGACACCTAAATTCATTAATACACGGTCGCTTAATAGTATATAAAGTTACTAGCAAGGTAAGAGGGTTTTTACTGGCGAATGGAGGATATAACTGACGAGCCGTAGGCAAGTCAGTTACCTCCTTGAGCCTGTAAAACCCGTTTCCTTGCGTGTATTGTTTTATATTTTATTTGTTTCTCATTTGTAAAAAAATCTCAATAATTTGTCGCAAATGTCGTAAGCTATGGAAGCGTTGCCATGAACATGTCTGTTTATTTATCTTTACATTTTTTTTGGCGAAAGCGAAAATGAATGTACCAAAAGAAATTATTGAGACAGCCAGCAGTGTAGCTTCAAGTTTATTACCTGCAAAATCAGCTTCAAGGTACGAGCGAGAATACGACGACTTCAAAAATTGGCAAAACAAAAATAGTGTGATTGGGGTAACTGAAGATGTTTTGTTGGTCTACTTGAATCAACTATCAGCTAGATTCAGCCCTAATACTTTATGGGCAAAATGGTCTATGCTGAAAAGCTGCTTGGAAATGAAAGAAAATGCCCCTGTTCGCAGGTTTGTTTTCCTTAACAAAATTATTGAAAAATATGACGTTTAGTTGTCATTTGCAGATTTCAAAAGGTAATAGCGTTTCTGAAACGAAAAAATGAGCGTTATACGCCAAAAAAGGCCAAGGTATTAAGTAAAGAAGAGGCTGAACAATTTGTTTTACATGCTCCTGATGACCAGTGGTTGCTGGCGAAAATTGTAACAATATTTGGGATTTTTGGATGTTGTCGATGTGACGAAATTATCTCCTTAAACATGAATGATGTAGAAGATATGGGAAAATACGTTATTGTGACATTGCGGCAAACAAAAAATTTAACAACAAGAAGATTCACCATAACCGATGATGGCTACAGCTTCAAGCCCTGCATGATATACAGAAAATATGTAAATCTTCGGCCTCCTGGAACAGAAAGCCTAAGATTTTTTTTGACATACCAACATGGTAAGTGCATTTCCCTTAATGCTGGCCAGCACACTATTGGTGGTGTCCCAAAGCAAATAGCGAAATATTTGGGTTTAAAAGACCCAGAGTTATACACCGGCCACTCTTTTCGCAGAACTGGAGCCACTATGGTTGCGGATTCGGGTGGAGATATTTTAGCACTAAAGCGTGCAGGAGGGTGGAAGAGCACCGAAATTTCGATGAGTTATGTCGATGATTCGGTCAACAAAAAAATCGAAATGTCTAGCAAATTATTTGGTAGTAAGGAGAGTACAAATGTTCTGCAGTCCACGAGTGCAGCAGTTTCTGAGTCAACAGATGGTTCATCATCATCAGTATCAACTCTTTCATCATCAAAAATCTGTGTCACTGGAAATAACAATTGTACCATGATTTTCAACATATATGACGATAAAACAAAATTTGCAAGTTAACTGTCAGTTTTACAAGTTAGTGACTTGATAAAATAAACTTTCTTGATTAATATTGTGTTTTTGGAAACTGACGTTTACAAATGAGAAACAAATAAAATTGTTTTCTTTCCACAACTCGAAATATGTCCGCCCCAGCGAAGTGCTCGATGTTAACTGGTGGGAGACAAAAAAAGTAACTACACTCTTGTCCACTACAGTTTTTGTCGTCTGACATGCAATCAATTTCTACATTTCAGTGGGTTGACAATATACCCTTGGTCATAAACCACTTAGTGAAAATAATGGGTTGTTGATAGGGGTTAGATCATTATTGAGTAAAATATCCTTTCTCTTATACGTTTCGATACCTTCAAGTCTTCCTAAGTACACTTTATTGGAATTTTTCAACCAAACTTTCCGTCAAATTGTTGAAAAATTCTAACCCCTATTAACAACCCATTATTCTCACTAATTGGCTTACGACTGAGGGTATATTCTCAACCCACTGGAATGTAGAAATTGATTGCATGCTTTAGTAACGCTTCGTCTTTGAAGATGGAATCTTTGTTCCCGAAATATATGTCAGATGACAAAAACTGTAGTGGACAAGAGTGTAGTTAATTTTGTTGTGTTCATAATAAGTCCACAGTGAACTCGAAATAGAATAAACTGGTGGGAGGAAAGAGACAAACTTATAGAAGACAAAAACTATGCTACCCTCATACTCGTATAAGTACTGTATATGATTACTGCAGCATATATCCCCCTATAGCATCTATCCCACATTTACCCTACCCTTCAGAAACACCCTATATATCCCTTGCCCCGTTCATTAATGTTTACACCTTTGTAATACGGCAACTGGAACATAAAAATACCTGAATTGAAATCGCTTATCTTTTTCGACTCGAGAAAACCAAAATTGAAATATTGTATTTTACTATTGAAATCATGTAAAGTTCGATATCCCATTATCTGAGATGATTCAGAAATAAATTCAGGCTTCATGCTACAAAATTACGTTTGTGAGAAAACTATTAATACATGGTTCGAAAAGCTATCCTGCTGCTTGGAATCGATCTGGTAACATTCTTTCATGAAAAATGCAGGGAGTCCCTATCTCTGAAGAGTCTGATATTGACGTTTAGATCCTTGAATGTTGTAGCAGCAGCTGATATCGTCTTCATAGAGGTTTTATTATAGGCACGTCTGCTCCACCTGCAATATTGAATTCATTCCCTATTTCTGAAACGCTCTGTTAGTGACACAGGAACCCAAGGGAATGGGAAATGAAATATGATCGTATAGGTAACATGTACAATGTACATTTGCTAGAAACGTGTGGATATAGTGCACATTGCTCGATAAGGACATTGTATCACTGGAACAAAATTTCATTCGCTGTTCAGATGAACAGAGTGCCTATCAATTCGTCCAAATGTCTGTTATTTTCGAATTTTTCGCCGAGAATGGTATTAATCAGTTTCGACTGCATGATGAAGAATCCGAGGTCAAACTCGAATCAGTCCGGCCGTCAGCATGATGACGCTCAAACGCAATGGGTTAGAGAGTAAACATTTTCAGAGTGGGTTTGGGGTCCAAATACTCTAACTAAGTCGAATAAATTATTGAAAATAAAACCACTGCTATACATTACGCCGCCACAAACGAAGCACTGTTCATTTTCGACCCAAAAATAAATGTATGTATTCAGCTGGGTCCTTTCGCCACCACAAACACAGCACTTTTCATTTTTTGACAAAAGCCAGCTCTGGGTATTTGCAGACTATGTGCTCGGCGAATATGGTTGGCATTACATCTGAGGGCTGTGCCAAGAGGTTTGATTCCAGTTGGTCCAGTAACCTCATTTACAGGGTGAGTCTTTGACCACTGCATTCATTTTAACCAAAGATTCCTCTCATCAAATGAAAAACTTTTTTCGTTACCATTTTTCCTGATTCGGCTCAGGTAAAAAGTTACAAGCGTTTAAAGACTTCACAATGTGCTAATACACTCCCGCATATAAATTATCTATGACATTGTTGGCGGACGAGAATAAGACATGGTAACGTGGTTTACAGCTTGATTCGGGATTCCAACGCTCAGGGACGGATCCATAAAAGTTGTGAAATTTCTGGAGTTTTCCATTTTAAAACATTCAATGAAGAATATCTCGAAAACGGTGCGTTTAAGGAGAAATGATGAAGAATAATATAATGTTCTAAAACGATGGAATATTCTTGAAATGACTCAAGAAAAACTTTATATGCTTTCTTTATGCTAATTTCGTTTAGTTTTATGAATCCACGAGTCCATAACTAGAAAACCAGTAGAAGTAGAAAATAACCAATATTTGGAAAATATGTATCATAGTTATAGGAATCTTTACGCCAACATTCATTTTATTCGAAAAAAGGATGTCAAAGCTACCAAATAAAACTTGATTTTTTTTCAAAATTTCAACAGCCTGTATCTTTTTACCTGAGCTGAATTTGGAAAAATGTTAAATGAAAAAAGTGTTTCATTTGATGAGAGGAATCTTTGGTTAAAATTAATGCAGTGGTCAAAGACTCACCCTGTATGTCCTAGACAGTTACCAGGGAGGAGTTTCCAAATACGAGAAATTCTTCTTGCATGCAGCAGGCTACATTTCCTTAGATGCAAGTGCAAGGGGGGCAGATTAAGTATGACTTCAAACGCTGTGTGTGGTGACCTCATCAGTTTTTGTTCATCATGCTAAGAATGCGTAGGTGACAATGGGGCTTACTACTGCTGTGTATAATCAAGGTGGTCTTAGAAGGATTGACGTTAAGTCCTTCTTCCTCATATCACTTTACGGTCATACTAAGGACAGCTTGCATTTGATTGATCGGTACGCCTTCAAGCTTGCCTCTAACATTCATCACTATGTCATCAGCGTATGAGTGGGCTTCGAAACCGTCCGCCGAAAGCTTTCCAGAAGTCCATCATTGACCACAGCAGGTTTCATAGGACTCCATCTTGTCGGAAACCCCTAAACGTCAGCACAGTTACTTTTGTCTCCCACTGGTAAGCCGTGACGGCTTGGACTCATCAGAGAAGACCCACATGTCTTCCCAAATAGCATTTTGCAGGCCCACGTAGCCACTGTGGTTTTGGAAATAATTTTGTCTGTGTTTCTTCAGTCTCTAGTATTACTCCTAGATATTTGCCTTGGAACTGGAGCTCTGAGATTCAGATTCTTTCTTCTAGGGATGGGAATAAGGAGTGGGCAGCTTGCATTAGGCTACTCAGTATGCCTTCATGTTCTAACAGATATCACTATGTCGGGCGTATGCCTGAGAATGGAAACCACCTGCCGAAATCCTTTCCAAAGGTCCTTCCATGACCAGGCTCCACAGCAGGGGTGATAGGACCCCACCTTATGGGCAACCCCTACACAGTCACTTATGTCTCCCCCTGATAGGCCGTGACGGTTCACCCTTTGAGCATTGCCGATATCCACCTAACAGTGGAGGCTTCTACCCCTTTGCACCTGGTAGCATTGCATATGGAGGCATATGGAGTGCTGTCAAAACTACCCCTAAGATCTCTTTTGAAGATATGGTCCTCCACCTCAATACAGTACAATAAGATGGTAGATTTGCCCGATCTGCAGGTAAATTGTTCATGGTGAAGCTTTATAATTCGTCTCACCTAATTATCTATTATTTTCTTTATGGCTTTAAGGGAAAAGGAGGTAAGATATATGTGAAATAAGATTTGGGTCCTGAGGAGCCTACCCGTCCCACTTTGGGTATGAAAACTACCCTTGCTTCTCTCCATGATTTAAGAATGTATCCTCATGCACAAGTTGCCCTAAAGAGCTCAGTAAGTTGAGGTATAAAATATTCAGCACCTTTTGGAAGCATAAACGGAAATATACTGTCCATGCATATAACTAACTAAGATATTATAGTCCTCGACCAGTTCCATGTTTTTTGAGGCCGCAATGCCCGTATACGCCTCTGCTGAGACTCTCAGGTCTGTCCTAGGGAGTTGGAGGTGAAAACTATCCAATAATTTATTAATCTCATGTAACAGTGTGGCGTATATTTCCAAACAACCTTATATGGCATTCGATTTGAAAGTAAATTTGAATATTTTGCAAAAGGGATAAATGCTCCATGTTGCTTTATGATAAACACAAATTTGTCAAATAATTTGTTCGACCTGCACTTCTATAATTATAAAGCACTAATTGGATCACTCTTTATAACCCCTTAATTTTAACGTGAAGCTCCAAACTTACTCCCAATCCATTCGAGGAATCTGAATATCACTCCTTTTATGGGGAAAAAAATTAAGTTAATCTATATACAACATATAGATTAACTTAATTTTTTTCCCCATAAAAGGAGTGATATTCAGATTCCTCGAATGGATTGGGAGACGGTTAAGCTTTCAGTAGGCATTCAGCTCTTCTCGGGAGTGACATGAAATTTAATAGCCGACCAGGAATTTATAGGCGACGGGTGATGTAGAATGAGCCTGGCGGCACGTATAGAAAGGCTTGAAAGGTGGAGGCATATAAATCAGGACAAAACAAGGTTTAAATGTCAGAAGCAAATACGAAAGTTACATTAGTATTGGACGCAGATGGAAACGACTGGATATCATTCAATCATCATGGGAAACTAGGCCAATTGAAATAATTGCGACGCCAGTGTCGAATCGAGCCAAATAGGGGCCCCTAGCAAATGCGGATAGTTTTAATGGCCGTCTGTGATCTCCTTCAAGGTATTCAAGGAAGGATTAAAATGACCAACCAAATTTCACAGAAAATATAATTAATTTTTTATCGAAATTTTTTTCTTGTCTCCTCAAATTTTGGGCGCTTGTTTCAGTTTGCCTAAATGTCTGACTTTTTAGCGTTGTTTTAGCGATATGACGTCAATATGACGTGTATTTCACGTAATCAACACATCAGTTTCAGTGATTTCCGTGAACAAATTCGTCGGATTGTACAGTATTTTTGAATCATAATTTTATGCGAAAAACATATCGATTATCAGTAATTCGCTTAAAAAAATCTGTCAAATTTTGATTTATATATTATTATTATATGTATTGATTATTATGGTATGTATCAAGGGCGTAGCCAGGGGGGGGGTGGTTCAAACCCCCACCACCCCCCCTTCCCGAAATGTTAAAGTGATCGAGTGCAATATGCATCAGAAGGTTTTTCCATATACAGGGTGATTCAAAAGTCCGGGTCATAGCTCTAGGAAGTGATAGGTTCTAGTTAAAATAAGAAGTTTTTTGAAGAGAAATTTTCCTTTGTCTCGAATGCCTTCGGAGATAAGGGCTATAGAAGTTAGGGGCGACTGAAGGCACCATATCACCGAAAATGAAGCCACTGGGGAACATTATGAACTCAGAAAAAACATGAAAATATTGGTTCTCTGAGTACAATATCGTCCAAAATTCAAAGGATTATTATCTCAATTCGTTCAGAATTTATAATAATAATTCGAGATAGAAACAAAATTTACTTGAAAAAACTTCTTATTTTAACAATGTAGAAATATCAAAATCAATTCTTTCTGGCCAGCCGTCCATTGCCTTCGGACATTTGAACAATAAGAGATAGCAAACTTGAAATTTTGAGGGTAGGTTGAGCATCCGAATGTGACGGTTGAGTTCGTTAAAGGGCATAATAGGCTAAACGGAGTTATACCGATCTGCAATATTTTCTCCTCATTATCTCAAAAAATACATATTCCCCTCAAATAGAAAATTGATAAATAGTTGTAGAGGGCCCACGCGAAATTTCGGTAGGATGTTATCATTAAAAAAAATTTTTTTCTTCAAAAATTTTATAGTTCAGATTATAGCCACTATTTCATAATGTAGTACTGGATATCAGCTCGATCAGCTTCGTTATTCAGCAATAAAGGTGAAAATAAAATTCCTTCTTCTGAATTCAAACCATGTAAATCTCATAATTGTAACAACATATCGAAGACCACGCAGTTCACTATTTCATTTATTTTAAAATTTGAATTCAATTGATGCCCAATGTATTATTTCACGTATCAACGTATCAATTCTTTCATTAGTAATTATTTTACAGTTCAATTGCAACAATTGTTTTCCCTTATCCGAATCAGCTCAGAGAAGTGTAATTGTTTATACAGTTGAAACAAAATTATGAAGTAAATTGACCTCTCTTACATCTGAAAAAACGTAATCGGAATGGAACTTATGCTCGTATTTTCTACGTTTCATTAACGTGATATCGACGTCACTGATGACCAATAATCGACCTCTTAATCACCTCAATCTGTTACCCAGGGTCGAAAGTCGTAAAATGAGAACACTCATTCCGATTGGTTGATTCCATATCTACCACTTCCTGGACAGATAAGCACCAGGACCAAGAAAGTAATCATTAAAGGATACTGTGGGAGGTATACTCATTATTGAACGGTTTTTTTCTGGGTTTTCTCTCCCAAACTCTGAAAAATATCTATATAATAAAAATTATTTATTTTGTGATTTGCTTCTGCGTAAGAAACACAGGATATTTGTCAGAAGCAACCAATTGAACAATGTTGCCTAACAAACAACAACGAAACAATATCAACGAAGAAACACAGTTTAAATGCTGATACTAAATATACTACAGAATTTCTTTATATACAACGTTCACAGCATTTTTGTCGTTATAAAATACAAACATGTTTTCTTCAGAGGTTACTCTTGAAAGAGCGACATATAATTGGCCATGTGAAAATCACTCAACGCTCAAATATAAACCTGTAGCGTTGAAAGTTGGACCCTGCGATTTATTAATGGTCATTGCAAAATATATATTTACCGGAAATTATTAGGCGTTTAAATTGGTTCAGTAAATCCGATGGTATCAGAGGAATTAGGGGAATCAATACATATATCCTGGCTGAGGCGAGCCTCACGCTCTACAGATGATTCTATGGCTCTCTGTATTCGATTTCTATCCCTATCCTGGCTGTGCCAGCCCCCCGGTCGGGAACCACCGCAACCGCTATGTCCCTGCATTTTAAATCTGCGTTATCTTCGAAAATATTCATTTAAATTACATGCAGTAAAGCTCCATATCGATCAATATTAAATGCACAATGCATTTAAGGTACTTAATTGGATAAGGATCAATGCTGTATTGCTTAAAATGGCTTCGTAATCAAGCCATTATTTCTCGTAGAATGTAAAGGATAAAAAATGGGTTATTGTGGGTTATCCTTGAGAGATAGACTTATACCATCGCGATCTTTTTGTAGACCTTTTTAAGGTGTACCATACTGTATGACATTATTTAGATCTATCTCGTAGGGTTCAGCCAGCGTTTGCAATGTAAGCGCAAAAAAAATTATTTATTTACGACATCACATTAGAAACCTCTAAAATAATCAGTGTTTCTCTAATATATTATGCATGTATTATACATATAAACCTTCCTATTGAATCACTCTATCTATTAAAAAAAACCGCATCAAAATCCTTTACGTAGCTATAAAGATCTAAGCATCCATAGGAACAGACAGACAGCGGGAAGCGACTTTGTTTTATACTATGTAAGGATGTAAGGATACATATGTACATTTATGCGTATTTAAAAGTCAAATGTGTACTAATAGTGATTTTACTCACAAACGCACGAATCATAACATTATAATCAATACCATAAAATATTGTTTCAAATATATTGAGCGGGTATGTCCTTATGAAAAAGGCCTGATCCGGCACTGGGACAATTGGAATAATTGAAACGCGTAATTTACGTGCCATTTCAGATGGGAATCGGAGTGGTTTATAATAATTCAGCATCCAGATTGTTTCGTTCAGGAGAAGGTTGAAATATATATACGTTTCTGAGCACGTTTTGGTGATCACGAAATTTATAGGTAGGTAGGTTTTGGTTTGATATAATGGCTGATATACATCTGCTATGATAAATAATTTTAAATGGAAAAAAATGGTATATTCCAATAGAATTATGTTTGAAAACTCTCATTACTTCATCGAAATGACAAAAATAGTATCTGTCGAAGTGAACTAACTAATCTTGGAATAGTAAAGAGAATCAATACAATTTTCAGTACATTCCAGAGCAACAATTTTTTTCCGATTTTTCAAATTCCTGTATCTCGGTGTGTGTGTGTGTGATCAAAAAATAATCGTACACAGCATGAAAAGAGTACAATTTTTTTATCTTTAAAAAACCTATGTTTCTTCACTTTTCGCAACATTTACGAAATAAACTGCTCCAAGAAAGGTAGGGATATACCTAGAATTGATTTTAATTGTCGACATTTTCAACAGCTTTTACTCTGAGGAAATAATTTTCCAAATTATTATGTTTAGAATATTTAATGCCCTTCAATTTGACTCAATTAAAAAGCCTGTACGATGATTTGCCGCATAGGTAACGTCAAACAAAGCAAAGAATTCTTTTTTGACTTTGATAATTAATAAGTCAGGAAAAGATCCTACAGCAAATTAAAACATTTTTTTTTAGAAAAAATTGGTTCACTCACTGACGCATGTTCTATTGTCTACACCTCTATTGGACACTCTACTACAAATTTAGCATCGATATATACATTTGTATTTGTCAGCTTTCATCATATGTATATGAATACATTTCATACCATTTTAATGACAGATTTCAGTAGGAAGATAATCCTCTATGCTCATATCATTTTTAATTCTGACATATGTATTCTATTGATGGAATTGGAATACGAAATAACTTACGCCACAAGTAACTCCAGGAAAATTAGTGGGTCGACATTCTACAAGTAATCAGAGTTTCAATTGGTCAGATTTGTATATTTTGAGTTATAGAGGAAATGAAAATAAACATTTCAGATGAGTATACCTCCAAAACAGCTTGGCCGATTATGCCAATTAATGAACTCAAATGTCGCGCATTCGGAAGCGCAACCTACCCTGAAAATTGCAAGTCGTTATCTCGTTCCGTTCTCAAGGTATCGTGAGATACATACTATTTTTTCGTAATTTTTTTAAAATTTTCTAGAGATATGGTGCTAACAAAATTTCACACAGGTCTTTAGGTCAATATTCTACAACTCCTTAGCAATCGGGTCTATATTTTTTGAGTAATCGAGGAAATGATATTACAGATGGATATAACCTCGAAACCGTTGGGCCGATTATGCCTAGTAACGAACTTAAAACTTAAAACGTAGAAATACGATTTATTATTGAAATTTTGAAAAATCATATCTCCAAAAGGATTAGCTTGTTAGAGTTAAAAATGATATCATTGGATTCTTATGATAAAACTGCTTATTGAAAAAAATTTAATTTGGAATTTGTTTTGTAAAAAAAAAATTTTTTTTTGTTACTCCGAAACCGTTCGAGAGTTATCGTGCCTTCGGCCGGCTGGTCGGACCGGCCGGACAGAATGAATTTCGACCACGGATTCTTGATCAGTGAGTCGAACCAAATCGTTTAAGACCATTTTCATGGAAAAATTCGAAAATTACAGACATTTGGGCAAATTGATGAGCACTCAGTTCCGAGGAACTAGAGCGCCAAAAACACAATATGAAAACATTTGTGTAATAAATCCTATATAATTCTTCAATAAGTTAATACGGATATTCTTCAAGTAAAAGCGACAAGCATTCAATTGTTCTGCTGGGTGCAATCATAGGATTTTTATTTAATATTCATTACTATATCATCATAAGATTAATATACATATAGGTGTGAATCCCATTTAGAATACTGAGATATGCGTCATCTGGAAACTCCAGGATTTAATCAACCAAGCCAGCCATTTAATTGTAAGTTTCTTGTCTCAATTCCAAGTTACCCGCCTTGTAGCAATCAAGTTACCCAAATGATGAAAATGTCAGAAAGTTTCATCACCGTCTAAATAGGACACGTTCACTGAATACGGTTCTACTCATGAAAAGCGAATGGAAGCATCCCAACTATATAAATGCGATATAATGTCCTTTTGTTTGACGAAACAATATAGAAGATGGGAATCGCGTACTGCATCACAGTTACCGGCCTGAAAAGAAGGTGTTGAAGGAATATCATGATACCAATCTGTATTCAATGAATTGATCGATATTTCAACAATAAAGGAAATGTTACCTTTGAAGTCTTGCTTACTGACTTTATTCATCTGTACTTTTGGAGTTTAAGGCGCAACATCAAACATTCAGGGAATAATAGATGTATAACAAGTACAACAGAATAATCAACAAGAACAGCAACCCAATCTGTTGAATGTGATCCCTTATGTTCGTGGCCTTTCTGAAAAAATTAGAAGAATCGGTTCTAAGTTCAATATAAGAACCGTCTTCAAAACACAGAATGATCTTAGGTCTTTATTAACGAAAACAAAACCCATAAATGAAAAACAAAAATAAATAAACTGTGTACATAATATTCCTTGTATTTGAGGTAAATCATACACAGGAGAAACATCAAGACCACTAGAAGTAAGAAAGTCAGAGCATAAGAATAACTTAAGAAATAGAGACATACAGAAATCAAAAATAGCAGAACATGTATGTACAATCCAAGGAGATCACATTATGGATTGGAGTAATACAAAGATTCTAATGACAGAACCTGGTTTTATGAAAAGGAAACTTAAGGAGTCAACTTGTATTTTATTGAACAGATAATGCAATTTTGCAAATTGCTCAATTGGTATTGATCATATTTGGCTAAATTTATTGAAAAAGGAGTTGGAACTTGGAAATTTCTATGCGAAGTAAAACTATGTTACCTATGATTTGTAAATACTGTCAATGTGACAATTCTTGAATTTCACCAAATAACTATCAACAAAATAATTCTAACGATTTTCATCAAGCGTCTGACGAAGGAGTCTGATATAGACTCCGAAACGTTACGATATAGTTGTTTCTTCGTTGATGTTGTTTCGTTGTTGTTTGTTAGGCAACATTGTTCAATTGATTGCTTCTGACAAATATCCTGCGCATAAGCAAATCACAAAATAATTCATTTTTGGCGCTCTAGTTCCTCGGAACTGAGTGCTTATCCATTTGCCCAAATGTCTGTAATTTTCGAATTTTTCGATGAAAATGGTCTTAAACGATTTGTTTCGACTCACTGATCAAGAATCCGTGGTCGAAATTCATTCTGTCCGGCCGGCCGTAGGCACGATACTCTCGAACGGAATGAGCTAGACAGTTGAAATTTTCAGAGTAGGTTTGGGGGATAAATATCTCGGCTAAGTTCGTTATTGGGCAAAATCGGACAGATGGTTTCGGAGTAACAAAAAAAAAATTTTTTTTTTACAAAACAAATTCCAAATTAAATTTTTTTCAATAAGCAGTTTTACCATAAGAATCCATTCATATTATGTTTAACTCTAACAAGCTAATACTTTCGGAGATATGATTTTTCAAAATTTCAATGTAAATCGTATTTCTATACGTTTTCACAGAATGATAGAATTATTCTGTGGGTATTCTATGAATTGTTATAATGTCAACTTATTTTCCTGAGACATGACGTTGTCTCATTGTCATTCATTCCAGTAATCGTATAAATATGAGAATTATAATATAATATCATACTTTTTGTTGGTTGATATTTTCATGCCGATGGTCAATCCATATGATGATGGGAATGGTAATGGTAAGTTAATAATATTGAGTTCAGAATATCTCCACTAAAGACAAAACTGGAATATTGGTGTATTGGAGTAGATTTGAGGAAAGATATATATTATCGTTCATCATAGAATTGAGAAATGAATATCTCGGATGAGTTCGTTGTTGGGTAGAATTCGTCTATTGGTTTTGGATTGATAATTTTTGGCGCTCTTGTTGAATTTAAATTCTTCTATGATGTTTGAATTCAATTTCTGCTAAGATGAAGTTCTAAATTTCAATAATCAATCGTACTTCTATGTTTTCACAGAATGCTATAAATATTCTATCTAAGCTTTATTATATGATCTGTGTTCATACTCGTACATTTCATCCTGTTCTATAAGAGAGAGTCAAATTCATTTCAGCTATTTTAATTTGGTTTCTTCCATGGTGCAGTTCTCATTCTCAGATTGCTCATTTAATCTTGATAAATAAACTATTATTTGAATTGAATTTGCTTTATGATGCAGTTCTATCATAAGAATACATTGATATAATTCTGAACTCTGAGAAACCAATACTTTCGGAGATATAATTTGTCTGTTTGAACTAGAGCGCCAGAAAGCTCCTGTCCACAGGGCTTGAACCCATTTTAATCCAGGTAGAGGTTTGTTTATATTTTGCTGGCGATGAATTTGTCAATTGTATTGTCTGAGTAGATTGACGGAGTAAGAATAGCTAGCACGCAAGTTATTGGAAATAGACCTCAAACTATATCTTATATATGCTATATACAACCTGAACATAAATTCCTCAGAACATATAATTTATTGTTGTTGTAAAGCGAAAATTGGGGAAGATTTGAGTTAGTCTCATATGATCGCAGATAAAAACGTGGATGCGCCTGAGCTCAAGCGACGCGTATTCGGATCAAGGAATAATATCTACGTAGAATTTACGCCGCACCCTATTCTGGGTTTCACAGTGGTTTATTTTGTTAAATCTAAATATCTGGATTCTAAGCTCCTGGAATAAATTGTTTGTTTTTAGCGTGAATATTCTTTTGGTGAATTTAGGAATTATTACATTACGCTGGGGTATCTGGGATAATTAAATTTGCCTGGTGCCCATTTACTAGGTTCCCTTTTGGAATCCACTCCCATCTCTACTGAAGCTAGACCGCGGATCCACGATTTCTAGTAGCTCCGAGTTTAACCGCTGCGACTTGGAAACAGTCGTCGTGGTTATAAATTTCGAAAAGTCATATCTCCGAAAGTATTAGCTTGTTAGAGTTGAAAATGATATCAATGGATTTTCATGGTGAAACTACACCTTAAAAAAAAATTAATTTGAAATTCGTAAGTTAAAAAAAAAAAAAGTTTTCGTTACTCCGAAACCGTCTGGCCCATTTGGCCCAATAACGAGCTCAACCGAGATATTTATCTCCCGAACCTCTGAAAATTTCAACTGCCTAGCTCATTCTGTTCGAGAGAAACAAAATTTAAAGATTTAAAAATAAAAAAAAATTTTTGTGACACTTTATGGCAACCCTATCAATACAAAACTAAGCACGCGTATGAAGGTCATTATTCTACAATTTGATGCTAAATTTCAGTTAGATCGAGTGATCGGTTTCGGAAATATTCATAAAAACTGTTTTTACTAAAAACGGCCATAACTCTGAAACCGCTTAGTGCGAGATATTCACGCTCCAAACCAATCCTGCAAATTTCAATCCTCTAACTCCTTTCGTTCGAGAGCTATCGTGTTAACGGACGGATGGCCGGACGGATGGCCGGACGGATGGCCGGACGGCGGGGCATAATCGATTTCGACCACGGATTCCTGATCAGTGAGTCGAACCAAATCGTTTGTAACCAATTTTAGCCAGAAATTGAATTTCAGATTTTTGGGCAAATTGATAAGCACTCAGTTCCGAGGAATTAGAGCGCCAAAAAATGCTATCCGATTTCTGCAGATTATATTTTTGATATTTTGAAAAAGCACTGACGTCATGTTGATCACGTCGAATTAAATTCTGTATTGATAGAAAACTGCCCTAAAGAGCACTGAATTCACGTCAGTGCTTTTTTGCGCATATGTTCTGGCTGAGTTCTGATCAGTGAGTCGAACCAAATCGTTTGTGACCAATTTTAGCCAGAAATTGAATTACAGATTTTTGGGCAAATTGATAAGCACTCTGTTCCGAGGAACAAGAGCGCCAAAAATGCGAGCTTTCAATTTTGCAGGGTGATAGATTGATATTGATATGGCATACTTTCGACTACAACCCTGTATATTCATATTTTCTAAAAAGCTTAAGAACGGTCAACAAAATTATATAGTGGTGAATCAGAGAAACGTTATTCATATTTGAATTACGAAATATGGACCAGTTTCAAACAAGGATGCGTAACGCACGGGTGTCGGTCCTATATACGGTTATTTTCCGGGAGTTTCAAATAATAACGCGATATTTTTAGTGACTATTGATGTGTTTATTCGATATGTGATCGTACTATGAACGTTTATTGGTTCGGGTTTGATAAAATCAGTGAATAGTGCGGTGCACTTCATGATAGTGAAGAATCAAGTGGAAGAAAGAAATATTCTGGTTTATACAAGTTATATAGTGCAACAACATCTGAAAATAGTGAATATCTGCATTTGCGAATCTTTGGAGTATATTTAGTGAACCAAGTGATATGGTATGTTCGATAGATGTAGAAAACAACGTCTGGTGAGTGGAATATTGAACGAAACTTGCAGATTTATAGTGATAAGAATGGCAGTGATGAATTTATAAAATGATTTGAATTTCATAGGAACTTTATGAATATGTCATCTACAGGGATATTCAAGGAAAGTTAATCATTAGGCATTTATGAAAAACCTAATGGATTTCTAATGTGATTGATAGTTTTTGAATTAATTGTGTTTTTCCAAAAATTTTTAAAGGTTAAACCATCAGTTTGAAGAGAATATTCTACAAAAGTATCATTCAGAAAATGTTTTATTGTATCACATTCGTGTATATTAGTATAATAGGCTATACAAAACATAGTTCCTATTTCAGATAGGTACATTATACAGGGTAGACAAAAATGATTTCTGAAAACGTCGATTTTTTAGAACTGTAACTATTTTTGCGCGTATGTACTTGCGGACTTCATGTTATCATTTTGCCCAAATGTCAATAATTTTCGAATTTTTTGCCGAAAATGGTCTCAAACGATTGGGTTCGACTCGCAGATGAAGAATTCGAGGTCAAATTTGATTTTGTCCGGCTGGTGTCCAGCCGTTTCCACGATAACTCGAGAACGGAAAGAGATAGCCACTCGAAATTTTCAGAGTAGGTGTCGCATCCCAATACTACGGCCAAGCTCGTTATGGGCATGATCGATCGAATGATTTCTGAGTAATAATTTTGGTGTCAACCAACACAAATCCGATCGGATTGAAGCTTGGTGAGTAGTTGTATAATACGAACTTAAGGACGTTTGTGAAAATCGTGTCCCTAGACAATTTAAAAAAAAACATTATTTATGTCACGATAACCTGAGAATGAAAAGAGATAGCGACTTGAATTTCTTAGGATAAGTTGTCCATCTGAATGCAACATTATAGTTTGTTTATGGGCATATTCGTCCAAACGATTTTGGAGTTATACCCATCTGAAATGTGGTTGTTATTTCCACAATAACTCAAAAAATACAAAACTGATCCAATTCAAACATGTTTATTAGTTGTAGAATGCCAACGCAAAAATTCTTGCTGAATTTCGTGAGGATCGTATCAATAGAAAATTCTAAAAAAATCATTGAAAAAATTCTAATATCAGGAACTATTCGTCATCACTGAAATTATGCGAGAGCCTTCAGAACCTAACTCTACTGTCAAGTTCCAAGTTTGAACACGATCGTATCTATATTGTTGGAGATCTGAGCAGCCTTGTGTGAGTTCAGTAGCTTGATGGGTGACCGTTGCCTCGATAACTTTCGAACAAAAGGAGATAGGGACAATTTTCAGGGTAGCTTGCACTTCCGAATGGAAAGGTTAAGTTCGTTTTTGAGCATAATCGGTCCAACGGTTTCGGAGTTATACCGACCTGGGAAAAAAATATAGAGTCGATAAAAGTGAAGCTTGGTAACTAGTTGTAGAATATCGACATAAAGACGTGTGTAAACTTTTGTGAGAACCGTACTCCTAGAAAATTTTGATAAAATAACAAAAATAATTGGTTCAAGCACTGACATAAATTCAGTCATAATCGAATTTACCATGGTAAATTTGATAAGAGTGTCCAATACATTAGAATAGACAAAAAAACATACGCGCAAAAGCTCCTGAGTTCACGTCATAGCTTGAACCAATTTTATTTGAAAAATTTGGAATGTTCGTAAAAAAATGAAAATAAAATCTTCACACATGTTAAATGTTAAATGAATATTGCTAGTATTGAAAAAAAAAAGTTCATCAAGCGAATTAGGAATTAGTTAAATTCCTAGTCATATTACAATGTAACATGTGTGACGATGTTATTATCGTTTTCTTAGTAGATTTCTGAATTATCAAAAGATACTATGGATTTAATTAGAAAAAAAAATCTTAAAAAGCACTGACTGAAAAGTCATGATCTTTTGCGTGCATGTTCCATTGTCTAGTCAGGCCTCCTTCAAAGTCAATTGAGCTAAAATTCGGTACTCGATCATAAAATGGTGGCTCTAGCATATGTGCGGAATTTCAGCGACTTCTGACGAGCAGATCCTGAAATATAAAACATTTGAAGAAAACAAAATTTGGAAATTGGTTGTAAAGTTAGATCTCGCAAAATTTCAGCGATATCGGACGGACAGTTTCTGGCATACAGAATTTTTTTCAATGATGTTTTTAAAATTTTCTAGTGAAATATCGCGAAAATTTGTGCGTTGACTAATAACCATGTTTTAATTGGTTCGGATCTGTTCATCTTGTTGATTCAGGAAATGACAACACAAGCTCAGATGGGTATAACTCCAAAACCGCTTGGCTGATTATGCCTATTAACGAACTTGAATGTCGCATTCAGATACGCAACGTACCCTGGAAATTGCTATATCTTACCGTTGGAAAGTTATCGTGATAAAGATCACCCATCCAGATAATGAACTTGCCCAACGCTGCTCGGTTTTCAGTATTTTTTCAGTAACTCTTACAATATAGATCCGATCATGTTCAAATTTCAAACTAGGCAATATCAGATAGACAGTTTCTGAGATACATAATATTTTTTTAAATTTTCTAGTAATAAGATCCTCACGAAATTTGTCATTTCACAAGTCTTTGTTTCGGGATTCTTCAACTAGTTGCCAAGTTTCAATAGGATCCGGTTTCAATTGGACCAGTATTGTTTGAAAACGAGATTTGTACTCAGAAACCGTTTGGCCGATTATGTCAATAACGAACTTAACGGTCGCGTTTGGATGCGCAACCAACCCTGTAAATTTCTAGTCGATATCTTTTTCCGTTCGAAAGTTATCATGACAACAGCATACAAATGCGATACAATAGGACATTTAGTGAATGATACTTTTGTAGAATATTCTCTTAAAATCGATGGTCTCGCCTGTCTACATTTTTGGAAAAACGCAATTAATTCCAAAAATAACGATAACATGAAAACAATTTTCGAATGAAATAGTTGTCAAATTCATTAGGCAATAAAATTTGTGGAAAATATATAGGGTGTCAATTTGAAAACTTGCCAGGTCAATTATGTCACGACATGATGTTTTGTTATTCAGTATTTTTTGTGAGTACCTCTATTTTTCACTGGAAAACATTTTCTTTATTTCCACTGACCATTTTAACTCCTCTAGGCAAATTTATTTAAAAAAATGTATAAATTATTATAGGAAATCAAAATATACAGTGTTTCCCAGCAACTCCGCACCAAGAGGGATTTTTCTTTCATATAAATATTTCCGATTTTTATTTTTTACAAAAAGTTGGTGCGCCAAAATTGATAAAAAATTATATAAAACCTGGCCAACTGCAACTTCCGTTCTGAGCGGAAATCGCCATTATTAAACAAAAATGTCAAATATCTCGGAAAATTCGAACTTTTTGAATGAAACGCTCTCTAAATAAACTTGGCTGAAATTCAGCTCAGAAAAACGTGGAAAAATATGTTTCCTATTTCTGCTTATGACTCTCAAAAAGTGAGTAACTACCGAACGGAATATATTTTGATGACTAGACAATATTAGAATATGATAAAAAATTCTGTTTCAATTTAGTTTTTCGACATTTGCTCGAATTTTCACAAATTTGTGATCATATAAAATAATTCACTTGCGTTGAAATTGAACGATGTATATTCAGAAGAAAATTCTATTTCAATCAAAAATCTAGCTATAAATTGGCAAAATGCAGCAAAATTTGCATCGTTGGAATTCCCGGATGTGAATTGAACCTGATATTGAAAGATTTTAATGGCAAAAATACGAATAGGATCAACTTTGCACCAGAATGAAACAACTTTTTCGAACAAATGTCGAAAAATCAAGTTCATACCAAATTTAGTAGTTACAAATATATTTATGCTGACACTAATGTTGTAGAGTCGCCGAAAAAAATCCGCTTGGTAATTATTAAATATTAAAAAGTGTTAAAAAAGTGTAAAAAAAAAAAAAAATTTCTTGGTTTTCCGAACCGAAATTTGGCAAATTAATCTAAATAGCAATTTCAAATAAGTTAACTTAAAGCGCTTCACAGAAAAAGTTCGATTTTTCCCAGATAATGGACGTTTTTGTTTGAAAACAGTGATTTCCGCTCCAACCGGTCACAGTTGCCCAAGTTTTATATAATTTTTTATCATTTTTGATGCACCAACTTTTTATAATTAATAATATTCGGAAATACTAATTGAAAAGAAAAGTCCCCCTTGGTGCGGAGTTGTTGGGAAGCACTGTATATAGGAAAAGCTTGAATTCGAAAAGCATTAAAATTCAAAATTTAGTATTATATGAGATTTGTAAGAAAATTTTTCTTGGCTACATAATACTAATCATACTCAAATTTCAAGAAAATTCCCACTCCTTCCCAAAAGTTCATTCAAGGCTAAGAATATAACAGTACATACTGGAATTGAGGGTCTATTTCCATATTATCCATATTCAGAGTCATCTTGAGATGAAAGCTGTTTATTATAGAGTAGATTTTTTTTGGAAGAATATCATGCATGCCACTGCATACCGCTTTCTAATATTTTCATTGGACTCCGTTCGTCGCACACAAAATTTACCTTTAAATGTATGACGATTCTATAAATAATTCTTATTTAAAGAAAAAAAACAGTGGCGTGCATAATATTTTTCCAAAAATACGTAGTTCACATCCTGACCGGATGTCACAGGATGAAGAATTAAAAAATCTTCCACATCAAATCATGGCCGTGGAGCCAAATACCATAAACATATACAGGCTAGTTATTCGCCTTCCATCGCCATAGCCAGTAAAAACCAAAATAGGATTTTTTTCTTCTGCAGTCATGTGAAGAAGAATTGTTAGGATAATCTTGAAATAATTTCGCATATACAGGGTGTTCCATTTGCGATAAATATACTCAACTCAGGTTCTTCTCCTATAACATCCTATATATTTTTCAATAATTCGATTACTGCGAATTACTGATGAATCTTCTTCTTGAAAACTTTTGGAAAATTCTCGGTATTTTTCGAGTTATTCAAAAAATTCGAAATTTTTGAAGTCTCAATTAACATGGAAAAAAATGAGAAAATATCATAGGATCATCAGATAAACATCCATTTCCTCAATTCTGAGACTTTGTCAATTCGTTTCAAAAATGTTGTTTGACATCATCACATCCTGAGAATTCTGAAAGGCGAATAACTAGGACCACCCTGTATATGAAGGTATTAAAGTTATAACAGAAAACACATTTAAAAGATTTAGAACATAGTATTATGTGAACATTTCTCATTAGAATCAACAACTTAATTCATACCTTAAAGAACCAGCCTGTTATTCTGAGACAAGCTGAATATGAAATATTCTTTCTTTTTAAGATAGTTGAAAAGCAAAATCCTCTGTTAGAAAACAAATATTTTTCAGTATTGATAATGCAGAATATTGTGGAGGGCATTTAAGGTGAAACATTGCATAATCCTCTGTTAACTAACAAATATTTTTCAGTATTGATATTGCAAAATGTTGTGGAGGGCATTTAAGGTCAAACATTCCAAAATACTTTGTTAAGAAATAAATATTTTTCAGTATTAATATTGCAAAATGTTTTGGAGGACATTTAAGATGAAATATTTCAAAATACTGTGTTAGGAAACGAACATTCGTCAGTATTGATATTGCAAAATGTTGTGGAGGATATTTAAGGTGGAAAATAGCAAAATCCTCTGTTAAGTAACAAATATTTTTCTGTATTGATATTGCAAAATGTTGTGGGGGACATTTAAGGTCAAAAATTGCAAAATCCTGTCTTAGGAAATAAATATTTGTCAGTATGTATATTACAAAATATTTTGCAGTATATTTAAGGTGAAACATTGCAAAATCCTCTGTTAGGAAACAGATATTTTTCAGTATTGATAGTGAAACATATTTTGGAGTACATGTAAGGTCAAACATTGCAAAATCCTCTGTTAGGAAACGAATATTTTTCAATATTGATGTTGCAAAATGTTGTGGAGGACATTTGAGGCGAAACATAGCAAAATTCTTATTGAGACTTTCGGATATACATCAACTCCATACTGCAATATCGTCACTGTAGTTTATAACTTTCAACACAAATATCGTTGAAGCTATTATTTATATAATTTAATAAAATCTCATTTTGCCGTGTTGTAGATGAGGAAGGAAAAAATACGTAAAAACACTTCGACTTGTGTTGATGATCTAAATAAATGGTTCCACAAGTCGGAGTGTTTTTGAGACTTCTATTTATATACCAACAACTAATAGTTCTCATCCTATTATGATTTAGACTTCTGAAAGCTTACAACTGAAGAGAAAATCTTGTCCAATTTATTTTCCTTGTATAATTGAAATATTGACCGAGCCAATACCTAATCAGTAGAATCATTGAGTATTCAAATACTTATATACTCAATGGTAGAATACAATATAATATTCGATTGGCAATAACGCTACTATTTACAGAATGATTTTCAGATTCATTATTTTACACTCGTATTACTGAATAATATTAGCTTATGAAAGGAAATCATTGTCACATATCCAAATGAAATTATTGCCATAGACAATTGTTTCTATTAGGTACTTACATGAAATTTTTGTCTTGGATGTGGACTCGTTGGAACTATACATATATCATCATCAGTATGTATATATTTTATACATGAAAATGAGTCTTCAAACAGGACAAAATTGATATGTGTTACTCTAATAGGCACCCAATATCTATGGGGACTATCTCATTAATAACGTAAAAAATAGCAGTGTTCCAATCTATATTCGTCAGCATTTGTATGAACAAAAATCTGAAATAGATATCTATATCTATGCAATATTATTGGATAAAATTGACTGATCGAATTTGCATCGTCAGTCTTAATGAATGATACAAGCATTCCTATGTATGGATATCAACTCTCAGTTATCTAATAATGAAACTCAGAATCAATAATCGAAGACTATATAAAACAAGATACATGAGCATTGAGCAATATTTTGTCTGTAATCATTAAGCCTAACAATAATCATTTTTGAGATCATAAGCAGGTATAAATATATGCCGCATAAACACAATAGTTCCAATATCTATATTAACGTCGAATTATGTACATCTGAACGGATCATAATATGATGAGACAGTATATTCTATTTCCTTAATATGTTCTGGACCACATTTAAGGTAAACCATTGCCAAATCCTGTGTAAAGAAACAAATATTTGTTAGTATTGATGGTGCAAAATGTTGTGGAGGACATTAAAAGTCAAACATTGCAAAATTCTCTGTTAATAAACGAATATCTTTCAGTATGGATATTGCAAAATGTTGTGGAGATATATAAGGTCAAACATTGCAAAATCCCCAGTTAAGAAACAAATCTTTTTCAGTATTCATATTGCAAAATGTTGTGGAGGACATTTAGTGTCAAACATTGCAAAATCTTCTGTTAAGAAAAAAATATTTTTCAGTATTAATATTGCAAAATGATGTGGAGAAAATTTAATGTCAAACATTGCAAAATCCTCTGTTAAGCAACAAAATTTTTTCAGTATTGATATTGCAAAAGGTAGTGGAGGACATTTTGTGTCAAACATTATAAAATCTTCTGTCAAGAAACAAATACTTTTCAGCATTGATATTGCAAAATATTGTGGAGGATATTTGATATCAAAAATTGCAAAATTCTCTTTTAAGATACAAATCAATCTCAGTATTGATTATGCAAAATGTTGTGAAGGATACTTAATGTCAAACACTGCATAATCCTCTGATGAGAAACAAATATTTTTCAGTATTGATATCACAAAATGTTTATGGAGGGCATATAAAGTGAAACATTGTAACACCTCTGTTAAGAAATAAATAGTTTTCAGTATTGATATCGCAAAATATTGTGGTGAACATTTAAGGTGAAACATTGCAAAATCCTGTGTTAAGAGGCGAATATTTTTCAGTATTGATATTGAATCATTTTTGAGAACATAAGCATGTATACATATATGCCGCATAAACACAATAGTTCCAATATCTATATTAACGTCGAATTATGTACATCTGAACGGATCATAATATGATGAGACAGTATATTCTATTTTCTTGATATGTCGTGGACGACATTTAAGGTAAACCATTGCCAAATCCTGTGTAAAGACAAATATTTGTCAGTATTGATGTTGCAAAATGTTGTGGAAGACATTTAAAGTCAAACATTGCAAAATTCTCTGTTAATGAACGAATATCTTTCAGTATTGAAATTGCAAAATGTTGTGGAGGATATATAAGGTCAAACATTGCAAAATCCCCAGTTAAGAAATAAATATTTTTCAGTATTCATATTGCAAAAAGTTGTGGACGACATTTAGTGTCAAATATTGCAAAATCTTCTGTTAAAAAAAATTATATTTCAGTATTAATATTGCAAAATGTTGTGGAGGACATTTAGTGTCAAACATTACAAAATCTTCTGTCAAGAAACAAATACTTTTCAGTATTGATATTGCAAAATATTGTGGAGGAAATTTGATATGTATATTGCAAAATATTTTGCAGTATATTTAAGGTGTAACATTGCAAAATCCACTGTTAGGCAACAGATATTTTTCAGTATTGATAGTGAAAAATGTGTTGGAGGACATGTAAGGTCAAACATTGCAAAAGCCTCTGTGAGGAAACGAATATTTTTCAATATTGATGTTGCAAAATGTTGTGGAGGACATTTGAGATGAAACATAGCAAAATCCTCTGTTGAGTAACAAATATTTTTCAGTATTGATATTGCAAAATGTGGAGGACATCAAAGGCGAAACATTGCAAAATCTTTTGTTAAGAAACAAATATTTTTCGTTATTGACAATGCAAAATCTTGTGGAGGCGCAAAAACGACTGTGGGTTTTGTAGAATATTAATCACGTATCGTAGGTAAATACTTTACCTGTAATTAAAATCCGTTGGAATCTTCCGCCACTTTTAAATAGAAGTAATGATTCACCTTTCCACCAACAGCACTTATTTGTATAGCAAATAAACCAAAACTAGGTTTATACCTATATTTCAATGCATCAATGCTTTTTCCTGACCTTATTTAGACCTTATTGAGACTTTCGGATAAACATCACCTCTCTACTGCAATATCGTCACTGTAGTATATAGCTATCAACACAAATATCGTTGAAGCTATTATTTATATAATTTAATAAAATCTCATTTTGCCGTGTTGTAGACGAGGAAGGAAAAAATACTTGAAAATACATCGACCTCTGTTGATGATCTAAATAAATGGTTCCACAAGTCGGAGTGTTTTTGAGACTTCTATTTATATACCAACAACTAATAGTTCTCATCCTATTATGATTAAGACTTCGTAAAGCTTACAACTGAAAAAAAAACTTGTCCAATATATTTTCCTTGTATAATTGAAATATTGCCCGAGCCAATACCTAATCAGTAGAATCATTGAGTATTCAAATACTTGTATACTCAATGGTAGAATACAATATTATATTCGATTGGCAATAACGTTATTATTTAAAGAATGATTTTCAGATTCATTATTTTACACTCGTATTACTGACTATTATTAGCTTATGAAAGGAAATCATAGTCACATATCCAAATGAAATTATTGCCATAGACAATTGTTTCTATTAGGTACTTACATGAAAACTTTGTCTTGGATGTGGACTTGTTGGAATTATACATATATCATCATCAGTATGTATATATTTTATACATGAAATGAATCTTCAAACAGGACATAATTGATATGTGTTACTCTAATAGGCACCCAATATCTATGGAGACTATCTCATTAATAACGTAAGAAATAGCAGTGTTCCAATTTATATTCGTCGGCAATTGTATGAAAAAAAAACTGAAATTGATATCTATATCTATGTAATAAATTATTGGATAAAAATTGACTGATCGAATTTGCATCGTCAGACTTAATGAATGATACAAGCATTCCTATGTATGGATATCAACTCTCAGTTGTCTAATAATGAAACTCAAAATCAATAATCGAAGACTATATAAAACAAGATACATGAGCATTGAGCAATATTTTGTCTGTAATCATTTAGCCTAACAATAATCATTTTTGAGAACATAAGCAGGTATACATATATGCCGCATAAACACAATAGTTCCAATATCTATATTAACGTCGAATTATGTACATCTGAACGGATCATAATATGATGAGACAGTATATTCTATTTCCTTGATATGTTGTGGACGACATTTAAGGTAAACCATTGCAAAATCCTGTGTAAAGAAACAAATTTTTGTCAGTATTGATGTTGCAAGATGTTGTGGAGGACATTTAAAGTCAAACATTGCAAAATTCTCTGTTAATAAACAAATATTTCTCAGTATTGATATTGCAAAATGTTGTGGATGGTATATAAGGTCAAACATTGCAAAATCCCCAGTTAAGGAACAAATATTTTTCAGTATTCATATTGCAAAATGTTGTGGAGGACATTTAGTGTCAAACATTGCAAAATCCTCTGTACAGAAAAAAATATTTTTGAGTATTAATATTACAAAATGTTGTGGAGGAAATTTAATGTCAAACATTGCAAAATCCTCTGTTAAGCAACATGTATTTTTCAGTATTGATATTGCAAAATGTTGTGGAGGACATTTGGTGTCAAACATTAGAAAATCTTCTGTCAAGAAACAAATACTTTTCAGTATTGATATTGCAAAATATTGTGGAGGAAATTTGATATCAAAAATTGCAAAACTCTCTGTTAAGAAACAAATAATTCTCAGTATTGATAATGCAAAATGTTGTGAAGGATACTTAATGTCAAACACTGCATAATCCTCTGTTAAGAAACAGATATTATTCAGTATTGATATCGCAAAATATTGTGGTGAACATTTAAGGTGAAACATTGCAAAATCCTGTGTTAAGAGACGAATATTTTTCAGTATTGATATTGCAAAATGTTGTGGAGGATATTAAAGGTCAAACATTATAACATCTCTGTTAAGAAACAAATAGTTTTCAGTATTGATATTGCAAAATGTTATGGAGGACATTTGAGGTGAAACATTGCAAAATCCTCTGTTGAGTAACAAATGTTTTTCAGTATTGAAATTGCAGAATATTGTGGAGGACATTTAAGGATAAAAATAACAAAATTCTCATGTAGGAAACAAATATTTTTCACTATCAATATTGCAAAATATTGCGGAGGACCTTCTCTGTTAAGTAACAAATACTTTTTAGTATTTATGTTGCAAAATGTTGTGGAGGACATATAAGGTCGAACATTGCAAAATCCTCTGTTAGAAAACAAATATTTTTCAGTAGTGATAATGAAAGTTGTTGTGAAGAACATTTAAGGTAAAATATTTCACAATCCTCTGTTAGGAAACAAATATTTTTTAGTATTGATATTGCAGAATGTCATGTGGGACATTTAAGGTGAAACATAGCAAATTCCTCTGTTAAGTAACAAATATTTGTCAGGCGCAAAAACAACTGTGGGTTTTGTAGAATATTAATCACGTATCGTATGTTAATACTTTACCTGTAATTAAAATCCGTTGGAATCTTCCGCCACTTTTAAATAGAAGTGATAATTGACCTTTCCACCAACAGCACTTTTTTTGTATAGCAAATGAACCAAAACTAGGTTTATACCTATATTTTTTAATGGATCAATGCTTTTTCCTGACAATATTAGGTCTTATTTAGACATTATTGAGACTTTCGGATAAACATCACCTCCATACTGCAATATCGTCACTGTAGTATATAACTTGCAACACAACTATCGTTGAAGCTATTATCTATATAATTTAATAAAATCTCATTTTGCCATGTTGTAGATGAGGAAGGAAAAAATAAAACACATCGACTTGTGATGATGATCTAAATAAATGGTGTGCTTATCAATTTGCCCAAATGTCTGTAATTTTCGATGAAAATGGTATTAAACGATTTGGTTCGACGATAACTCTCGAACGGAATGAGCTAGACAGTTGAAATTTTCAGAGTAGGGTTGGGAGATAAAAATCTCGGCTATGTTCGTTATTGGGCGAAATCGGACAGATGGTTTCGGAGTTACGAAAAAAAATTTTTTTTACATAACAAATTCCAAATTAAATTCTTTTCAGTATGCAGTTTTACCATAAGAATCCATTGATATCATTTTTACTCTAACAAGCTAATACTTTCGGAGATATGATTTTTCATCATTTCAATATAAATCGTATTTCTATGTTTTCACAGAATGATATAATTATTTTGTGTGTATTCTATGAATTGTTATAATGTCAACTCATTTTCCTGAGACATGACGTTGTCTAATTCATTCCAGCAATCGTAGAATTATTAGAATTATAATATAATATCATACCTTTTGTTGGTTGATATTTTCATGCCGATGGTCAATCCATATGATGATGGGAATGGTAATGGTAAGTTAATAATATTGAGTTCAGAATATCTCCACTAAAAACAAAACTGGAATATTGGTGTATTGGAGTATTGGAGTGGATTTGAGGAAACATATATATTATCGTTCATCATAGAATTGAGGAATGAATATCTCGGATGAGTTCGTTGTTGGGTAGAATTCGTCTATTGGTTTTGGATTGATAATTTTTGGCACTCTTGTTAAATTTAAATTCTTCTATGATGTTTGAATTCAATACCTGCTAAGATGAAGTTCTTTCATAAGAATCCATTGATATAATTCCCAACTCTGAGAAACCAATACTGTCGGAGATATAATTTGTCTGTTTGAACAAGAGCGCCAGAAAGCTCCTGTCCACAGGGATTGAACCCATTTTTATTTTATAGATATTTTTCAGAGTTTGGGAGAGAAAACCCAGAAAAAAACCTTTCAATAATGAGTATACCTCCCACAGTATCCTTTAATGTTAATGATTAATATATGTATAGTTTGGCAGTCCAATTAAATAAGTCGTCGAACTTACCTCATGCAATTCTCGTGAGCTTTTCACTTTTAAATGAAATATACTTGAATGGTTGCGGAAGACTTTGCGTAACTGAAGTGCCAAAATGAAACGTCTCATGTAAAATTCAATTTTAAGCATACCTAAAACAACCTTTTCGATATCAGGCCTCTTTTAGAAGATATTCAATGATATTAATCATTTTAGTATAATAATTTCATTTGCTGTGCTGTCTTTCATATAAGATAGGGAAGAACTGAAGATGCAGGAGAAGACATCGAACTAGATGGGGAACTAAACTTTCGGCACCTCGAAGATGAAGAAACATACAAATTTCTTGGAAACAAAGAGGTGCACTGAAGACAAACCAAAAAGAAGCTCCGAGATATATGGAAATCATAGCTGTCCAGTAAAAACAAAGTGTCCACTCTTTAGGGTTAGTTAACTGGACTGTGAATGATTTTCTCGGGCTAGACAGATCCACTCGTAAAGTGATGAACATGAATCGTAGCCTGCATCCCAGTTGCTTGATATAAAGAATATACCTTGAACCCAGGGAGACAGGGGTTTGCAAAGTTTGGAATACCAACACCAACAAACGTTGGAAATGGCATAAAGGATATTGAGAAGTGAAGACTCGCTTCTGATAATGGTAGTTCATCATGAAATTAGGAGCTAAAGATCTTTCCTATTTAGGGCTGGACGGAAAGCCTTGGTGAAGCTCAGTATAACTGGCATATCGCTTGATCATGAGATAGCAGGAACACCTATCTCGCTAACAGACCAAATAAGAGTAGGCAGGGATAGGAGACAGGTACAGGTAAACCTGAAGACACTATTCGAAGATCACATGTGTAAAAATTTGTACTCCGTATATTTCAGGAGTTTGAAAGATCGGAAACGAAGGGATTTGTTGTAGCGTGTCAAACTGGGGTGGTAAATACAAGATGGTTTAAAAAGAACATCATGAAAGTGGACACCCCAACGAGCAGAGTATGTCACAGTCAACAGGAAACCACTACGCACATCCTGTCTGCTTACAGAGTCTATGCTCCATCAGGATATGTACAAAGACACAATGCGCAATGATCTGAAAGAAGTTTATGCTATAGATAACGAACCAGTGCTACAATATGTACCTCTGGAGATTGAAGCAGTTGTGGAAACAGACAGAGCTCGCATCTACTGGAACTATGCTTTTCCAACAACTCGGGAGATCCACTCCATAAAGCCAGATATAGTCCTGGTGGACAAAGAAGTCAAGAAATTTTTGGTTGTCGAATTCTCCTCCCCTGCCGGAAATAATTTGGTGATGAAAGAAGAACACAAGAAGGAAAAATACAAGGATTTAATGTACGAACTGGGAACCCTGTATCCAAGGCATAAAGTAAGGCTGGTCGTACTGATCATAGGATGTCTAAGCGGAATGAGAGCAAACTACAAGACAGAATTGCAAATTGTTCCGGCTTGTAAACCCTCGCTGAGGTTTTGGCGCACAGAATACAGAAAGCAGTGTTGCGCGATCTCCTCGAATCATCAGGTCCCATATATATATATATATATATATATATGTATGGAATGCGTCAAGTTTGAGGTCGTTTTCGGTGGCTTTCTGTCAAGTTTGGAGACACTTGTCAAGTTTGAGGTCCGTCCTCAATCTTTTCTTATGACAAATGGTTAGTTTAGGGTCGTGACCCCAAACTTTTTCAGGAATTGGCTCATTGAATAGTTTGGGGTCATTTTTCAAAAAAATTTTATATTCTGGTAAATTCAACAATTTACATCCTGAAATAACAATTATTACTTCAGTGTCATCATTTTTATACGCAAATTTATGGACTTTAGTATGAATTCACATACATTTCTACCAAATTAATTTCTACAGAATACTACGCAAATGTTTCATATTTGCGATCCAATTCTGAGGAAACGGAATACTTTCTTGGAAAGTAAAGGTGTTTGAAGCCCAATATTCTCTTTTTCGAACCTCATAAAGATTTTATGAGATTGATCATTCAACTGTGAATTATTTGAAACAATTGGATTTGGGGCGTCTATTATTCACGAGGCTATTAGCTCACATTTTCAGACCATCCCTTCCCCTCAATGATATAATTGTGAGGTTCTATGTTACCCCTCTGCACTACGTAATATCAATACAGGAGAATGGACAATAGAACATACGCGCAAAAGCTCCTGACTTCACGTAAGTGCTTGAACCGTTTTTTTTTCGTAATTTTTTAAAAATTTTCTAGTGGTACGGTCCTCACAAAATTTTACACACGTTTTCCTGTCGATCTTCTTCTACTAGTTACCATGCTTCAATTCGATCGAGTCTATTTTTTTTTTGAGTGATCGATGATATAATACGCAAAAAAAATTCGCGTTGGCATTCTATAACTAACAACCTTGTTGGAATTGGATCGGTTTTGAATGTTTCGAGACATTGAGGAAAAAACAACCAAATTTCAGATGGGTATAACTCCAGAACTGTTTGGCCAATTATCCCTATAAACAAACTCAAATGTCACATTCAAATGCACAACCTAACCTGAAAATTTGAAGTCACTATCTCTTTCCGTTCTCAGGTTATCGTGACATAAATAATATTTTTTAACAATTTTTTTAAGATTTTTTAGCGATACGATTCGCACAAAATTTCACAAAATTCCTTAGGTTTGTATTCCACAATTACTCACCAAGCCATAATCGTACAATTTTAGTCATGTGTGTTTGAAAATAAACTTTTGAGGCATACATCATTGAAAATAAACCATTACTATACAGGGTGTCTTTTTTCTCATGGCACAATTGTACGTGATTGAAGTGATTTGTGTCACAAACAAAGCATTAACTAAATAGGTACCTTGGATGGATTCTCAAAATATATTTGTTCGAAATCTCCATACAGGGTGTTCTTCTTTTAACGTCAATTGCAACTTGCTGTTTTCCATGCCTCAATCGTACAATTTCATTCATTTGTGTTAAAAAATAAACTTTAGAGGGATACATCATTGGAAATAAATAATTAGTATACAGGGTGTTCTTTTTATCATTGCACAATTGTACGCGATTGAAGTGATTTTTGTCACAAACAGAGCATTAACTAAATAGGTACCTTGGATGGATTCTCATAATGTATTTGTTCAAAATCTTCATACAGGGGTGTTTTTCTAACGTCAATTTCAACTTGCTATTTTTCACGTCATCATCGTACAATTTCATTCATTTGTGTTAAAGAATATATTTTCGAGCCGTACATCGTTGAAAATAAACCATTACTGTACAGGGAGCAGTACACCATGCATTTAAGGCGGAACAGAGTTCACTGGGTCAGCTAGTGATCAATATATTTGACCTATATAGAACACCATAAACTACTGAAATTTCTGGTTATAAGAGATTCGTTACATCAAGGAAACAATATTCAGGAGCCATTGATTATTCGAGTACCGTCCATTTTTATGTTTAATTTGTACCATAGTTGACAAGAATATAAAATGAAACAGAAAAACTCTCTTAAATTAAGCATGATACATACATGTTCCGGATATTATGTCCTAATAAATCTCAAATAGAATGAATCTCTTAACATACGTTATTAACTTCATTATAACCCCATTCTAAGCAAATTCTTTCTTGAAGTATGCCTAATGTTTAATTATTTCCACTATAACTCAAAAAATATAAACTCGCTCGAATTGAAGCTTGGTAACTAGTCGTATAATATCAACATGAAGACAAGTGTGAAATTTTGTGAGCACCCTGCACCTAAAAAATTCTTAAAAAATAACGAAAAACAAAATTGGTTCAAGCACTGACGTGAAGTCAGGAGCTTGTTCTGTTGTCCATTCTCCTGTATTGGACACTCTTAATGGAATTTACCATTGTAAACTCAATTAAGAGTGACCAATACAGAACAATGGACAATATAACAAACGTGCAAAAACCCCTAGACTTCACATCAGTGCCCGAATCAATTTTTATGGTTAACTTGTAACATATTTGAAAAGAATGTAAAATGAATCGGAAAAATTCTCTTAGATTAAGCATGATACATACGTTTTCTAGACCTAACATTTGTTACTAACTTCATTGTAACATCATGCTGAGCAAAATCTTTCCTGAAATACGCATAATGACTACATATAAATTTCCTGAGGTTTGTCTGCATATAATATGTCCCGATGACTATCAATTGAAAATTTTCTCATAGGGTTCGTGAAATGTCAGATGTACTCTGCGATTCATCGAATTCTTGATAAAATTCCACGTTTCTCTATATTTTCCAAAAGAAAAATATGTAATCCGTAATGTTTAGGGACGTTTTCAGTGACGTAATGTCAAGTTTGGAGACACTTGTCAACTTTGAGGTCCGTCCTCAAACTTTTTCTGGAGTTGGCTTAATGAATAGTTTGAGGACATTTTTAAAAAATTCCTATATTCTATAGTAAAATCAACAATTTTCATCATGAAATGGCAATTGTTACTTCGAAGTGTCATTATTTGTATACGCAATTTATGGACTTTAGTATGAGTTGACACACATTTCTACCAAATTAATTTCTACAGAATTCTACGCAAATGTTTCACATTTGCGATCCAATTCTGAGGAAACGGAATACTTTCTTGGAAAGTGAAGCTGTTTGAAGCCCAATATTCTCTTTTCCAACCTCATAAAGATTTTATGAGATTGATCATTCAACTGTGAATTATTTGAAACAATTGGATTTGGGAGCGTCTATTATTTACGAGGTTATTAGCTCACATTTTTAGACCACCCCTTCCCCTCAATGATATAATTGTGAGGTTCTATGTTACCCCTCTGAATACGTAATATCAATACAGGAGAATGGACAATAGAACATACGCGCAAAAGGTCCTGACTTCACGTCAGTGCTTGAACCGTTTCATATTAGCGATCCATTTCTGAGAAAACGGAATATCTTCTTTGAAGGTGAAGGTGCTTGAAGCCCAATTTTTTTTTTTCAGATCTCATAAGGATTTTATAACATTTATCATTCAACAGTGAAATATTAAATATTCCAGGGGGTATAACTAGACTCGACTCAAAAACAAACTTAACCTCCCCATTCGGATGTGCAGCCTACTCTGAAAATTGCAAGTCCCTATCTCCTTTCGTTCAAAAGTTATCAAGGCAACGGTCACCCATCTAGCTACTGAACTCACACAAGGCTGCTCGTATCTCCAACAATATAGATCCGATCGTGTTCAAACTTGAAACTCGGTAGTACACTTAGGTTCTGAAGGCTCTCGCAAAATGTCAGCGATGTCGGACGAATAGTTTCTCATATATAGAATTTGATTCATTGATTTTTCAAAAATTTTCTAGTGATACGATCCTCACTACATTTTGCAAGAATTTTTGCATTGGTATTCTACAACTAATAACAATGTTTGAATTGTATCCGTCCTGTATTTTTCGAGTTATTGAAGAAATAACAACCAAATTTCAGATGGGTATAACTCCAAAACCGTTTGGCCGATTATGCTTATAAACTACCTCAACTGTCGCATTCAGATGCACAACTTAACCTGTAAATTTCAAGTAGCTGTCTTTTTCATTTTTCAGGTTATCGTTTTTTTTAATTTTCTAGTGATACGTTTCGCTCGAAATTTCACAACCGTCCTTGGGTTTGCATTCTGCAACACTCCAAGTGTCAATTCGATCGGATTTGTATTGGTTGAAAACAAAATTATCACTCGGAAACCGTTCGGCCGATTATGCCCATTAACGAACTGGTCCGTCGTATTAATTGGGATGTGGCACCAACCCAGAAAATTTGAATTCGCCAGCTCTTTCCGTTGTCAAGTTATCGTGGCAACGGCCGGCTGGCTCGCTGGACAGAATCAAAATTTCACCTCGAATTCTTCATCGGGGAGTCGAGTCCAAACGTTCGAGATCATTTTGGGCAAAAAATTCGAAAATTACAGACATTTGGGCAAAATGATGACGTTTCTACAGGATTGATCAGGATTTACTTAACTTTATTAGCATATAAGATACAAAATCTGAAAATATTGTAAAAAGAATCGATCTAGTTTCAAAGGACGAAGTATTGAGGCATTTTATAGTTAAAAGGAACTTGAGGCTTTAGCGTGATTTGAAAAGTAGTTTAGAGGTCAAAATAGGCCTATCGAGTTTATGATGAATGAGCAAAATCCGCCCAATTATTTCGGAGATTTTGTTTTACCAATATTTCGAAATCTACACATCGGACGTTGAAATTTAATATCTCTAAAAATAACGACTCCAAGTTCCGAAGACAGAAGCGAAAAAAATTTTGATCTCTCGTAAGATTATCGCTAGAGTTTGCTGAAATTTCTTATATAACTAAAGGGCAACGATAAGATGAGTTGAGTATACGATATATCAGATTCATAATGTTTCCATTATCGCAAAAAATAAGATTTTCCTAGAAGCTACGTAATCCAATGATTGTTTAGGATTACCTATACGATTTATTCGTTGCTATGATTTTGATTCACTTTTCATCTCATTTCGAGACACTGAAGAATATCAAAAGACGACCTTACCTGATTCACTAAACCGGATCTAAAATCTACAGATTTTTATCGAAAAATTATGTTCTTCAAAATGTTTTTGCTTATTTATTGCAATGAATATTTTGAACAATTTCCTCCATATACCCAATACGGATTTTGTTTTCTCGATAAAACGGATATGTAATATTCAAAGATGAAAGATGTGAAATTGGCCCACTTTTGAGAACCGTTGGAATAAGAAAACTTTTCAGCAGCACACATTTTTTTTTCCGAAAATCGAAAGGTGTAGGGCCAATTTTACCTTAGACTATAGACTATAGACTATAGACTATAGACTATAGACTCTTTCTATAGTCTAAGAATTTTACACACAATATTGAGAACGCTATAAAAACTTCTTTACGTTCGAATAATCTCACCTTGAAAAGACATGAAAAAAAATTGGCTTAGGACCTTAAATTTGTAATATTAGATTTTCAGGTAATGTTTAATATGAAAATATATACTAGAACACCGTAGTAATAAGGGCCATTATGAAATGACCCAATATGCGTAGGCAATACAGAATACGAGAGAGTTCAAATTGATCCCACATGTGCGATTTAATCCTTTAAATGAAGATATCAAAGGTGCCGCCCCATAACTTATTTCGACTAACGCATGCCAGTATGCCACCTGACATCGGTGATTCCCCGCTTTTTAACCCACATTCACAACTATGAGATAAGTTATAAAGTGCGGGAATTATATCTCAACAGGACGATGCCAAATATTGTGTAGTACGGGAGCACATTTCCAATATGATAATTTCTGATATAATATGTAATTAGATTAGAAATCCTCGCAGGCAGTAGTAGTAGCAGGCAAATTTTTTCGAGGCATTATGATTCCCCGATATCTCCAAAAGAGGATTGTGTGAAATGAAATTTCGAATATTAATAGGAAAATTCACGAGGGTCGTATCGTAAGAATCTTAAGAAAATATTATTTGCCTGAAATATCGCAATCGAAATATATCGAGAAAAAAAATTATAAGCAATATTTGAGTAGTTAATGTGAAATAACGAATTCAATTTCTGAAAATTATAAATCTGAATAACATTATGTACATAAGTATATTAGTATCTCAAGAACAATCAACTAAATTCAGTTGAAAATTTAAGTTCACGTGCAAAGTATCGATTAAATATACGTAGGTTGATTTCAACTTTCACCGAAAGAATAATTGATCGGTGTATTTCTGTTTATGTTCTTGGAAACTGCATTTTGCCCGAATGACTGAAATTCTCGAATTTAGTACCGAAAATGAGTAGGGTCGACTCACTGATGAAGAATTCGAGGTCAAATTCAATTATCTCCGGCCGGCTGTTACCACGTTAGCTTTCAAACGGAAAGAGTGAAAACAAAATTTTCAGGGTAGGTTGCTTATCCGAATGCGACGGTTAAGTTCGTTAAAGGGCATAATCGGCCAAACTGTTGCGGAGTTAAAATAACTCAAACAATATAGATCCGACCGAATTGAAACTTTTTATAACTATTAGTGAAATGACAACACACTGCCAAGGTTCGCATCACTAGAAACTTTTGAAAAAATTCTTAAAAACCCCTGACGTGAAGTCAGGAGCTTTTGCGAACTTGTCCCATTGTCTATTCATCCTCATAAGAAGTCGATCGAGCTAAAATTCGGTACTCGATTGTAAAATGGTGACTCGAAGGAATTTCAGCTGATTCTGACTCATAAGAAATATGAAATTTTTGAAGAAAACATTTTTTTATATTTTTCTAGAGGCTCGATATTCACGAAATTTGCAGAAAATGAGCGCGCTGG
This sequence comes from Halyzia sedecimguttata, assembly GCA_937662695.2. NCBI lineage: Eukaryota > Metazoa > Arthropoda > Insecta > Coleoptera > Coccinellidae > Halyzia > Halyzia sedecimguttata. Next base: position 101,666,354 of record OW569414.2, read on the forward strand.
CATTAAACAATTAATTACTAAGTTTTAAATGAATTGGATATATATACATATTTTGGGTTATAGAGGAAATAACAAAATTCAAGATGGGTGTAACTCCGAAAGCGATAGGCCGACTTTGCCTATTGTCGAACTAACATCACTTGGATGCGCAACGCGCTGAAAATTGCAAATCGCTATCACCTTTCGTTCTCAAGTTATCGTGAGATACATAATGTTTTTCTTTAATTTTTTAGTGATACGATCCTCACGGAATTTTGTGTTTGTGTCGGCATTCTGCACCTAATAACGTAGTTTCTATCCGATCGGATCTGATCTGTTTGTAACAAAACTAGTACTCGGAAACCATTTGGCCGATTATGCCCATTAACGAACTTGTCCTTTGCATTTGAATGCGAAACCTATCCTGAACATTTCAAGTCGCTATATCTTTCTGTTCGAAAGTTATTGTGGCAACGGCCGGTCAAACGGCCAGAGAGAATCAAATTAGACCTCGAATTCATCATGGTTGGAGACCATTTTTGGCAAAAATTTCGAAAATTGCAGACATTTGGCAAAATGATAGCACGCTGTCCCCATTTGCAAAAAATTATTGAATATTATTCTGTATCTCAGAAACTATCCGTTTTGCAGCCAGGTATCAAATTTGAACACGATCGGAGATATAGGGTTGGAGATATTGAAAAATTATTGGAAACTGAGCAGCGTTGGACGAGTTCAGTATCTGTTGAGACCGCTAGTATACTACATATATATTGGTAATGATATAGTTAACTAACGTATTCACTAAAATTGATGTCTAAATTCTGAATACGAGTATGTAAACAATCCCAAAAACAATAGCAATACTATGTATTCCTATTCCACTGAGAGAAATCTCTCTTTCTATACATGGCATTGTCTAGATTCCAGATTATAATAATTGTAGGAACTTGATCGAAAACGAAATTAAACAAAACGAATGAATGAATAACTTTTGTATTTCACAGTTGTTCTGATTTTTTTAATATCTGGGCAGCATAGAATCCCCAGGAAAGACTCCGTCAGAAAAAAGAACATAGATAACTTCTAGTCTAGGACATGCACGGTGTGTTATAAAGGGCAGCGGTGTGGAATCAAATCATTACATAGGACTAATGTTATTAGAATTCCTGTGAATAATCTGCAGGATATTTGTATAATAATCTATTTTCGAAAGAAATATTAGTGGTAGTATTTATATGTTATGGGGAAGTTGCTTGTGGAATATACTATCCAATGTTTTGACGAATGATATTTTTACTTGATTATTGTCCTATTGATCGAATTTCTCTAATTTTGAAATATCCGGCATGTTTCTGGCGCTCTTGTTATTATAGCCATGACATTAAGGTAGTCTCAATATTCCTTTGAAATATTCCAAGAAAATAAATATTGTGTGTTTCGACAGAAATATTTATTATCAATTCGCTAGTATATTACTTATTTTTTTCAATGATATAGTTAACCAACGTTCACTTTCATAGCAGAGCGCATAGCGTAGCATTGCGCTTAGCATATAGCATCGCATCGCATAGTTCACCGGCTCGGGAGTTTCAAATGCAAAGTTAATCACGAAATTTAGAGAATAAATTGGTGAAGATGAAAAATTCGTGATTCTTAGGACTCTTTATACGAATATATACCGAAGAACGGAAGATTGAACGAGAAAAATTGAAAATGAAAATGTCCCCAAACTTGATCGATGTGAGTTTTTTAGAATTTTCGTGGTTTTTTCACTTTTATTTGCTAATGTATACCTATGTATGCAGGAAAAATCGAAGTTTGAAAATGACCCCAAACTTGACGGATTACAAACACATATATATATATATATATATATATATATATGTGAAGGCCTAGATATCCTATGATAAGTTCAACTATCATAACCTTATGCCTTGGATAGATGATCCCCAGTTCAAACCTTAAATTCTTGTATTTTTTCTTCTTCGGTTCTTCTTTCACCGCCTCATTGTTTTCGGTGGGGGAGGAAATTCAACGGAAAAAACAATTCCTCGAGCTCTTTGTCCCCCAGGACTATGTCTGGCTTTATGGCGTGGAATATTATTACACAGAAGGAAGTAGGGAATTCGGAGTGTCACATTTTGTCTTTCCGCATATCCTGATAGAGCATGGACTCTGTAAGTAGACAGGATATGAATGCTCTGCACATTGTTGGGATATCCACTTTCATGATATTCTTTTCATACCATCTTGCATTTATCACCCCATTTTGACAAACCATAACAAATACCTCCGTTTCCTACTTGAGCCCAGCTGACTTCAAAAAGTCAAAGGATAACTCTTCTGAAAGGTCCTGATATTTAAAACTTCTGAAGTATATGGAGTGATCAGTATAATAATAATAATAATAATAATATGGAGGATCAGTATAATAATAATAATAATAATAATATGGAGTGCAGGTTTTGAATCACGTGATCTGCGAGTAGTACCTTTAGTTGTACCTGTATTACCTCTCTGCCTAATCTTCTTTGGTCTGATAGCGTGATAGGTGGTAGCTCATGATCGATGTATATGCCAGTTATACTGAGCTTCTCCAAGGCTTTCCGTTCAGTCCTTAATAGGAGAGATTATTGGTTCCTAGTTTCATGATGAGCTACGATTTTCAGAAGCGAATCTTGACTTCTCAATATCCTTATTGCCATTTCCAACGTTCGTTGATGGTGTTGGTATTCCAAACTTCGCAATCTTTTGCCCCTTGCGTTCGCGGAAGGTATATTCTTTGTATCGAGCAGTTGTGATGCAGGCTACGATTCATGTTCATCACTTTACGAGTGGATCTGTCTAGCTCGAAAATTTTATTCAATGTCCAGTGAACTACTTGAAAGAGTAGGTGAGTATCGGGGCTTCTTCTTGTAGCTGGATGTTAAGGCATCCTTGATTTTGGTAGTCTGCAGTGTAGTTTCATTGCTAGGAATTTGTATGTTTCTTCATCTTCGAGGTGCCGAATGATTATTCCCCCGTCTAGTGCGACGTCATCCCCTGCTTTTTCAGTTCTTCCTTTGCTTAGATGAAAAACACCACAGTTGTCCAAACCAAATGGCATTCCTATTGCTGAGGTGTATTCGGCAACGGTATTCAGTAGTTGTTGAAGTACTGCCTTTCTGCCTTTGAAGGAGCGTACAGTTTTAAGTCGTTCATGTACAGGAGATGTGAGACTAGGTGTCTCTTCTGCCTGGTGGCCCAGCCTTGTACCTTATTCTGGTTGCCTTCAACTCAGCTGCTAATGGCAGAAGTGTTATGCAGAACAGTAATGGGTTAAGTGAGTCTCCTTGAAATACTTCTTGCCTGTACCTCATCCATCCCGTGTAAGTAGTCCGAACTTGGGATCGAACGGCGAACTTACTTTTCCATAGCGCCATAATGTTTTCCATGAAATGAACGATGTTAGGGTGGATTTTGAGTATCTCTAGCAGCCCTATTATCAAGCTATTTTTAGGGTTGATATACCTATATAATATAAGTTAAACTAATATAATATTTGATCCGTTTTTTTTGTTGGAGGAGAAAGTTTTGTTTAGCCATTCAAATTGTTTAGATTTTATTATATTGTCTATGAGACTAGGTTTATTGTTCATATTTGTCATGATTTGTTTGATTATGTTATATTCTTAGTTTTGGAGAGAGCAATTTTCAAAATCCTGTTGAAGTTTTGTAATTTATGAGTATAACGGTGTGCTGAAATGTGTTGTATCCTGTTCTCTTTCTGGAATATGAATAAATCATCAAATCATGTTGATTTTAGTATTTATAGATCACTTAATCCAATAAATTTAACGTCAGGTTTCAATCTTTTTCCAAACTTCCCAAATTTCCCAATGAGAGAATATGCGAATATCTCCATTCTCCTATTTATTGGCGCTCTAGTTCCTCGGAACTGAGTGCTTATCAATTTGCCCAAATGTCTGTAATTTTCGAATATTTCGATGAAAATGGTCTTAAACGATTTGGTTCGACTCACTGATCAAGAATCCGTGGTCGAAATTCATTCTGTCCGGCCGGTCCGGCCGGCCGTAGGCACGATAACTCTCGAACGGAATGAGCTAGAGAGTTGACATTTTCAGAGTAGGTTTGGGGGATAAATATCTCAGCTGAGTTCGTTATTGGGCAAAATCGGACAGATGGTTTCGGAGTAACAAAAAAAAAATTTTTTGTTTACGAAACATATTCCAAATTAAATTTTTTTTAATAAGAAGTTTTATCATAAGAATTCAATCATCTCATTTTTAACTCTAGCAAGCTAATACTTTCGGAGATATGATTTTTCAAAATTTCAATAATAAATCGTATTTCAACGTTGTCACAGAATGATATTATTCTATGAATTGTCATAATGTCAAATGATGTTCCTGAGACATTATCTAATCAATCGCACAATTGTGAGCGAAGTGAGAAAAATCTCAGCTGTTTGCTACGAACTAAGTTTTTCTCAGAAAATTCCTACATTTCGGAACGGAACATGAAGTAAGAGATCTGAGAGTAGTGAGACTGCTTTTCATCCATAGACATAGATATAACTCTCGAACGGAATGAGGTAGGTAGTTGAAATTTTCAGAGTAGTTTAGGGAGATGAATATCTCGGTTAAGTTCGTTATTGGGCAAAATTGGCCAGATTCAATTTGATTTCTTCCATGGTCCAGTTCTCATTCTCATGATTGCTCATTTAATCTTGATAAATAAACTATTATTTGAATTGAATTTCCTTTATGATGCAGCTCTATCATATGTATACATTGATATAATTCCCAACTCAGAGAAACCAATACTTTCGGAGATATAATTTGTCTGTTTGAACTAGAGCGCCAGAAAGCTCCTGTCCACAGGGCTTGAACCCATTTTTAATATAGGATTTTCATCACGTATCCGTTATTTAAATTCGACATCATCGTTTTTGCTACGACCTTATTATATTCTATAGTTGAATTAGGGAGGGTAAAAATAGAACAAAATGGCCTGAAGTTGACAAGAAATATTACCGCCGTATACATAGATTTAGGTCGAATCAACTTCAACTCCAGTTCATAATTCCTTGTGGATGTTATAAAAGGAGGCGTCAACTATTTTTTTGTTGGTTCTCTGAATACCCAGTCTATGAATTACAGCCGCTATTAATTTCTCCCTTTCGAAAAGAATCTATATTTCATGAGACTCAGTCGCTGGAATAGAATCCACTGACTCCGCCCTGATTCGGCTTTAACATCCTTATTTTGACGGAACCCAACATGGATGATATTTTTCACACATCACAAGCACTGTGCGCGCCTGGAAACACGCCAAATTGCAGATTCATTGAAAGACACGCTTCTGCATGTTTGGCTGGTCTTACTCGCCGTGGTTTCATAAAGGATGTCTCAGCAAAAACTATGAATTGTTGAGTTAGCCATATTTGAAATTTGTTCAATTAAAAAAATGGGTTCATGCCCTGTGGACAGGAGCTTTCTGGCGCTCTAGTTCAAACAGACAAATTATATCTGGTATTGGTTTCTCAGAGTTGGGAATTATATCAATGTATTCATATGATATCACTGCATCATGAAGGAAATTTAATTCAAATAATAGTTTATTAGATGAGTAATATTAAATTACATTGTAATCGATCAAAAATTTCCTGATCTACGTTCACCAAACTACAGAATTATGCTTTCAATATTTACGTAATATTTTCAAACATTTTCGGGTGAGGTCCCCGTTGCATCGCTAAAATACGAGTATTTCAACCCCAATATTTTTGAAGTTACAATATTCCCTTCTGTCAAGTTGACATTATGAGAATTCATACATAGAATAATAATTATATCAATCTGTGAAATACGATTTACATTGAAATTTAAAAAATCATATCTTGAAAGTATTAGCTTGCTAGAGTTGAAAATGATATGAATGGATTCTTATGATAAAACTGCTTATTAAAAAAAATTTGATTTGGAATTTGTTTCGTAAAAAAAATTTTTTTTTTGTTACTCCGAAACCATCTGTTCGATTTTGCCCAATAACGAACTTAGCCGAGATATTCATCCCCCAAACCTACTCTGAAAATTTCAACTCTCTAGCTCATTCCGTTCGAGAGTTATCGTGCTTACGGCCGGCCGGCCGGACAGAATGAATTCCGACCACGAATTCTTGATCAGTGAGTCGAACCAAATCGTTTAAGACCATTTTCATCGAAATATTCCAAAATTACAGACATTTGGGCAAATTGATAAGCACTCAGTTCCGAGGAACTAGAGCGCCAACAAGATAAGTAATTAACCCTTAACCACCTACCACTGGTCTCAGAGACTGCGATGAATTTTCAAATTCCAATATTTCAAAGTGTGCGTGTCGTGCAATGATCTAATAATAACTAAATGCGCCCTCGTCCTCGCATCAGAGAGCCGTGCATAGCATTGGCTCCAACATTAAAGAGAGAAAGGGTTACACTATTCTTCGTGTGTAACTGAGAAGGGTAGAAAATGATCTAATGGCATAGGGCAAAAGATTCAAATTGCGTTATATAGGAGATCATTTAATTTTTCCAAATTAAAAAGTATTAAAGGGATTATTAGTGAATACTTCGATTGTTCGATGAAACAACTAATGATAAAGAATTCATTTGGCATGATATTGAATGAATATGTACCTGAATAAACAAAATATTTGATGATTTTAATATCTGTGCTAATTTCATTCGCTCTAAAAGAAGACATGTCATTTTTTTGAGGAGATATTAAGTCAGACTCAGGTAAAAGAGAAAACTGGCATGTTATGCAAAAATTAAATTAGAGCAGAATGACAATTAACACAGTTACCATTTTTCCAATTAATAGTAATTTACGTAACAAGTCCGGAAAATAGGGTTTTTTTGGACGAATAGACAAAATTCTATGAGTCCAAAAAAACCTTTTTCGGGCGTGTTGCGTACAATATGTTATCGGCAACCGTGTAGAATAACAAATCAATGAGACGACACATTTCTTTTTTATATATTTTGATTCTTATTCAAATTAAACAGAACAGAAAATAAAACATGTTAATAGAAACATTCTAATTCATATTTATATTAATATTTATATTGAAATTCGAGCAATTACTAATATTGAAGGGATTCAATTTGTTTTAAATGCCTGGTATATTTAAATTCCTTTTGTTGAAGCCACAACAAGACGGCAAAGTTTCCGTTTCGGATCGATTATTTTCTTCTAGTGATTTTTGAATTGGTCTAGTCCGGGAAGTACGTACTTCCCGGACTAGGCCGGGAAGTGGGCACTTCCCGGACGATTGCCGAAAAAAGGTATTTACAATGCGTGAGCAAATTGTTTATGATCATAAAATGCCAGTTTTCTCGATTACTTTAGAGCAATGAACTGAAACTACCTTTTTTATGTAAAACATATTGGCACATCAGAATTTGCTGTGCAAATGCAAATTTGTCCAATGGTGTAAAAGTTGGGGGGTAAAACCTTTGTGTAAATTCAATATCTCCGCCACTGGCACGTCTAATGAAACCGAGTAAAGTGCAAGAAAGTAGCTATTATTAGTGACAATATGTGAACAAAAACTCAATTCTGTAATTCCAACGGTTCCTAAGATATTAGCAAAAACCTGAATAAAATATAGATTTTTCACACCCTGTATCTCTGAAACGAAGACCCGGAGGAAAAAATGGAAGAGAAAACAATTTTATTTTTTCATTCATTTTTTCACTTATTTAGGAACACCCTGTATATGTATTTAATGTACAGTTATATTATATGTCTTGAGTAATCATTAAAGGATACTGTGGGAGGTATACTCATTATTAAAAGGTTTTTTCTGGGTTTTCTTTCCCAAACTCTGAAAAATATCTATAAAATGAAAATTAATTATTTCGTGATTTGCTTCTGCGTAAGAAACACAAGATATTTGTCAGAAGCAATCAATTGAACAAACAACAACGAAACAACATCAACGAAGAAACAACTATATCGTAACGTTTCGGAGTCTACATGGTATATTGACAAATAATATATCAACAAACCACCTCCACAAACATATTCTGGCCATTTATTTTTCGCACAATTCATCAATATTTGTTGTTCCACTTTTGACAAGCTTCTGCAACAACTGCGATACGAGTTGGAGCCCCCCATCGACCCAATCACCGGGTCAGTCTTCCGTCCAACAATTTTCCATTCAATTGCTGATATTGAATGACCACTTTATGTTGTACCTGTTTGAAAAACTCTCACGCGAACTCCTGCAGGGCTTTCATTATGTTTCATGGCCGTGGAAAAACTAAAAATGGAAAACATTTACTCAACGAGCCATTCAGCCGCTCCAGCTCCGATGCTTTCACGGGCCTGCACCGTTCGTGCAGGAAATTGTCGGCTTTTTCCGGACTCAGTGAAGTGGCCCCATCCGTGAATAACCTAATCGGGACCCCGATTGTTTCTAGCATGTAACCAACTGCGCGGAAAGTGACGGACTCAATTTGAGACAAAATGCACCGAGGAGATTTCAGTTGACAGATTTGGGCAATTCGAAAGTTAATGTCATAGAAACATTTTGATGTGAAACATTATGGCCTCACATGAGACGAGAGTGGGCGAGAATATAAAGAATCTCGTCTCGGTCTCGCCAATAGGTCTCTTGCATGTATTTTTTTTATTATCGGAATCGATTATTATATCCATAAAAATACTGAAAAAGTTCAACCGCCGTCAAAAATTTCAATTTTCAACGAGAAAACGATCATTCATAATGCCTGTTCAAACGATCGAAACTTGGCGCTAGACCGAGACGTAACCCGTCATATCTACTCTCATTCTCTTCTCCTGGCCGTTTCACTCTTCATTCCAGTGTAACACAGCTCCCTATGAAGGACTCGTAGTCAGCATTGGCTGTAACTAGCAGATGGTAAATTTTAATTACGTCATCCGTCATAGCAACGATTCAGAAGCGTTTCAACTCATTCGAAATTGCTTCTTGATTTACCGATTTTCAATACCGAAATATTCAAATTTTATAAATTATGAAAGTGGATGAAGGAATACATGATGATCTGGTATTGAAGTAGATTCAGAAAAACATAAACATATGGTATTTCGTGTTAGTATTGAATTCATAACGGGATCAGTTTTTATGGTTGTGAATTCTACTTTTGCTCGGAAAATAATCTCAATTATCACAAGGTCTTCAAAAAATCGTGGATTTCTCGAACGATCGATGTAAAATATGGACAAAATATATTGGTACTTATAGTGGAAACTCTTCATATTCAATTGTTTTCTGTGGGTGTTGAAAAAGGTGGAGCCGTATATAAGACAAGTTTATGTATGTATCTGTAGTAAATTAGAAGATTTTCCAGGTAGGAATTTTTCGAGTCAAAGAAACCCTTTCAATAGTATACACGTTTATTAGTCAGTAGTTCATAGACACATATAGTAAAAAATCTGCACGCATAAGGTATTCATGATAAGAGATACGCTACTATAAGGAGTTATAAGAACAGTTAACAAGTTGAAATAGAAATGTGAAAAAATTATTTTCTTTTAAACTAAATATTTCACAGATAGTCACAAGAGTTGATATTTTGTAAAATATATTGATCTCTGTGTAGACCTTTTCTAATTTTTCCAGTAAAAACTTTATAAAAAAATTTAACGAAACTAAAAACGAGACTCTCGGGTTGCGCTGTATGTGGTCTCGGTATCACCTATAATATTTTTCAAAACGTCTCGTCTCGTCTCGCATTTCCGAGACGAGAACGAGACGAGACGAGAAAAATCTCGCTCTCGTGTGCCCTATGAAACATCTAAAATACCCCCCCCCCCCCCATCTCAGAATTGAAAATTCTGTGATCATAGACAATTCTCTCATTATTCAAGTGATCAAAATTGTACGAAATGTGTTCATATCTTAGAAAAGGTGTAGCGATGGTGTTTGTGTTTGCATCTGTCAAAAGATCCAGGACCAAAAAAGAATTGTATTTGACAAAAATAAATATATATATCAAGCTTTTGAGATGATAAGAATATTCTGAAGAGTTCACAAATATTAAAAAGAAAACTTTCGAAAAATTATATAGCAATAATGTCATGTTACGCTGCTATCTAGAGTGGAATGTTCCAACAATTCTAAAATAGCTCATATTTGGAATATTGAATGAATTTCTTGTAATTCCTGAATTAAAGCAATATTTCTCTACTCATCGCCCTGAAAATTATTGTAGAATGTATATAGATAATTAAATCGTCGATGTCACTCTATCGAAAATTTTACCGAAATATCACGAAAAAAAAGTCATATCAAGTTTTATAGACACTGAAGTTCAACCTTTGTTTGGTTTTATTTCCTCAATAACTCGAAAACTACAAAACCGATCCAATTCAAACGTGGTTGTTAGTTGTATAATGCCAACGCGAAATCTTGCAAAATTTCGTGAGTATTATATCACTAGAAAACGTTTAAAAAATCATTGAAAAAAAATTCTATAGGTATATCAGGAAGTATTCGTTCCAAATCGCTGAAATTTTGCTAGAGTCTTCAGAACTTAACTCTACTGCCAAATTCCAAGTTTGAACAAAATCGGATCTATAGTGTTGGAGATCAGAGCAGCCTTGTGTGAGCTCAGTAGCTGGATGGGAAACCGTTGCCTCGATAACTTTTGAACGAAAGGGGATAGGGACAATTTCCAGGGTAGTTTGCGCATCCGAATGGGCGAGCTAAGTTCGTTTTTGGGCATAATCGGCCCAACGGTTTCGGAGTTATACCCACCTGGAATATTACTTCCTAGATAACTCAAAAAATATAGACTCGATCGAATTGAAGCATTTTAACTAGTTGTAGAATATCGACATAAAGACGTATATATGTAAAATTTAGTGAAAACAGTACCGTTAGAAAATTTAAAAAAATTACGAAAAAAAATATTGGTTCTTAATTGGTAAATTCGATTAACAGTGTCCAATACAGAAGAATAGACAATGGAACATGCGCGCAAAAGCTCCTGACTTCAGGTCAGTGCTTGAACCAATTTTTTCAACAACTCGCCTTTAGCGACATTTGCAGCTTTTTCCGTTTCAATTTTTTTTTCTGTGCTCTTCTTATGAATTCCTCTTCAGACGGTTTGAACTTTTTTTGGCGAGGATCCATAATCCGTATTCGGTTTTCAATTTTAAATTTCAATCAATATTCCGATTCACTAATTCACTATTCACGAATAATTTATATAAGAAGTACAAGGTTATGTATCTCTATCGAACGATTTTGATGTATAGCCGGGGAATGCCGGGAATTCCCCACTCCTGCCATGTAGTCTCAAGCAGCAACAAAGTTTTCTACAATGCTGTCGGTCTAGTACAAATAAATCGATTAGATGGCAGGGCAGGCAATCATTCGATACAGTCACTGTGCTTATGTATAATAATAATCATCTTATGCAAGTAGTAGTTCAAAAAAATTTGTGTAATTTTGCTTTAGTTTTCCAACTATCCGCGGTCAATTTGGCGCCCTTTGAGACATCCGGGGGGGAGGCTCCCCTCCCTCCCCCCCGGTAGCGACGGCCCTGTGTAGGAAAGAATCATTATAACCCTAGACAGCGATAAAAATCCTACATATATGAACGAGCGCTGTAAAGCACTTGAGCCATCGTCAGAGCTTTTATAATATTTTTTTGGATGCAAGCGCTGAATTTGGCGTGAAAATATCGGAAGGGCAAGTTGGGAGAACATCAATAAATTTACATGAATTTGTGTTTTTATAGATAGGTTATCTATGTCTACCTGTCTACTCGAATAAATCGTATTTTCCCACTACTTCCTACTCCACTCGAAAACAGCGAAAAATCCATTCCAAGAAAAAACGCAGTCCTTATCTTCCAGAATTCCCAAGATTCCTTTCACACCCTTCACGAACTGAGACCCTGAAACCTCCAATAATAGGAATCAACAAGACGTAGCGTAAAGGGGGAAATTCGACATTTTTATTTCATTCCGGGAGACGCATATGTCTCCCGTCCGGGACTATCTTAGCCCGGCTGGAAATAAGCCAGCCAGGCGTCTATTTCTCCGAAAAATACAGTGGCTGCTGCTGTTTATTACAAGACGTATAAATTCCGTTGTTACCGTAAAGTGTCCTAACATTATGCTAGGAATTTTATCTTCCGTAAAATAGAATTAGACACGCGAGCAGTGTTGCCAGATATACAGATTTCTCCGTATTTATACAGATTTTCGATGTATGATACAGATTGCCTCCGAATACAGATTTTTATACAGAATTCTCTCATATTGATAAGAAATATCATTTTATACTTTAAGTTGATTTAGTTTAATAAAATATGAATTCTAAAATTGAACACAGTAGAAAATATAAAGAATATCGATATCTTGGCGCTTTGGTGGTTAACATAGAGTTCAGAATAGGTCGGGGAATCCCAGGATTTAGGTAGTTCCCACATATTTCGCTCACGTTGCACTATAGTTGCTCGAGATTAGTCGAAAAAGTCGGATTTCGACTAATCTCGAACCTGCTCCGATTTCAAACGATTGTATTTTATCCTAAGTAAATGAATTTTGTTTCTGTACCAAACCACATACATCCTTGTTTTCCAAAAAAAGTAGAGACAATTTTCATGCTCATGAGAGAACAATATTATTTAATAATCATGATCTCCATTAATTACAAATATGTATTTCATTTGATTCTGCACTTAGCCATACGCCATACATATTGGCTGTTGGCATTGCATTTATAGGAATATAAAAAAATGTTGAAGATGCTGACGTCATGAAAATCGAAATAAAACTAAAGATTTCCTAAGAACTAAAAGAATTGATAAATTAAACCACAGATAAGATGTCGAATCTACCAAAAAACGAAGTTTCGATGATCATACAGATTTTATACAGATTTTTGCTAATCAACTACAGATAAATGGCTTTGGCCATCTGGCAACACTGCACGCGAGGGGATAAAGAGATTACGGTCTCGAATAATTGCATTCCTAAGAAGCGATATTGTGTGCCGGAAGAAGATTGCCTTTTTGCCTTGGGCGGCATGATTCTCCCTGAGGAGATATTGAGATATGTATTAGGGAATTTTATGGATTTTGATACATAAGGTTGGGAATTTTCTTGGGGGATTTTTATGACTTCGAAAGAGGTGGATTTATGAGTATATGCATCAAAATTTTTATTGCGATTCACTTTACGTAGGGGGTTTCTGGGTCTAGTGAGTATATTCCTAATAGAGCTCTTACCATCTGCTGAGTTCACAATCATCTGTGGAGGGGGACAAATGAACCATTTGGTATCGTGAAGAGTGTTGTGTTTTTCGTAATTTTGAGGCCTTTCCTGTAGATATTCACCAACCTTGTAGCCTAGTGAAAATATATGTAGGAGTTTTGTATCAATCGCCTAGGATTTGATTGAGTTACTTTCCTAACATTCGTCTTTAACGTCTCTGGTTTTCAATAAAATAATTGTTCTGCTATTTGCACACTTTATTTTCAATTTAACTCGAAGAAATATTTACAACTCTCACAGTAGTTACTTCCGCAATTACTGAAGTTCGTCAACTACTGCAATATACTCTGAATTCGTCTAAATCAGAATTCAATAAAACCGTCTAAGTATCGGGGATAAGAACTCGTACTTCCAAACCGTCTTCAACGTCTACCGTCTTTCCCTTCTCAGAACTTACTCCCCCTTGATTGCTCGTACTCTAGGTACCTGGTCCGTTTTTTAACTAGCCCCCACCCCGCATTTGGCTTTCCCTCGATCTTAGAGGGTAGTGCCATGATTGGTGATTCTCTGGCTGAACCACCCCGCCTTACACCAATAGGATTCCCTGGGAACAATACCACGGTTTTGAGGCAATTCCTGGAATCTATAGCCGTTGTTGATGTTGCACGTCAAGCACTATTCGGGAATCATAAAACACAGACCTCCTTGGAAACGCCGGAGAGTCGGGATTTGGTATTAAATTCTTTATCTCCTATTAGTGTTACATGATTTTCAGGATCTGCATAATATCTCTTATGGTATAGTAATGGATTACTGGCGACAGAGGTTCCAGAGAACGTCTGATGTGTCGATAACACGTTGCTTGCACCCTTAACATAGAATACTAACTGTAAAGATATACAAGTAGAATGACAATCATAATTGAAATCCTACATATTATTTTTTTTTAATCTTAATATATAAAATTCTACTGTAAGCGTGTATGTGTTTCAACTCCTTCTAAACGACGTGACTGATTTTGATTAAATTTTGAGTGTATTTTTGAGCGGGCCTCTGGATGGTTTACAGTCGCAATTGAACACACTAGAAGGAGCTGCAATTAGGTTATAGAATATTTGTTTTATAAAAATGAATAGTTTTTGATTTTATTTTGTGGAAAACCATCTCAACACAATTTTTTGTGTTGAAATATTTGTTTTGTTTTTCGGTTGTTAGAACAGAGACTCTTCTCAGATCTCAGAGACCTAGATATGTCAGTTTGACATTTGTTATTAATTTTTAGTTAAGTCAAAACACTGTTTGTAAAAATATAGTTTAAGACAATATATTAAATTGACGTGTAATCATTCAATCCAACGTTCGAAAAGGACAACATCTGTCCGGCCAAAAGTATACTTTAAGACTCCTTAGTTTCTGGGAAAAATCGAAATATTTGGCTTTAAAGTGTTTGATGCAATGATTGAACCTCATAGGTTGGATTTTTGCATTACGCACACGGTGCATAATATTTGCGCGTGTTCTGGGGAATAGCGTGCTATAATTTTGCCAAAATGTCTGTAATTTTCGAAATTATTGCTGAAAGTGGCCTCAAACCATTAGGTTCGACTCACTGATGAACAATTCGAGGTCAAATTTAATTCCGTCCTGCCGGCCGTTGCCATGATGACATTCGAACAGAAAGAGATAGCGACATCGAATTTTTAGGATAGGTTACGCATTCGAAGGCGACGGTTGAGTTCGTCAATTGACAAAACAGACCAAACGGCTTTTGAGTACTAATTTTGTTTTCAAAAAATGCAGATCCGATCAAATTGAAGCTTTCGAACTAGTAGATTACCGACACAAAGACTTGTGTGACACTTCGTGAAGATCGTAACACTAGAAAATTAAAAAAAATTTGGATCAAGCCCAAGTTTTTTACTTAAAACGGCCATAACTCCGAAACCGCTCGATGGATTTTGCCCATTAACGAACTTAACCGAGATATTTACGCTCCAAACCCACCTTGCAAATTTAAATCCTTTATCTCGTTTCGTTCGAGAGTAATCGTATGCCTACGGCCGGACCGGCCGGACAGAATAGATTTCGACCTCGGATTCTTGATCAGTGAGTCGAACCAAATCGTTTAAGACCATTTTCAGCCAAGAATTCGAAAATTACAGACATTTGGGCAAATTGATAAGCACTCAGTTCCGAGAAACTAGAGCGCCAAAAAGATTAAAAAAATGGTTCAAGCACTGACGTGAAGTCAGAAGCTTTTGCGCGTATGTTCTATTGTCCATTCTTCTGTATTGGACACCCTTAATCGAATTTACCATGGTTAATTATGTCGTCCATTCTCCTGTAATGGACGACATAATTAACCATGGTAAATTCGATTAAGGGTGTCCAATACAGAAGAATGGACAATAGAAAATACGCGCAAAAGCTTCTGACTTCACGTCAGTGCTTGAACCAATTTTTTTTTCGTGTTTTTTTTTTTAATTTTCTGGACGCACGGTTCTTAAAATTTTTTTTTTCGTCATTTTTTTCAAATTTTCTAGGAGTACGGTTCTTACAGAATTTTAAACACGTCTTTGTGTTGATTTTCTACTACTAGTTACCAAGCTTCAATTCAATCGAATATTTATTTTTTGAGTTATCAAGGAAACAATATTCCAGGTGGATATAACTCGGAAACCGTTAAACCGATTATGCCCAAAAACGAACTCAACTCTCCCTTTCGGATACGCAACCTACCCTGAAAATTGCAAGTCCCTATCTCCTTTGGTTCGAAAGTTATCGAGGCAACGGTCACCCATCTACTGAACTCACACAAGAATGCTCGAATCTCCAACAATATTCAACCGATCGTGTTAAAACTTGAAACTTGGCAGTAGAGTTAGGTAATGAACGCTCTTGCAAAATTTCAGCAATTTCAAACGTATAGTTACTGTATATAGAATTTTTTTTTTCATTTTCAATGATTTATTAAAAATTTTCTACAAATGCTATCCTCACCAAAGTTCGCAAACATTTTCGCGTTGGCATTCTACAACTAATAACCATGTTTGAATTCAATCGATTCAGTATTTTTCGAGTTAACGAGGAACAAAAAACCACCAAATTTCAGATGGCTATAACTCTGAAACCGTTTGGTCGATTATGCTCATAAACAAACTCAAATGTGACATTCATATGCACAAGATACACTGAAATTTTCAAGCCACTATCTCTTTCCGTTCTCAGGTTATCGTGACAAAAAAAATATTTTTTAATAATTTTTTTAAAATTTTCTAGCCATACGATTCGCCCAAAATTTCACAACCGTGCTTAGGTTCATATTCTACAACTACTCACCAAGTTTCAATTCGATCGGATTTATATTGGTTGAAAACAAAATTATTACTCGGAAACCACTGGGCCGATTATGCCCATTAACGAACTTGTCCGTCGTATTGCGATGCGCCACCCACCCTGAAAATTTCAAGTCGCTAGCTCTTTTCGTTCTCAAATTATCGTGGCAACGGACGGCCGTACGGCCGGACGGACAGAATCAAATTTGACATCGAATTCTTTATCGGGGAGTCGAACTAAATCGTTTGAGACCAATTTAGTCAAAAAATTCGAAAGTTACAGACATTTGGGCAAAACTATAACGCGATGTTCCCCAGAACATACGCGCAAAAATATTATGTATCTCACGATTACTCAAGAGTGGAAAGAGGTAGCGACTTACAGTTTTTAACGTAGGTTGCGCATCTGAATAGGCCATTTAATTTCGTTAATAGGCATAATCGGCCAAACGGTTTTGGAGATATACCCATCTGAAATTTTGTTGTTATTTCCACAATAACTCAAAAAAATACTAATCCGATCCAATTAAAACACGGTAATGTTGTAGAATGCCGACGCGCAAATTTTCAACAACAACAAAATTATGTACCTCAGAAACTATCCGTTCGATATTGCTGAAATTTTGTGACAACCTTTAAACCCTAACTTTATAAAGTCATCATGACATAAGTCATAATTTGGCCGGCGCATTTTTTCATTCTTTTATACAATATAAAGTAAAATATATATCTATGGGAGATGATAGCCCTTCTTAAGGGCCCTGTAGCGGGCTTCGAACATCTGAAGTTCTGAATAATCATCGCTTGGACTTGGACCGGTCAGACCTGGTTTTGAAAGAGACCCTCCTGGCCTTACGAGCAACATTTTCATTTTTGAATTCAAATATTGAAGTGGAAGATCAAGGTCAACAATAGCAAATCCGCACACATCACCTTCACTCTGAAAAAGAGCACTTGCCCCCGAGTCTGTTTCAACCAAGCCCCAATTCCTGTGAAAACAGAAGTCAAGTACCTTGGACTCCACCTGGATGATCAATTGACATGGAAAAGACATATTAAGGCCAAAAGAAAACTGCTAGACCTCAAAGTTAAAAAAATGTATTGGCTTTTGAAGAGAAAATCTCAACTATCCTTGGAAAACAAAATTTTAATTTACAAGTGTATATTGAGACCAATATGGACATATGGGATCGAGCTCTGGGGATGCAGTAAGCCAACAAATACAAAAATCCTCCAAACATTTCAATCCAAGACCCTGAGAATGATGTCTGATGCCCCATGGTATGTGTCAAACAAAACTCTGCACAACGATCTAAACGTACCCTACGTAACAGAGGTAATAAAACATTTCTTTACAAAATAGGAGACACGCACTAACGATCACGAAAACCCTCTTATCAATGAATTATTGCACACCAACTATCCAAGACGACTCAAGAGAACCTGGCCAGAAGATCTGAGTAGATGAAACGCAGTAATCCGTCGCTGGACGGTACCTGTCTCAAGTCTTCTACTTACATTAAATTTACTTATTACTTATTGAGTAGATTGTAAATTTGCATTGAATGAATAAATAAATAAATAAAAAATATTGAAGGGATTTCAGGAGTGAATATCTTCGAAAACTAGCGGAGGCGATTCTTCTCCACGAGATCCCATTCGCCGACAGAGAAGTATTTTTGTGAGAGGAGACTTTTGAAAGGTTATGTATTATTTTTAATTTGTTCGTTTCCTCCTCTTGTCTTTTCATTTTTCAGGTTGAGTTTCGGGTACCTTGGAGAAACCTATCCGTTTTTTGACGAGGGAATCCACATTGAAGAAATATATCCCCATCAATATTTTTAAATTTCAGCAAATTTTGTAAATAATAGTTACAAATCACCACACTCACGGGGAGAAAGGGTTTTTTGCTGAGGTTTTTCCCTAAGCTCTTGTATCATACGTCGAATTGTATGGTACCCCGTTACACCAACCTCTGCTAACACATATACAGCTCTCAGTCGAAAGAATATATATATATTGACAAGTACAAAATTTCAACACGATCGGATTCATATTGTTGAAGATCCGAGGAGCCTTGGGTGAGTTCAGTTGCTTTTTGAAACCTTCTAATGCAACTTCCAACAAGGTTGCGTTAAACGTTTAACGCTACCATGGCGCGGAAGGACTCCGCGTACAATTTTTTTGGCGTGTTAACGCTAAGAAGGCGGCTTGAAGGTTCATGCATTATTTCGTGTGGGTATACCTGAGGCGTGAATAGACAACGCAACTTGCGTGCAAAAGCTCTAGACTTCACGTCAGTGCCTTTTAAGAATCTTTGGAGGACGATAATGGATTGGCGCTGTCTAAATAAAACCCTTGAAACTCACTGACATGTTGTCTGTCGGCTCTTGCTGTGTTGTTGATGAAATAATTCAAACAAATTCGAAGTGGGCAACATGAACTCACGTCAGTGGTTTTCCAACTACTAACAGCCGTTTATTAGCTTGGTATTTATGTATGTTGGTAACGGAATATTTAAACTTGATTTTCATCCCCTTCAAAGCTTCGGATTAATTTCAAACGTTGCACACTTATCAAGGACCGACAACAATGCAATAGTTTGAATAATTTGTGCCATTATCCTTGCTAGGATTAGCGATTTTTAACACGCTTTTGTACTTTGCACTGACAGCTTCGCCATTGAAATGGTCAGATTATGTAATAACTCATAAGACAATTTGGTAACCTGTTTTCAGATATTTTACACCAAAAGGTCTATTATTCGTTGCTACGAAATTATTATCGTTTTAAGACTAAAACTGCAAAGATAATAGTTAAACAAAACCAAAGAAACACGCTTTCGTATTTAGGCGAACTAAAAAATACAAAATTAATAATAGCTTGAAAAAAACTGAAAAACACGTTTCTGGAGATAACCGAACTAAAAAGAAGAAAATAAGTTTCAATAGAATTATATTAAGAATAGTGCGATTAACGAAAAAATGTAATTTATTGTAGGAAAGCCAGGGATGATTCTTAAGATATATTCATATTATTTATTTACCAATTTACCAATATCTATCTATAAAATATTTATAACAATTGACGTCAAGCACCCCAAATTTTTTTACATTAAAATAAATGTTTTTGTTAATTGCAGTATTCTTGAATGAAATCAATTGAAAATTATTTTTTGCGCTGTAGTTCGGATATCTACAAAAGCGTGTTTCCAAGTTATTTTACTATGGAATTGAAGGTTTCTTGTATCATCGTTTGTTGGATGAATTCAGATGACGCGTTTAAGCTATAATTCATAATCATGAATACATTTAAATTAGCTGAAATCACGCCAAATTACTGAAAGTTGCTCAGAAAGACGACATTTCAAAATTTCAAGAATATCTCATATCTCACCTGTCATGTTCCCTCACTTCCGCTTCACTATCAGATGGACATCCCTCCTTCAATCACGGGCATAATGTTCCTTGATAAATCAACCCTCTCGCAGCCTTCCTCCAACTTCTAGTACATCCAGGGTTCGATCCCACGGGACGGCTCAATTAGCGAGCTATTACCACCAGATATCCTTGTTGCGCATCCTTTATTCATACGTATTTGGTCGTTGAACGAACGTTTCCAGAGTGATATTGCTGTATTATGTAATCCCGCAGCTTCTGCTACCTCCTATCTACTGGCAGGATTAAAAGAACTGTCAGTTTAACTGTTATTATGAATTATGATAAGTGGTTCGGGGAATAGAGGTACAACTTGTATCTGTTGAGAGCTTTCATTAGGTTCAGGTTATATCGTACACTCCTAAATATTTCGTTTCCTCTTCGTTGTTAGGATTAATTAATTATTGTAGCAGGTGATTCAATAGGGGGTTTATGCTGGCAATTATTTTTTTCCACGAACGATAAACGTCATTGTTGAAAGACTAACACTTGTTATTACATATTTACCTTATTTCTATCCAAGAACTTTAATTCAGCCAGAAATATCGTAGCAGTGACATTAAGTGTCCATGACAATCTGTCAGTTGCCTTCGGGAATTAAGAACCCACAAGCTATTCACAAAATCCATATAAAGTTATTGTGTGGTGTGGATTTTGGGATAGAGGTGTGACTGTCTGTAATTTTCGAATTTTTGGCCGAGAATGGTCCCAAATGATTAGTTTCGATTCACTGATCAAGAATCCGATCGGCCATCAACACGATTATACTCGAACAATGAGTTTGTTAGAGAGTTGAAATTTTCAGAGTAGGTTTGGAGTCCAAATGCGCCGGCTAAGTTCGTTAATGAGCAAAATTCATCGATTGCTTTCAAAGTCATAGCCATCTGAAATTTTGTTTTTCCAATTACTCGAATAATACTGATCTGAATTAAAGAGCGGTAGTTAGTTGAAAAATACCGACACTAAGACTTTTGTGTGGATCGCAGACTGGAAAATAAAAAAATATACAGACTATTCCTAAATTGGAGGTACAAACTAAAAAAGGAGATTCCTTGAGTAATTTCAAGGAAAAAAACTCTCATAAACATAGGAACGAAAAAGTTTTGCATTCGAGATACAGGGTGTTCAAGTTCAAATTTTTTCCCTTATAGTATCTACACTTCACAAGATATTCAACTGAAATTTGGCATAAATAGTATAATTGATAGTTCACACCATGTGACATGCCAATTTCGATAGCAGATATACAGGGTGGCATTTCTTCTGGAACACTGTCTCCTGTTTTCCTGCAGAATTTTTTTTTTCGTGAGTCTCTGTTACTTTGGAAAAATGTAAAAAAAAAGCTGTATTGTTATACTAACCTGTAGTTTTGTCGTATCTGCTACCGATTTCGAGATTCAATTTTCGAACAATTTTCTCGAAATCCTCAGAAAAATCCAAATTGTCATAAAAAATTTTGTTAGTAGGCGGTGGTGAATAGATTCATTGTTCGTTTTTATGGTTATTTTCCTGATCTGTAGCAAATGATTCATGAAGATTCGATAAACTCGTATAATCAATACAAAAAATGTATTACCACTTTAACACCCTGTATCTCGTAAACGAAACGTTTGTGATCCCATGTTTATGGGACACTTTTTTCTTGAAATTACTTAATGAATCTCCCCTCTCCCTGTGTACCTCCAATTCAGGAACATCCTGTATATTAAAAAGATTTTATGTCCCAGAAACTATCTGTCAGATATCATTGAAATTCTGAGAGAGTCTTCAAAACCTTATTTTACAATATAGTTCTAGATTTGAACTCAATTGGAAATATAGGTGAAGATATTGCCGAAATATCGAAATATTACAACGTTCGAGACGTACTGGTCCATTTTGTCGCACTCGAGTGACGAAGTTGTTAACACTTTTTGATTTTTTACGTGCCTGAAGAGAATTTAATGAATCATGTGCATAGATCGGTCGAGGTCAAATTTGACAAGTCAATAGGACCGTAATAACATTCGTTCAATATCCAGTGAGAATTAGATATGCCGATTTGAACTTGATCGAATAATATGTAACATAATGATATTGTTCTGAAATTAGAAATTTGAAAACAAGGTATCAAAGGTCAGTAAGAATAATCGTTCAAGTTTGGGATTTCATCGTCATTCTTTACTGGCCGTACAGTTTAGTGGTATAGATCCCTCTTCTTATCACTTAGGTACCGGAATCGATTACCACAACCAAAATGATTGATCTTTTCAATTTTTTTTTCAAATTCTATCGAAATAATAACTTCAAGAAAAGGGTTATGGACGGAATTAAGTCGATAATTTCATAAAATTGCTAGAAACGTGAATTTTCGTATATTATCAGACATTACAGCCCGTTTTTAATAAAACGTCAATTCATAGTCCCTCATGGCACAACCGTACGATTCGACTGATTTGTGACATAGGAATCATTCTCGGAATAAACTATTGAAAATAAACCACTGCTATACAGGTGTTTTTTTAACTCATCACACAATTGTACGATTGAACTGATTTGTGTTCTTAAGCCACCACAAACATAGCACTTTTTATTTTCGTCCTAACAGTGAATGAACATATGTATTTGAACAGAGACCTTACGCCGCCACAAATACAGTACTGTTCATTTTTATCAAGATTGAATGTATGTATTTGAATGGATCCATACGCCACCCCAGACACAGCACTGATCATTTTCTTCCTACCAGTGAATGTATGTATTTGAGTCGAAACTAACCGTTTGAGTCCATTTTCGGCCAAAAAATTGACAAGTTATTTTTGCACGTTTGTTTTTACAGTCAGATTTATATTTTCGGAAATATTGGGAATATTATTTCTTTCCTGGAGCTAAGCAGCCTTGGAGGATTTCAATACATGGATGGTCCAACGCTCTGGCCATAAATTTGAACATGCGCGTGAAAGCTTCTGGCCTCAGAGCTTTTCAAACTTGTTTTGAAAATTCAAATGAATGGACTAGCAGAGATTCTTGTTGAAGTAAACAGCAGAGTGTGTCGTCATCAAAGTTGAGTAACGGCGGACCGGTTTCGTCCTTTGGGTTGATCAGTGCAACGTATAACTCATCGATTATGAATAACACAACGAGGGAAAGGGCCTGTATTTGGAGTCCATAGTTTCGACTGAGTTGGTTGAACGCCAGGTGTCACTTCTGTCTACTTAGTACTCATAAGTGGTTGCCTGTTTCAAGTAAAGGCGCTCTTCTTCGTCGAATTGTCCATCATCGTTAAGTCATACGTTGCAATGATGAGTCCAAACGAGGACGAAACCGGTCTGCCGTTACCCAACTTCCATGACGAAATACTCTGTGGTTTACTCTGGATCTCTGCTAGTCCATTCATTTGAATGATTACGGGTCCCGTCAAGAGTTATTTCCATTATATCTTTTTGCGCGTATGTTCTGGGGAACATCGCGTTATCATTTTGCCCAACTGTCTGTAACTTTCGAATTTTTTGACGAAAATGGTCTCAAACGATTTAGTTCGACTCCCCAATGAAGAATTCGGTCAAATTTGATTCTGTTCGGCCGGCCGTCCGGCCGTTGCCACGATAACTTGAGAACGGAAAGAGCTAGCAACTTGAAATTTTCAGGGTAGGTGGCGTATCCCAATACGACGGACAAGTTCGTTAATGGACATAATCGGCCCAATGGTTTCCGAGTAATAATTTTGTTTTCAACCAATATGAATCCGATCGAATTGAAACTTGGTGAGTAGTTGTAGAATATGATCTTAAGAACGTTTGTGAAATTTTGTGCGAATCGTATGGCTAGAAAATTATTAAAAAATTATTAAAAAATATTTTTGTTGTCACGATAACTTGAGAACGGAAAGAGATAGCGGCTTGAAGTTTTCAGGTTAGGATGTGCATCTGAACACGACATTTGAGTTTGTTTATAAGCATAATCGGCCGAACGGTTTTAGAGTTCTAGCCATCTGAAATTTAGTTGTTATTTTCTCCTCATTAACTCGAAAAATACTGAACCGATTGAATTGAAACATGGCTAGTAGTTGTAAAATGCCAATTCGAAAATTCTTGAAAATTTCGTGAGGATAGTTTACAAGAAAATTTTTAAGAAATCATTGAAAATTAAAAAAAAAATTCAATATATCAGTAAGCCCAACTCTACTGCCAAGTTTTAAGTTTTAACACTATCGGTTAAATATTGTTGTAGATTCGAGCAGCCTTGTGTGAGTTCAGTAGATGGGTGACTGTTGACTCGATAACTTTCGAACAAAAGGAGATTGGGACTTGCAATTTTCAGGGTAGGTTGCGCATCCGAATGGGAAAGTTGAGTTCATTTTTGGACATAATCGGTTAAACGGTTTCCGAGTTATACCCACCTGGAATATTATTTCCTCGATAACTCAAAAAATGAAGATTCGATCGAATTGAAGCTTGGTAACTATTAGTAGAAAATCAACATAAAGACGTGTTTTGAATTTTTTAAGAACCGTACCCCTAGAAAATTTGTAAAAAATGACGAAAAAAAATTTTTGTAAGAACCGTACCCCAAGAAAATTTCAAAAAAATTACGAAAAAATAAATAGGTTCAAGCACTGACGTGAAGTCAGGAGCTTTTGCGCGTATGTTCGATTGTCGCTCTTAATTCGAATTTACCATGGTAAATTCGAATTAATTGTCCAATACAGGAGAATGGACAACATAATTTACCATGGTAAATTCGATTAAGGATGTCTAATACAGGAGAATGGACAATCGAACATACGAGCAAAAGCTCCTGACTTCACGTCAGTGCTTGAACCAATTTTTTGAAAATGCTTGTGTGCTGTATCCGGTGGGTAGCGCGACATATCAAATTAGGTTCGCAGCCATTGAATTAGTGTGAGCGCGAGAAACGATATAGTTTCTGCATAAATTTTTCCGGCAGCCTCATCTCTCGATTTGACGCCATTGGACTATTTCCTTCAGTTTTTTTGAAGCACAAGATCTTTTTCAAAACATAAATTAATTCAAATAAATTTAAATTATTCAATACATTTCGTGATGATGAAACTGATTGTAACAATATTTTCTGTCATGATCACATAATTATATTTCTCGTTGGCATAATGAATATACTATTATTTTCATTGGAAACATGTACATTGGGTTTCACGAAGCTTTGATTCGCTTAATTGTGGATTTAATTCGATGGTTGTACCAAAAATGAACTGAAAATGGACATAGAATCGCACTAATTCGGCAATTAAGAGCTGTCAAAGCTTCGTGAAACCCACCGTTAGAGTATCAATTTAGAATTAAAACAATATTCGAATTATTTCGAGCTTATTGCATCATGATTGTGCAATCTGTAGCAATGATTTTATCTGTTTGTGTACCTTAATATTGATATTTAGTTAAATAGACATCTGAAATTCATGAGGGCCTAGGTTGAATAATAACAATCATTTATGAAATGGTCATCTATTCTGAATACTACGGGAGCAAAATTCTCGTTTTACTCAAACCGAAATTGATTCATTAGGGACTACATTTTCAGTCACTCACTTCAATCACTGGCAAATCTCATATTTATTTGCATTCGACCTTCTATTGTTTGCATCCGCAGCAACTGGAACTAATAATTACCGTTGTTTGATTGAGTTACTGACAGCAATTTTTATGACAATTGTGACGATATTCCAATTTTGAATATTGGATTATGCAAATCTATGCCTATGGGACCATTATCAAATCGATAGTTTATGGCATGCCCAGGAGCTTAGGGCTTCACGCGAGAACGAGATTTTACTCGTCTCGTCTCGTTCTCGTCTCGTAAAAGCGAGACGAGACGAGACGAGACGAGACGTTTTCAAAAATATTATAGGCGATACCGAGACCACATACAGCGCAACACGAGAGTCTCGTTTTTGATCTCGTTAAATTTTTTGTATGAAGTTTTATATACGACTCGACATTTTTCAACACACACAGAAAATAATTGAATATGAAGAGTTTCCACTATATTTACCCATATATTTTGTCGATATTATGCATCGATCGTTCTAGAAAAACATGATTTTTTAGATGATTATTAATTCGTTATGGCTATGCAATAATTGAGATTATTTTTCAAGAAAAAATAGAACTCACAGCCATAAAAACTGCCATTATGAATTCAATATTAACGGACAACTTTTATTGCCCCTAAATCCCAATGCTTTGAAAATTTCGTGTCTATCTGAACATCTGGAGAAATTAATTCTCTTGTGATCCTTGTAATGAAGATGTGAACAATTATTGTATACATCTGTGGAACTATGTATAATAGTACTGGTGAAGAAATGAAGCTATTCAATGTTCCGAAAAGTGTTATGAGGAATACGCCAAGAACACCCTCAATGATCTACCCACTGTGAAGGTATTTTTTGAAAACTATACCAAATTGTTCAATTCTATTGAAAAATGTAACGACATCGATAGCCTATTTAAAACATCAATAAAACTTTCGAAATATTGGAAAGCTGAGTTTGAAGAATATTTGCTGTTAGAAAGATGGCCGATGATTTATTAATGTCTAACTACAACCGTACCCGTTGAAAGATTATTTTCCACAGCAGGTATGATCATGGCAAAAACACGTACATCATTGGAAAATGATGTGATGCAAGCGTGATTATGTTTGAATTCTTGGTCATCGAGTAATTTAAAAGTTGAAATTACCAGTGTTTAAAATTAAAAATAATATGTACATGTACAAATATTTTTGTATAATAGCGTAATAAATATAGCTTTACAAAATTATTCATTATTGTTTACGATTTCGTTTATATATTATAATATTTATTATCGTTATTCAGAATAAAGCGAGACTACACGGGACAACTGATAACGAGACGAAAACGAGACTTAAACGAGAGTTAATTTTTTGGGAATTGGCGAGAGCGAGACGAGATTTTTTATACTTTCGCCTACTCTCGTCTCGTGTGAAGCCCTATAGGAGCTACATATCTCCTTGAAATGTATACACTGCGTCTCTACCTTTCTGTAACAAAATACAGTTTTTTCGGTTGTAAATATGCTCGGACAGATCGATTACTATTTCAAATTGCGCTCTTTTTGATGGAAGAAAATGTTATACAGCGTGACCCAAATTTGAGATATGACGTCATCGATAATTTTTTCAAATGGCAATCCTAATTTTTTTATTAATATTCTTAAAGGTTGCTTTCTTTATGCTTAGTTTTATGAATCTTCGAATCTATAAGTAGTAAACCTGTGGAAGTAGGTAAAAACTGTTAATTGGTGAATATGTGTCCTAGTTATAGAATACTTCATACTTCATACATTTCATTCTGAATAACCATAACACAACTACAGAGAAAATGATTTTTTATTTAATTTAAAATGCCTCTATCTATTCACCTGAGGCAAATCTGGAAAATGGTGAATGAAAAAATAGGTTCAAGCACTGACGTGAAGTTAGAAGCTTTTGCGTGTATGTTCTATAGTCCATTCTCCTGTATTGGGCACTCTTAATCGAATTTACCATGGCGAAATCTATTGTCTGTTCTCCTGTATTGGACACTCTTAATTGAATTTACCATGGTAAATTTGATTGAGATACTGACTTCACGTCAGTGCTTGAACCAATTTTTTTGCAATTTTTTAAAAATTTTCCAGGTACTCATAAAATTCTATACATCGTCTTTATGTCGATATTCTACAACTAATTACCAAGCTTCAATTCGAAGGAGTCTATATTTTTTGAGTTATCGAGGAAATAATATTTCAGGTGGGTATAACTCGAAACCGTTGGACCGATTATACCCAAAAACGATCTTAATTCTCCTATTTGGATGCGCAACCTGCCCTGAAAATTGCAAGTCCCTGTCTCCTTTCGTTCGAAATTTATTGAGGCAACGATAACCCATCCAGCTACTGAACTCGCACAAGGCTGCTCGGATCTCAAACAATTTTGATCCGATCGCGTTCAAGCTTGGAACTTGGCAGCAGAGTTAGGCTCCCACAAAATTTCACCGATGTTGGACGAACAGTTTCTGATATATAGAATTTTTTTCAACGATTTTCAATGATTTTTTTAAAATTTTCTAGTGATATGATCCTCACGAAATTTTGCGAGAATTTTCACTTTGATATTCTACAACTAATAACCATGTTTGAATTGGATCGGTTCTGCATTTTATGAGTTATTGAGGAAATAACAATCAAACTTCAGTTGGGTATAACTTCAAAACCGTTTGGCCGCTTATGCCTATAAAGAATTTCAAATGCACTACCTACTCTGAAAATTTCAAGTCGCTATATCTTTCCGTTCTCAGGTTATCGGGACATAAATATAATTTTTTGATAATATTCTTGTAATACGATTTTCACAAAATTTTAAGAACATCTTTAGGTTTGTATTCTACAACTACTCACCAAGTTTCAATTAGATCGGACCTGCATTGATCAAAAACAAAATTATTACTCGGAAACCGTTGGGCCGATTATGCCCATTAACGAAGTTTTCCGTCGTATTGCGACGCTCAACCTACCCAGAACATTTCAAGTCGCAATCTCTTTCCGATCTCAAGTTATAGTGGCAAGTGACAGAATCAAATTTGACCTTGAATTCTTCATCATGGTTTGAGAACATTCGGCAAAAAATTCGAAAATTACAGACATTTGGGCAAAATGATAACGCGATGTTCCCCAGAACATACGCGCAAAAATTATTTCATTCATTCATTATTTTCAATCTATGGTTAAAATTAATGCACAACTTAGAGGGTCGCCCTGTAAATGACGCATTCTCGTTCGATAAATCTATATTGAATGGTTTAGCTGGGCGGTACATTCTATTGCCATAAATAGAAATAATGTTTTATCTGTAATTTTAAATAATATTGTAAAATCTGCGAAATTGGAGGATGATACTAAAATGGACTGTTTCGATCAAAGCTATCGACAGAAACAAATGCCTCCTCAATATTTGCTCACCAAACAATAACATAATATTATATCATTTAAAACACATAGCTCTATTCGGGTGGTTGGGAAATATTATTTAACAATCTTGGATCGTACATTGGGTTTTTGCGAATTATACTCAGTGCAGTCTCGACCACTCGAAATACCGATAGAAGGTATTATCGAACTGTTGAGAGCAACGGTGGACACTTGCTCGGAATAAATTGGTCCTCATCAGCACCCTGCAGCTCACTTACGTTCAACTAAACTGAGCACCATATCAGCCTTCGTGTAGGATCGAATTGGGATATAAAAATTGAAAACGCCATCTAGGCGGAAAGATATGAAACCCAGTGCTCACAGCGGTCATATCAATTGGCAATTCAGCAAAGGCTGATCATGGTCTTCCGTATAATGGCCTAGAATGTGATTAAATGGCAACATGGTCTGCAGACGTACGCTGTTCGATAGTCCGTCATGTTTGTCGGTTTGTTTAATACAAGGATACCGAATACAGATGATATATTTTCTGTCGTAAAATATCTAGTGTTTATGAATTAAATAATGTTTCGTGAATTTTCTTTTGGATTATTTTCTACTTGGGGTGATTATCTACACTCTACAGGCTAATATTGATGGGAACAATACAATATTATATTAGGTCTATGGTAACGGCGATTAAGAAATTATAATTCATCTTCAAGAAATGAAAATTATTTTAGCTGTTTTGGTTTTCCAGGAAATGAAGAATGTATATGTTAAGGCTACATTTTTCTTCTACCACTTTAAGTAGCAGTTTGCGAAAAATTTCGAGTAGTTGGATGTTATACCTAAAGCAAATTATACATCTACAGCCAGTATGAACATATTCATTATCAAATGACCCAAGATTTCTCTCAAATTTACCAAATCAACTACCTTTCAGAACCAGTACCAAACCTAAGTTTAGAAAAGATACGAAAATTTGTAGAAATTGAAATAAAAATTGGTTCAAGCACTGACGTGAAGTCAGAAACTTTTGCGCGTATGTTCTATTGTCCATTCTTCTGTATTGGACACCCTTAATCGAATTTAATTAAGTGTCCAATACAGGAGAATGGACAACATAATTTACCATGGTAAATTCGATTAAGGGTGTCCAATACAGAAGAATGGATAAAACAACATACGCGCAAAAGCTTCTGACTTCACGTCAGGTCTTGAACCAATTTTTTTTTCTTGATTTTTTTGAAATTTTCTAATGGTACGGTTCTTAACATTTTTTTTTTCGTCATTTTTTTCAAATTTTCTAGGGGTACGGTTCTTACAAAATTTTAAACATGTCTTTATGTTGATTTTCTACTACTAGTTACGAAGCTTCAATTCATTCGAATCATTATTTTTTGAGTTATCAAGGAAATTTTATTTCAGGTGGGTCTAACTCGGAAACCATTAGACCGATTATGCCCAAAAACAAACTCAACTCTCCCATTCGGATACGCAATGTACCCTGAAAATTGCAAGTCCCTATCTCCTTTTGTTCGGAAGTTATCGAGGCAACGGTCACCCATCTACTGAACAAGGCTGCTCGAATCTCCAACAATATTTAACCGATCGTGTTAAAACTTGAAACTTGGCAGAAACGTTAGGTTATAAAAGCTCTTGCAAAATTTCAGCAATTTCAAACTGATATATAGAATTTTTTTTTCAATTTTCAATGATTTTTAAAAAATTTTCTACAGATACTATCCTCACGAAATTTTGCAAGTATTTTCGCGTCGGCATTCTACAACTAATAGCCATGTTTAAATTCAGTCGGTTTAGTATTTTTCGAGTTAATGAGGAACAAAAAACAACCAAATTTCAGATGGCTATAACTCTAAAACCGTTTGGCCGATTATGCTCATAAACAAACTGAAATGTCGCGTTCTGATGATCATCTTAACCTGAAAAGTTGCTATCTCTTTCCGTTCTCAAGTTATCGTGACAACAAAAATATTTTTTAATAATTTTTTGATAATTTTTTAGCCGTACGATTCGCACAAAAATTCAAAAAACGTGCTTAGGTTCATATTCTACAACTACTCACCAAGTTTGAATTCGATCGGATTCAAAATTATTACTCGGAAACCACTGGCCGATTATGCCCATTAACGAACTTGTCCGTCGTATTGGGATGCGCCAACTACCCTGAAAATTTCAAGTCGCTAGCTCTTTTCGTTCTCAAGTTATCGTGGCAACAGCCGGACGGCCGGACAGAATCAAATTTGACCTCGAATTCTGCATTGGGGAGTCGAACTAAATCGTTTGAGACCATTTTCGTCAAAAAATTCGAAAGTTACAGACATTTGGGCAAAATGATAACGCGATGTTCCCCAGAACATACGCGCAAAAAGAGGCTTTCATTTCTTCCAATTTCATAAAAAATTTTGATGACTTTATTAAAAATTAGATACTTAAACAAAAATTGATTTGGATGGAAGATCGAGAAGCTCAAAAAATCTATTTATTCTTATATTATATGCAATTTCGAAAAGTCATTATCTGTAGATTCTTCAGTTCAGATCAATAGGGACCTTCATTCTAAGAATTATGTAAAAAATAGGCAATACAATGTTGAAGTCCAGGAATTAGAAAATAAATGAAATCATCGGGGAGAGAAGAAACGAAAAATTTAGACGCCTCCCCTAGTTTCATAAATATTATGTTTGAGAATATATAGTTAATTCGAGAATTTTATTTGTTTGTAACTTTATGACAAGAGCCGACCCTACACCTTCTCATGGTTCTTAGTGAACAATGAATTGAATTACAATAATTTGAATTTCACTGTAAGATTATTGTGCAGAACAAATGCCGTTATTCAATTGAACTAACTAATTCAATGAATTCGTTGGAGTTTTAAGTCGAAAAGCCTGAGCTACCGCATTGAAGAAGTACGTCTCCAAGAGAAGATACATTGCAGCGTTGTCAGACTGTGTTCCAGACTATCTCTAGAGATGGCTGTGGGCTGATATAGCACCTGGATCAGTAAATACAGGTTGAAGCGGAGAACCGTCCATCTTTTGATCTCCATAGTTCGATGATACATTCTGTAGGTATTTCGAGTTGTAAAGACTATGCACTACATTAGTGTAATTGTAAAAATTCAATCTATGAGGTTCTATCATAGTAGATTGATCATTTATTCTTGATATTCGAATACGTATCGTATGTATTCTTTTATAAAATATCTTAGTTAGGAACTTATATGGTCGAGTGTCCCAAAGAAATCGGACTTCTTCAAAATGAGAGGAAGGGATTATTTTTGGGAGAAATTAGAATATTTTTATCAAAAAAGAGACCTCTATTTGAGACACCATACATCGATTGAAGTGGTGATTTGATTGTTCAACAGTAACTTTTGAGATGCATGAAGGATGTATGTTTCGAACTCAGGCAGTCCACCGATAGGTGGCACCACTAGAAGAGGCCGATTTGAAAAGTTCTGTTCTCTTTGGAACGCAGCCTGTCAATCTGACTGATAATACTCACTTATACGCTTATGGTTTGAATTATTTCTCAACCACACTCATTATGTAAGGTCTCCACTCGTAGATTCCAAGATATATTTTCTTCGACGATCAAATATCAAGCATGATTGTTCAAACTGAACAAGAAGAATACATATCATGATTTCTCAAACTTGGAGAACTTTATATATCGTCGGCAGCACCGCAAAACCAAGTAACCGCAAAAACCAACATTGCCAGGAGGCACTAAAAACTCCATAATTTTGGATTGATGAATAAGATTCAATTGAAAATAGTTACAAACCACTTGGGATAGATAATCTCAGTATCTGTATACTTTTTGAAAAGAATTTGCACACCCGTCCCAACAAATACAATCAGATAATTACCACCGAAATCTCATTTTGAATGTTTCTCTACTTGGTTTTGCGGTGTTGCCGACGATATACTCATTCACTTTTATAAAGTCTCCCGGTTGGCTATGATTTAGGTCTATCAAGTTTCTGTAACTAAAACTAAGGCAGATTGGCACTCCCGAAATATCGTCAATGTCAAAACAATTCTCTGAGACGTTGCCAATTTCTACTCTCAACAATCAACATAATCTTCCATCTTAGACAAGATATTACCACAGATCTTCGATAATAAAGAACTCTATGCTTTGAAACTGAAAATGTAGAAAGCAGTTTTGAAGAAGCAGAGACAAGGTATCAGGAAGTGCTATACAGAACTGAAATCTGCAATAGGAAAACTCAATTCTGTCTTAGGACATGTTGAACTCTTGAATGAAACTTTACAGTTTCCTATCCTATCACTATTATATACCTTTTCAAGTTCAATTTCGGAAAAAGTAAAACCAATTTCGGAAAAAGTAAATCCAATTTCGTACAAAATATTCAGATTTACTTCAATTTCCGAAATTGCTTTTACTTTTTCCTAAATTGGTTTTACTTTTTCCGAAATTGGTTTTACTTTTTCCGAAATTGGTTTTACTTTTTCCGAAATTGGTTTTACCTTTTCCGAAATTGGTTTTACTTTTTCCGAAATTGGTTTTACCTTTTCCGAAATTGGTCTTACTTTTTCCGAAATTGAACTTAAAAAGGTATATATTTAATTAAGATTTAACAGTGACTCGGGTTTCGTTGTACTACTACATTTTGAAACTAGCGTATTTCAAGTTGTGTAACAAGGTATTTAAATGTCTTCTGTAGACTTATTTCTTGAGAATTTTGAAAAGTGGGGAATTCCATAGGTACGTCTGTTCATTAAGAAGTTCTCCTGTCGGGTTATGTACTACCCCAAAGTAACGGACTACTGTATCCATTATTTTTCATTAAAATTTCAACACTTGATTCTTGATTTCCGTACAAGAAAATAGCATAACTGAACCAACAGTAACAACAGACGAAAAATTGTCTTCAACAGTCGCCAGGTCTTTGGAATTGTTGAATTCACATAGTATATTCTCAAATTCATAATTTTTCCCAAGAAACTTCACATTGTGAAAAATAAGTAATTAATATGACTTTTATGTAGAGAGGACAACGTTGCGTAGTTATCTGACAGGAAAATGAGCATAATCTAACATTTTCAAAATATACACCGTGAAATGTATCAAAATTTCATAGCCAACCGGGAGACTTTATAGAAGTGAATGGAGTATAGATATCTATAATTAATTTCGTTCCAACTTTTCTGTTGGTTTTTCATCTGTTATGGAATTCAAGAATGGACACAAGGTAAATATCATATAATTACTCTTTCAATTCAACACGTTTTTCGCACTTTTCATCCATGACGATGTAATCTGCTAGTCGACTCCATTGTCCATTTTCCTGAAAACAAAAAGAACAAAATGAGCGATTAGATATGACCGCATTCAACAATTCATTCCACGAAATCAATGAACGTTTCGCGTGCAATATTTTACAGCAGATAGCATTCATAACGTTGATAACAAAGAACCGGGCACATTCGGTGCTTATGTCCATAGATAATGACAGTTTATAGGATGTTGCAGTTCCAACCATCGAATTATGTGATAATTTGGAATAACAGAGGTGGACTAGAAGAAGGCTTTCGAGGATGAATGTAGAATGAGGCCGAGTTTTGTTTGATAAATATATACAGGGTGAGTCTTTGACCACTGCATTAATTTTAACCAAAGATTTCTTTCATCAAATGAAACACTTTTTTCATTTGCCATTTTTCCAGATTCGGCTCAGGTAAAAAGTTACAAGCGTTTAAAGATTTCACAATGTGCTAATACACTCCCGGATATAAATTATCTATGACATTGTTGGCGGACAAGAATAAGGCATGGTAACGTGGTTTACAGCTTGATTCGGGATTCCAACGCTCAGGGACGGATCCATAGAAGTAGTGAAATTTCTGGAGTTTTCCATTTTAAAACATTCAATGAAGAATATCTCGAAAACGGTGCGTTTAAGGAGAAATGATGAAGAATAATATAATGTTCTAAAACGATGGAATATTCTTGAAATGACTCAAGAAAAACTTTATATGCTTTCTTTATGCTAATTTCATTTAGTTTTATGAATCCACGAGTCCATAGCTAGAAGACCAGTAGAAGTAGAAAATAACTTATAGTTGGAAAATATGTATCATAGTTATAGGAAACTTTACGCCAACATTCATTTTATTCGAAGAAAGGATGTCAAAGCTACAAAATAAAAACTGATTTTTTTTCAAAATTTCAACAGCCTGTATCTTTTTACCTGAGCTGAATTTGGAAAAATGTTAAATGAAAAAAGTGTTTCATTTGATGAGAGGAATCTTTGGTTAAAATTAATGCAGTGGTCAAAGACTCACCCTGTATATTCGGTATACAGAATATATATACGTGGTTGGGAGATAGTATGGAAAGGAAATCATATTTTTTCACCCAATAACTCAGAATAAAATTCTTAAAAGTCAGGAAATAGTACCTCGAAGGTATGTGCAGATTCTCACAAATACTTTTTGAAATATAATATTTTTGAAAAATAATTTATTGTTTTTTTTTATTAGGGTTATTGGGTGAAAAAATATGATTTCTTTTCCATACTATCTCCCAACCACGTATATATTCTGTATACCGTATTAACTACTCAATATCCCCCCTCATGGACCAACTCACTGAGCTATTGATGCGTATGCATCGCTGATAGTGAGCCTTGTTCCTCAATCAATGAAGATTGATTAGGTTATACCAAACATTCATTAGCGTGCAGCCTAATTATTTCTTGTCGCATGAACTGAAGCGTTCTGATCAAAGAATTTCTCAACTAAATCGCGCCATTTCCAAACTTACCCATCTTAATCTTCGTTTCCTGCTGGCTGATTACAAGAGTGATGAATTTACGAGCCGATGTCGGAAATCGGGAGTGCATCGCGTATTCGATCAAATTACTTATTGAACAACCCATCAGGAAGTTTGAGCGTACAGCGACTACCTTAGATGATGTGCTCGAAGACAATTTCCACAACTCTCCAGCTTATTTGTGTAGCATGAATGTAAACCCTGTTTACGATTACAAGTCTAATATTCAGTATGGATCTGGAGGGCTTTGGTTGGTTTGCGTCTTGAATAACAGAACCGCATACTAAGAGGCACGGTTTGATGAAACCGTCAGATTATGTGCTTCAAGGTTGCATCTCATTATCATCCGGGCGCAAATTCCAATTTCGGTGATTTGGGCTGATATTTATGGTCCGCCTCTAGCTTGCAACATATCGATTTTGAAGCCATCTCAGGAAGGATAAAGGTCTCCGGGAGTCTGGAGAACCTTAGAAAGAGCCTTGAGTAGTATACCTCAACGATATGTTATTAGATTCTTTTAACCGTCTCGATATTTAAATATAGGTACCATTCAATTCTAAAGAGGTTTTCAACATCGAAAAATTGTGGAACTCATTCTGTATTTTATTTAGATTTCCATTGCTTGATATTATACACAAATATCTAAAAATAACAGAGAAGGAGGCAGGTCCCCGTGGAGTAATGACGTCCGTTACAAATCCGGCGATTCCAGGTTCGACTCCCGCTTAGGGTCGATTGTTGTTCATGTCCAGTATGAAAGTGAAAAAAATTGGTTCAAGCACTGAAGAATTCAGAAGCTTTTG
Organism: Halyzia sedecimguttata; assembly: GCA_937662695.2. Classification (NCBI taxonomy): domain Eukaryota; kingdom Metazoa; phylum Arthropoda; class Insecta; order Coleoptera; family Coccinellidae; genus Halyzia; species Halyzia sedecimguttata. The sequence goes on from OW569414.2 coordinate 101,702,940, forward strand.
CGCGTATGTTCTAATGTCCATTCTTCTGTATTGGACACCCTTAATCGAATTTACCATGGTAAATTATGTTGTCCTTTCTCAACCTAATTTACCATGGTAAATTCGATTAAGGGTGTCCAATACAGAAGAATGGACAATTGAACAAACGCGCAAAAGCTTCTGCCTTCACGTCAGTGCTTGAACCAATTTTTTTTTATCGTGATTTTTTTGAAATTTTCTAGGGGTACGGTTCTAAATTTTTTTTTTTTCGTCATTTTTTTCAAATTTTCTAGGGGTACGGTTCTTACAAAATTTTAAACACGTCTTTATGTTGATTTTCTACTATTAGTTACCAAGCTTCAATTCGATCGAATAATTATTTTTTGAGTTATCAAGGAAATAATATTCCAGGTGGGTATAATTCGGAAACCGTTAGACCGATTATGCCCAAAAACGAACTCGACTCTCCCTTTCGGATACGCAACCTACCCTGAAAATTGCAAGACCCTATCTCCTTTCGTTCGAAAGTTATCGAGGCAACCGTCACCCATCTACTGAACTCTCCATCTCCATCTCCAACAATATTCAACCGATCGTGTTAAAACTTGAAACTTGGCAGTAGAGTTAGGTTATGAAGGCTTTTGCAAAATTTCAGCAATTTCAAACGAATAGTTACTGATATATAGAATTTTTTTTCAATATTCAATGATTTTTTTAAAATTTTTTACAAATACTATCCTCACAAAATTTTGCAAGAATTTTCGCGTTAGCATTCTACAACTAATTACCATGTTTGAATTCAATCGGTTTAGTATTTTTCGAGTTAATGAGGAACAAAAAACAACCAAATTTTAGATGGCTATAACTCTAAAACCGTTTGGCCGATTATGCTAATGAACACACTGAGTTGTCGCGTTCTGGTGCATAACCTAACCTGAAAACTTCAAGCTGCAATCTCTTTCCGTTCTCAAGTTATCGTGACAACAAAAATATTTTTTAATATTTTTTTTTAAATTTTCTAGCCACACGATTCGCACAAAATTCCACAAACGTGCTAAGGTTCATATTCTACAACTACTCACCAAGTTTTAATTCGATCGGATTCATATTGGTTCAAAACAAAATTATTACCTACTCGGAAACCACTGGGCCGATTATGCCCATTAACGAACTTGTCCGTCGTAGTGGGATGCGCCACCAACCCTGACAATTTCAAGTCGCTAGCTCTTTTCGTTCTCAAGTTATCGTGGCAACGGCCGGACGGCCGGCCGGACAGAATCATATTTGACCTCGAATTCTTCATTGGAGAGTCGAACTAAATCGTTTGAGACCATTTTCATCAAAAAATTCGAAAGTAACAGACATTTGGGCAAAACTATAACGCGATGTTCCCCAGAACATACGCGCAAAAAGTGGGAAAGCTCTGTGGACAGGGGGCTTTGGCGCTCTTGTCAAACTACTAGCGAGTAATTATTCAAACTTTGAAAAATTATATCTCCGAATGTATTGGTTTCTCACGGTGGGTTTCACGATGCTTCGATTAGCTCAATTGTAAATTTAGTTCGGTGGTTGCATCAAAAATGACCTGGAAATTGACATAGAATTCCATCGATTAGGCAATTAAGAGCTGTCAAAGCTTCGTGGAACTAACCGTAAGAGTAGGGATAGCAATAGATTCGTATGATAGAGTTGTATCTTAAATTAGAGTTAAGAAGTTGTTGTTCAGGTATCACCAATTTTGCCCACCCTGTACTACCGTTAGAACCTGGCGATCAAATTTCAAGATTAAATTTCTTATATTGGATCGCAAATCACAGAATTTCTTTGTACAGGACAATCTTCAGTGATGAAGCTCAATTTAGTGAACATGGTGTGTTTGTTCTACTCATAATTCATGGGAATTCTGGAAATATTATTGTTATTGACAATTCCATATATATTCATGAATCCATTAATTTCCAACAAAATCTCAAATCGAATAGTTTAGATGTAATTCCAACTGACAGAATAATCATAATCATTATCCGTATAGGTCACGTTCACAGAAAGTCCATGGGATCATAGACTTTATATCTGTCTCCGCTCGCTATTCGCATGCGGCATTATCAAACTGTGTCCCAGACATTGGTATATTATTCAATAAAGGAGTATGGATTATCTATATCTTGTGAAAACAAATTGATAAGCATTTTGTTCCGAGGAACAAGAGCACCAAAAACTACATTACGCCCCACCCTCACGGAATAATGCATGAATCTTCAAGCCGTCTGTTTTCAACCGAGTACTACAGGGTGTCCCAAGTTCGAGTGCCTACTAGACGTTTCTGGAGAACCGGACATATTTGAAATCTAAAATTGGGATTATGATATCGCTTGAAATTCTCTACAGTACTAAAATATTTTCGAAGCCCAATCACTTCCGGTTATACAGGGAGTGAAAATAAATTTGATGAAAAAAAATTTTTTTTGCATTCCTGGTATAATCGAGTATTCAATGCTGAATACATTTCTGTTAAAACCATTGTATTCATTCGAATAGTTTTCAAAATATCGAAAAAAAAAACCGGAAAAAAGTCAAATATGTTTAGTCAGTAATATGTTCATTATTCTTATTTTAAATATTCTGCGCGTGAACCGTTTTTACAACATCGAAGAGGAAGAATGTCGAAAGGTCATGCATTTTTTTAATTTCAGAAATATCATCATAGGGTGTTTCAAATTTTGTGTCGAAATTCCTGATTTTTTTTTAATTTAGGAGCATAATCATGTTAGAAAACTATCATTATTTTTCACCGCAAAATCCAAAGCAATCATAAAAAATTGGGTGCTGATTTGAAAAACAAAAGTTATGGCCAATTTTTGATCACAATTTTCGACACAAAATTTGAAACCCCCTGTGATGATATTACTGAAATTCTAAAGATGCATGACCTTTCCACATTCTTCCTCTTCGATGTTGTAAAATCGGTTCACGCTCAGGATGTTTGAAATAAGAATAATGAACATAATACTAACTAAATATTTTTGACTTTTTTCCGTTTTTTTTTCGATATTTTGAAAACTATTCGAATGAATACAATGGTTTTAACAGAAATGTATTCAGCATTGAATACTTGATCATACCAGGAATGCAAAACTTGTAAAAAATTGTTTTTCGTCAAATTTATTTACACTTACAGTATAACCGGAAGTGATTGGGCATCGAAAATATTTTAGCTCTGTAGAGAATTTCCAGCGATCCCAATTTTCAGATTTCAAATATGTTCAGTTCTCCAGAAACGTCTAATAGGCAGTCGAACTTGGGGTGTCCCAAGTTCGACGTATATATTTCAATTCAATCGGTTATGTTCAAAGTTCAAGTTTTGGTATACTATATATGTAGGATTCCAACAAGGATTGCATTTCTACTTGTATATAGTTAGATCTAAGATTTTATTTGAAGGGTGCAAACGACGCATTATCGATACATCAGACGTTCTCGGGACTCTTGGGTGCCTCAAACACTCTAAAAAAAATCTCAGTGTGAATGTTGATTTCATACTATCAAGAATATTGTCGATGCAATTTACCACTAGAATGTCACATTCCTATCAATATTTTCGTTATTATGATCATATTGTGTTCAGTAGTGTAATTTATGACAGAAAATATCACAAACAGATCCAGTATCAAGAATTAATAAAATTTATTTGAAATTTCACAGTTTCCATCAAGATTTAATGCCAATTCTTCATACAAAAGGCAGATAGGTGATATCTTGGGTGAAAATGAGCACTGCATGGTGAAATGTGAAAAAACGATTTCAGAGATTTAATCCGATTACCAAACTTTACACTCAGTTATCAACTTTATGTATATTCAAGTAGAACTTTTGAAACATGTGAAATCATCGAAAGTACCAACAAGTGCTTTCCGACCAACAAACTATCCAAATTCGCACCAGGAATATCAAAAGAACGTTATACTTTATTTCGTCAACTTATTGATTGCTACATAGTTGCCAAGTATTCTTTATCGAAAGACAGATATCCCTGCTGAGTCTTTTAAATATAAAGAAATCGCCGATAGTTGTGTGTTAATATTTAAAAACCTTGTAACACCTTGAGATATAATGTATATTTATGTTAATGAAATTTTTTAATTGGCAGGAAGACTTAGGTCGATAGCCGTTTGATTATGATTATAATTATGATCAATAAAGTTTATTTCTCTCTCTCTTCTCTCCGATAGTTGTGAAGAATTAATAATTATAAGATGACAGGAAGAATCGTGCCCTTCCATGGGAAATTCTCACAAACAATATTGATGTTATTTCGGAACACTCGAATCAGTATTGAAAATATCACTGTATCCATTTCTTGACTATGAAAATCAATTCCTCCACGCTCTCAATGATTCACAAATTTATTTTCTGCTATTTAATGATTTCGTAGTACAACAATAGTTGAATATTTGTAGTTACCTATCAATCAAGAGATATATTTAGTCACGAAAAATAAACATATGGATTGTTGTGGTAAGTATATCATGAATAGTCTGATAGAAAATGACTTCAAAGTGAGTATGCAGTATGATATAATTTTACATTGCAGGTTTGAACAAATCGCTACTCATAGCACCATTCCATAAAAAAAATCGTCTCAAGTACACAAAATTGGAAACATCCAATTTTGGAAAATGGATATTTGCGAATTTAAAGGATTGTTTTTAGAATATCAGAATATAATTATATCCGGCAACAATGTGCAGGGATTGGTTATGTCGCAATACTTCTGACTAGTTCTAATCTAATACAACACGTTCATTCCATGAGAGACTACAATGTTGTGTGTTTTATCGGGTTGATTTTATTATTTTGTGCCTTGGAGACGATAAGATGGTTCATGATGCATTATGAAGTGAGAATCTGGAAAAACGAAGTGCATCAAGAAGATTCGTTATGACTTATGAGAATAATGAGAAATTTGTGTTGGCCGTCGAAGGAAGTTTGGAAATAATACTGTTTGCACGTGAGTACATATGAATGTTCAATTTAATTTTTTTGGGTGCCTACGTAATTGGGTATCCTCATTTCATCAATTTTTCCCGAAAATTTTGATGAGATATTTGTGTTGGTTGGTCGATTGGATTTACAAATTCGTTCATCGCTGAATTTGAAATTTTACATTTGTCAGTGAAAAATAATTCATTCAATTTTCTTTATTTGAAAAGTGCAGTTATCTGAATAAGATGAAATTTCATATTTATTATTAATGTTTTTACAGTTTCTTTATTGAAATTTATTTTCGTAATGTTCTTCAAACAAATTGGGCTTATTCATCTAACCTTTTGTGAACTATCAATAGGATTTATTAGGAAGCACTTGCAGGTGAGTGTTTTTTGTAGTAGGTAGTCTAAGGGAACATATTTTTTTCAGAATATTGCGTATCTTAATTGTATATTACACTGTCGCAAAAACCTCTCCGGGATATTTTATTTCTGATAAGAGTGAATTCTTGACATCTATATCGAATAAAACCAGCGTTGATAGTCAATTATCGGTCCTAAGCACGTTGAAAAGTTACAACTTTCAATTATATAAAGACCTGCCAGCTTCACATTATTTGTGGGCACCAATTCGAATTGTATGATTATAATTATGATTAATATATAAATGTTTTAATTTCAGTTACCCTCACCATCAGAAGAAACAATTGGCAAAATTGAAAAAAACTGCCAGCGCTATATCATTGACACCTGATCTGGAAGAATTTTGTGTCGTTTGGACCAGAAAGTGCTGCCTCAAAAGTTCGATTGGTTTGTCGACAGTGTTGATTATCTCTTTAAGCTTCAGTAATCACTAAATATTTCTATAAAAATTTATTGTTTATTGTATATTCACAAATTGTATATAAAAAATTAAACTGTCTATTAAATAATCTTTGAAATAATAAATTCATATGTACTAAAAAGTTTTTTTCAATACCTATAACCTTTTCATAGCCTTTCGGTGATTTATATGATATTGAGTTTCAAATTATAAAACGAACAATATCATATAAAACACCGAAAATGGTGTAAATTTCAACTAAATAATACCTACACCCCGAGGGTTTAAAACGCATCTGATTCGGTGTTAAATAACACTGAACAAGATATTGCACATGCACTAGGTCAGTGCAAATTCACACTGCACTAAAGTTAAATCACACTAAACCAGTGCTAAATGCACTACGGTACTTGTGCAAATTCACACCGAACTAGTGCTATACCCCATTGATCTAGTGCTACCTCACACTCATCCGAATGACAAATCTCAATCTGTCTGGTGTGAAAGCTGATTACTTATTATGGCAGAAAATACACCTGAAAGTCGGTGTTATTTCGGATGGTGCGAAATAACACTGAAAAGATCAGGACCTCTAAGGAAATCAGGCCGGTGTTAGCGGGTGTTGGCCGGTGTTGTAAAATTTCTTAGAGTGAACTCATTAGTATACCGTTAGCAATCTGACAGAAGATGAAGTAGGTAATACCAAACACAAACCAACTGGCGTCTCCAGGGACGTCGGGGTTAACGGAATATCCGTATCTATAATTTATGAAATATCAGTGCTTTCATAAATTTTAGTGCAACGTTAACAACGATTATATTCCTGAAATTGCCTTAAACCGTAGGATCGTTCCCGAATGCTATTGGTCTAAGGCGCGGTATTTTCAGCCAGAGAATAACCAATCTTTGCACACCACCTTGAGCCTACAACGAAATCAAATGTTGCATTCTGATGCGCAACCCACCCTGAGAATTGTCGTTATTTCTTTCCGTTCTCAAGTTATCGTGAGATAAATCATATTTTTTTAATAATTTCTTCGAAACTTTCTAGTAATGTGATCCTCACAAAATTTTAGATGGGTAGAATGTAAAACCGTTTGGCCAATTATGCCTATTAACGAACTTAAATGTTGCATTCCTACCCGGAAAATTGCATGTCACTATCTTTTTCCGTTTTCAAGTTATCGTAAGGTACATAATATTGATCTATCATTTTTTTAACATTTTCTAGTTCTAAGATCCACACGAAGTTGGATATACGTCTTTGTGTCGGTATTCTGCAACTATTCACCAAGTTTCAATTCCGTCAGATCTGCATTGTTTGAAAACAAACTATTACTCGGAAACCGTTCGGTCGATTATGCCAATTAATGAACTTAATCGCCGCATTCGGATGCGCAACCGTACCCTAAAAATTTCAAGTCGCTATCCTTTAACGTTCGAAAGTTATCGTGGCAACGGCCAGCCGGACTGAATCAGATTTGACCTCGCATTCTTCATCAGTGAGTATTCGAACCTATAACCGCTTGAGACTCCATTTTCGGCAAAAAATTACAGACACTTGAGCAAAATGATAGCACGTTGTTCCGCAGAACATGCGCGTCAGAACGGAAAAATATTTCCAAGCTTCCTTGTTCAATCCGAAAACAGGCAGTAAACTGCAGAATATTTAAAAAAAATGTAATATAAAAGAGTCTTTCAAAACTTCTACAAAAATAACGCGATGTACCCCAGAACATGCGCGCAAATAAACAACTTCTAGGAAATACATTCGATAATATTCCGGACATGTTAAAATCGGGAAGGTATATATGAAATTAAATGTTAAGATTGCATCAAATGCTAGGTCGGGCAAACAATTCGAAACATTCTCACACGGTATAGAGAACATACGGGACAGATCGATAATCTATGCTGTTGCAAATTATGTTTTTACAACCGGCCAATCAATTTCTGGAAATTACGTCAAATTGTTGCTAAATTCCAGTAAATTTTACCTAAGAGCTCTTGAAGGTATCTAAATGTATCGGAGAAAAGATGTTTTACTCAATAATGATTTAAACCCTATTGGTAACTCATTGTTCTCACTTCTTGGCTAATGACTATAAGGGTAATGTCAATCCATACTTGAGTGTAGTAATATATAGCAAGCTTTGTCTCAGAAGGTATAAACGTGGTTTCCGAAACATATGTCAGATGACAAAATTTGTAGTGCTCAAGAGTGAAGTTACTAGTGTAGTGTTCATAATCAGTCCACAGTGAACTCAAACTAGAATAAACGTATGATATTTGGTAACAGGACATGTGCTTAAAGGGATATTTCCTTGAACTAACCACAACGGTGTAGTTAGTTAACTTGATGACGTTATGGTAACATTGTAGTATGTGTGATATGACGTATAATATGTCATTTTAAAGCTATTGCTATTGTTTACATTTGATGTCATGATTAAAGTCATTTATATTTATATTAATTATACAAGATACCACGCTTAGTAGCATTTAAAATGAATCGAAACACCATACTTGGTCTTATCGTGGATATGGAGAACATCGATAACTTGTTTAGCATCGGTGCTATTGGAATGTTAAATCAAAATATCATTAAAGGATACATGATTAATGCCTAGATAACAAGATATACCGCCGTATTCACAAAGCATTCAATCCCCGTTAAGTCCTAACTGAGGTCCTCAGTTAAGGATAAATAAGAATCGCAACCTCAGTTTAAGTGAAAATTAACGTGAAACAGGCTTGTTTCACCACCGTTACATACGTTAACTGAGGTTGCGACTCTTATTTATCCTTACTTGAGGACCTCAGTTAGGACTTAACGGAGATTGAATGCTTTGTGAATACGGCGGTATAAGTCGTATCCACAAAGCATTCAATCTCCGTTAAGTCCTAACTGAGGTCCTCAGTCAAGGATAAATAAGAATCGCAACCTCAGTTCAAGTGAAAATTTTTTGACAGTTCCAACAACCAATCAAATTTCCTCATTTTGTATCATATGAACAATTTCACCCAATCATGTCAACATTACATCGATAACAGACCATGGGCTGTTTTCACGTTGCTATGAACATATATTGATTTATTTCGATTATGAAGTTTCAAATATTTAATATTTCGAAATGTCACGATTTGGTTGTAATACTGACGAGAATATTAATGAAATTATTGAATCGAATATACCCAAAAACACCGTTTACAGTAAGAAATTTGTATGGAAAGCATTCATGGACTTCTGCAACGATAGAAAGTATCAATTAGATGGAAATCGGACGGCGGAAGAATTGGCGTTGATTTTAAAGGATTGGGCTTTGAACTTGAGGAAAAAGGATGGTACAGAGTTCAAAGAAAGTACGGTCAAAACCATGTGGAATATAACAAGTAAGTAAGAACATCCTAATCAAATTATTAACAGCATGCGTAGTGGAAATACATCTTCATCAGTTATAGAAACTAACACGTCTGGACCTTCATTAAACTTTTCTAATTGCTCCTTTGTTAATTGCACGTTTAAATAAATTGTTTTGGCTCCGCATTTTTTCTATAACTAGCAAAAAATTTTCTATCCGAATAACCCTCGGACATTGATAAATGCTCAAAAATTTTATGACAACTTTCTCAAGCTTGTTGCTTGTAGGCAACAGATCTCCGCCTACGGCGTCGATCTGTTTCCAAGCAACAAGCTCTCGAAATCTGTCATAAAATTTTTTCGAACAATTATCAATGTCCTTGGGTTATTACTACTGAAAATTAACGTGAAACAGGCCTGTTTCAGCACTTTTACATAAGTTAACTGAGGTTGCGATTCTTATTTATCCTCAACTGAGGACCTCAGTTAGGACTTAACGGAGATTGAATGCTTTGTGAATACGGAGGAGTAAGCCGTATCCACAAAGCATTCTATCTCTGTTAAGTCCTAACTGAGGTCCTCAGTTATGGATAAAATTGAATCGCAACCTCAGCTAAGGTGAAAATTAACGTGAAACAGGCCTGTTTCACCACCGTTAAATACGTTAACTGAGGTTGCGATTCAAATTTATCCTTAACTGAGGACTTAACGGAGACTGAATGCTTTGTGACGGCGGATACTGTATTATAATTCATAAACCTCAAAATATCATAACATAAAACGACACCAATAAACAGAACTAACAATAGACAAGACATAAAAACACTAACCTACGCAAGTAACTATCCTCACTAGATGGTATGCTAGTTTGGTTAACTTTGACGTCATAGTTCTAACCACTCGGCGAAGAAATTTGTGTAGTTAACTATGGTTAGGTGTGGTTAGCTCGAGGAAATATCCCTTATGAGTACGATATGTGAACAAATCGGAAACGTTCGGAATGATGCGCCGAACATGAGCTGAAAACCCAAACAGTCCCTCGAAAATTGATTAGACTGATAGTTTTTATTTATGATCGGAATATGGTGCACTACGAGGACATATAGTGAATATCAATATCCTTCTTACCACTTAGGCTATTCGCCTAAAATGGTCAGATTGGCGCAACAACAATTTATGGATTCTCCATTAAAATAATGCACCATCCTACAAAGCCAAGAACTCGATAAAATCCTGTAATCATCCAGAACGCCTGAAATATTTCCGTCTCGAGTCTGAAATACAATACTCCGATCTTAGAGCTTTTCAAGAACTAGATGATATTTAATCTACCATAACAATATAGATCCGTTCGATTTTAAATCTAGAACTTTGCTGTAAAATTAGGTTATGAAGGGTTTTGTGAAGTTTCTGCGATATCTGACTGATAGTTTCTGAGATAAAGGATTTTTTTTAAATAGTTTTTTTTTTTAATTTTCTCTTCATACATTTTTTTAAAATTTTTTATTTATTTAATAATCAAGTAGAACCCCGTTTAAAAAAGATAAATCCTTGTGTGAGGCAAATTGAAAATACGAAATTTACTCGAGAAAGTACACATGTACCACCGACGCATGCATCCCCAAAAAACAAAAATAACAATAAACTTTAATTCTAGTAAACTTAAATCACCGATCTTTATCCAGCAATAGCAAGACATATCTCTTTCCTTAAAACAGGAACAGAATTGTTGAAAAAATCTAAACCGGCAGATGCTAAAATATTTACATACTGATTTTAGGAACAGGTGAGTTTCGGATTCTTGAGAAATTTTGCATAACTCTTGGTGACGGTATTTTTCAGTAAACCAGCCAGCCAAAATTTGATCAAATCAGTATTTTTTGAGTTATTTGTAAAACAAAATTTCAAATCGCTGTAACTCCTAAACCACTCGGTGAATTTCACCCATTAACGAACTCAACGGGCGCATTTGAACTCCAAACCTACGCTGCAAATTTCAAGTTTTTAACTCATCACGTTCCAAAATAATCGTGCTTACGGACGGTCGGAAAACATAATTTTGACCTCGGATTCTTCATCGTTGAGTTGAAACTAATCGTTTGAGACCATTCTCGGCCAAAAATTCGAAAATTACAGACATTTAGGCATTGTTAAACGGTTCTTTTCTGGGCTTTCCCTCCCAAACTCTGAAAAATATCTATAAAATAAAAATATTTATTATTTTGTGAATTGCTTCTGCTTTAGAAACACAAGATATTTGTCAAAAGCTATATATCGAACAATGTTGCCTAACGAACAATAACGAAACAACGATAAAACAACTATTTCATCTGTTCAGGTGAACAAGCGCGCCAAACATGTGTATTTGATGGCTAGAATTAATGTTCAACTTAAAAAGTCAACCTGCATACATGACCGTAAATCTCAAGCCTTGAACACCCTATCTTACATTTGTTTTGTTCTCCTTTATATTTACTGAAGCATTATCCGATTACTCGAGTCCTCCTTGCGATTCGCTAGCCTCGAAACGGCCCGAAGAAATCAGGAAACTTTTTCGATTTAGATCGGTAAACGGTGAAACATCACGAGAACCAATAAATATTCGACTCTCGAAGACTGACTCGCCGAAACAGGAAACAATTTTCCTCTTTCATTTTCGACCGGCCGATCGGACCCGGGGGAATTCGCGACGAATTTCCTTTCGTCGGAAAATGCCCCTGAAGGCGGGGAAGACGGTGGAATGGATGTCAAGGCAAGTATTAATATTTGCGAGCCTCCATAGAATCTGATGAGTTTATTGGAGGTTTCGTTCAGGAGGAAGTTTGGTCAATGCTGCAGAAAGTTCGATATCGGAACGTTGAACTGGGATGAAGCTGTGGATATCTGCGGAGTTTCCATAGAAAGAAACGATTTTGCAGTGTGTTTTTCCCAGTGTTCAAGACGTTTGTGTTTACAATGTCTTGTCAAATCCAAAATTCTCCACTTCGGACTAAAAAAGAGGAAACCCGTATTACCAGGCGACGATGAACAGGAAATTACAAAGATCAAATATAACCTCGTGGGCTTTTATCCTGAAAGCATTAAAAAACTATACCGATCCAGACTGGATGGAAGACTTACTGAAAAACATTTTGAGAACACAGAACAACTGTATAGCCATATAAAAGAGTTCTTGAAGGGAGCAGCGTTGAAGCTTTGGGGGAGCTAGAGAGAAACATGAGAAGAATACTATACTGATGGGATGAGGAGATTGAAGAAGTAATTGAATTGAAAAAGGAGAAACACAGGAATTGCATTAGTTCACAGACGGATCAGAGTAGAAAGGTATACAAATAAGCCCAAAAAGGAGTTCATAACGCAATAAGAGAGAAGAAGAATGAAAGAACTTGTACTACAATCAACACATATATAGGAGCTACAAGGAGCACAGAAAGTTGGAAAACACTCCGCCAGCAATATAAGAGGGACATTATTTCACTAATCTCTCTACAAAAGTGTGATGATTATTTCTGCAAAATTTTGATAGGTGATTCCTGGGATGTGGCTTCTCATTCGAAGATGACATTGTACGACATGCATAGTGGTTCTTCTCTGAAGATGCTAATAGTGTGCATGTTTTCTCAAATTGCAGTGAATGGTTATATATCATCTCTGCTCAGTCAGAGGATATATGTGGTAGGTGAGAGATTGTCTTCTCTCAGTATTTAGTATTATGGTATGATATTTGTGAATTTCTAATGTTATGCCTAATAATTACAAATTAAATCAATCCTCCGGCCTTGATAAAAATCAATCGATAATATTTTAGAAATTTAAATATAAATAAGACTTTGGCAGGGCTCTAATTTAAATGATCTTTGTAATTTATTATGATGGATTTAAAAAGTTTTAAGCAAACAATGTATTAGCCCTGTAGAAAATTTTGAAATGACATAACTACAGTATGGTGCAATTGAAAGGAATAAATTCGTTATTTCGTAAACCGGCGACTTTAAGGAAAAATCCCGAAACCCGTCGATTTTTATTCTTAAACAGGCTATTCGTAAGGAAACCATTTTATTTTTGACGTCATTTTATTTTTGACGTCATATTAAATAATAATAATAAAATTTTATTAATTGTTGAAAAAAATAAAAAAATCAATTTTTGGTCATTATTGATATGGCTGAATAGGTATTTAAAAGACCTTTCAAATAATGTATTACAACACCCACCTTTCCATCTGAAAATTATAGCGATGACGTCATCACGCTCACATAGATGACGTCAAAAATGAAAAGGTATCCTTATGAATAGCCCGTTTAAGAATAAAAATCGACGGGTTTCAGGATTTTTCCTTAAAGTCGCTGGTTTACGAAATAACGAATTAATTCCTTTCATTTGCACCATACTGTATATGACTATCATATGAAACTATAACTACATTAACCTTAATGCCTCAACCAATAATATTATCCTTCCTAATAACCGAGTAGGTACCGAATACTATAAATTCCATTTTTTGATGGTTCTATATCTTCTCCAACTTTTCGGTCAAATCTAAAGATGTTTCTCTTTCAAATTTAAATCATATTTCTTTCCTCGCCTTTTCAAACGTCTTTCTTCTCTATTTCGTACTATATCTATGTATACAATGTGGAAAATCCAAATGGAATAAATTAATTTCCTTGGGTATATACTGTAGTGTACATATTCATGAAAAATCCCGAAACACGTCAATTTCTAATGGCCATTCTTCTCCGTAAAAATGCGAACCCTACCTTCAACACTCTTCGAAAGACAAAATAGAAAAAAATTAAATCATTTGATTACCGAAATTCAATATCATATTCCCAAATCTTATTACAATAATACTAAATTTATTTGCCTTCAACATGTGATAGAAAGAAAATGAAAAAAATCATAACATTGTGCATAAAACACTTTATATGGCAATGTTAGTTTCTTCAGAACGTCTTCACAAATGGTTTTGTGCTCATAAGTTGTAGTTTACAAATTGTCTAATTTGTGTTTGAATTTCATTAACTTCAATTTTGAATAATGCTTCGATCAACGGAAATGCACGAAATAACAATTTTAAAAATGATGGTTACGGAGATAACACCCGAACACAAAAAAAAGAAAGTCGCTTGTTACATGAAAAATTTCAGAATTTGCCGTCTATAACCCAAGAAACAATAAGTAAAATAGAGAAGCAGTTTTGCTAATTTGGACATGTAAGGCAGATTAAAAAAGTGAACAAATGATGGAAAAGTTATATAACAATATTATTCAATGAGTAGTTGTTTTGCTTTCTGATGAGTGCACTTTTTCTGTCAACAGCCATGCTAATCGTCAAAGTTGCCGCTACTGGTCTACCGAAAATCCTGGATGTGAGGGGAACACAGGCAATTCCCTGAAAAGGTTAATGTTTGGGCAGAAAATGTTCGAACCCATATCATAGGCCCCTTTTTCATTGAGGTTAATTTGAATAGCGATAAATATTTAGCACTACTTCGAAATGATGTCGTTCCTGCTTTGGCAAATTTTTATACCATGCAATATGGTTCCAACAGGATGGAGCACCACCACATTACCAACGCAATGTCCAGCCGCACCACGGCGCAATATTTCCAAATCGGTGGATAGGAAGGCGAGGAATGATCGAATAGCCAGCACAATCCCCTGATCTTAACCCATTAGATTTTTCTATGGGGGTATGTGAAGAGCATTCTGCACAAAACTAAACCCCTTGATTTGAATGACCTGAAAGATAGAATAACCGCTAGCGATTAGGTCAATCACTCCTGAGATGTTGAATAATGTTGGAACTATTTTTATGGTTAGGATGTTGCCAAGGCGTCCGCGGTGAACACTTTGAACATCTACTTCATTAACATTCATAATTTTTTTGCTACATTTTGTATTACATTTTAGTTTTTGATATTGTACCTTTTTTGCTAATTTGATTTTTGCTATGAACATGAAAATGATAACATTTCTGGATAGAGAAAAACGAGACCTTTCAAATCATACTTTGAAAAATTAGGTCTTTCCAAGAGGGTTGAAGGTGGGGGGACAATTTAAAATTGACTCGTTTCGGGATTATCCATAATATGTACCGTAACCAAGATAATGAATTTATTCCATTTTGTTTTTCCACATTGTATAGTGCAGGTTTACAGGGTGTATCTGAATAACACCGAAAATATGTAAGGGGTTATTCCTTGATGAAAATTAAGGTGGGTATTTGGTATAAATTATTTTGAAAGACATCCCTTCGTAATAGTTACGCCCCTCCGAAGATTAACAAAAAAATTTGTTCTCTTTTTTATTTTCCTGTATATTAAAAGTCTTCAAGAAAGGTAATAGAATGGGTGACGAAGAAAATAAAGCAAAACTTGTGAAATATACGAACTAGGTATAAACAAATAAATTAGGTTAGGACAATTCCACCTCGGTGCTTCTCCTAAATACTTAAGTTTGCGAAAAAATTGTAGAGATAAAAAGGTTAGTAAATAAATTTGGCCTTTCAGTCATGTTTTTTCAAAAGGAAATTTTTATCCAAGAAAAAGTTGTAAGAAAAACTATCTTAGGGGTTGACTATTTCAACCCCTTGAAAAATTCCAAAATATGTAGTTTTATTGACAAAAATAATATTTACTAAGTTTCGTGTCTTTATCTTAATATGCAAGGAAAATAAAAAAGAGAAAACATTTTTTTGTTAATCTTCGTAGGGGTGTAACTTTTCCGGGAGGAAGTTTTCTAAAAATGTTATACCAAATACCCATCTTAAATTTCATCACAGAATCACCTCTTCGCACATTTGTGCGGTGTTATTCAGATACACCCTGTATAATCATATTGTAAAACACAAGCCAAGTTGAAATATCATTCAACGAAATTCCATAACATGATTCTCATTAGCACCCTTTATTTAATTACAATAAAAAACTTCAAACTGTCAACTCGAACAAGAATGAATCAAAAAAACAAATCAAAATCCTATAGTATTATACATCGATGTCGGCAAAAACAGCGTATGCCATCAAACAAAGGGCTGGAATGACAACACAATAATATTTAAAATTTCAACGGTTCTGTTTCATTGGAATTTACAGACCAGCGAAATTGAAAAGCGGAAGGCGACAAAGTAAAGCCAAAAAAATGCCCACTTCTGGGGAATGGCTCAATTCAGTTTATTCGCCAGTTTGTGTATACCGTTGTGTATAATAAAAATTGGAGAACTTTTTCATTTCATTGCTGAAAATTAAATTTTTACAGTAAGCGCGTCAGAAAATTCTCTTCAAATGTGTGGATTTTGAGGGTTGGCTAGGTGATTAACATGACTACACCCACTCGCTCGCACATTCTTCTCAATGGGGGTAGGTTAGCAGATTCTGGAGTTATTGGGTTATTCTTCGTGAAATATTCCAATGGTATATTCGTTGTAGGCGTAGGTCATCCAATGTTCAATAATTGAACTACACTCCCCGACAGTAAATTCCGGATAAGAATATAATTTGAGCTATTTTGATATCACTGTAACTTTTTTAATTGTTACTCGATTTTTGTAAACTGTTTTCTAAAGTTTAGTATTCAGATTTTACACTTGATTGTAGTTTTTTAAGAAAAAGAAGGCTTGGTCAATAAACCGGGAGAAACAGAAGTATAGCTTTTTGGCGTTCTAGTTCCTCGGAACTGAGTGCTTATCAATTTGCCCAAATGTCTGTAATTTTCGAATTTTTCGATAAAAATGGTCTTAAACGATTTGGTTCGACTCACTGATCAAGAATCCGTGGTCGAAATTCATTCTGTCCGGCCGGTCCGGCCGATCCGGCCGGCTGTAGGCACGATAACTCTCGAACTGAATGAGCTATACAGTTGAAATTTTCAGAGTAGGTTTGGGAGATAAATATCTCGGCTAAGTTCGTTACTGGGCAAAATCGGACAGATGGTTTCGGAGTAACAAAAAAAAAATTATTTTCACAAAGCAAATTCCAAATAGAATTTTTTTCCAATAAGCAGTTTTACCATAAGAATCCAATGATATAATTTTTAACTCTAACAAGCTAATACTTTCGGAGGTATGATTTTTCAAAATTTCAATAAAAAATCGTATTTCAACGTTGTCACAGAATGATATAATTATTCTATGTATGAATTGTCATAATGTCAACTTATTTTCCTGAGACATGACATTGTCTAATTCCTTGCTAATAGTTGGTTCGAGAAACGTCAAAATCGACTTAGAGAGACAAGGGTAAAAAACCGTCAAATAAACCCCCATGTGGCGATTTTATGTTGAAAAGTGAAAATTAAGAATATATATCCCAGGTAAGTACCGACGTTTTATTCTAATACCGGAGATCGACAAGATCGTACGAGGAGCCCGATAGCCGGTCGGCCTACACTTTGGGTTTCGAAGCGAGAGAAGGCGTGCTCAAATCCCGGAAAGGGAATTACACTTTTTGGCGCTCTAGTTCCTCGGAACTGAGTGCTTATCAATTTGCCCAAATGTCTGTAATTTTTATTTAAGATGCAGTTTCACCATTAAAATCCATCGATATCATTTTCAACTCCAACAAGCTAATACTTTCGGAAATATGATTTTTCTAAATTTCAATAATGAATCGTACGTACTTCTATGTTTTCACAGAATGCTATAATTATTCTATCTAAGCTTTATTATATGATCTGTGTTCATACTCGTACATTTCATCCTGTTCTATAAGAAAGAGTCAAATTCATTTCAGCTATTTTAATTTGATTTCTTCCATGGTGCAGTTCTCATTCTCATGATTGCTCATTTAATCTTGATAAATAAACTATTATTTGAATTGAATTTCCTTTATGATGCAGTTCTATCATATGAATACATTGATATAATTCCCAACTCTGAGAAACCAATACTTTCGGAGATATAATTTGTCTGTTTGAACTAGAGCGCCAGAAAGCTCCTGTCCACAGGGCTTGAACCCATTTTTTGATAGAGCAGAGTACCCAAAGCATTTTTACAAAATTTAGAGCGGCACGCGAACTTTCGTTTGCAACAGAAAAATGTCAAACAAAATCTTTTCCCAAGAGAATCATTCATTTTAAAATTCGACAAAACACAAAAACTCGTGTGATGTCAACACAATGCGTTGTTCCACCAACTCAACTAGTTCAAACAGACAAATTATATCTCCAAAAGTATTGGTTTCTCAGAGTTGAGAATTATATCAATGTATTCTTATGATAGAACTGCATCATTAGGGAAATTCAATTCAAATAATAGTTTATTTATCAAGATTAAATGAGCAATCTGAGAATGAGAACTGCACCATGGAAGAAATCAAATACAAATAGCTGAAATGAATCTGACTCTCTCTTATAGAACAGGATGACATGTACGAGTATGAACACAGAGCATATAATAAAGCTTAGATACAATAATTATAGCATTCTGGGAAAACATAGAAGTACGATTCATTATTGAAATTTCGGAAAATTATATCTCCGAAAGTATAAGCTTGTTAGAGTTAAAAACAGACAAATTATATCTCCGACAGTATTGGTTTCTCAGAGTTGGGCATTATACAGGGTGTAACTAAATAAGTGTAAAATATTTAAGGGGGTGATTCCTCATCAAAAAAAAAAAAGGATCTTTTATATAAAGAAACTTCATTGGAGCATCCCTTGTTAAGATACAGCCCCTTAAAGGGGGTACAGAAAATTTTTTTAATAATTTTTTTCACAAGCACTTAAAAAGTCACAATATTGAAATTAACCTGATATTTTCTAATACCAAAAAGACACTTAGCCAGTAATTTATTTGGTTTATCCCATGGATGTAAGGGGTGGAAAACGCAACCCCTAAAACTCAATTCCAATGTAACTTTTTGTCTTATTATTTGTTTACCATTTTAAAATTCATTTCCGATACCTTGTTTCATTCTAAACAAAAAATGTTTCTTGAATTTTTTGCCCAAAATAAACCAGATCGCAGCAAAACATTATTTTACGAACAACTACAGAGACACATCGTCATTATGCAATCTGGATTTATTGTTATTTTGTAATTACTACCTGCATTAAATACAACCATGGGATAATCCAAATAAATTACTGGCTAAGTGTATTTTTGGTATTAGAATATATCAGGTTAATTTCAATATTGTCACTTTTTTAGTGCTCGTGAAAAAAATTATTAAACAAATTTTCTGTACCCCCTTTAATGGGCTGTATCTTAACAAGGGATGCTCCAATGAAGTTTCTTTATATGAAAGATCCTATCTTTTTTTCGATGAGGAATCACCCCCCTAAATATTTTACACTTATTTAGTTACACCCTGTATATATGGATTCTTATGAAAGAACTTCATCTTAGCAGAAATTGAATTTAAACATCATAGAAGAATTTAAATTCAACAAGAGTGCCAAAAATTATCAATCCAAAACCAATACACGAATTCTACCCAACAACGAACTCATCCGAGATATTCATTCCTCAATTCTATGATGAACGATAATATATATATATCTTTCCTTAAATCCACTCCAATACACCAATATTCCAGTTTTGTTTTTAGTGGAGATATTCTGAACTCAATATTATTAACTTAACATTACCATTCCCATCATCATATGGATTGACCATCGGCATGAAAATATCAACCAACAAAAAGTATGATATTATATTATAATTCTCATATTTCTACGATTGCTGGAATGAATGAATTAGACAACGTCATGTCTTAGGAAAATAAGTTGACATTATAACAATTCATAGAATACCCACAGAATAATTATATCATTGCCGGCTCTGGTGGTGCAGTGGGTATAAAGACCTGCTGTGGTGCCGGGGTCGTGGGTTCGAATCCCGCTCAGGGCATGGATGTGGTGTTGGGTTGGTGTGAATGTCCAAAAATAGATTTGACAGAGTTTGCGATATATAAGGTTATAAATGTGTAGATGGCCTACAGTTGCCTAGCACATAAAAAGGATAGGAAAAAAAAATTATATCATTCTGTGAAAACACGGAAATACGATTCATATTGAAATTTTGAAAAATCATATCTCCGAAAGTATCAGCTTGTTAGAGTTAAAAATGATATCAATGAATTCTTATGGTAAAACTGCATATTGAAAAAAATTTAATTTGGAATTTGTTATGTAAAAAAATATTTTTTTTTTGTTACTCCGAAACCATCTGTCCGATTTCGCCCAATAACAAACTTAGCCGAGATATTTATCTCCCAAACCTACTCTGAAAATTTCAACTGTCTAGCTCTTTCCGTTCAAGAGTAACCGTGCCTACGGCCGGCCGGACCAGCCGGACAGAATGAATTTCGACCACGGATTCTTGATCAGCGACTCGAACCAAATCGTTTAAGACCATTTTCATCGAAAAATTCGAAAATTACAGACATTTGGGCAAATTGATAAGCACTCAGTTCCGAGGAACTAGAGCAACAAAAAGTAACAGGATCCGTTAACAGCGGTTCAATTGAATTTCCGGTACTTTTTCATTATAGCTTGAACTTCATACTTTAATAATGTTATTATCAGTGAAATCATGCTAAAATTCTGTTGAATATGGTTTTATACCTATCAGAAACATATAATGATAATGGGTCTTTTTACCAGGATAATTGGTTGTTGGAATAGACCATCAGAACTTACCATTGTAACAAGATCTTACTCAAAACATTCCACCCCGTAATTGGAATGATAGAGCAGGTATCATAGTTTGAGGTCAATGAACCGAAGATCCTCAACAGGAGGAATTCAGATTAGATTGAAATACGACAAGCAATAAGTGCAATTACACCAGGGATATTGAGCTTGGGAATTTGAAGGTCCCGAGTTCAAATCCCGTCCGAATAGGATATTCAATGTGGAGCCAGATGGTATCGTCCACCATTCACAGTTGGATCTACAACTAAGAGTGTTCTAACTAAAGAGGCATAACAATATGGTTACAAAGCCTAACCAGAGCGCAAATGATTCCTCTCACTCCTACAAGCTTTGAAAAGAGCTTAGGTGTAATCTCGAAAGACCTAGAAGGTTTAGGAATACCAGGATCATTATAATTTCAAAGGAAATATATCAACAGATACCGAAACTTCCATATGAGCTTATTAGGTATTTTGTCGAAGCAACTTGCAGAATGAGGCCAAACATCAACAAATACGACCGGTTTCAGTGCACAACAACTGTATGACTGATTCCGGAAAATACTATGAATTTAATATTTTCTTCGAGTGAAGGAATTAAAACATGTTTTTGGCGTGCTTGTTTTCCTGGAGAAAGATAGAGTTCAATACATGGTCCTTCGAGCCGGATTCATGTCTTGAAGGATAAAGGAGAATTGAATTGGAATGGCTGGTGGTGTGAGTAATAATAACCCTTGCAGACTGAATTGACTGATACTTTAATGAATATTGCACATCGAAGATCATCTCGCATCATTTTATCAAAATGTCTGTAATTTTGGTTTAGCCGACAATGGTCTGGAACGTTTAGTTATCACTCACTGTGAGGTCAAACTTGATTAACTGAGTAAGGGAGTTGAATTTTACAGCGTAGGTTTGGGACATACATATCCTATTTGAGTGCGTTAGTGTTCCGAGTGCTTTCGGAGTTATAGCCATATGAAATTTTGTTTTCTCGATAACTCGAAAAATACTGATCTGATCAAATTGAAACTCTGTAGTTACATGAAAAATAGCAGCACGAAGATTCATCAAAATTTCGTAAGGATTGTATGACTGGAAAATTGAAAAAAAAATTATTTAAAAAATTGTGTATCTCAGAAACTGTCTCTCAGATATCGCTGAAATTTTGCTAGGGCCTTCAGAACTTTATTTTACACCCAAGTTCTAGATTTCAACTGCATTGGGATTTTTGGGAATATTAGGAATATATAATTTTCTCCTGGAATCCAAGCAGCCTTCGGTGAGTTCAGTAGCTGGCTATGAATTCGAATACGAACGTCGGAGAAGACTGTCCTTAGGTCAGTGCTTTTCCAAATTGTTTGTACCTTATTTTACGACCAACATATGGTGCAACATGAAAATTACCTGCTCAGCGAACGACTTCGGTAAAAATACCCTCTATTTCCAAAGAGAGAAACCCCCAGGTTTAACCTCCCCCACAACAAAACACAACAGACAAACCGTCTGAATGATATAGCCGTTAACACCGAAAATCGACACGAAGAAGGCAGTTTACGTTAAGCTGGAACAACACGAGTCGGCGATCAGTCCTGGAACGCCGCAACTGGCTCCGCACACGAGCGTCTGCGTCCGCGTCTGAACCTCGACTGCACCGCGCTCTGTACAGGCACCCGTCGAGGTCACACCACCAGGAGTCTGCAAAAGCGCCGTGCCGTCATCATCGGCGAGATCGATATAAGGAAAATACGCAGGTCTACCCGTGCTCGTTCATCGGGATGGCCAGAATGTTGCCTTTGTATCCTTGGCTATATTCGCGTATTGTTTCGCCAGGGGTACGATTTTTGAGATGAATTGGATGGAGTAGGACTAGGGACGGGGCTTGCATTAACTTTACAGGTTGAGACTGGTTGTGGACGGACTGATAACATCACATAACGGGCTTCTTTATTTCCATCATTTCCCCTACACTCTACAGTAATGCATACAAAAGCTACATGAAATGAAGTGTCAAAAACAAGTAATCAAAACATGTTATAGATAAGGCTTCACACGAGAGCGAGATTTTTCTCGTCTCGACTCGTTCTCGTCTCGAAAAAGCGAGGCAAGACGAGAAGAGACGTTTTGAAAAATATTATACGCGATACCAAGACCACATACAGTGCACCATGAGAGTCTCGTTTATGTTCTCGTAATTTTTTTTTATGAAGTTCTCATTAGAAAAATTAGAAAAGGTCTACATAGAGATTTTTTCAAGATCGACTTTTTACTTTCGGTTGAGTATATGTGTGTATAAAATACTGAGTAATCAACGTGTATACTATTGAAAGGGTTTCTTCTGCTCAAAAGCTTGTACCTGGAAGATCGTCATATTTACTACAGACACATACAGTAAACTTTTCTTATATAGGACTCAACCTTTTTCAACACCCACAGAAAACAATTGAATATGAAAAATTTCTACTACAAGTACCAATATATTTTGTCTATATTACACGTCGATCGGTCTAGAAATAGATTTTTTAAAAAGCTTGGGATAATTGAGATTATTTTTCAAGAAAACATTTAATTCAGAACCATAAAAACTGATCCCATTATGAATTCAATACATACTTAACGGACAACTTTTATTGCCCAATACTTTTAAAATTTCATCTCTATTTGAACATCTGGAGAAATTGATTGTGTTTCATTGTGCTTCTTATAGTGCAGATATGAAAAATTATTATATACATCTGTGGAAGTACATATAATAAAACTGGTAAAGATGTGAAAAATGAGGCTATTCAATGTTTCGAGGAATACACCAAGAACACCCTCAAGGATATACCCACGATACCAATTTGTCCAATTCTATTAAAAAATCGACATCGGTAGCCTCTTTAAAACATCAACAAAACCTTCGGAACAATGGAAAGCTGAGTTTGAAGAACATATTTTCAGCTGTTAGAAAGGGCAAATAGGAATCAAAATTATATTTTAGAGTGGTAGAAGTGCATGAAAAAGTTCCTACACTTTCCAAGATGGCCGATGATTTATTATTGGCTATATCTGTACCTGCTGAAAGATTATTTTCCACAGCAGGTATGATCATGGCAAAAATACGTACATCATTGGAAGATGATGTGATGCAAGTGTTACAATGTTTTACACTGAACATGATATTGCAGACGCACTAGGTCAGTGCAAATTCACACTGAACTAAAGTTAAATCACACTAAACCAGTGCTAAATGCACTACGTTACTTGTGCAAATTCACACCGAACTAGTCGTAAACCACATAGATCTAGTGCTACCTCACACTCATCCGAATGATCAATCTCAATCGCGCTGGTGTGAAAGCTGATTACTTATTATGGCAGAAAATACACCTGTGTTATTTCGGATGGTGCGAAATAACACTGAAAAAAGATCAGGACCTCTAATGAAATCAGGCCGGTGTTAGCGGGTGTTGGCCAGTGTTGTAAAATTTCTCAGAGTGTACCTAATTGTTTTTTAGGTGAATTATGTAGTAAATATTGTAAGTTTTCAAGGATACAGAAGGGAAATGAAAACATCAATGAATGGTTCCTTTCTGGCTTTTCTCTCCCAAACATACAAAAATATATTATTTTGAAATAATTAATCCTGCGCTAGAAACACAAATAGTGTAGGTACTAGTGCATTCTCCATTTTGCAACATGTAACAATGTCCTTTATGTTGCAAAATGGCGAAGGCATAGGCTCAAAATCTCTGTTAAATCAATAAATATAGGACAATTGAGTTATTTTGTTCGGTACATTTCAATAATGTCTCCCTCATAGAGAATTGTGGGTAGTGGAAAAATTGGGATTCTCTTGGATTTGAAAATCGAGGTTTATTCAGCCACTTTTATTGCGCTACTTTACGAATGTACTGTTTATATTATCAACAATACGCTGAATATGCCCTTTAAAAGAGACTCCTCCCCCCAATGGTGAAAGGAGTTGGAAAATTTTCGATGCAGTTAGAAAAATTTCTAAGCAGTGGAGAACCAAACAAATATTATACCTTATATAAGTTATAAACATCATTGAATCATTTTTTATTTTTTTTCGGAATTGAACTTCTCAAAAATACTACATATATTAGGTTTGTTTTAGCTTGAACCGTCCAGAACTGGTCCACTCATACGAATGTTCATCATTAATACTCAACTGAGCATGCTTTGTACGGTTCCGGATGGTTCTGAACTCATGCAAAAAAATCGAAATATTTTATCAGGATTGCCTGCGCCACTATCCCGAAAGAAATATGGGGGGGAGGGAATGAAAATTGAGAAATAATGGAATTGTAAAAATATAAAATAAACTTTTACTGGACCACTTTTCATTTGATGCTTTCTCACAAAATATTCATTTCAAGCACTTATTATTTTTGAGCTTTAGTTATTTCCTCCGCATTAAATGGGTAATACTATGGTATATTCATGACCAACATACTTTACAATTTTGAGATATAAATTTGAACAAAAAAAAATATGAATAATTCAAAGGAATGAAATAATATTTTTCAAAAATGATGATATGAATGATTCCATAGTTGTGATTGAAATTATTTCCTGATTCTTTTAAATGGGTACATGTTGAATGTGAGGTATTAGATAAGCAACTACTTATTCTGATAATAACGCATCCTCTTCCCGAACGATCTACCAGTTTGACCAAAGTTCCACGGAATACGATATGGTTCCAACAGGATGGAGTACCACCACATTACCAACGCAATATTTCCAAGTCGTGGTTAGGAGGCGAGGAACGATCGAATAGCCAGCGCGATCCCCTGATCTTAACCCATATTTTTTTTCATGGGGATATACGAAGAGCGTTGTGTGCAAAACTAAACCACTTGATTTGAATGACCTAAAATATCACTTGCGATTGGGGCGATCACTCCGGAGATGTTGAATAATGGTGGAAGAAATTTTTATTTGAGGTTAGGACGTTCGCGGTGAACACTTTGAACTTCTACTTCATTGATATTCATTATTTTTTCACTACATTTAAGTTTTTGATATTGTATCAAATTTCGCTAATCAGTTGATTTTTTTTTCATTTGGTTTTTGCAATAAACATGAAAGTGATAACATTTCTGAATATAGAATAACGAGACCTTAACGATGTTTCACAAGCCCATACCTCCTATTTGAAAAATTGGGCGTTGTACATATCTTTCGAAGGAGTTGAAGGTAGGGTTCGCATTTATACGAAGAAATAGGACAATTCAAAATTAAAATTTGACGTGTTTCGGGATTTTCCATAAATATGTACAGTAACCGAGATAATGAATTTATTCCATTCGGCTTCTCCACACTGTATAGTATTATACAGTGTGGAACAGCCAAATGGAATAAATTCGATAACGGATAAATGAGAGCGTGTTTGGAAAAAAGCTTGGACGCGTCGATTTGTATTTTTAACTGAGCATTTTTTTCAAAAAAAAAAAATTATATAGGGTGCGTCATGTGACAGTGGCCAATACCCACTTTCTTATTTTAAATGCAAGCCCCTGTATATTATTAATTTTTTGGATTCTTCAGAGAATTCTAGACATAAATCATGTACAATGTCCTATACCTATCTTCAACTGTTTCGGAAATATTAAGTGTTTTCAGACGTTCGCGGCGAGCATTTTGAACATTTACTACATTGACATTAATATTTTTTTGTTTTTTTTTTAATTATTAAGAAATAATCAGTATTAATTATTAGGTTGTTAGTGTAATGTAGCGAATTTGTGAAATAAAAAAATTTTTTAATGTTAATTTTTGTAATAAATCTGAAAACACTTAATATTTCCGAAACAGTTGAAGATAGGTATAGGACATGATTTATGTCTAGAATTCTCTGAAGAATCCAAAAAATTAATAATATACAGGGGCTTGCATTTAAAATAAGAAAGTGGGTATTGGCCACTGTCACATGACGCACCCTATATAATTTTTTTTTTTTGAAAAAAATGCTCAGTTAAAAATACAAATCGACGTGTCCAAGCGTTTTTCCAAACACGCTCTCATTTATCCGTTATCGAATTTATTCCATTTGGCTGTTCCACACTGTATGTACCTAATAAAACTTAAGCCAAGTGTTGTCTTTATCTGATAATTCTTGCTTAACAAGACACACGGTGAAATATTTATTGATTTTAACCATCAACAAATATTCCGCGTGGCCGGACTGATCACCTCATCGCTCAGTTTTCCCCATGGAGAGTTATCATTCAAGAGCAGACACAGGCCCCAGGGTTTCATGGTTCTTACCAATAATCAGTGTGACTTAGCCAGACGCTGAATAAAATTTGAACGGCGTTCTAGGAAACTTATTTCCATCGGTTGAGAACCGGTAGGGGAAGAACCCCACCAGCGCCACCTATGAAGAATCCTTACGAACTCCGACCCTCTGCGATGAAGAAACCTTGAGCGATGTTCAGCGACGTTCATTATTTTGCCGTAAGAGGGTCAGGGATGGCAACACCACCTACCGTGAAAAGACCTTTACGGACTGAAAACGCCCGGTTCATTTTGGTTTAGATCAACCAAAAACCAGTGAACATGTATTGAGGTGAACTGTGGCTGATTGCCAATAATACCTAACCAGACACACGGTGAAATGTTTATTGATTTTAACCATCAACAAATATTCCGCGTGGCCGGACTGATCACCTCATCGCTCAGTGTTCCCCAAAGAGTATCATCCAAGAGTAGACACAGACCTCAGCGTTTCATGGTTCTTACCAATCATCAGTGTGACTTAGCCAGACACTGAATGAAACTTGAACGGCGTTCTAGGAAACTTATTTCCATCGGTTGAGTCTTGTTAGGTATTATTGGCAATTAGCCACAGTTCACCTCATTACAGAATAATTCTTGACTGAATCAACTTTTACTAGTGTTACCTTTTACACATCAACTTTCATATTCAATGATCCTCCAGTCAGGAAAACAGAATAAACCCAGCCAGTCATAATAAAAATTTTCCATTTCCTGAGTGACAACAGAAATCTCGAATTACTATGACAAATTCACGAGATAATGGCTGAACTCTTGAATTATTCCAAATTCAGTTCGGCCAGTCATGCGACCGAGTTACAACGGCTCGGTAAATATTTAATCAAAATTTCGGAGTCGTGATTAAGAACCCAAAGAGCCAAGAAATGGAGATTCTTCTTCATTGGACATTTATGAAAGATTCCTTCCTCTCTCGAGACCATCCGATATTATATATTCTAGTTTGAAGTTCGGAAAATTATCCTGTACTAATAATGGAGGCGGCAGAAGATATGCCGAGATAGTAATTAAATGTTTTTTTCTGAAAATTTTATTGTTGGAGGAATTCGTTTATTATAATTTTCCATCCTGCGTGGAAATAACTTATGAGTAAGAACTGTTTCTAGTTAGGTAAGTTTATTTTTTTTTGAAGTATTCAATGTGGAGGTTCTCGCCATTATTTATACAGCGTAACTCTTTTGAGTTGTCCAAGTCTTTAAATAACATACAATGGTTATGACACTATACAGGAGTAGCGTGCAATACAAGACTACAAGTTGTATGTTACGGAAACGCAAAATATAATAATGCATAAGTTTGCTAATTTTAATATGATACATGATACACATACAAAAGCAACGCAAAAACAAAGATATATCAAACTCACTGCAAGTAGAGCTAACAAATCATCCAAAGAAGCTCTAGTTAGACTATCGCTTATACGTGGTATGTGCGCTATCCTACTCTCGTTAAAAAAAATTAGTACAATGAATTTCAACTACTGAAAAAATACACAATTAATTTTTTTTTGTTTTCCCTTTTATAACTTAGTTTTCTCTTACAAATTAACAACTTGACCTTCAAAATAACCTATACAGGGTGTTTCATTGTTAAATGTACGTTAACCTGAGGTAGAGCTACTCTAGACGAGGCCAAAAAATCTATATATGAATGTCTAATCAGCTCCATAGCGGAGATGCAGGGTGATTTATGTATTCGCCAATATTTTCAATAGCATATAACTTTTGAACCACCCAGTAGAATTAGTTGATATTTGGAACGTAAAATTCACTTCCATGAGTCGATCAATTAATCTTTAAATTGCTAAAAAATTCCAGGTCCGTATTAGAAAAATTCTGATCGCAAGCTGAGATACAACACCCTGTATAAAGGAATCATGAAATTTGATTAGAATTTTTGGAAAAAAAAGAATATTTTCGATGGGAATCAGTAGATCTCAGTGTTCCGCACGATATTCGACTCATCTAAATTATTGTCGAAATATTTAATTTTACTGAAATTCCACTCAATTCTCAAAAATGTTGTACATTAAGATTTAATTCGAAAAATTCTTCGTTCCACTGATTTGGCCGATATCGATATTCTCAATAGATTATTCTTCAAAAATAAGGTTTTGAATTTTTTTTTCAAAATGATCACCATATCAGCATATTAATTTGTGTTGTATCCCACTAGTGTATTCAGGTAGGCTACAAAAATATCTATGACATAAATTTTGACATCTGACATCGACAGTATTATTTATTTATTTATTTATTTATTTATTTATTTGTTTATTTATTTATTTATTTACACTGTTCTACAGAAAAAAAAAGATTTCCAATTACAGAACAGGAACCAAGTAAAAAGTAGACAATAATATCGATAGAAAAACCCTAAGAGTAATAACAAGCTACACAATAAGATCAATAACAAAAAAACAAGCTTGAAACCAATTCAAGAATACTATCACCGAAAGTAAAACTTCTTAATTTTACGCACATCACATCAAAATATATCAAGTTGTTCACTTATTAAATTATAGTTATTACACATAGTATGAACAGGGGAGTTCTTTAATATATTCGTTCGTGGCGTGGAAGTATAGAATGAGTCGGCGCACCGAGATGCCTGACGGGGTACCTTAAGGTCTATCTGATGTAGTAAGCATTGGCATCTAATATCGTTATTAACTATTTTGTATAGCGCAATGACACTTGAACACCTTCTTCTTATGTCCAGACTGAAAAAGCCATGTCTTGTCAACAAACTCTCGTGTGACGTGCCAATCTGCGGATAAGTTCGATCTACTTTAAAACTCAAGTATTTGAGAAACCTCCTTTGAATTGCTTCCAGTTTATAAATGTGCACCCGATAATATGGGTTCCAGATAACCGATGCATATTCAAGCTTAGATCTTACAAAAGCATAGTAAAGGGCTTTTAGCGTATCGGTATTCTTGAAGTCATGACCCACTCTAATAAGAAATCCATACATGCGGTTTGCTAAGACAGCTATATCGTCCACATGGACTTTAAAAGACAGTTCTGTGTCGAAAGTAACTCCAAGATCCTTAAAATTAGATGGTCGGTCCAGAGAATGATTATCTATCTTATAATCAAATATGATTGGATCAGATCTCAATGTATATGTCATCACGCAACATTTAGCAGGATTTAACGTCAACTTATTACGACTGCACCATAGACTGACCTGATTTAGATTTTCTGATAGTCTCTCACAGTCAGACGCATCAACGATAGGAGAGAAAATCTTCAGGTCATCAGCATACAGCAAGAAATTAAGTTCAATTATGTTACCAATGTCATTAATGAAAATATCAAACAATAGCGGACCGAGGATGGATCCCTGCGGAACACCCGATTTGGCGAGATATTTGTCAGACATAAATCCATTTAACTGCACATACTGCGTACGGTCGGACAGATACGATTTAAACAATCCAAGTAGCTTACTCGATAAGCCAAAATTCGAGAGCTTTTGTATTATCAAATTATGGTCAAGTCTATCAAATGCTTTGGTCATATCCATGTAAACAACATCTGTCTGAACTCTGCTATCTATATTTTCCGCTATGTGCTGTGTAATAACGGCTAGATTTGTCATTGTTGATCGACCTTTAACGAAGCCGTGTTGTTGGTCTAAAATATAATTATGAACGTGCCGATACAGAACTCCTTGTAACAAAATTTCAAAGACTTTACCAAAATTGCATATAATTGAAATCGGCCTGTAGTTCTTTATATCAGTTCGCGTGCCTTTTTTAAATATCGGCCACACTTTAGAGCACTTCCACAAAGAAGGAACGGTATGTGAACGAATGCAAATATTGATTAGAACTGTTAAGGGGCGAGTTAATACCGAAGCGCAGTCTCTAACAACAAATGCAGGAATTTGATCCGGTCCTGTAGTGCGTTTTGCTTTTATGGATGTCAGGGCTGCTAAGACTTCTTTTTCCTGAAAGCTGTCAACATTTAAATTTATATTGTGGTCTGATCTCTTATTATTTGAAAATCGATCATATTTTTTTTATAATAATGCCTCAGGAACTTCTTGGCATTTCCCAAATATGTGGTTAGGCAGAGGTAGACCGCATGCGTGGCCGCCTAGATCTGCAGGTTTTGAATCCTGTCGATTATTTCGTTTGGGGTTATTTGAAATCTGTAGTCTACGCGTCTGCGATTAGAAGTGAGGATATTTTCTTGCAACGTATTGAAGTTGCCTGCAATAAAATACGTTATGATCCAGAAATGATAAAAAAAATCTATAAGACATAATTTGAAAAGAACAAGAATGTGCATAGAGAAAAACGGTGGCACTTTTGAGCAACTTTTATGATTTTATTCGATAGTTTTACTTGTTCATTTATTTGTTTATTGTGTATTTTTTCACCGTTGATCATTTCGAATAAAATCGAATAAAATATTCAAAATCCATGTTTTTCGAAAAATGATAGAAATAATTTATTAAAATATCAAAAAATACAAATTTTCGATCTAGGCAATTGACAATTTTTCGAATTCAATGTTAATATTCGACATTTGTGAGAATTTTACTATGGAATTATATCATTCGACAAAAATTTTGAGTAGTCAAATGTCGTGCAGGACACTGAAATCTACTGATCACCATCGAAAATTTTCTGCTTTTTCCGAAAATTCTAATCAAATTTCAATATTCCTTCGTACAGGGTGTTGAATCTCAGCTTGCGAAAAGTTCTTAATTTTTCTAGTAAGGACCTGGATTTTCAAATCGGTTTAAAGCTTAATCGATCAACCAATGGAAATGTATTTTACGTTCCAAATATCAACTGATTATACAAGGTGCTTAAAAAGTTATAAGCAATAAAATATTGGTGAATGCATAAATCACCCTGTGTCACGGCTATGAAGCTGATTAAACCTATCATATATAAGTAATCATTATCAACAAAATAATTCTAAAGATTTTCATTAAGCGTCTGACGAAGGAGTCTGATATAGACTCCGGAACGTTACGATATAGTTTGTTTCTTCGTTCATGTTGTTTCGTTGTTGTTTGTTAGGCAACATTGTTCAATTGATTGCTTCTGACAAATATCCTGTGTTTCTTACGCAGAAGCAAATCACAAAATATTTAATTTTTATTTTATAGATATTTTTCAGAGTTTGGGAGAGAAAACCCAGAAAAAAACCTTTTAATACTATCATATATAAGTTTTTTGGACTCGTCTAGAGTAGATCTACCTCAGGTTAACG
Source organism: Halyzia sedecimguttata (assembly GCA_937662695.2). Lineage (NCBI taxonomy): Eukaryota > Metazoa > Arthropoda > Insecta > Coleoptera > Coccinellidae > Halyzia > Halyzia sedecimguttata. Next base: position 101,735,270 of record OW569414.2, read on the forward strand.
TATGTTCATTTACCAATGAAACACTCACTCCCTTCATTATTTTCTCAATAGGTACCTCGCTCATGCGTTCTTCAAATTTGATATAATGATTCATAGAAAATAAGCGAAAAAGCAGTCCTTTGCGCATGTTCAATTCTATTCAATCCCTATACAATTTAGTTCAATTCCATTAAATTCAATTCAATTCCTATATAATGCCGTTCAAAAAAAAAACGAAGCATAAACTTGATAAGACGAGTTCCAATAACTCATAAACAAAAGCTGAAAATAAAACCCCTAATAGATCTTCAACAAGAACAATTGACAAATATCTTAATGAAACCCACTGATTTGTAACACTCAACTTAACCGAACCATTCGGATGCGCAACCTACACTGAAAATTGCAAGTGCATATATCTCTCCGTTCGAAATTTGTTTTGGCAGCGGCCGGCCGGCCGGACAGAGTTTAATCTGACATCGAATTCTTCATAAGTGAGTAGAACTACTCGTCAGAGACCATTTTCGGCAAAAAATTCGAATATTACAGACATTTGGGAAAAATAAGAGCCCGCTGTTCCCTAGAACATGCGCGCAAAAATACAGTATATTAATTGTATATAGATTATATTTAAATAAATAACAGAACAGTTTAAGAATATAATGCATGTTCCTTATGGAAAAATGATACATTGGTTTAGTACAAAAAGAAGAATACCAGGTCTTCAGTTCACATGTGACTGAAATCCGACAAGTATTTCCTTATGCTGAAACCCACCATTTTAGAGACAGTCTGTATGAAATCGAAATTCACATTACACTTGTACTTATGCCCATCTAACACGTAACTATCGGAAAGGGACGACAGTAACTGAAGTTCGACCAAACTAGACAACTGCACCAGCAAGTTGTTATTGAAACCTATATTCTCCTCCAGAATAGCGTAGAAAATAGCCAATAGTCTATCCAACGAGAACGGCTTCGGTCCGAGCTGAGTATTAAGTTGTTCAGAAACTTTACTTTTCGCTTTAATGTCTCTCTTGGTTGTAATTTTTTTACCGTGGAACTTCACGAAGAACCTCTTATCGTCCTTGGCTGGGTTATAGCTAGCAAGGAAGGCTGCAATCAGGAGATATTTCGCATAGTACGGCAGTTCTAAAGTTTTCGCGACATTTCCCTTCGAGAGAACCAAACCGACAGATTGTTTTCCGATTTCCGATGAAGTCGAGGACGTTCCATCGTCCGCTATACGGAGGTATAAAACTTCCAACGAACTTTTCAAGGTTGGAGCAGCCTTCCGAAACAACGCCATGGAATCGGTTATCGAAGTTTCTTTGTTCATTATTGGGTGGCAATATTGCAGAAAGTTGATGCGAGCCATGTAGCGAAGCTCGGAGAGGTCCCGACAGACCCTGTAGAAAACCGAGAGGAAAACGTTCACGTAGTTGCGATAAAACTCCAGGTCGAACTCCAGAAGTTCGTCGTAATTGTTCACGAGCATCTGCCTGGCGTGGTGCACATCCCCGGCCAGGATGTTCAAGAGTTCATCTTTGTTATACTGCGGAAAATATATCTTTATCGGCTCCTCTAAGCCCGGTTTAGTGTAGAACTTTTCGAATACCAATTCAGAGATGAAAATGACTGAGATCGACAGCTCGGATATCTCTCGGAATCTGAGGAACACCGGAAGCAGGTTGAATTCCATAGTTCTCAACTTCTCGGCGTTATCTAAAACTATTAAAGCTCCGTCTAGGTTAAATTCATCGTGAATCTTCTGCAGATAAACCAAGAAATCCATCATGTTGTCGCATTTAGCATAAGGCTGTCCGGTAGACGGATCGATCCTGTGCTCGGATAACTTATTTAAGATGGATTCGAATAGGATTTTCGAAGTGTAGCATTCGGTAAGGTTGACGAATGCATGTTTGATATTCAGTTTCCTCAACATGATCTTTGTAATCGAGGACTTTCCAGTGCTGGGACCGCCGTAAATGAATATTGATGATCCGTATCGTTCTTCGGGTTGGCCTATGAGATTATAAAGTTCTCTTATCTGTTTTTCACGCTCGGGAAACGATCTGTCTATCTCGTTCAGCTCCGAGTCTCCACTCTCATCGGGATCTGAAAGAAGTTCAATTTCACGAACTTTTTACAACTTCGATATAATTTATTATATACAAACAAATATTTTCAAATATGGAAACATGAAAGACTGAAACATTTTATCAATACCCCCTTCTGAAATCTTCAATTTAAGTTCTGAAGTACGATATAGATATAGAAATTTTGACACAATTTTCTATAATCAGTAGTTCGCGAGTTGATGATATGAAGGAAAAATATGTTTGAAATTTAAAGTGTTTTTTGGCTCGTTTGTTCCTCTAAGCAGATAGCCTATCAGTTTGCCAAAATGTCTGTAATTTTCGAATTTTTGACTGAAAATGGTCTCAAACGTTTAGTTTCGACTCACTGAGGAAGAATCCGAGGTCAAACATTATTCCGTCCGGCCGTCAGCTCGATTACTCCCGAACGCAATGAGTTAGTGAGTTGAAATTTGCAGGGAATGTTTGGAGTCCAAATGCACCGCTTGAGTTCGTTAATGGGCAAAATCCGCACGGTGGATTCGGAATTATAGCCATATACACTTATTCGATCGCTCCTGGCTATACGAAAATGCATCGTCAACCATTTCATATCAATATATGATTGCACAAATATACAAATATGCGATAACAATTTTAGGTTGTGAACAAAGCATTCCGCAGCGTAACTCCGAAATCGCTAGGCAGATTTTGCCCATTAACGAACGAGCCATCCTGGCATAACTAGATTTGCCCACGAATTATTAAATCAATGAGTCGAACCGTCTAACCCAATCGTTTGAGCCATTTTCGCCATGTTCGACCAAAAATTCGGGACACACGCCCAAATTAATTGAAATAAAAAGAGAATCAAGGGTAAAAACGATTGGTTTATACAGATACGAATAAAATAAGAATCAAATATGAAAATTGACCAACTTATTTAGTTGTTATTCTTATTTTATCTTATTTCGTCTATAAACGCTCTCATGGAAATGTGCATGTTAAACTTCCTTATTTTATTATAATTTGTTTAAGTTGCTGTACAAACCTCAGACTTTCAACCTTATGATGTTTGTGAAAAATAATGTGCATGTTGAAAGAGTGGAATTCACCGAATTTGCAGAAAACACAGAAGTCATTATCAAAAAAGCTGTGATTGAATTGGTTCATTCTTATTTCTTAGTTTTTTTAAGTCATCTGAATAAACTAATCTATTTTGTCCTTGATTCTTATGTTATGCAATTTGTTTCTAATTTTACCTTAATTTGTTCAATTTGGTGTATAAACCCACCTTAAACCGATCTTTTTTGCCCTTGATTCTTATTTCATTTGCTGTATAATCCCATCATCTTTATAATTTTAAAGAAAGAATGAATGTCAATGGATATTATGTGTTGCATAGCCTCGTATTATTAATGAATTTGAATTCGACTGATATGATACTGATACATATTTTCTGCAATCATTTTTAGAAGCTGTGATTGTCAATAGAAGTAGAATTAGAAATAATGAAATGGGATGAAACTATTGAAAACGAGAATAACACACAGATTGAAAGGAAGTGAATCATTGATTTGTATTGTTGTTTACATGATATTTAACAATTTATTGTATACTGCTTGAATGCATTGAAAAATAGTTAACATTAAACATACCTTCCACCATTTTTTATGTCTGTAATTTCCAAACAAATTCAACAACTCACACATAAGCGTAGAATAGTGGAAACAGTTAATTCAATACGTTAATCATTTTTTCTAGGTTATGTTTACTATGTTTTAGCGGTTTACTTCTGGGAAACTCATCTGACAACATCTGACAATGTTTTCACTTTGCGCTTGCGTCAGCATAAACCAGTACGCGGTTAAGGTTAGTACCGGTCTGGCGGTCTACTCTTCGAACCTACTATTGTATTGTGGGCTGCGAAACGAAGTTCTTCAAGGCTGAGATAATCCAATGAATGATCTGTAAATTCCGACATCATGAATATAAAAGACATTTCAGTTTGATGAGATGAATCTCAGATAAACATAATATAACAAAGTCATGAATTGACTACGACTTCCTCCTTTCCAAACAATGAAACTCTGGTATAAGGTTCCATCTTTTTTGAGCAGATTGAGTGGGTATATATTCAGTTTTCTAAACTGAGAAAATTGAGGTACAAAATCTGAATATAAAAGTATTATTGATTTACTCCACTAAAAAATTGATTCAAGCACTGACGTGAAGTCAGGAGCTTTTGCGCGCATGTTCTATTGTCCATTCTCCTGTAGTGGACACTCTTAATCGAATTCATGGAAAATTTGATTGAGAGTTTCCAATACAGGAGAATGAACAATATAACATACGCACAAAAGCTCCTGCCTTAATTTTTTACATTTTATATGGTTACGGTTCTCAAAAAATTTTACACAGGTCTTTATGTCGATATTCTACAACTAGATACCAAGCTTCAATTCGATCGAGTCAATATTTTTTTACTCCGAACTCCGAAACCGTTGGACCGATTTTGCCCAAAAGCGATCTTAACTCTCTCATTCGGATGCGTGACCTACCCTGAAAATTGAAGGACCCTATCTCCTTTCGTTCGAAAGTTATCGAGACAACGGTCACCCATGCAGCTCTGAACTCACATAAGGCTGCTCGGATCTCCAACAATATGGATCCGATCGTGTTCAAAATTGGAACTTGGCAGTAGAGTTAGGTTTTTAAGGCTCTTGCAAATTTCAGCGATGTCTGACGAAGATTTTCTGATATATAGAATTTTTTTCGATGATTTTCAATGTTTTTTTAAAAAATTTTTATTGATACGATCCTCACGAAACTTCGCAAGAGTTTTCGCGTTGGCATTCTACAACTAATAACCACGTTTGAATTGGATCGGTTCTGTATTTTTCGAGTTATTGAGGAAATAATAACCAAATTTCAGATAGGTATAACTCCACAACCGTTTGGCTGATTATACCTATAAACAAACTCAAATGTAACCTGAAAATTTCAAGTTACTACCTCTTTCCGTTCTCAGGTTATCTTGATATAAATAATTTTTTTTTAATTTTCTAGTGATACGATTCTCACAAAATTTCACAAACGTCCTTAGGTTTGTAGGTTTGTTTTCTACAACTTCTCACCAAATTTCAGTTTGATAGGATTTGTATTGGTTGAAAACAAAATTATTACTCGGAAACCATTGTGCCGATTATGCAATAACGAACTTATCCGTCGTATTGGGACACGTCACCTACCCTGAAAATTTCAAGGTGCTATCTCTTTCCGTTCTCAAGTTATCGTGGCAACGGCCGGCTGGCTGGACACAGTCAAATTTCACCTCGAATTCTTCATTAGAGAGTCGAACCAAATCGTTTGAGACCATTTTCAGCAAAAAATTCGAAAATTATAGACATTTAGGCAAAATGATAACGCGATGTTCCCCAGAACATCGCGCAAAAATGGAACGGAAAATTTCTTTGCTTCTAGCAACATCTAACAAATATTTTTCAATACTGACCACTCCTTCCACTCGTTCGATATTTAGTTAGGAAGTTGTCATAGCGACGCTAGTTGTACAGCGATAAAATATGCATCCCGCCCAAACATGAGCCTCATTTTCGTTCAACTAACTATTTGCTAGTGTTTGCTGTCGTTTGCTATGGTTTGACAGATAAACCTTGTTGTTGGTGTTAACTAGACGTAAACAGCAAATGATTGCAATCGAAATTTTGCCTATGGTTTTTCTACGACAATATTCTGACATTTCACAAATTCAAGATAGCATACAAATTGAATATTTGTTAAATCAACATAATAACGTGCAGCTTCGTTCAATGTATCTTCTTGCTTAAGAGCATTAGTAAATCAAATGAAATTAATCAACAATGAAAGTAATACATAAAATTCCTATGTCTTCGATACCCGACCCTTCGTTGGTAATCTAGTAACGGGAGAGTTAAATGAAGCTCCTCAGGTTAATTAAGGGGGCAATTTGGAGTGTGTTGATAGCCTCATTAAGCGTGGAGGTAGGCGCCTTAATATGAAATAGCGATATGAATTTCATCTGCGTTATCTCACTGGGCCCGATAACTTTAACAGCCTAAGGCCTATTTCGATTTTACTACTCTCCAACGTGAATCCAGAGATAGAGGAAGGGTGGTACTTATTTTATAGATGATTTTGTATGAAGTTTTCCCCTCTGGGCTATCAGCAGCGTGTTGGGTTTATGAAAAGGATTGAATAAGGCCACACTTTGAACGCTATCAAGAATTATACAGTATGTATGGGTATTTTCGTCTAGAACACATGTATTCAAAACAAAATCAGATTATACTCTCCCCCTATATTCTAGAAATAATGAACTGAAGGTAGTTTATAATTTATCAAAACTCATAATAAAATACAATTCATTATTACTTATTAAATCCTAAGGACATTGTAAATGGTGTTAACATATCTGATGACGTCCTTTGGAGTTCTTATGCTGGCCAGCTGGGATATTTGAAAACAATACGTTCGACAGTTTCCTTTTCCAATCCACAGAGCCTGCAGGTTATGTCTGCTGATTTGACCATGCAGTACATGTTGTATTTTTACCGGCAATACCCTCTCAGCTGCAGGACGTTTCTGTTATAGGATGCTGAAGGATCCACGAATCTTTTTTTCCTGGAGTAGGTACTTCACCATAGACCTTTTCTGTTATTTGGGTCTCATTCATGGACAACTGTCATATAGTGATCTTCTCCAAGCCTACAGAAGGGTTCTGGTATAGCAGATGTTATCCTGGGGACCCTTTACGCAAGTTAATCAGATTTCTCATTTCCTTCAATACTACAGTACCCTGGCCCCCATAGAACCTTATTGCCTATAGCCAGTTGCTTCATGGTATTTCGGCATTCCCAGGACTGTAGGGAATTCTGGATGAGTGATTCCAGGTCTCGCAGTATCTCCTGGCAGTCCGTTGTAACATAGCTAGATATTCGCACCCTTGAGGTTCAGTTTCAGACACTCTTGATCAGAAATTTGGACAGATATAATGCAAATATAGACCGCAAAACAAAATCATACTCTCTCTCTATAAAGGGTCCGAGGCCGCCACACCGACACGGTCAAGGAGGTGATGGGGTATCATTAGGCTTTCACACTCCCTGTTGTTCAACTGTCCTCTGGGTCTTCTGATGGAAGTTAGGGATGGTTTAAGCCAGGGGTGAGTTTCCTTGTTTTGCAAATAGTTTAGAGACCAGTTGAGATAGAGCAATGAAATTTGACGGTTTGAGCAAGCAGATCGAGTACTTTGAAACCCTTTGAAATAAGTTTTAGTAACTACTACTGAAACAAACGGGGAGGGAGGGGGGCTACTTTTTAAAATAGATGTTTTTTTTACACGGTAACGAACTAATAATGAATCAGATTCCAAAACTGCGATCTTTTACCTTTTATTTGGTGTATCGTTGACACTTGGGGCTCAAGTGGTTACAAAGATGTTATCAAAAGATTGTCACGAACACACAACATTTTCGATAACGGGGTAGAGCACATACAGATCGGCGTTTTCCAGCTTCCCATTACCATATTGAAATTTTTTTCTCTTGTGAGTGTGGTCAGGGACCATAGACTCCATATTTTCAAGATATTAAGAAGTATACATGGTGTTCTAAAAATGGGTAGTCATCTCACTATCCAGTTATCGATAATGTCGTGTGTTCGTGACATCATTTTGACGACATCTTTGTAAACACTTGAGCCCCAAGTGTCAACGATACACCAAATGAAAGGTAAAAGACCGCAATTTTGGAATCTTATTTATTATTAGTACGTTACTGTGGAAAAAAATCATTCATTTTAAAAAGTATCACCACCCCTTACCATTTGTTTAAGTGGGAGTACTTAATAAAAACTTATTTCACTTGGGTTTCAAAGTACTTGAGCTGCTTACTCAAATCGTTAAATTTCATTGCTCTATAATCTATATCCACTGGTCTCTAAAATATTTGCAAAATAAAAAAAAACTCACCCCTGGCCTAAACCATCCATAACAACAGTTCAACTGCAGGAAGTGTAACACCCTAATGGTACCCCATCAATTCCTTTCCTTTGTCGGTGTGGAAGCCTCGGACCCTGTGTAATAGAAATATTTAACTGGGGATACATAGTTTATAATTTTTAAAAACTCATCACCAAATACAACTTAACCTAAACACCACCTTCTCGTAGTTTCTTAAAATTGTTCGACTACTTTGTTGTCGAATTCTTTCAAAATGTTCACTGAGAGCTTTGCAATGAATGCTCATTACCGCCAAACCTTTAAGGTAGTCTCTACTCTCAACCATCGTACCACTTACCAAGCTTCTGAATGATTGCTCCACAACCACAGTGTAAGTGCAAATCAAAATTTCAACTTTATCCGTCTAGGGATAAAAATCCCGTGTTTCTCTTAAGACATGAATCACGGTCAGCTTGTTGGAATTTACTTCAAGTATGTCCTGCCATGTCCTTCGCCACAATTTAAGTTGATTTGCTATGCTGGTTAAATTGTAAAACAGCTCTTGCATTTGAACGGAATGTAATCTGTTTGATGCATTCGCCGGCGTGTTTCCTTCGGGTCTCCTCCAGAGAGGTGATATGGAATCCAGGTGAAGAATAACTAAGGACCTTATGCAGTATTCGGAAGGGTCACTTCTATGAATTTGTTTTCCAAGTCTGGGGCAGTGCTTCCAATTCTTTTTCTACCCCGAGCTTTTCGGCGATTATAGATGCATCTTCCATTATTTCGTCTTTTTGCGCGCATGCTCTGAGGAACAGCGTGCTATCATTTTTCCCAAATGTCTGTTATTTTAGAATTTTTTGCCGAAAATGGTCTCAAACGATTAGGTTTTTCACACTGATAAGGAATTCTAGGTCATATTTGATTCTGTCCAGCCGGCGATAACTTTTGAACGGACAGATATAGAGACACGATATTTTTAGGGTTGGTCCCTTTTAGTTCCAAGTAGTGAGACATGCGCCTATATACAGTATTTTCATAATGTTGCTAGCAAAAAAATTCTGAAACATTGATCTACATTTGTGTATCAAATATTTTTTCTTCAGTTAAGGTTCAAAATACAGAATGAATGTGTTTTTGGTATGAACTATTAAATTATGAAAAGAGCATTGTAATATATTAATATATTTTGAACTATTAAAATAATTTGTTCGCCAGCCTATACCCATTCAAATATCAGGAATAAATGGATAATCTGCCATGATTGTCTCCTTCCTTAGCTACTTCGAGTTGTGAAAACTATGCACCGAGTGTAAGGTGTAACAACCCATTCCACGAGGTTAAATCATTGCAGATTACTCATTTAATCTTGATAAACTATTATTTGAATTTAATTCCTTTTATGATGCAGTACTATTATGAAAATCCATTGATATCATTCCCAATTCTGAGAAACTAATACTTTCGGAGATATGAATTTACAAAGTATGAACAAGAGCGCCACAGCTCCTGTCGACGCAGCCTATCTCTGTTAAACTACTGGATGCCACTCGATTTCAAATAATAGATCAAAATGTTGCTACATCCTCTCACACTTATTATTATTTCGTTAGTAGTTTTTGGCAAATAAATTGCATGCGACTGAATGCTACTTGATTTCGAATACTGATTTCATTCAGGAGATCAATACAAAATTATGACAATTTCGATTCGACATGCTCATAAGCACATCTAGTGATATTTACATGCCAAATATTGTATTATTTTACTGTTAAACCATTCTGACGAGATTTGATGAGTATTTCAAGAGCCAGGAGGTTAAGGCCTTAACGACAAACTCTCACCTGCATAGTTTGGTGGTGTTAAACAACTTCGCCTACTTCTAGAACATAAAACAACTAACTTTAACACTCCCTGCTGAAATAACTGTTTATCTCGTTTTCATCGCACACTTGCCGAACTTGCAGTATTACCCCACATGCGAGATTCTCATTAATTTTATCGCTCACTGTTTTCCCAGGAGCACCTTCATTCAGAAGGCGTTGAGAATCGCTCTCTGGAGTAACGTGAAGAACCCAAATTCACAATTGGGTATCATTGGAATAAGGAAGTTAATAGACGAATGGACCTCGCTTTTGCTTCCTTGATTGTACAGCAAGAAGGGAAAAAGCAGAGGATTTTGAAATTATATTGTTTAGCAGTGGATGCTACTCTATAAGAGCTGCAGCAGACCTGTCCTGAAAAAAAAATTATAATTTTGAACTTTTCGTGACATTATCGATTTATATTAAGTATTTGAGAACAAAATTTCCAATTTTGCCAATTCATTAACATGTGATTTTCATCCCTTCAAATTGCGAAATCGCGAATTTATCTGATCTTATTGTATACTACAGGGGTTCCCAAACTTTTTCAGTTCGCGGCACCCTTACCCTCAATAGTTACTAATGAAAAATAATAGCGCAAATGCTCCTAAAATCACGTCAGAGCTTTTCTCAAATTTTTAATTCTTGGATCAGTGTGTACTAATTCTAAAATATTCTCTTTTTTGATAATATACAGAAGATTCAGATACTCCGCCGTATTCACAAAGAGTTGTTATGTGTATAAACCTTCGTTAAGTGCTTACGGAGACACTCAGTTAAGGAAAATTTCTTATCGTGATCTCTGCTAACGTATTCAATAGATCACACTAACTGCGCTGTTAAACTATGTTTACCGAGGATTTCGTATTCACAAACCGTAGTTTACCGTACCACTGTGAATCCTCAGTTAGCTAACTTAGGTTTGAATTCAGCTTAACATCGCGGTTTGTGATTTCCAATTTCTATTCAATATAACCAGTTAAAAAATTCTTTTGTGAATAAGGTGTCACAAAAAAATTTTTATCGAGTCTTTCAAACCTGCAATAGTCACAGCAATAGTAAATATATCATTAATCTCGGAACGACTATGTTCTGCTGTTTCCTGCGCCAACATACCTCTGAGCAAATAAGCAAGAAGTTAGGTAGGTTTCTAGGCTCACCCAAGAGCAGCCAAGATACTTTTTCAAAAACAGCAGACAAGTTAGGTAGGTTTTTGGCCTCACCCAGGAACAGCAAAGATAGTTTTCTGAAAATAGCAGGAAAGTCAGGTAGGTTTCTGCAACACAAACCTCACAAGCCTAACCCACAAACAGCGATGATACGTTTTCAAAAACAGCAGGCAGGATAGGTAGGTTTCTAGCCTCACCCACGAACAGCAAACATACGTTTCCAAACACATCAGGCAAGTTAGGTAGGTTTCTTGCCTCACCCATGAACAGAGAAGATACGTATCCAAAAGAGCAGGCAGGTTAGGAAGGTTACTATCCTAATCTACGAACAGTAGAGATATGTTTCCAAAAGTAGGAGGCAAGTTAGGTAGGTTTCTACCCTCAGCCAAAAACAGCAAAGATACGTTTCCAAAAACAGCAGGCTAGATAGTTAGGTTCCTAGCCACCCCCAAACAGCAAAGATACGTTTCCCAAAACAGCAGGCAAATTAGGTAGGTTTTTAGTCTCACCCAGGAACAGCAAAGATACGTTTCCGAAAACAGCAGGAAAGTCAGGTAGGTTTCTGCAACACAAACCTCACAGCCTCACCCACAAACAGCGATGATATGTTTTCAAAAAAATTGGTTCAAGCACTGACGTGAAGTCAGAAGCTTTTGCGCGTATGTTATATTGTCCATTCTTCTTTATTGGATACCCTTAATCGAATTTACCATGGTAAATTATGTTGTCCATTCTCCTGTATTGGACACTCTTAATTCGAATTTACCGTGGTAAATTCGAATTTAGTGGCCAATACAAGAGAATGGACAACATAATTTACCATGGTAAATTCGATTAAGGGTGTCCAATACAGAAGAATGGACAATAGAACATACGCGCAAAAGCTTCTGACTTCACGTCAGTGCTTGAACCAATTTTTTTTTTCGTGATTTTTTTTTAATTTTCTCGGGGTACGGTTCTTAAATATTTTTTTTTCGTAATTTTTTTCAAATTTTCTAGGGGTTCGGTTCTTACAAAATTTTAAACACTTCTTTATGTTGATTTTCTACTACTAGTTAACAAGCACCAATGCGATCGAATATTTATTTTTTGAGTTATTAAGGAAATCATATTCAAGGTGGGTATAACTCGGAAACCGTTAGACCGATTATGCCCAAAAACGAACTCAACTCTCCCTTTCGGATACGCAACCTACCCTGAAAATTGCAAGTCCCTATCTCCTTTCGTTCGAAAGATATCGAGGCAACGGTCACCCATCTACTGAACTCACACAAGAATGCTCGAATCTCCAACAATATTTAACCGATCGTATTGAAACTTGAAAGTTGGCAGTAGAGTTAGGTTATGAAGGCTCTTGCAAAATTTCAGCAATTTCAAACGAATGGTTACTGATATATAGAATTTTTTTTTTATTTTCAATGATTTATTAAAAATTTTCTGCAAATGCTATCCTCACCAAATTTTGCAAACATTTTCGCGTTGGCATTCTACAACTAATAACCATATTTGAATTCAATCGGTTCAGTATTTTTCGAGTTAATGAGGAACAAAAAACCACCAAATTTCAGAAAATTTCAGATGGCTATAACTCTAAAACCGTTTGGCCGATTATGCTCATAAATAAACTAAAATGTCGCGTTCTGGTGCAAATCCTAACCTGAAAATTTCAAGCCGCTATCTCATTCCGTTCTCAAGTTATCGTGACAACAAAAATATTTTTTAATAATTTTTTTAAAATAATAATAATAATAATAATAATAATACTATTCGCACAAAATTTCACAAACGTGCTTAGGTTCATATTCTACAACTACCCACCAAGTTTCATTTCGATCGGATTTATATTGGTTGAAAACAAAATTATTACTCGGAAACCACTGGGCCGATTATGCCTATTAACGAACTTGTCCGTCGTATTGGGATGCACCACCTACCCTGAAAATTTCAAGTCGCTAGCTCTTTTCGTTCTCAAGTTATCGTGGCAACGGCCGGACGGACAGAATCGAATTTGACCTCGAATTCTTCATTGGGGAGTCGAACTTAATCGTTTGAGACCATTTTCGTCAAAAAATTCGAAAGTTACAGACATTTGGGCAAAACTATAACGCGATGTTCCCAAGAACATGCCCGCAGAAACGAAGCAGGATAGTTAGGTTTCTAGCCTCCCCCACCAACAACAGACATACGTTTCCAAAAACAGCAGTCAAATTAGGTAAGTTTCCAGAAGAAGCATGCAATTAAGTTAAGTTTCTAGCCTCACCCATGTACAGCAGAGATATGTTCCCAAAAACAGCAGTTAATTTAGATAGATTTCTAGCCCCACGCAAAAACACCTTTCTAGAAGTATATTTCACTCACACGTGAGTTGCCTTGCTAAATTTGAAGAACACCTTCTCTTAAGAGCAAAATCAACAAATAATCTTAAGGAAACAATATATACGACTTTTGAACTCGTTAAAGTCTCAACCCAAAAGAAAGATGCCAGCGCCGGACGTCTCCGGCATCCAGGCAAGCACACAGTGATAAAAAATAGCCTCAGCCAAAAATGAGAGGAATTTATTTGTATTAAGTATTGATTTTTTAATTTAGAAACAATGTAATTGGTCATATTATCAAATGATTTTAACTTTAAAAGTGAATATTTCTGGAGAGACTTGTAGCGAGACTATAAACCATGCATGTGATTATGAATCGTGGTATACTGTTTCGTGGTCGTCCCTAGAGATTACCAGTAGCAGGATTTATAATTGTTACAGGCAAGTAGTATCTAGGAGGTCATGGAAGTTTATTCAAGGTTTTCAAATTGTCAGATATTTTTTCGAAGAAAATGTGATGAGATAAGGAGTTAAATATCTGCAGGGTTTAGAAAGTTCGTGGACAAATTTCGGGATGATTTTTCTATGGCCTGCAACTAAAAGGATAAATTTATTTAGTGTAGTTCTTGAGTATTTATGCGTGTACCTATATTTATATGGTGCTAGGCACATATAAAGAGGAAAGAAGAAGAAGATAGATACGTTTTATATTCCAGGTCAACGATGTATCACAAGCCCACTATTTGAAAAATTGGGGGTTTTACCTTTCTTTCGAAGGGGGTTGAAGGTATGCTTCTCATTTTTACGAAGAAGAATGACAATTTGAAACCAACAAGTCCAGAGCGTTCCTGCCAATAGGGTCTTCATAATGGATTCGTATAATTAATATACTTATGCATATATTTCACAAGTCAAATAAACCCCAGGGAATTCATTGACCGAGAAAGCAAGAGCAGACACGTTTCTGGCTTCTTAGCCTTCATCAGTACTATATGTAGCTTCTCAACAAATTCAACTAAACTCAACCGGGTTAAGCCCCTCAGATCCGGCTTGTAGATTTATTAACAACGGTATCGACATTTTCATTATTATTTATGACAATTTAAAATTAGAATTTGACATGTTTCGGGATTTTCCACGCTGAATGTATATTAGTTCCTAATTCAATAAAGATCTATATGTACAATATCTGAACATCAATTAATCATATTAAATTAATATCTTGACTTCGGATAATGTCTTTGACATGCTTCTTAAACCTATTCAGTGGAGTAAGCTTCAATTCACTTCCAAATATATTATATTCCATCGATTTATAAATTAAATTGGAGTGCGCATGCGGGACCGGATGAAGACATATTTTTGCGACACTTAAAAATTTCCCCAACTTCCTCTAACTCCCGCTTTCCAGAACGACAAAGTGAACTATTAGAAATCCACGACGCAGCTGAAGGATAAGATCCATTAAAGAATATAGAGATCTTTTTCTTCCGAACGAAAATGTATGTGATCGTTTTTGTTATTTGCAATGGATTTTCTTGATAGCCGCAATTTGTCCTATAGTTGGCATAGAAAAAGTAATATATTGCATATACCGAATGAGAATCTCGATGCTTTCGGTGTGATGAATCGACCCAATTGAATTGGAGAATTACGTCAAGATAAACTTTCCGAAACATGATAAATTGGAAATTCTCTATTGTACATACTATACCTACATAAAGTTAGTTGTGGCTTACCTACTACTTGGATTTATGTTGCTTCCCATTACAATATTTTTACTTGAGTTGAACTTCCCAATTTCAGATAAATTAGGGGCATCATATTCTATTCGATTTAGAAGATTATTTGTATCTAGGTTGTATTATTGCTTTATGTGCTCGTACCAGGAAGCCATCAACTGCTATATTTTGCGAATTTCGAACTGAAATTTGTCTCTTACGACCACATTTGTCTTACTGATGGAGAATTCTTGGTTGAATGTAAATTTCTGGTAACTTAGGGAGTTGAAATTTTCAGGGTAGATTCAAAGTTCCAATGGGAAACTATGTATTCATAGTATCCAGCCATATGATCGTTCGATATTTCTCAATCAGCCCTATTCTGTACCTTCAAATCGAATAGAGATGGTATGCATCGAATAGAAATACACCGGTCAAATCGGAATCGCTTCAAATTGATATTCTGTAACTCAACTCGAATTCTATTATCGAGATCTGAAAATTCTGAAATAGAAATCGAAAAGAATTGCTCTCTACCGCCTAAACCATATCGGAATCGCTTTACGAGATCGGAGTGGGAGCATGCGCCGTCGCCGTATTTTGACATATGAAATCGACGAATTCAATTTAGCGTTTGTAAATACGGAATAGTATATAACGTTACTAGCAAGGTAAGAGGATTTTTACTGGCGAATGGAGGATATAACTGACGAGCCGCAGACAAGTCAGTTACCTCCTTGAGCCTGTAAAACCCGTTTCCTTGCGTGTATTGTTATATATTTTATTTGTTTCTCATTTATAAAAATGTTAGATAAATTCCAAAAAAATCTCAATAATTTGTCGCAAATGTCGTAAGCTATGGAAGCGCTGCTATGAACATGTCTGTTTATTTTTCTTTACATTTGTTTTGGCGAAAGCGAAAATGAATGTACCAAAAGAAATTATTGAGGCAGCCAGCAGTGTAGCTTCAAGTTTATTACCTGCAAAATCAGCTTCAAGGTACGAGCGAGAATACGACGACTTCAAAAAGTGGCAAAACAAAAATAGTGTGATTGGGGTAACTGAAGATGTTTTGTTGGTCTACTTGAATCAACTATCAGCTAGATTCAGCCCTAATACTTTATGGGCAAAATGGTCTATGCTGAAAAGCTGCTTGGAAATGAAAGAAAATGCCCCTGTTTGCAGGTTTGTTTTCCTTAAAAAATGTATTGAAAAATATGACGTTTAGTTGTCATTTGCAGATTTCAAAAGGTAATAGCGTTTCTGAAACGAAAAAATGAGCGATATACGCCAAAAAAGGCCAAGGTATTAAGTAAAGAAGAGGCTGAACAATTTCTTTTACATGCTCCTGATGACCAGTGGTTGCTGGCGAAAATTGTAACAATATTTGGGATTTTTGATGTAGAAGATATGGGAAAATACGTTATTATGACATTGCGGCAAACAAAAAATTTAACAACAAGAAGATTCACCATAACCGATGATGGCTGCAGCTTCAAGCCCTGCATGATATACAGAAAATATGTAAATCTTCGGCCTCCTGGAACAGAAAGCCTAAGATTTTTTTTGACATACCGACATGGAAAGTGCATTTCCCTTAATGCTGGCCAGCACACTATTGGTGGTGTTCCAAAGCAAATAGCGAAATATTTAGGTTTAAAAGACCCAGATTTATACACCGGCCACTCTTTTCGCAGAACTGGAGCCACTATGGTTGCGGAGTCGGGTGGAGATATTTTAGCACTAAAGCGTGCAGGAGGGTGGAAGAGCACCGAAATTGCGATGAGTTATGTCGATGATTCGGTCAACAAAAACATCGAAATGTCTAGCAAATTATTTGGTAGTAAGGAGAGTACAAATGTTCTCCAGTCCTCGAGTGCAGCAGTTTCTGAGTCAACAGATGGTTCATCATCATCAGTATCAACTCTTTCATCATCAAAAATCTGTGTTACTGGAAATAACAATTGTACCATGATTTTCAACATATATGACGATAAAACAAAATTTTCTAATGTAAATAATACTACTAACTTGTAAAAATTTTGCAAGTTAACTGTCAGTTTTACAAGTTAGTGACTTGATAAAATAAACTTTCTTGATTAATATTGTGTTTTTGGAAACTGACGTTTACAAATGAGAAACAAATAAAAGTTTAATAGGTGTCTCGCCTGAAGAAGGAGCTATTTTAAAACAAGTGTCGATTAATCAGAGTGAAAAACATGGATATCATCTATGAATTACGTTCGGCGATAGAAGAAAAAATCGAACAGCAAATGTTCAGAATGGAACGTCGTGAACTTAGGGATACCAGTTAGTAATCCTTTTGAAATCCCAGAAGAAATTTTTAGGAAGCTTCATCGTTTACCTTAAACAATTTCTGTCGATTTCATAAATAAAATCAGTGCTTATCAATTTACCCAAATGCCTGGAATTTTCCAATTTTTAGATGAAAATGGTATTAAACGAGTTGGTTTGACTCACTGATCAAGAATCGATTCTGTCCGGCACGATAACTCTCGAACGAAATGAGCTAGAGACTTGAAATTTTCAGAGTAGGTTTGGGAAATATCTCGGTGTAACGGTTTCGGTGTAACGAAAAAAGAAATTTGTTTTTTCGTTACAACTTTTGAATTCACTGATATCATTTTCAACTCCAACAAATTAATACTTTCGGAGATATGATTTTTCAAAATTTCAATATTAAATCGTATTTCACAAAATCGGAAATTAACGTCCGTATCTATGAATGTCATCTGTGATCATACATTTCATCATTGTCATCTCATCTACAGATAGAAAGAATATATCTACAGATAACAGAAAAAATATAGAGGATCGAATTGAAACTGAGTAGAAATTCGTGCAATTTTGCGAGGATCGTATCACTAGAAAGTTTTAATAATATAATATATAATATAATAATAATATTATTCAAAAATATTATTTATCTCACGATTACTTGAGAACGGAAAGACATAGCGACTTGCAAAATTCAGGGTAGGTTTTGCATACTAATGCGACATATAAATTCGTTAAAAGGCTTAATCGAGTAAACGGTGTCGGAGTTATATCAATCTAAAATTTGGTTGTTATTTCTTCAATAACTCAATGAATACGATGCCGATTCAATTTAAACATGGTAATAAGTTCTACATGCCGATGCAAACATTTTTGAGAAATTTCGTGATCGTTTTACTGGAAAATTTAAACAAATTCTATATATCACAAAATAGTGTTCTGACATCGCAGAAATTTTGCGAGAACCTTCAAGTCCTAACTCAACAACCAAGATGAGAAAACGGTCTATATCGATGGTGAATTCAATTGAGAGTGTCCAATAGAGGTGAATGGACAATAGAACATGCGCGCAAAAGCTACTGACTTCACGTCATTGCTTGAACTAATTTTTTGTCCTGAAAGCCAAGCAGCCTTGGGCAAATTCAGTACCTGGATGGGTGGTTAAGTATTTGAACAAGAGCGACAAAGCAAACTGACCTCACGTCGGTGCCTTTCCAATTCTATTTTCGTGAAATATATAATTCGTACAATATACAATAATTTTTTCTTCTTTCGTGAAATATTGTGTAAAATTCACTGTGCTGAAGGAGTGAAGGTCGATGGCTCTTGTCTATGACTATAAAGAACTGTTCTCTCTCTAGATTGAATTTAGTTTCAATCATTTTTGATCTTCACTAGTAGTAGAATGGTTCATGCGTAAATATTCATAAATGAATTATTTTAATTGACGCTACATACTTTCCATATCAAAGGAGAAATACTGCTTAACCAATTTATCAAACCCATGAAAGCACTTCATAACCTACCACGATAAACACCCAAATAAACTATTTACTTACTACATTGTTAAGACCGACAACTTTATTCAATCATAATTGAGAGAATGCAGTCATCATAAGTTACTCGATTAATTTACTATGATAATTCACATACACGTGTTAAAAAATAATATAATACCCTTGACCGAGATGTAATTTCTCCTTTTGTTTTATTCTAAGGATCCGATGATTTTCATCTTTGTTCATTACGTATATTGTTTTAAGTAAGTATCATTCACATGTAGGTGTTGAGGTTGTAAAATGCAAGAGTGCTCAAGGTCGGCTATTGTCTTAACATAATAAAATATATATAGATAAGGAGGAATGACTGTAAACTAACATAATTATAGGAAAATTAGAAAAATGTAATTTGTCAATTTTTGAGAGAAAATACTTTATTTGGATTCATGTTATTTTCATTTAATAATTTCATTTAAAAAAATTATAAAAACCACTCACGTGACTACAGGAGTTTCACGTCACGTAAACTATTGCTATTTCAGTGGCCCTAAAGCGGCCCATACACGCTCAATATTATTGTGCAATGTTGGTTGCACAATATATTGAAGGTGCCCCCTAGACGGTTTTGGTTTGTCAAAAATTTCTCTCGTCTGGAGACGATATTGATGGTGCAATATATTGCGCAACCTCTCAATATCGCCCACACACGATCAAGAGAGAGAGAGAGAGAGAGAGAGAAACCAACTTTATTGATCTTGCAATCAATTGGCTTTCGACCGCAGTCTTCCAGCCAGTTATCTACATTTTGTATATAAAAGAATTAGAATACAACTTATTTGAATTGAGTATTGACAATTATTGTTATCCTAGGGATTCCAGGTGATTGAAAAGTGGCAAAGCTGGTAACTTTGCCTTTGGTGTAGATTCTCTATTGAATCGGTGTAGCAATGGTTCAATTATGTTGACATTATCGTGGTTTGTGATGAACTTCTTGCTGAGTTTCTGCATTCTTTCCGTTATTGGCTCTATTTCCGTCATCTGGTATAATAGTTGATTGGAATTTTTGTAATCTTTCGTAAGCAAGTTCTTTCTGCTACTGCTATTATATTCCGGGTTGTTTTTGGTGAATTTGTGAAAATTGTATGTCCATAGTCCAATAAAGGTCTGCATATCACGTTCAATTATATTGCACTAATATAAAATATCGTACAATAATATTGAGCGTGTATGGGCTGCATTATTGATTTGAAGAGTGAATATGTGGAATTCATACTAAGGAATATATCGTTTGAATAGATAACATACATATGTAAATGTTCTCCTCTAGTGATTCTCCTGATGCAAACCTTGAAGTAATCATTCTACATCTGAATACTAGAAGTAAGATCGATCGGATCTGCAGTTTTGGAAATTGTATAAGGAAAATAAAATTTTAAATGGATATCAGTGAATTCTGGTGACAAGTTTCTGAGATATTGTATTTTGTTTTGCAGGCACAGGCCTAAGGGAGGGGATAGGGGGGGGGTGATGATCCACCCCAAATGTAGAACGGGGTTGGCAAATTTTCAACACAGTTGGAAAAATTTCGAACGAGTTGGAAAAAATTTCGAAACAGTTGGAAAAATAAGATATAACGAGAAAACATGTACTATGTAAACTTATACACATTCCTGTTGCCGTAAACTCAATATTCAATAGTTTTCGGCACAATGTGTGTAGCCAGCAAAAAATAATAGTATTCATAAAACAAACCATCTGGTAGCAATTTGATCTGTTTCTCACTGTCGAGCGGCATTTTAAAAAGCTTTTATTTCAATTCAATTTAGCAACGTGAATTTGTAAGTACGCAGTTTGCTCCTTTCTTTTACTAATAAAAATAGATAAGTGCAGGAACGGGCCTAAGAGTCCTAATGTTGATCGGAGATGGCAAATTTTAATTAGTTAAAATCAGTTAAAATTTCAAAGTAGTGGCAAACATTTCGAAGCATTTGGAAAAATTTCAAAGCAGTCGGAAAAATTTCAAAGCAGTTGGAAAAATTTCGAAGAAGTTGGACAAATTTCGAAACAGTTGGAAAAATTTCGAAACAGTTGGAAATAATAATAATAATAATAATAATATTTATTGCACCATCAAAATTTGAATATTACATGGAAAGTCAAGAAATAACATAAATAGGCATATACACACATATACATATATATAAATACGATATTAACTGATGTATATAACAAATACTAATATGATTAGACAAACAATGTATGTTAACATTTAAAAATCATGGTCCATAAATTCCTGCACTGAATAAAAACAATTTTGTATCAGCAACCTTTTCAATGACATCAGAAATTTCTTTCCTCTTTGTTCTTTCAGAGAATTCGGCAACTTATTGTATAGCTTGGCACACATGTAATTTGTACTTGTCTGGGTTCTTCCGAGACGATGATGTCGAATGAGTAGATGGTCTCTGTGTCTTGTTTCATAACAATGAAAACTTCCAAGAGTTTCGAAGTCTGAACTATTCTCGACCACGTATTTTATACAAGCGAGAATGTAAGCAGATGGTAAAGTGGGTATCCCCTCTTGTCTGAATAAAGGCCTACAACTTGTTCTGGTCGAGACTCCACACAGAGCACGAAGAGCTTCTTTCTGTCTTAAAAAAATGCTATGTGCATCAGAAGAACATCCCCATAGAAGTATACCATATGTTGCCACAGACTGAAAGTTGGCAAAATAAGTTATCCTGCAGACATCAGTTGAGGAGATAGCTCTCATTCGCCTTATCGTGTATATGGCCGTAGATAGCCTTCTTGACAATTCAGACAGATATGGTTTCCATGTGAGATTGCTGTCAAAGATAATCCCGAGTAGCCTCACATGTTCCCCACCGTGGCCTCCAAATCTCAGAATCTGGGTCTTGCTAACATTTAAATTTAGACCATTTGCAGTGAACCATCCCTGTGCAGCCAGCAAAGATAAAGAAGAAGCACGCGTCAGTGCCTCAACAGAACCGGCCCTGTTGAACAAATTGGTGTCGTCAGCGAAGCGGAGAGTCGCACTGACAGGTACACTCCCAGGAAAATCATTCGTATATAGAATAAATAACAGGGGTCCCAAAATAGAGCCTTGGGGAACTCCCCGGTCTGTAGAGTATGGTGTTATTTCACCTTTCCAGTCAAGAATGTTCTTTCTTTCCCGAAGGAATGACTTGAATATAGAGATAGCGGTGCCACGTATCCCATAATACTCCATCTTGTTCAACAGTATGTCAACCACAACACTGTCAAATGCCTTCGAGAGATCACAACTAACAAAACTAACCAAACATTGCAAAGCAGTTGGAAAAATTTCAAGCAGTGGCAAACATTTCGAAGCAATTGAAAATATTTCTAAGCAGTCGAAGAAATTTTCAAGCAGTTGGAAAATTTTCGAAGAAGTTGGACAAATTTCGAAACAGTTGGAAAATTTTGAAACAGTTGGGAAAATTTCAAAGCAATTGGAAAAATTTCGAAGAAGTTGGAAAAATTTCGAATAAGTAGGAAACATTATTGGATGTAGCTTCCCTTTGCAATCGTAGAAAGAATATCGTAAAAAAACGAGAAAGCTTCTTTGCACACTCGCTTGACTTGTGGACCCCTTCTTCAGCTCATACCCCCACGTGCAAAGATTATTTTTCAAACCTTGTTATGTTGTTTAAAATACTATTATATGAAAAAATGTCCCATCTGTTTACCAGATTCTACTGAACCAAATTGAATTGATCGAACAAATTGTCCGGACCTAATAAACGCAAGGTCAACTGTGCTTTATCCATTCATTAGTCCATTCATGCATTTCTCGCAACTGCAGAATTGCGATTTATTCAACCCTATCTGAAGGGAACATACTGTACACCAACGGGGAACGGAACACATTCAGCTCGTCGCAAAATGCCTGCCCGTCCGTTTGTTCGCCGTGCCTGGGATCGCTGCGATATCCCAACTACAATGCCTCTTCTCCGGTCTGCAGGCGTTCATCCCGAGTCCCTTGTCCCTGCAGCTCCCATCGACCCGAAGCCGACCGCAGAATCCGCATTCATTTCGTCTTAATGACATAATTTCTCTATGAAACACGCTAAAACGATGTTACCGCTACCGGCGGCACGATTTCTGATCAGTCATTTGCAAGCCAGATTGAGGGGTTTTGGGGAAGGGAAGGATCGGAGTTTCAGGAACACGGGTAGATCTGTTAGTAGGGGAGCCCACTAGGCTAATTCGGGATTTACTCGAGCGTCATAGAGAGCTATTGGGTTGTCAAGCTTAGATGATAAGAAGAAAAAAATGTTATATAATATATACCTGTTCATCGGTGGGGTGAGCAGATATCAATTTTCAAAAATCTAAAAAAAAACCGTTACGTGGACATACTCGAGCGCGTCAGATATTGATAGCATCTGTGTCCTACGTAATTTAAAAAATGTACAGATGTTAATCTGATCGTTTCCATGATGGGGGTGATCATACGTAAGGGTTGGAAATGAAAAAAAAATTTTTATCGAGCTCGTCAGATTTTCTAAGGGGGTGTTAAGTGAACCTTAAAAGATGCTCTCGTATAATAATCTGATGATTGGGATGTAACGCAAACTCGTGGTCATTATTAGAATATGCAAAAAAAAATCGCCATTTAAAAATACTCAAGCGTGTCAGATTAAGATATATGTGGTTCATCAATATGGCCTAGACTTGCTGTCTCCTAATCTGACGATTGTCTGGAGGGATTCGCTAAATCTGACAATAAAATTTATTTTTTTTAATTTTTTTAAATCATTGAACTTAATTAATCGAAAAGCTCAGGAAATAGCGTGCAAATGAAAAAGCTTATGTTGTTTTGAGGAGAATATTTATACAAATAATAATTATACAAAATTTAATTTTTAATTTTTTCGTGATTTTCGAAGAATCGGTTTGCTCCGACGATATTCTAAAGTAATGATACATTTTTGTGAAGTTTCTAATGAAAATTTGATTGTGTTTTGTAAAGTACTTTCACCACAAAATACACAATTCATATTAATATCACTCAATCACTCATAGTAATTATTTATTAACTTTAATTCACATAACTTTTATTAAAATCGCAAAATAACCTAATACGTTGGAAATACGTTGTAAACAAGATCATACCCCGAACGATTCTGCGTGACCAGCTGTTATGGAGTCATGGCAACAGAAACCGGAGTGGGACGGAGTGAGAGAGCAATAGATACAGAAAGAGTGAGAGGAGAATAGAAACACGTAGAGGGGAATATAGGCATGGCATTCAACTTTATCAATTAATTTTTATTACTTCGGCTTGTGAAAATCGTCAGATTATATATTTTTCGTAATTCTTGCATTATTCCCTTCAAAATAAAAAAAAAAATTTACCACGCTCGAGAATGTCAAGATGTCGTTTGTTTTACAACTTTGTAACCCTCCCCCTTCTTTACGTCACTCTCAAATTGTCAGATTAATGGAATATACACTTTTTAGCATGTAACTAACTCACCCTACCTTAATCTGAAGCGCTCGAGAATTTCCGATGATCAACTTTTTTTTACTAATCTGATGCTTTATCCTTGACGGGCGGCCATATATACATGGCTCATGTTTCGTGGAAAAACTTAACCAGGTACAAGGTATCCCCCTATATATAATCTGCCGCGCTGTAGTAAATCCCAAAATCCCCGCTTGGGCTCCCCTACTATAGATAGATCTGTTAGGTGTTCGATGAGCGTTGTCGGGTTCGATGTCTGTATTTACTTCTTACTTCGTTTTCGACTCGGCTTATTCAGAAAGTTTTGAATCGCGCAGGCTTCTGTGTTCATATGGTGGAGTTATGTTTCGATCTCTAGCCAACAACGCTTCTCCAGGTGTTGATAATATACCAGTTACTGTCCTGAAAACGGTGAAACGATGTATTTCTAAACCCCTTGCTCAAATATTTAATTCGATTTTTGAAACCTCTTGTGTTCCGGTGCAGTTTAAGGAAAGTATTGTCATTCCCGTTCACAAATCAGGTAGACGGGATGAAATGAATAATTATCGTCCTATTTCTTTGGTGAATAGTAGATTGTGGTTGTTTTTGAAAAATCATGAAATATTATCTGATAACCAATACGGTTTCCGAAAGGGTATAGGGACGGATCGCCCTCTGTGTGTTTGTTTTAAATGAAATAAGAAAGACATACCTAGCTGTTTTTCTTGACCTTCAGAAAGCGTTTGACACTGTTCCGCATGATTTGCTCCTTGAAAGATTAGAAAATGTAGGTGTTAGAGCCAGTGCTTTTTTCCTGTTTAAGAGCTACCTATCAAATAGGCCTCAAAAAGTCCGTATAGGGGACGAAGTGGTCAAAGTTTTTTTGTGAAATTCAAGAATTGTCACATTAACAGGATCTAAAAATCATAGCTAACATAGTTTTACTTCGCATAGAAATTTCCAAGTTCCAACTCCTTTTTCAATAAACTTAGAAAAAAATTATTGAAAAAGGAGTTGGAACTTGGAAATTTCTATGCGAAGTAAAACTATGTTAGCTATGATTTTCAAATACTGTCAATGTGACAATTCTTGAATTTCACAGAATAACTATCAACAAAATAATTCTAACGATTCTCATTAAGCGTCTGACGAAGGAGTCTGATATAGACTCCGAAACGTTACGATATAGTTGTTTCTTCGTTGATGTTATTTCGTTGTTGTTTGTTAGGCAACATTGTTCAATTGATTGCTTCTGACAAATATCTTGTGTTTCTTACGCAGAAGCAAATCACAAAATAATTAATTTTTATTTTATAGATATTTTTCAGAGTTTGGGAGAGAAAACCCAGAAAAAAACCTTTCAATAATGTTGCGATTCTTATTTATCCTTAACTGAGGACCTCAGTTAGGACTTAACGGAGATTGAATGCTTTGTGAATACGGCGGTGTGAATTTCAAGTTTTTAAGTTCCTTCTTTGGAAAGTTCTTTCTTAGTAAGTTAAATGATATCGGGCGATCACATTCCTAGTACGAGCGCGCTTTACTCTTCATACATTTATTATTCAATGTATTGTACATTGCTAGCCACTTCTTTGTTGCATCTATCAGCTATCAAATTTGTGCTGGATGAAATATAGATTTGCAAACAATTTCAAATGTCCCAAAAACGTCAAATCAAACATCAAGTCGTATTTCTTGATCAAATTCCTAACCTTCAATTACTGATGAATAATGTCAAATAATGACGGATTATACTGTGACATATCGATGAAATGTCTCTGTGCCAATGTACATATTCATTTCCTAACCTCAAACTTGGACGCTCCGCATATACAACAAGTTAATTCAATCCAATCAATCAATTCCGCAGAGCAACCCTTACCGAAGCGACCCTCCTCAAAGTTTATCATTTCAACCGAATTGTTTATACTCCGGAAGTTTGTCCATCAATCATTATCCTCCAATTAAATGTGTCGTAGTACAACAGCCCCTCAACCAGTATAGGTACCAAAATTAGCGGCTCAGATTGTACAATGCACGGTGCTTAATGGGGATGGCACATGCAAAAACTGGCCCATAGAACACCAATTTCACCGCACGCTCTTCTTGCTTTGCCGTTCGGCCTCTCGGTAGATAGATCGCTAAAATTATGGAAGAATAATGAAGAGCCGGGTGAGAGTACCCGGATGGCTTGTTAATTGAGGGTCCGTTCCGGTAAATGCATTAACTTTCGACCCGGCTAAATTGAACATGATTTAATTTTTCCTCGTCGTTTGGTGAAAGGATAAAAGGAAAGTTAACTTGTCCATTAGATTTTAACTTTTCTTGCAGATGAGTCAGCCTTGTTTAAGGAATTTTCGTCATTATGGTATGTCGTTACTTGAACTCCTTCATATCATATTCATCGGAGTTGTTTAGA
This sequence comes from Halyzia sedecimguttata, assembly GCA_937662695.2. Classification (NCBI taxonomy): domain Eukaryota; kingdom Metazoa; phylum Arthropoda; class Insecta; order Coleoptera; family Coccinellidae; genus Halyzia; species Halyzia sedecimguttata. The sequence goes on from OW569414.2 coordinate 101,762,089, forward strand.
AGACATGGATTTTTTGAGTTATTACTTGAAGATCATAATCTATTGAAATTGAGCAGTGGAAAAAAAATTCTTGAACGCGTCCTGAACAATCTAAAGTGCAATATTGATTTTTTTCAGGTTTACGTTCATTTAAACTATACATTCCTTTCGTCAAATGAATCAGTTTATTCATTTCCTATTGTGTAGTTCTAGGGAACAGCTTGCTATAATTTTGCCAAATGTGCAATTTGCCAAATTCCCCAAAACCCCAATCTTCTCTGACGGAAACTACAGCAGAAAATGACTTCTCATCTGCGCATGCGCATAACGAAAAATGCCCGGAAAGGGCAGCATAAACCTCAAAAAAATAGGTTTCGGCATTTCAAGCAAAGTATTCCGCAAAATAGTCGTAATTTTTTGATTTTTTTCATGTCACGTGATCTTCACGAAATTTTGCAAAAGAGTTTGCTTTGGTCTTTTCCATCTTACTGCTGAGTTTCAATTTAATCAGATCAGTATTTTTCGAGTTATCATGAAAACAAAATTTTAAAATTTTTGAAATTTTTTTTGCCACTTTAGGGCTGTCCGGTCAGTACAAAACTTCGCAGGCATATAAAGGTCATGATTCTACAGTTTGATGCCAAATTTCAGAAAGATCGAGTGATCGGTTCCGGAAATATTCATAAAAAACGTTTTTACTAAAAACGGCCTTAACTCTGAAACCGCTAGGTGGATTTCACCCGTTAACGAACTTGTCCGAGATATTTACGCTACAAATCTATCCTGCGAATTTCAACGCTCTGAGTCGTTCCGTTCGAGAGTTATCGTGCTAACGGCCGGCCGGCCGGCCGGACCGGACGGACAGAATTCAATTTGACCTCGAATTCTTCATCAAGGAGTCGAACCCAATCGTTTGAGACCATTTTCGAAAAAATATTCGAAAAAATATTCGAAAAATACAGACATTGTGACGAAATGATAGCACGCTGTTCCTTGCGGAACACGCGCGCAAAAATAATATTGAATTTCTTGGTGGACTAACAATCTTCCTTTACCAAAATCATAAAGGCGATGAAATATATCGAGTGAAAAAATCTATAATAACACTTTCTGGACTGCGGCAAATATACCTACTCCGCAACCAGCATATTACAAGTGGTGCATTAACCGTTTGGGCCATCTAGGCAGTTGAAATCTAAATAATTACTCGTTCATCTTTTTTGGCGCTCTAGTTCCTCGGAACTGAGTGCTTATCAATATGCCCAAATGTCTGTAATTTTCGAATATTTCGATGAAAATGGTCTTAAACGATTTGGTTCGACTCACTGATCAAGAATCCGTGGTCGAAATTCATTCTGTCCGGCCGGCACGATAACTCTCGAACGGAATGAGCTAGAGAGTTGAAATTTTCAGAGTAGGTTTGGGGGATAAATATCTCGGCTAAGTTCGTTATTGGGCAAAATCGGACAGATGGTTTCGGAGTAACAAAAAAAAAATTTTTTTTTTACGAGACAAATTCCAAATTAAATTTTTTTTAATAAGAAGTTTTATCATAAGAATCCATTCATATCATTTTTAACTCTAACAAGCTAATACTTTCGGAGATATGATTCTTCAAAATTTCAATGTAAATCGTATTTCACACATTGATATAATTATTCTATGTATGAATTGTCATAATTTCAACTTGACAGAAGGGAATATTGTAACTTCAAAAATATTGGGGTTGAAATACTCGTATTTTAGCGATGCAACGGGGACCTCACCCGAAAATGTTTGAAAATATTACGTAAATATTGATAGCAGAATTCTGTAGTTCGAGAGAGGAGAAAATTTGGTGAACGTAGATCAGGAAATTTTTGTTCGATTACAAGGTAACTTTTTATTTATTACTCATCTTCTTTCATATTATTACTCATCTTCTTTCATACATGTTTTATAGGTACTTTAAACCTGTTTTGGGCAATTGTCATACGAAACTTGTTTTTTTGGCGCTCTAGTTCCTCGGAACAGAGTGCTTATCATTTTGCCCAAGTGTCTGTAATTTTGGAATTTTTGGCTGAAAATGGTCTCAAACGATTTGGTTCGACTCACTGATCAAGAATCCGAGTGCGAAATCGATTCTGTCCGGCCGGCCGACCGCCGTAGGCACGATAACTCTCGAACGAAAGGAGTTAGCGGATTGAAAATTGTAGAATCATGACCTTTATACGCATGTGAAGTTTTGTATTGACCAGATTACTGCAAAGTGTAAAAAAAAAATTTGAAAATTTAAAAAAAGTTTTTCCACAATAACTCTCGAACGGAATGAGCTAGGTAGTTGAAATTTTCAGAGTAGGTTAGGGAGATGAATATATCGGTTGAGTTCGTTATTGGGCAAAATTGGCCAGATTTAATTCGATTTCTTCCATGGTGCAGTTCTCATTCTCATGATTGCTCATTTAATCTTGATAAATAAACTATTATTTGAATTGAATTTCCTTTATGATGCAGCTCTATCATATGTATACATTGATATAATTCCCAGCTCAGAGAAACCAATACTTTCGGAGATATAATTTGTCTGTTTGAACTAGAGCGCCAGAAAGCTCCTGTCCACAGGGCTTGAACCCATTTTAATCTGTTGAACTATTATTCGTAGATAAAACAGACACACGGTGAAATATTCATTGATTTTAACCATGAACAAATTCCGCGTGAGCCGGGCTGGGTCACCTGATCGCTCAGTGTTCCCTCAAATAGGAAATCGTCATTCAGGGGCAGATAGGAACCGATTTCATATTACCAATCTTCAGCGTAACTCATCCACACTGAATGACACCGAAGGAGTCAGTCTATTCGTAGAGCATAGCGTTAAAAAAAAATTATTTTCGCTTTTAGAGTACAGATTAATTATGTCTTGGAACTAGGAGACTATCATTATCACAAATTCAATGAAACTTCGAGGATAAGTGAAAATTTTCACCGTAAATAAAAAAACGATAATATTAAATGATCTTTTATTTTTACCAGAAAAATTCAGAACATAATTAAAACATAAAATCATAAATTTATCAACCGAATTATAACCTCTATACACTCTATGGATATAAACATTATTGAGCCGTGCTATTGACACATTTTATATTGCACTTATAAGCTAAATATTTACATTAAATGTTATAAGACATTAAAAACAGCTACCTACATACATTTACGAGAATTATATCACAAACAGAATTTAACCTAGTTCTTTACGATCATGTGTCTATTCTTGGTCGTTTACAAGTTAGTTCATGGAAGGAAAATAAGAGATATAGAGAAGGCAAGTGAAGAAGGCAACGATTTTCAAATGAATAAAGAGATTATCTATGCTCAATCCTCTACAAGGTGGATATAATATTCCATGTCCACGTTCGAGGCTAGACACAAATGCAGTAAGCAATCGTTACTCTTTACTGCTATCATTCCAAAAAACTTTTGTGCCACAATAAGATCAATTAGGCCTACATAATATGTGGTTCTAACAAGAAAGGGCCACATTATACGCAACACGTGCAGTGAAGCAAATTTTGCGTGACATCGACTGGCACTGGGGACCAATCGTAACTTCGATTCTTAAGGACAACATTCAGAACTATATTACTGAGGTAACACCAGAAGTTTGCAAAAATTATATTTAAAATGTGTTATAAATAATTCGTATTTCTTTTGAAAATTATGGAGAAACACATCGAGGTGGAATTAGAAGGACGTCTTATGTATATTACATATATATGATATTTATTGTTTCTGGTATATTTTAAAGATATCAAATGATGAAATGAAAGCCTTCTTATTAGCACCTGACTGAATTGCGATCATTTAGGTACATTTTTAAACGATCGTGAACTAAAATTTGAATTATTTTTTTTTATCATATCTGAATTGACAATTCAGTTAAAAAATCTGTTGCGTTCTCCACTGAACCGGACTAGTTAATTGGTTATTAAAGATTGTACAGTTAATCCTATGAAAAACACTAATGAAATATTTCACAACTATCCATCGCCTATATACAAAATCACAGATAACAAAGATGATTTGCAGGAATCGAGACCGGCGTTGCACGTGTCCATTTCTCGGTTTAATCGTCTAAAAATGACGTCCAAGAGCGTGAACGATCTTATTTTGACTCTTCGCCCGTTCGGGCGATTCATCCTAGATGATTGCCGTTCTTTCGGGTCACAATAGGGAAAGAAGTTGATGATGGTCCTTTGTCAAACTTGGACTTTGGTACGGTCTCGTTCCGAGGGTTTTTGCGTATCATCTAGGGCAGAATCGGGTCTCGGGAAACAGGAAACAATGCAGGGAGAGAAACCTGAAACAAAAGAAGAGGTTGTAATAACGATCATCCGAATATCATATTGTAATATTAAGTATACAGTGCGAGTCTTTAACTTGGAATAAATTCAGTAAATAAAGACAGTTGGTTTGTTGTATTTTAAATTGCGCTCTTCTTGTTATTAGTTTGAAGATGAAGAAATCTGATGTACTGATCTATCTGATGTCAACTCAAATATGTTTCTTCAATAATTGCTCAAAATGTTGTCTCTTAACTAACTGACTAAATTCGCTTTGGACATTTCGAATTACTTCGGCGCAAATTAGCCTACACTCCTGTATTATTCTTTCTTGTAACTGCTCCCGGTTTGGTCTTAAAAACTGCTCCCATAAGAAATTGTCCATAGGTGTCAAATCTGGAGACCTGGGAGATCAGTCGAAAGGTCCTCTTCTGCCAATCCGTCGGGATGGAAATACATCATCCAGATACTCACGGACAGGTCTTGTAAAATGGGAAGGCACCGTCTTGTTGAAACCAAATGTTTCTCTTCGGGACATCAGCTTCATCCGGATCAGGAAACAGAGTAGTCAAACTCGAAACTAATACTTCCAACAAGAATTCTAAATATTCAGCTCCATTGAGATTTGGAAAGAAAATTTGTTTTATTGCTCGATCATGAGCAATCCTGGCCCTAACATTGACTTTTTCTTAATATTGAGTGCGGCTCTTCCTCATCAAGTGTGGGTTGTTGTTTGCCCAATAATGAAAATTTTGACGATTTACCTCACCATTTTAACGTAAACGTTGATATGTCCGAACAGAAGACGTTTTCTATGTTTAGAACATTTCTATCTAGTAGATCCATAAATTGTTCGCAAAACTGGAGTCTTCAATCTGGATAATCTTCAGGGGCTTCTTTGAGGATTGTCATTTTATATGGATGAAATTTCTGTGTTTAAGGATCCTCGTCACTGAAGACAGGCTAATTTCGAGTTCTCTAGCTATCTGACTAGTGGGGACATGAGGATTTTCATGAACAAAGGGGAGTTCGTTCATTTTGACATCTTCAGTGAGGGCACTCTGACGATAATTATCAATTTTTCTTGACTGCCTATTTTCCCGAAACAGTTTTTCAATCTTGCTTATGATGATTTGCGACATGGGCGGTAAATCAGGATACTTCTCACAAACTTGAGTTCTTCTCCTATCTCCGTAGCAAATCATCATTAAATTTTCAATATTGTGGGTTTCAGTTAAGTCGGCATTTTGCCGATTTTCAACAAATGTTGTTTTTCACAAAACGACAAACTAATGAATATCCCCGCTAACTTTCACTCGATATGATAATAAACTCCTTATTTGTTTTTATTTAACTTTTTTGTTTGACAAAAAATGATGAACAAATACCTCTTCACATTCCACTTTTAAACTGTCTGAATTATTTCATTGAGTTGACTGATTTTCCTTCATTTTCGAATAAGTTGATGTTTGTTAAATATCTTTTTAACGACAGGGAATAAGAATTTTATAGTTGGACGCATGTGCGACTTGATATACCCAAGTCAAGAATAGTCATAAGATAATTAGGATTGCCATTTAAGAAAATTATCGATGACTTCATATCTCACATTTGGGGCACACTGTATAACATTTTCTTATATCAAAAAGAGCGCAATTTGAAGTACTATTCGACCTCTTCGAGCATATTCACGACAAAAAAATTGGTTTAAGGACTGACGTGAAGTCTGGAGCTTTCGCGCTTATGTTCTATTGTCCATTCTCCTGTATTGGACAATCTTAATTCGAATTTACCATGGTAAATTTCTTCAATTCTGAAGCGCTGACGTGAGTCTGGAGATTTTGTTCTTTTATATATTCGAGTACTAGATTTCAATTCGATGGGATCTGTATTTTTGAAAATATTTTAAAAACAAAATGTGGTTTGTGCGGAATGTCAGCGGAATCTGACAGACAGTTTCTGAAATAAAATTTCTTTTTTTTTTTTACGATCCTCATGAAATTGCACAAAAGTTTGCGGGTTGCTATTCTACAACTAATTACCAAGTTTTAATTTGATAGGATCTGTATTTTTTGAGTTATTGGCAAATAACAACAACATTTCAGTTTAATATAACTCCGGAACCATTTGGCTGATTAGGTGCATTACCGAACTTAGCCGTCGCATTTGGATGCACAACGTTCCCTGCTATCTCTTTCTTTTCAAAAGTTATCGTGGCGTCTGGGCAAGAAAGTCAAGTTTAGTAGTTTGGGCACGCTGTTCCATAGAACATGCGCGCAAAAATGTATATATGTATATCTTATATTTTTTCTGTCAAAACGCCTTGACAGAAAAAATTTAAGTTTGATATATTCCTCTCAAATGGAACACCCAGCATATGCAAAAATATTTATAGAATATGCTACAAAATATTTTATATATGATTCCAAAAGAAAAAACTCAAATATCTGCACGTAATGGTTATGGCGACGTAATGCGAATAAAAACCCAGAGACGACTCGATCCGAAAGGAATGCAAATCTGGGTAATAGTTGGAATAATACGCAGAAATATAACTCGGAAAAAATTCTTTCATAGCTATGTAAAATACGCCTCCATGACCCCTACGACCTCCCGGGGGCGAAAAACTTTCGTCAGTATCTCACGTCGACAGATCTGTCATAAATCCTGGAATTCTTTCATCCCCAACCCTTCCAGGATATTGAAATATAAATCCAGACCTTTCCATCGCCTGCGGGACCGACTTCTCCGAATATTTTCTCCTTCCCCAATATGTCCCTGGAGAAACCGTGATATCATCGTAGCAAATAAGCGACGGCAGGTTGGTGACGGGTGCACAATGGTGCCCTGCCGCTTCGATGTCCAATTATTCCTTTCTGTCCGGTCCAGGGCCCAGCTGAATGACCCATCTGAACGGGGTAATTCGCCTAATCATGCGTTCGTCGGACGCTTATTACACCTTCGGCGGCGATATCGACTGCGGTGTCTTGATCTAGGTGTATATTCGGGGTATTTTCAAAGGTGAGTCTTTATTTCAGAGAAAGCAGAAGTAGGGTAAAGAAAAAAATACAGATCAACGAAGCATTTGGTGGACCACAAGAAGAAAGTGGAGGCCGCACATACTATCGCTAATGTAATAAAAGAAGAACACAGTCAGAAGTTCTATGAAGAGCTAAAGAAAATTCTAAAAGAAAATATTATGAATTTTGTTAGGACAAAAAATGCCAACAAGATAAATCAAGAGGTAAATAAGATTCAGGCAGTGTGGAAATTGATCAAGCAGGAAACTGGTAAGAAGAGAGTAACAGAGTCACTCGAAGATTCAACCCCAGAGGGATTAAATGATTATTTTATTTCGATGGGACGACAGATTATGGAGAAAGTAAGTCCATCCTCGAGGCAATCAGGGGATTTTCTGAGGAAAAGTGGACTAAACGTGCAGGATTCCTTTTTCAATTTCCCGCTTACAGAGGATGAAATTTTGAAATTGACTGTGTGTTTGAAAAACAAGCATTCAAAAGACATATACGGTATGTCGGTGTATTTATTGAAGAAAATATCACAAGCAATGAATGAGCCGTTAGACGAATTACTGAATGATTGCATAGACCAGGGCATATTTCCAGATGAACTTAAGACCGCTTTGATTGCACCTGTTTTGAAAAAGGGTGGTGCGCAGGGGGTTTCCAACTATCGATCCTCCCAACTGTCTCTAAGATATTTGAGTCGGCATTAAAAAACCGATTAGTGGATTTCCTGGAGAGCAGATCGCTCTCGCATGGTGCTCAACACGGCTTCAGACGTACTCGAGTCCATACTTCATGCCTATAATAGCGGCGAAGAAGCCGAGAGGATCTGCTTAGACCTCAGTAAGGCCTTTGCCAGCGTCTGCTATGAACAACTGCTGAAAAAGCTTAATTTCTACGGCGTAAGAGGAAGAGCAAACGAGGTTGTCACGTCATTTTTGAAAAATAGGCAGCAGGCGGTGAACTGGAACGGTATTACATCAGAACTGAGACTGGTGGAGGTCGGTATCCCACGGGGTTCCGTACTGGGTCCTCTGTTGTTCATCTTAGTCATGAACGACAATTATAAAAATGTCTCTGCAGATAAAACTTGTGCCTACGCCGATGACATCGCATTTCTGAACACCCCGAAATGTAGGGGTGACCTTCGGGCGGCCGGTGATATCTGTGAAGCAAACGCACTGGACTAGTTTTCTGCAAACGGCCTAATGATGAACGGTGCCAAGACACAGAGGATTATATTTAGCAATCAAGAAAATGTTGAAACGCCTCTGACGTAGGTATCTAGGTTTTTGAGTTTCAAACTTCTTTAGGCTGGAGAATAAGGCAACAGAAATTGCCAAGCTAACTTACCAACCGGCATTTCACAGTCTGGCAACTTATGGTATTATCTTATGGGACCAAAGCTGCCACGTACAAAAAGTTCTGCTACATCAAAAAAAATCATAAGAGCCATATACGGTATGAAAAAAACTGAAAGTGAAGGAATACTAACCATCACTGCAGTTTTCATACTCTTCTGCATCAATTATGTGCACAATAACCAAGAAAAATTCCCAAGAAACTCCAAATACCATGAATACAACACACAACAGAGGGACAAGTTTTCCATTCCACGACTAAGAACAAAAAAGGAACAGCAGGGTCCTAACTATATATGCCTGAAGCTTTACAGCGCCCTTCCAGAGAAAGTCAAGAGTTTATCACCGAGCGCATTTAATAGGGCTGTGAAGAAGGTACTACTTACCGGAGAAGTCAGTGTATACTCTCGTTGAATTTTTTAATTAATGTTTCGACACATTCGTCTGCTTTGTAAGATGTTTTTGTGCGTTGGTATACTTAAATGACTATGTTGACGAGCCATGTAACTTTTTGATGGTGATCAAATATTTTTACATGGAAATGTATTTTTGTCATGTATTTATAAATACTCTAGTCTAGTATAGTATTACAACGAAACCATTTGGCCGATAATGCCCATTAAAATACTCAACTGTCGCATTCTTATGCGTAACCTACCCTGAATATTTGCTTGTCGCTATCTCCTTCCGCTCGTTATCGTAGCAAAAGCTCCTGAATGACGTCAGTGCATTTCTAGATTTTTTTCGATTTTTTTCAATGTTCCGTCACAAAATTAGTTGACAAAGTGAATAATCCACAAAATTTCTGAGGACGCTTAGCTACTCGCAGCTCTTTCAATAAAATAGTTATTTTTCTGTGACGGGAAAAAAATTTGACATTTCATCTCTGTTGACAGGTAACAAAATATAACTTTTCACGAAATTACTTTTTTCCCCGGGAAAAAAGTGAATACTTTTTTCCCGGATATATATACATATAGATAATGGAAGATATTTGCTACTTGCGCTGCTTCTATCAACTTCGGTGGAGTCAGAGAAAACTCAGAATCAAGCATTTTTAACTTTATAGTATTCAAAATAACTACTAAACAATTACTGAGTTCGCAATTTTTGAATCAAATCACAAAATTAAATTGACAGATATTTGATTACACTGAAGTTTTCCTTAGCAACGCAGGTCTAATAGCTTACTAGTTTAAAAATTCAAATTTCATATCGATAACATTCTGACTTTAATATATTGTAATAATATGTTCTTTCACTATTAAATCGTCGTTTTTCCTGTCACAGAAAAAAATAGTGTATTATACACGGGAAAAATATTAGATTTCAGCTCTCGGTTTTTTGTCTCCCTCCGCTTCGCGTCGGGAGACAACATAACCTCGAGCTAAAATCTAATACTTTTTTCCCTTGTATAATAAATAACTATTTATGTACCAAGGACGAAAAACTATCTATTATAATCGTGCTCGCAAATTGCTATACGAGGCGAAGCCGAGGACAGCAAGCAGGCGACACAGACAGTTTTTAGCCGAGGTATTACATTTTTTCGTCGACTTCTACATACTTTTATGAATTTCGGACTTCTTAAATCGACTATTTTTGAAGGCAAGTACTTCTCGGTCGCAAAATAACTTTTTCGTCCGCAAACACTTTTCGTCCGCTATGGTCGCTATGGATACGGTTCAATATAAACGTAAGTGTCCGTGAGGCGTTTTTTCCCTCGCCTTTGTAGGCTCGAATATAATATACACTTTTGTTTTTCCTTGGTACATAAATAACTATTTTCATAGAGGACGACGAAAAAATTATTTTCGCGAAATATGGGCTGGGTGCTTTCCTGCCGTAAACATTTTTTACGTCCCAAACCTTGACAGGCGTGAAAAATTGTCGCATAAAGTTCAACTGTATTGCACCATTTTTATCCTGTATCTCTATTTACGTTTGTATGAACCGGACAGCTTCGCGGATTAAGGAATAAAGTGTGTTTCACTTGGAGTTATTTATTTCGAAGTTACTTAGAGTTTATTGCAGGGGGGGCATCGGGAAACCTGAAGGAAAATCGAGGCACTCCAACATTGGGATATGAAATATGCTAGTCAGACTAAATCAATATGAAGTGGTAATAAATCAGGAGAAATCCCAACTTATGCTTAAGTTTCTCAGATAGCCAGTTGACGTATTTCTTCAGTTGGCCTTCTATATTCGAATTTATTATGTAAATATAATATATAATATAATACATAATATATTATGTATATAATATATTATATATAATATAATACATAATATATTATGTCTTGAGACATAATTTTTATCCTAAATATCTAGGAGTGAAACTAGATTCATCTTTGAATTTCAAAGCTCATTTGGATGACTTGCGTCTGAAGTTGAAAACGAGAAATAATATTCTGCAGAAATTAGCTGGTACTTCATGGGGTGCTGATGCAGCTACTCTTCGAACGGCAGCCTTAGCCTTGGTTTTTTCTGCCGCTAAATATTGTTGCCCTGTCTGGTTCAATAGTGCTCATACTTAAAAAATTGATGCACAGTTGAATTCATCTTTGGGAATCATCACTGGAACTATTAGAGCTACACCTATTCATTGGTTGCCAGTTCTTTCAAACATTGTCCCGCCCCACATTCGCAGGCAGACTGCTGTTTCAAAATCTTGGAATATATTTCATTCTTTTCCGAATTCATTTCCGATTATCTCCTACATTCCAGGCAATAAGATTCCCAGATTGAAGTCACGAAACCCTTTATGGTCCAACTGTTTTCTTAATTCGAATAAAAGTGACAAGGAAGTTTGGCGGTCTGAATGGATTTCTTGCAATTTATTCAACAAAGATTTAATTTCTGATCCTTCAAATAGAGTTCCGGGGTTTGATCTTCCAAGGAGAATATGGTCTATTCTGAATCGTCTAAGCACCGGTCATGGTCGTTGCAACAGCATGCTTTTCAGGTGGAACTCAGTTGAGAGTCCTAGTTGTGAATGCGGGGAAGCAGAGGAAACCATAGATTATGTAGTTAATAATTTTCGCATACCTATATAGATTCAAAGATGGTTTTAGGGCTATTTATAATGTTTCTGAATCTTTTTTAGAATGAGTAGCGAGTTTCAAATCTATTTAATGAAATATAGAATATTCAATTTTTCAATTTTTCGTTTTCTCCCTTTGTCTTTTCCTTTTCCAGATTGGGTTTCGGGTACCTTGGAGAATCTTCTCTGATTTCTTGAAGGAAGAAGCGATAATAAAGAAAAATATGCCCTTCAATAGTTAATATTTCAGCATATTTTTTTAACAATTTCAATTTTCATAAATCACAACACTAACGGGGAGATGATTCAAGCCCTGTGGACAGAAGCTTTCTGACGCTTTTGTTCAAACAGACAAATTATATCTCCGAAATGGTTTCTCAGAGTTGAGAATTATATCAGTGTATTCATGTTAAGTTAGCTTCTCATACGAAATATATATATATATATATATATATATATATATATATATTCTTATGATAGAACTGCATCATAAAGGAAATCCAATTCAAATAATAGTTTATTTATCAAGATTAAATGAGCAATCTGAGAATGAGAACTGCACCATGGAAGAAATCAAATTAAAATAGCTGAAATGAATTTGACTCTTTCTTATAGAACAGGATGACATGTACAAGTATGAACACAGATCATTTAATAAATCATAGATAGAATAATTATAGCATTCTGTGAAAACATGGAAGTACGATTCATTATTGAAATTTCGAAAAATCATATCTCCGAAAGTATTAGCTTGTTGGAGTTGAAAATGATATCAATGGATTTTTATGGTGAAATTGCATCTTAAAAAAAATTATTTTGAAATTTGTATATTAAAAAAAAATAATCTTTTTCGATAGTCCGAAACCATCTGGCATATTTTGCCCAATAGCGAACCTAACCGAGATATTTATCTCCCTAACCTACTCTGAAAATTTCAACTGCCTAGCTCATTCCGTTCGAGAGTTATTGTAGAAACAAAATTTAAAAATTTTCAAATATTTTTTTACACCTTACGGTAACCCGATCAATAGAAAGCTTCACATGCGTCTAAAGGTCATGATTCTACAATTTGATGCTAAATTTCAGATAGATCGAGTGATCGATTTCGGAAATATTAATAAAAAATGTTTTTACTGAAAAAGACCATAACTCCGAAACCGCTTGATGGATTTCGCCCGTTAACGAACTCGTCCGAGATATTTACGCTCCAAGCCTATCCTGTAAATTTCAATCGTCTAACTCCTTTCGCTCGAGAGTTATCGTGTTAACGGACGGCCGGACAGAATCGATTTCGACCACGGATTCTTAATCAGTGAGTCGAACCAGATCGTTTAAGACCATTTCCAGCCAAAAATACGACAATTACATACATTTTGGGCAAATTGATAAGCACTCTGTTCCGAGGAACAAGAGCGCCAAAAAGGTACCGGGATCGAGTATCGGAGCCCAAAATTGCTCTTTTTCGAATTTTTTCAATTCTATTGCAATATTAATTCCCAGGAAACTGTTATCGGACGATTTTTTTCACAAATTAGGTGAAACGTGAGTATTTTCTTAAAATATTAGATACTGAAATACTGCCATACAGAATATTTTATGTGAATTGTCAACTCAAACTTTTTCATGGCACAACCATATGATTGGACTGATTTGTTTCATAGAGATTGCCCTCGGAATACACAATTGGATATAAACCTCCACCATACAGGGTGTTTTTCATCTCATGGCACATTTGTATGATTGAACTGATTTGATTCCTTAAGCCACCACAAACAAAGCAGTGATTATTTTCCACCCAATTGTAAATGTATGTATTCGAATGGATCCTTACGTAACCACAGGCACGGCACTGTTTATTTTCGACCTAACAATGAAAGTATGTATTTGAACAGTGACTTTACACCACCACAAAGACAGCACCGTTCATTTTGGAACCAAGAGTGAATGTTTGTATTCGAATAGCAACCTACGCCACCACAGACACAGCACTGTCCATTCGATCCAACAGTGAATGTATGTGAGTCGAAAGTAATCGTTTGAGACCATTCTCGGCCAAAAAGTGGGACCAGTTTTTTTGTACGCTTGTTTTTACAGTCGGATATTGGAAATATTGGGAAATTATTTTTTTTTCCTGGAGCTGAGCAGCCTTGGGCAAGTTCAGTAACTGGATGGGTGACCACTCTTGTTATGAACAAGTGCTTCTGAACACAATGCTTTTCCAACTTGTTCACTGCATTCAACGTTCTCATTTGATTTCATGAGCCGAGGGACTCCAATTCTTCGTCTTGTCGTACTTACAGTTTCTCTGAACGTAGTGACCCACGTAACAATTGATATCCGGTCCGGGACAGGGGTCAACGCGGCTAAATTGAAACGATTCCGAAAGGCGAAATTTGCGATCACTGAACAACGGGTCGACAAATAGACCTATACGACAAACGCAAGCTCCTCGCTGTTCCAACGCATGATGGCGACTGAACTGTGTCGGGACAAAACTTTATAGATCCACGAGATCACTAACGTTCCGATACGATATCAACCTGCTGAATGGCGGGCATTTAAAAAAGGTTATGCTGCCGCACCCTGTATTAGCAGAAACACAGACGCAATGCAATATTTCATAAATTTATGAGCCTCGATAAGTCCAACGATCCAAATTTTTCTTGAAAGAATTTCAACGTTCAATACCACTGATGAGAACTGATTGCAGGAATGAAACGCGGTTTGGAGGGAAATTTTCCCTAGCTGCATGATGATAACTTCCACTGTATAGGCCAAATTAGTTAGGTTATGATGAATTATGATCCATCTGTGGATCCGAGCACTGAATTCCCCATGCATTTCTTATAGACCTAAAATTTAGGCGAATCTCTCGCCTGTTTTTAGGTACTTGGGATGATTACTTAAGGTTCTGTTGAAACAGATTCAGTGAACCTTCCTCAACAATCTAGAATCGAGTTTTCATAACAAAATTGTATATTCTCAAAATAGTTAATGAATATAAAACTGTCGAAATCAGTCAAAAATATTAACATAACCCTGGCCATGTAATGACACACACAATTTTGATTTAAGGATAAGCAGAAGTAGATTTTGATGTGGAAAGAACATGAAAACATGCACTAATGATGAAGCTACAAGGTACCCAATATTTGATGTCTCCGTACTAACATTCTCTTTTAGATAGGGTAGTTTCATCTCACAGTTGAAGCTCCATAAGACTCCCATGTTAAAAAATTTGAATATGGATCTCCCGCCAAGAGAACGATTCTAACCTAACTAATACCTTAAATTCGGGACTACGCAGACGTCGATCAGAATTGAGATATAAATCGGCAAGACCAAACATACTCCTCATACCTCATCACTATATAAGTATTAATGAGGTCAGGACGGTCTTTGAAACGGGCCATAGCCATCATACGAAGCCGTTAATAATAACTGGGTCGAAACTGAAAGCCATCCTTGTAGCTCGCCTCTGGATATTCCCCAAGGAACTCCTGTCACCAGCTGATCTCGTATCCTACACCAGGGTGGCATATTCAATTATTGGTCGCACGTATGTTTTGTAGAGAGAGCGACGTGCACTAATGTTACATGTTACTCCCAAATACTTTTTCCAGTAGGTAGCAAGTTCGGTATTAATTTGTCCATTGGCTTTCGTACACGAAGACTGGAAAAGATCTGACCAATTCAGGGGCGGCCCGAGGATATTCGGTGCCGACGTACCAAAAAATATTTTGACGCCCATTTATTAAAAGTATGGTACAAATGATCGATTATGTGGGACATCGAGTGCTCCGTACTATTAACACCTAAAGAAAATTAATTGTGAAGTATGTAGGGAAAATATCATTTATAATGATGAATTCATTGTTGAAGATAATTTCACCTTTATTAAAAGTTTAAGCCGGGGAAAACTGCTATATCCCAAAGCAGCTATCGTACAAATAATTTTATATGCTTATATTGCTTAAATATAATATTTTTTTTCAACAGTTCATAATAAGCGTGCATTTCTTACTCAATATATTTCAAAATTTCTTTCCGAAAACGAACTTGTTCATATCGATCATAAATGTAATATTCATACGATACTTCATATTGCAAACTTCGTTATAACCTCCACAGTAAATAAAATTACTGTGGAAAATCAAACGACCGATTGGCCAAGTTATATAAAGGTCGTAAATTAAAAACTTTAACTGAATAGGCCGTTTTTTTAAAGTGTTGTATGTTATTTCCTCGAAACTGACTTGTCCGTGCACAGAATTGCCTTGAATTTTCTTTTATAACCTTACAATATCAGCTCAGCACCAAATCCATGACGGCTAGACGTAAACCACTCCCAAAATAAGCCATACAACTCAAAAAGAGCTAATTCTCCTCTGTGCATGCGCAATCTACTCGTGGCTGAAAGTCCTCTCAGAATCATACACTTCACTCAAAACTATGATTCTTCAACACTAGTGGTTCAGGAGATATCCCGTCCAAGGGGATTCTATATGGAGGAAAAACATCCTGCATCTCAGAACCCCAATTCTATTCTTCTCGTCTTCTCATGCGCATAACGGAAAATGGGGAACAAGAATTTCATATCAGATCAGTATTTTTCGAGTTATTGTGGAAACAAAATTTTCAAATTTTCGAATTTTTTTTTCCAGCTAAAAGCTATCCGATCGATACAAAACTTCGCAAGCACATAAAGGTCATGATTCTACAATTTCATGCTAAATTTCAGATAGTTCGAGTGATCGCTTTCGGAAATATTCATAAAAAATATTTTAACTAAAAATGGCCATAACTCCGAAACCGCTGGTGGATATCGCCCATTAACGAACTTAACCGAAATATTTACGCTTCAAAACTACCCTGCAAATTTCAACTCTCTAACTCATTTCGTTCGAGAGTTACCGTGCTAACGGCCGGAGTGACGGCCAGAATTGGATTTGATCACGGATTAATCATCAGTGAGTCGAACTCAATCATTTGAGACCATTTTGGTCCAAAAATACAGACATCCGGGCAAAATGATAGCACGCTGTTCCTTGCGGAACAAGCGCGCAAAGAGGACGCTTGAGGTTGATGTAGTACTTCGTAAAGATGTGTGAAGCGTGAGTAGACAATACAACATACGCCCAAAAGCTCCTGACTTCGCGTCAGTGCTTTTCTGGATTTTTTTCGTTTTAAAATCAAAATGCTTAAATAGTTATTTATGTACCAGTGACGAAAAACTGTCTTTTATAATCGAGTCTATAATCGAGACAATAGACAGTTTTTCGCAGAGGTGCATATTAAATTTTTTCGTCGGCCTTTACATATTTCTATGAATTTCGGACGTCTTAAATAATTTCACAATAGCAAGTGACACATACACTTATGTTTGTATTGAACCGTATTATGTCGTATTCATAGTGACCACAGCGGACGAGAAAGTGATTTTACGGACGAGAAAGTAATTTTGCGGAAGAGAAAGTACTTTGTAATCCGCTTATCCGCAAAGTACTTGCCTTCAATAATAGTCGATTTTATTGCAGCAAATTAGTACGTAAAATATCACTTTTCATAGAGGTCGACGAAAAAAATCATTATTTACGTTTTTAAGATTCTCTTGTACTTCCTTTTAAAATAAGTATGTATCACCTTTCTATAACCAACGATACTTGAATCGCTTCCTGGCGAATCCGTAAAATCTCCATAGTAATTTTGGCAATAACCTGGGACAGACCCAACACCGGAAACTTCTGGCAGGGCGACGCCAACCCGACTCTGGCGAATTGACATCAGCCGGGGAAATGCTCGGTACATTTAAGCTATCCGAATTGCCGCACCTGCACCATTTTAGGTTAAGTACACATACACATTTTATAATAAATGAACCCGGCTTCATTAATGGGACCGTCGTTTAATGGAATTTAATAGAACGTGAACTAACAACGAACGCCACCTCATGGCCCATTAATTTGATATTCCTTAGATTTTAAACGGTTGATTAGCCAGCTGTAATTGTTTCAATTAGCTGTTCTGATGACTAAGGACGCGACGTTTTTCTGAGACAGTTCGAAGCGTTGGGAAAGATGCTGTCTTTAGATAACCGGCATTCTAGAACGTTTTAATGACAGCGATACATTTCCGGACTGACAATCAGATTCTACCCACAGGATGTATAATGAATGTTTTGAAGTTTTCAACTTAGAACTTACAATTAGTAATGTTCTCATGAATCAAGTGATCATCAACTGAATATACCTGGCTGCTACTTGTTCAAGATTGAGTGGTTGCAAATTACACTCAGTGCATAGTTAGTTGTAATGGACAAAGAAGCATAAAATAACAAGGACCTTTAATTAGGGAAGAGAGGGGATACCTCATGCCGTAATACTGAAACCAAAACTTTGACAGTTTGGTGGACACCAAACGATGTGGTGGACATGTGTTTATCTGAGCATTAACGGAATGTTTTGTGCTAAAACTGTGTTACACATAATGGTACAATGTGCAGCTTACGGCTATAAAAGCCATAGCAGGAAAACGGAGCCTGGTTCTGTGGTGCCCATTTGGTTTCAATGTCAGGGAATATGTTATCCGTCCTCTCTCTTCTATAGTCTAAGGTGTCGACACTCCCTGCAAATTCATGTTAAAATTTTCGACCAAAAAACGGACCTAGAATATGTCTCTTGCATGATTTTTTTTTATTATTGGAATCGTTTACTATATCCATAAGAATACTGAAAAAGTTCAACCGCCGTCAAAAATTTCAATTTTCAACGAGAAAACGATCATTCAAATTTGGTTGCACATAATGGCTGTTCAAACGATCGGAACTTGGCGCCAGTCCGTGACGTAACCCGTCATATCTACTCTCACTCTCGTCTCGTGTCCGTTTCAGTCTTTATTCCAGTGAAACACAGCTCCCTATGAAGGGCCCGCAGTCAGCATTGGCTGTAACAAGCAGATGGTAAATTTTGATTGCGTCATCCGTCATAGCAACGATTCAGAAGCGTTTCACCTCATTTGAAATTGTTTCTTGATTTACCGGTTTTCAATACCGAAATATCCAAATTTTATAAATTATGAAAGAGTATGAGGGCATACGTAATGATCTGGTATTGAAGTAGATTCATAAAATTGGTTCAAGCACTGACGTGAAGTCAGAAGCTTTTGCGCGTATGTTCTATTGTCCATTCTTCTGTATTGGACACCCTTAATCGAATTTACCATGGTTAATTATGTTGTCCATTCTCCTATACAATAGGACATACGCGCAAAAGCTTCTGACTTCACGTCAGTGCTTGAATCAATTTTTTTTTCGTGATTTTTTTTTAATTTTCTAGGGGTGCGGTTCTTAAATTTTTTTTTTCGTCATTTTTTTCACATTTTCTAGGGGTACGGTTCTTACAAAATTTTAAACACGTCTTTATGCTGATTTTCTACTACTAGTTACCAAGCTTCAATTCAATCGAATCTTTATTTTTTTAGTTATCAAGGAAATAAAATTCCAGGTGGATATAACTCGGAAACCGTTAAACCGATTATGCCCAAAAACAAACTCAACTCTCCTTTTCGGATACGCAACCTACCCTGAAAATTACATGTCCCTATCTTCTTTCGTTCGAAAGTTATCGAGGCAACGGTCACCCATTTACTGAACTCACACAAGAATGCTCGAATCTCCAACAATATTCAACCGATTGTGTTAAAACTTGAAACTTGGCAGTAGAGTTAGGTTATGAACGCTCTTGCAAAATTTCAGCAATTTCGAACGGATAGTTACTGATATATAGAATTTTTTTTTTTATTTTCAATGATTTATTAAATATTTTCTACAAATGCTATCCTCACCAAATTTTGCAAACATTTTCGCGTTGGCACTCTACAACTAATAACCAAGTTTGAATTCAATCGGTTTAGTATTTTTCGAGTTAATGAGGAAAAAAAAAACACCAAATTTCAGAAAATTTCAGATGGCTATAACTCTAAAACCGTTTGACCGATTATGCTCATAAACAAACTCAAATGTCGCATTCAGATGCACAACCTAACCTGAAATTTTCAAGCCGCTATCTCTTTCCGTTCTCAGGTTATCGTGACAACAAAAATATTTTTTAATAATTTTTTTAAAATTTTCTAGCCTCACGATTCGCCCAAAATTTCACAAACGTGCTTAGGTTCATATTCTACAACTACTCACCAAGTTTCAATTCGATCGGATTCATATTGGTTGAAAACAAAATTATTACTCGGAAACCACTGGGTCGATTATGCCCATTAACGAACTTGTCCGTCGTATTGCGATGCGCCAACCACCCTGAAAATTTCAAGTCGCTAGCTCTTTTCGTTCTCAAATTATCGTGGCAACGGACGGCCAGACTGCCGGACGGCCGGCCGGACAGAATCAAATTTGACCTCGAATTCTTCATTGGGGAGTCGAACTGAATCGTTTGAGACCAATTTCGTCAAAAAATTCGAAAGTTACAGACATTTGGGCAAAACTATAACGCGATGTTCCCCAGAACATACGCGCAAAAACATAAACATATGGTATTTCGTGTTACGTGCAAGAGACCTATTCTCAAATCACGTACTTCGGTGTACTACTTCAGTCTGTAAACGGTGGTGGCGCTCGATTCGATTTCGCATTTTCTGACAAGCGAGTAAACGAAAACTGACAAGCGATAAAGATCACTTTCCATTCCAACGTTGCCAGTTCAAAATCGAAATTAAAAGAATATAATGGAGCAGTTTATTGACAAATCAATTGACTTTTCGATTAATCAGTCATCTGTTCAGACATTATACGTAAACTCCACTTGTTTGGAAAGGAAATTTCATCTTGCCAGTCAGAAATTCATTGGAACATTTTGAATGGAACTATAAATGAAAAAATTCTATGAATTAATTATTTTTCTCTATTTCAGTATCGTAATGAGTTCATTACAGCACTAAAAACAGTACTGGAATGAACTCATTCCAGCATTGTTTCTATAGTTTTGTGGTAGTCAGCACTGACATTCGATCCTATCAAATTTCAACACAAGTCAATTATTGTCAATATAATATAATCTGGATATAGTGAAATAATTGTTGGGAGGAAAAGTTTAATTTTCATAAAAAATAAGGTACTAGAGATTTTCTAATTTTGAATCATTCATGCTATTAGGAAACTGTTTTAAATCTGATCTCCATTCCCTACGTACGATTCAACTTCAAATTCCGTAATCTGTCAACTTTCGTAACAGTTACACCAACTGTCAAGACAATACAAAAGTCACTAGGATGGATTATCCCAATTTTTTAATGAATTTCAACAGTATTTTACAAAACTTGTCTGAAATAGAGAAAATATCGTCTAATACTCGTCGCAGAAGGCATTTCCAACACTCATGCCATTCTGCAACTTGTTTTAGAATATACTATTCTATTAATCACATCCAATGTCATTATAATATTAGCATTTAGTTTATGTATTTTGAAATACATTGAATAATGCAGCATTTTCTGTAATACCTCTGCATTATGCAGAGATCTTCCGATATCATATTATTATTCAAATATATTAATTACAGACCTTTATCATGTAAGGCTCATTTAAATTGAGGAATTTATTTATTATTTTCGATGTCTAATTTGAAACATCATTAGAACATTCTCATGCGTATATGCCATTTGATATTGTGAAATTATTTAAGAGGTCCGAAATTCTTAAAACTATTTGGAGGTCGACGAAAAAATGTAATATGCACCTCGACGAAAATCTGTCTATTTTCTCGCCTGCTTGCTGTCCTCGGCACCGCCTCGGATAGCAATTTGCAGACTCGACTATAACAGACAGTTTTTTGTCCATGATACATAAATAACTATTACAGCCATGTTCTAAATTCACACTAGATCGGAACTATATTGCTGGAAATATTGAAAATATTTTCATCCGGAAATAGGTTATGCCTACCTATTAGTATCGTATTTGGCATCAAACCCCTCGATCTTCACCACGTTCCATTCCTCCTTGTTCTTGGAATAACTGAAGGAAATCTGCAAAAACAAATACATCTCATCAGACCCTACGAGATCGTCTTCGGAAAATTCCGAGTGCCAATTTTCATCCAATTCATCGTCCGTGCCCGTCAAACCGAGCGGAACTTATCAGTTTCTGTTATCTCCGCTTGTTAGGGACGTACGAACGTTGAAATGGAAATGAAATTATTCTATTAATGTTTAATTCGATCAGTTCGAAACGGTTACTGCGTCTTATCTACCGACCTGATCTTTGAGCATGTCTCTCCTGATGAATTTCATCGGCTCGAGATGGGAATGAAACTGGTCGACCACCGTCAAAGGCTTCTTGAGTAGATGCTCTGGAAATGAGAAAGAAATTAGGTTAGGTATGGAGATTGGCGATTCGAGAAGTCCGATTTTCCGATAAAAGGAAACTGATTGAGGAAAATGTCGGGTCGTTGGAGTGGAGCGGAATTTATTCTGTTCGTTTATGTTGAATGAACACTAACAATATCGGGGTTAACAGAAAAACGTCGATGATTGAGCTGTTTCTGACCGCATTACGATTCGACTCGGAAAATTGAAATAAAATTAAGGCGAAAATTTCACACCCGATTTGATCGAATTATCGGACGCTTCATTTATCGATACCATGACAACCAGAGATATTTCCGGAAATTCGTGTACAGGTAGTCGACCTCGAGGAATTGGAATTATGTACATAGTCCTCTTTTGTCTGGATGCTATATTCCAATCGATTACTGACCATACTAAGTGCACCTTGCACGGTCGATATTATTGAAGCCATATTATTGAGTCAATATTCGGTTATAATTGCACAAGTGCATAAAAATTACCGATAATTTCGCAAGAAAGCGTGTTATCTAAAAATTGCATGAGTTTATTTTCATATTTCGGCGAAAGAGCCCGAGTCCGATGGACCAGGGCTCTTTCGCTGAAATATGAAAATAACCGAATGCAATTTTCATAAGATAACACGCTTGAATGTAAAATTATCTGGTAATTTTTATGCACGAGTGTAATTCATGGGAATATTTCACGAACGTAATATTTTTTCATCATAATTTTGCAGAGACATTCCAGATTGTCTTCACTGTGAAGTCCTTATATTTCTCACCATTCTGCTTGCACGTATTGAATGCCCAGTCCCTTAATATTTTCGCCAAAATGCCTGGACGTCTGTTTGTCCAGGATATATACTTTGGCTTCACAAAAATCCATGAACTGTCGCCATATATACTGTCTGTTACATTTGGTAGTTTTTGGCTAATTTTTAATTGTATTTTCCTCAATCAACTGTATTGAGCATTCACCGAAACGCGACATTTTCTGAGAATTTGAAGTTTATCTGTTTGTATTGTTAAGCCAACGGGATCTTTTCGGATGCAATTTTCGCTCTGCAGTGCAATTACCGATGTAATTTTTCGATAATTGCAATCTTGTCATGAGAAGTTCTAAGTATGAGGGAAATATTCGATGAAATGCGGTAGCCCTCACACGGTCAATAATATTGCTTCAATATTATTCAGTTATGAACCAGCTTCGAGTGGAGATGCACCTACCGGAGTAATTTCTCCGTGATTGCGAGTGACATCGTAATAGCAGTGATCTTCAATGGAATTAATTGATTCATTAGGTGTTCGTTGATCCACGAAGAATGTCATTGCATCAAAATACCATAAAATAGATTAATACACATCCGTTCGTACTAGAATATTATTTTTGAATCTTGAATTAACTAAACCGATCCAATTTAAACATGGCTGTTAGTTGTAGAATGCCAACGTACAAATTTTTGCAAAATTTCGTGAGAATCACCAGAAAATTTAGAAAAATCATTGAAAACCATCGAAAAGAATTATATTTATCAGAAACTATGCGTTCGTCATTGCTGAAATTTTGCGGGAGCCTTCGAAACCTAGCAACATATTTTGTCAAGTTCCAAGTTTGAACACGATGATATCTATATTGTTGGAGATCCGAGCAGACTTGTATGAATTCAGTTGCTGGATGGTTGACCGTTGCCTCGATAACTTTCGAAGGAAAGGAGATAGGGACTTGCAATTTCCAGGGTAGGTTGCGCATCCGAATGAGAGAGTTGCGTTCGGACATAATCGGCTCCTTCGGTTTCCAGTTATACCCATCTGGAATATTATTTCCTCGATAACTCAAAAAATATAGACTCAATCGAATTGAAGCTTGGTAACTAGTTGTAGCACATCGACATAAAGCCGTGTGTAAAATTTTGTGAGGACCATACTACTAGAAAATTAAAAAAAAATTACGAAAAGATATTATTTATGTCACGATACCTTGAGAACGGAAAGAGATAGCGACTTGAAATTTTCAGGGTAGGTTGCTCATCCGAATGCGACAATATTCGAGTTCGTTAATTGGCATAATCAGCAAAACTGTTTTGGAGTTATACTCATGTTGTTGTTATTTCCTCTATAACTCAAAATATACAAATCTGGTCCAATTAAAACTCTGTCATTACTTGTAGAATGCCGAGCCACAATTTAGGCGGAATTTCGTGAATATCGTATCCTGGAGTTACTTGAGACGTAAGTTATTTCGTATTTCAATTCCAATATAATTAAAAATTCATCATCATAGATGTCTATGAAGTATGTCATTAAAATGATATGCATATATTATAAAAGCTGAGGAAACGGTATATATCGATGCTGAATTCGTAGTAGAGTGTCCAATAGAGGTGAGTAGACAATAGAAAATGCGCGCAAAAGCTTCTTACTTCACGTCAAAGCTTGAACCACTTTTTTGGACATAATATGGTTTTGTCCAAGGTGATATACTATATGAATGATGTTGGACCTAATACATGTGATAGTAAGAAAATATACTTTTTTGCTCCATAATCACAGTGGACTTAATACTGTTTTTAAAATTTAAAATTCATTTTAAGTCCAAGTATCTTATAGAGTAGACCATTAAATAGAGCGCAAAATTTAAATCTAGTTGAGCCAAAAAACCAGATAATTCGAATTTTGGACTTAATACCCTTTTGCACTGAGGTACGGATATTCATATTGAAGCCTCGCCAATTTATTGAAGGTCTTCGATAAAAATCAACAGTATCTGGATCGTCCCCAATATTCTGTTGGTCAATATTATTGACACAATATAGTCTTCGCACTTTCAATATATTGCATTTTTTATT
The DNA here is from genome assembly GCA_937662695.2 of Halyzia sedecimguttata. Lineage (NCBI taxonomy): Eukaryota > Metazoa > Arthropoda > Insecta > Coleoptera > Coccinellidae > Halyzia > Halyzia sedecimguttata. The sequence goes on from OW569414.2 coordinate 101,787,018, forward strand.
TTATAGATATTTTTCAGAGTTTGGGAGAGAAAACCCAGAAAGTAACCATTCTACAAAGATTTCACGAAAGATATGGAGGAATAGTGTTTTTTTGCCTGCATGTTCTGGGAAAAAAAAAGATTTGTCTTCAACAATTCTATATTTCAGAAATTATCTATTCGATTCTGCTAAAATTCCGCATAAACATTCAAGTCGAATTTCATTTCCGTAATAGGTATTTCAAAATATACAGGATCCGATCGACTTGAATTCTAGTACTCGGTTGAAAAAAATTGATTCAAGCCCTGTGGACAGGAGCTTTCTGGCGCTCTAGTTCAAACAGACAAATTATATCTCCGAAAGTATTGGTTTCTCAGAGTTGGGAATTATATCAATGTATTCATATGATAGAACTGCATCATAAAGGAAATTCAATTCAAATAATAGTTTATTTATCAGGATTAAATGAGCAATCTGAGAATGAGAACTGCACCTTGGAAGAAAACAAATTAAAATAGCTGAAATGAATTTGACTCTCTCTTATAGAACAGGATGAAATGTACGAGTATGAACACAGATCATATAATAAAGCTTAGATAGAATAATTATAGCATTCTATGAAAACATAGAAGTACGTACGATTCATTATTCAAATTTAGAAAAATCATATCTCCGAAAGTATTAGCTTGTTGGAGTTGAAAATGATATGGATGGATTTTAATGGTGAAACTGCATCTTAAATGAAAATTGAATTTGAAATTTGTTGCTTAAAAAAATATTTTTTTTTCGTTACTCCGAAACCATTTGGCCCATTTTGCCCAATAACGAACTTAACCGAGATATTCATCTCCCTAGCCTACTCTGCCTGGCTCATTCCGTTCGAGAGTTATTGTAGAATTTTTTTTTTAATTTTGAACATTTTTTTTACACTGATCAATACAAAACTTCACATGCGTATAAAGGTCATGGTTCTACAATTTGATGCTAAATTTCAGATAGATCGAGTGATCGATTTCGGAAATATTCATAAAAAATGTGTTTTACTAAAATCGGCCATAACTCCGAAACCGCTTAATGGATTTCGCCCATTTACGAACTTGTCCGAGATATTTACGCTCCAAACCTGTAAATTTCAATCCTCTAACTCCTTTCGTTCGAGAGTTATCGTGCCTACGGCCGGCCGGCCGGACAGAATCGATTACGACCTCGGATTCTTGATCAGTGAGTCGAACCAAATCGTTTAAGACCATTTTCAGCCAAAAATTCGAAAATTACAGACATTTGGGCAAATTGATAAGCACTCAGTTTCGAGGAACTAGAACGCCAAAAAGACGGCTTGAAGGTTCATGCAGTATTTCGTGAGGGTGAGTGAGGCTTGAATAGACAAAAGAACATGCATGCAAAAGTTCCTAACTTCACGTCAGTGTTTTTTAGGAATTTTTAATAACCTGATTGTATCAAGAGAATTTAAAATCAATAGGAATAAATAATATGCTGTTTAATGAATAGATTTTTGAGCATTGATCTTTGCTATAATCAAGCAAACATATGGATTTTAATAACGACATATTTACTTTAAAACATCCAAATAAATGGAAGAAATTCTAAGATGTAAGTCTGGCTGGTTAATTAAGCCTGTTAATGTATTCTTGATGTTTCCCTAAGGTGCTTTCAATGAGGGTTCATCCAGATATCCCTGCCACGGCAAACAAGATTTTGAAAACAAGCCATGCATTCCCTGATCCGCTCAAGTAGAAACTAAAGCCAAAGCCCCAACCCAACTGTCACACCCATATCATCTCAGGGCTTTCTCGTCGAACTTTTCGACGTATATACGTACTTCATAGGCTGATCTATAGGTATTCACTATATTTGAAAGAATTGATTTCTTTTCGGTTTAAATGTTTACCAATTAATGAAATATATTGATGGGAACACTACAAAAGTAACTACACTCTTGTCGACTACAGTTTTTGTCGTCTGACATATGTTTCGGAAACAAAGATTCCATCTTCAAAGACGAAGCGTTACTAAAGCATGCAATCAATTTCTACATTCGAGTACGGGTTGACATTATACCCTTAGTCATAAATCAAGTAATCATTAAAGGATACTGTGGGAGGTATACTCATTATTGAAAGGTTTTTTTCTGGGTTTTCTCTCCCAAACTCTAAAAATATCTATAAAATAAAAATTTATTATTTTGTGATTTGCTTCTGCGTAAGAAACACAAGCAGCAGCAATCAATTCTTGAATTTCGCAAAATAACTATCAGCAAAATAATTCTAAACATTTTCATTAAGCGTCTGACGAAGGAGTCTGATAGACTCCGAAATGTTACGATATAGTTGTTTCTTCGTTGATGTTGTTTCGTCGTTAGGCAACATTGTTCAATTGATTGCTTCTGACAAATATCTTGTGTTTCTTAGGCAGAAGCAAATCACAAAATAATCAATTTTTATTTTATAGATATTTTTCAGAGTTTGGGAAAGAAAACCCAGAAAAAAAACCTTTCAATAATAAATCAAGTAGTGGGAATGATTGGTTGTTAATAGGGGTTAGGTCATTATTGAGTAAAATATCCTTTCTCTTAAACATTTCGATACTTTCAAGTGTTCCTAAGCAGGCTTTCTTGGAATTTTTCAACAATTTGACGGAATTTTCTGAAATTGAGTGGCCAGTTATTAAAACGTGATTTGCAACCGCAGATTTATCAGTGTTGTTGTTCCGAATGAGTCCCGTATGCTCTTTATACCGTGTGAGAAGGTTTCTGGTTGTTTGCCCGTCGTAACACTTGTTGCAATCTAAACATTTAATTTCATATTACCCGGTTTTAACATGTCCGGAGTTGTATCGAATGTATTTCCTAGAAGTTGTTTAATTTTGTGGAAGTTTTGGAGGCCAGTTTTATATTAACCTTTTTAAAGATATTCTGGAGTTTGTTGTTTGTTTTCGGATGGATCATGAAAGCGTGGAAATCTTTTACCGTTTTTATTTCTTTCGTTATGGTTATGATACCGAAGATTTTTATCTTTATGTTTGTTGATAATTTTCTGAACTAATTGATGACTATAGCCGTTTCTTTCGGCGTGAGTTAGATTTTTTTAAAATCACTGCTATACACATGTACTGTTTATTTTCATCCCAGAAGTAAATGTATGTATTCGAATGGATTCTTACGCCACCACAAATACAACACTTTTTATATTTGACCCAACAGTGAATGTATACGTATTTGAGTCGAAACTAATCGTTTGAGACCATTCTCGGACAAAAAGTGTATCAGTTTTTTTTTACGTACTTTTTTACAGTTGGATTTTTATTCTTGGAAATATTGGGAATAGGATTTTTTTTCCTGGAGCTAAGCTGCTCTGGGCGAGTTCAGTACGTGCATGGGTGATCGCTCTGGATTTGAACAGCGCGCCAAAGCCTCTGATTTTTTATTCCTAATCTATTTTTCTGGGTTGATTCCCTAAAACACTGCAACGTATTGCACGCCTATGCTATTCCTTTCCTTTTGAAACGCCACTGGTAATCATAGAGTGCACATTGACGGACTGTCACCTTATGTCAGGTTATTTCTCTTCTATGATATTCGTATCTGCGTGATGTAGGGAGGTTGATTTCATTTTCCTTTTCCGGCTTTTCTCTGAGGGAGAAATCATCTTTCGTATATCGTTGAGAATTTTTTATCTGAATTCATCGAGTATTGCCGGTGGAATTTCTAAGTTTTAGTTTGCGAGATAAATAATATTTATTCTCGGTAAGTCTCATAATTCCTTTAATTCAAGTAGAGATTTGGATTTTAAGGGAATATTTTGCTGGTTCTGAATTATTGCATTGCTTGCCTTCATTTTGTTTTACAGCACATGTTCTATTTTTCACTTTTCATTTCCCCAGGGCAGAATTCCTTCTCAGGTTCACTAATGATTATCGACATAATGTAAATGCCTAATTTTTTTTCTTGAGAAGCGAGAAGGAGTTGAATTTTTGTGCACATTTTCATTTACTTTAATTTCATATAGCTTCTTGGTTGGGACCACACTAGTTACACTCCTTGGTTGGGACTACATTTGCTACAATCCTTGGTTGGGACCACACGAGTTACACTACACTCCTTGGTTGGGACTACATTCGTCACACTCCCTGGTTGGGACTACACGAGTTACACTACACTCCTTGGTTGCGACCACATTGTTTGAATCAAAGTACAATAATTTGCTGAAGCTTGACTTGCACCGAAATATAATCATTGGCTGGAGGCTGTAGTAATTTTTGGCTGTTACGTTTGCCTGTACCTACATTTGCTTGAAAGTTAACTTATGGTGGAGGAGCTGAAAGCACACCTGAAGTACAATTCGAAGCTGACTTGAGGGTATATTCCCTTACCGAGAACATCTGACACACACAGAAACATATTGCATTGAAGGTGGAACCACGATTTGAACATTTCTTTTAAGATAAGTAGTTATAAGTTTGTGTAATTTGAGAGATTGTGATTGGAACTGTAAATTAAGATTTGTGCACCTTGTTCATTCTATAATATATTGTTGAAAACCTGACTAGGAATCTTGTTGCTGGGGTAATCAAACCTCCCTTGAGAAATTAGTATTAGACTCTCATGCTCAAATACCCCTTGGGTAAAAATTAACGTTACAACACCGAAAGCTTCGGGATCTACAAATTGATTATTTTCTGGCTTGTATGTTGGCCTCCTCGTTACCCCTCATTCCCGAATGCCCAGGGTTCCAGACGAAGAAATCCCTGTTGTTCGTATGAACATTGTTAATCCACACTCATACTATCTTTGAACTGATGATGTCAATGTTCAGTTCTCTAATTTCCACTTGGTTCAAAGGCTTAGTGTAGTTATGAATCTAGCATTATGTCACAATACAAATGATTTCTGAATTACGGACTAAAAGAAACAGTTATTCAAAGTGCAAACACTAGGTGCATCATCCTTTATATCTGGACACATAACAATTCCCCTGAATGTCATTCCATATCCTGATACGATTGGTACGTCATACACATGTCACACGCTAGGCTTTATTCGACCTAATTGCCCAGTTTAATCTAATTGACTCGCTTCCTCAATTAGTGCACGGGACCTCTTTGTTATTCACAGTTTTGTGGTTCTCGAGTTAGAGCACTTACCTATTATATAGCCCATCGTGACGTCGTCGGGCAGTCGGATCTTCTCGCCGGTGCTGATGAACTTGCCACCGCTGAAAACGAAGGAGAAAGTGTTAAATCTCGGTATGACGATGAATATTCAATACAGTCAGTTGGGAAGAATTCGGGAATACTGGGTCTTAAGTAGGCAATAAGTCGGGAATAATCAAGGCAATAAGGCAAGGGGGTCTAAATATTAGGTACCCAGGAATATAATTTCCATTTTAAGTTTATGGACCATCAACTACGGTAAAAAATAGATAAACGAAAAATCGTTGTTATCGTTTGAAAATACTGTGAATTTTTCGACTTCCTAACGTCTTATATATGTATATGACGTTACGGGTAGAAAAATTCTCAAAATTATCATCTGGAGAGATTTGAATTTGTTTTTCCCTTCGTCCACCTTGGAACCGTAGGGATATTCCTCCATAATAACCTCAAGTAATTGTTTCATTGCTTATCCCTATATATTGCAACTCTGAGAAACCAATAGTTTCGGAGATATTTTTCACAATAGAATATAGAAGAATAATAAGTATGAAAAGAATAAAAAGTTTTCGTAATAGAATTAAGCCATTTTTCATCAGAAAAATTACAGAGCCACCTAAATCCGGTGTCCCAGTATACAATCCAAAGGATTATCTCTGCCATTTTCAATTCGTTCAAAGACCTTCAACTGATAAAAACAAAAATTGAAAGTCACTTTCGTTTTGACCGGAAGTGACTCATACTTTCTTATCTCCAATAGTACCCCTGTATATTTTTTGAAATTTTTTATTTCTGCTTAAAATTACCTTTCCAACGATGTATCACACTTTGAATTTTACATTTCATTTGATGGAGAAAACGTCAATTGAAATTTCACATGGGAAGAATTGCAGCAGGCTACGATATTTTGTGTATATTTGATTTCAATAATCGAGATCAAGGATCAAGCTGAAGGACTCCGATCGATGGCCATTTGACTTGTTCAATAAATAACTGTTATTATTATTATTAAAAAAAAACCTTGCTCAAGCTGAAATTAACTATGTATTTTACCGAACGATAAGCAAAGAATGAATAGTAAAAGAAACAAACAAATTTCAAAAAACGTACACAACAAAATACCGGAAGTGACTCATACCTTCTTATCTCAAATAGCACCCTGTATATTTTCGGAAATTTTTAATTTCTGCTTAAAATTACCTTTCCAGCGATGTATCACACTTTGAATTTTACATTTTATTTAATGGAGAAAACGTCAATTGAAATTTCACATGGGAAGAATTGCAGCAGGCTACGATATTTTGTGTAATTTTGATTTCAATAATCGAGATCAATAAAAAAAACCTTGCTCAAGCTGAAATTAACTATGTTTTTTACCGAACGTTAAACAAAGAATGAATAGTAAAAGAAACAAACAAATTTCAAAAAACGGGGACATTAAAATACCTATAACTATAAAACATATGTTCGAAATGTTGACACATTTTTCTGCACGGGGGACTAATTCACGCGAAGTAACACTTCTCAACACCTCAGCATGAAGGGCTCTACATGCATTCCTTATTTTGTTCTTTAGATCTTCCAAATCAATAGGAGGAGTCTGGTACACACGATCTTTCAAATATCCCCAAAGGAAGAAATCCATCGGTGCTAAATCTGGGGATCTTGCAGGCCATCTTATCAGTCCGTGTGTGCCGATCCATCTATCTTCAAATGGACCGATAAAATGGCCTACAAGATCTCCAGATATAAGACCGACGGATTTCTTCCTTTGGGGATATTTGAAAGATCGTGTGTAGCAGACTCCTCCTATTTTGTTGGGGGATCTAAAGAACAAAATAAGGAATGCATGTACAGCGCTTAACGCTGAGCTATTTAGAAGGATTTTTGGCGCTCTAGTTCCTCGGAACTGAGTGCTTATCAATTTGCCCAAATGCCTGTAATTTTCGAATTTTTGGCTGAAAATGGTCGCAAACGATTTGGTTCGACTCACTGATCAAGAATCCGAGGTCGAAATCGATTCTATCCGGCCGGCCGTACGCACGATAACTCTCGAACGAAAGGAGCTAGAGGATTGAAATTTGCAAGGTGGGTTTGGAGCGTAAATATCTCGGACAAGTTCGTTCATGGGCGAAATCCATAAAGCGGTTTCGGAGTTATGGCCAATTTTAGTAAAAATATTTTTTATGAATATTTCCGAAACCGATCACTCGATCTATCTGAAATTTAGTATCAAATTGTAGAATCATGACCTTTATACGCATGTGAAGTTTTGTATTGACCAGGTTACCGCAAAGTGTAAAAAAAAAAAATTAAAATAAAAAAAAAACTTTCTTCACTAACTCTCGAACGGAAAGAGCTAGGCAGTTGAGGTTAGGGAGATGAATATCTCGGATAAGTTCATTATTGGGCAAAATAGGCCAGATGGTTTTGTAGAAAAGAAAAAAAAAATTTTTTTAAGGAACAAATTTCAAATTCAATTTTTATTTAAGATGCAGTTTCATCATAAAAATCCATTGTTATCATTTTCAACTCCAACAAGCTAATACTTTCGGAGATATGATTTTTCGAAATTTCAACAATGAATCGTACTGTTTTCACAGAATGTTATAATTATTCTATCTAAGCTTTATTATATGATCTGTGTTCATACTTGTACATGTCATCCTGTTCTATAAGAGAGAGTCAAATTCATTTCAGCTATTTTAATTTGATTTCTTCCATGGTGCAGTTCTCATTCTCAGATTGCTCATCTAATCTTGATAAATAAACTATTATTTGATTTGAATTTCCTTTATGATGCAGTTCTATCATAAGAATACATTGATCTGATTCCCAACTCTGAGAAACCAATACTTTCGGAGATATAATTTGTTCGAACTAGAGCGCCAGAAAGCACCTGTACACAGGGCTTGAACCCCTTTTAATTTATTGAATTATTGAAGTCAAAATCAAGACTATACAAAATATCGTAGCCTACTGCAATTCTTTCAATTTGAAATTCAGTTGACATTTTCTCCATCAAATAAAATGCAAAATACAAAGTGTGGTACATCGTTGGAAATGTAATTTTGAATACTAATAAAAAATTGCAAAAAAATATATAGGGTGCTATTTAAGATAAAAAGTCACAGTCACTTTCGGTCAAACCTAAAGTGACTTTCAATTTTTGTTTTTCTCAGTTGAAGGTTCCTTGGACGAACTGAAAATCATAAAATTTTCAAATTTTCATCTTTTGATATTGCTGAGATAATCAATTGGAACATGTATACTGGGATACCCGGTATATTCAACACCACAAACTCCTCCAACATACCTAAATTCCCCACCCCCCTCCCTCCCATTAATTACCTTCCTATCCCATGCAGATTCCACCACGGCGTTACTTGAATGACAAATAGACCGATTAAACTTCGAATGACACCTGCATTTCCCAAGCATAATTTACATGATTTTCCTACATTTTCCCGGGTTGTTTATTCGAATGGAAACGTAAGGAATCTAATTAGTCGCAAATAGGTAACTAGTTTCTCGAAAGGTACTCGCGCGCGTATGTTCGCATAATTCATTCTTCGGTATCCGCAGCCGAACAGCGCCGCCTCTGGGGCCTCCATGAAAATTGAATTTTCAGCTGAATTTCAATGGCTCATGTGGATATGCATATATTTATATGGCTATAGGGAGTTTTCCTTTCGAATGCTAATGGACCGTGGGGGAAAAATGACGAGGGACGTCAAAGGGATATTGATGCTACCCGGTGAAAATATATACTCGCAACAACGATGTCGTATGTTGAAATGTTCTTATCGCTTGTCTTCATAGACGATGTAGAAAGGAATTGGTGGTGGAAATTCGATTTCTGGGCTAGCGGAAAAATTGCGCTTCCACCTATATATAAATAGGTAAATGATTTCTATATACAGGGTGTAACTAAATAAGTGTAAAATATTTAAGGAGGTGATTCCTCATCGAAAAAAAGATAGGATATTTCATATAAAGAAACTTCATTGGAGCATCCCTTGTTAAGATACAGCCCCTTAAAGGGGGTACATAAAATTTGTTTAATAATTTTTTTCCCAAGCACTAAAAAAGTCACAATATTGAAATTAACGTGATATTTTCTAATACCAAAAAGACACTTAGCCAGTAATTTATTTGGTTTATCTCATGGTTGTAAGGGGTGGAAAACGCAACCCCTAAAATTTATTTCCAATGTAACTATTTGTCTTATTATTTGTTTACCAATTTAAAATTTATTTCCGATAACCTGTTTCATTCTAAACAAAAAATGTTTCTTGAATTTTTTGCCCAAAATAAACCAGATCGCACCAAAACATTATTTTACGAACAACTACAGAGATACATCGTCATAAATGCGATCTTGATTTATTGTTATTTTGTAGTTACTACCTGTATTAAATGATTGAAGGGGAATAAACAAAACTAATTTATTAATAACACTCATAGTAAATACTCACAGTAGTTAATAACAATCATAGTTACACTAACCTCTGCTAACACTTTTTTCATACACATGCTTTATTGTTAGATAAAAAACAAATTGTAATGCTCAAGTTCAAAAGAATATATATATATATATATATATATATGTTTGTAATCCGTCAAGTTTGGGGTCATTTTCAAACTTCGATTTTTCCTGCATACATAGGTATACATTAGCAAATAAAAGTGAAAAAACCACGAAAATTCTAAAAAACTCACATCGATCAAGTTTGGGGACATTTTCATTTTCTATTTTACTCGTTCAATCTTCCGTTCTTCGGTATATATTCGTATAAAGAGTCCTAAGAATCACGAATTTTTCATCTTCATCAATTTATTCTCTAAATTTCGTGATTAACTTTGCATTTGAAACTCCCGAGCCGGTGAACTATGCGATGCGATGCTATATGCTAAGCGCGATGCTACGCTATGCGCTCTGCTATGAAAGTGAACGTTGGTTAACTATATCATTGAAAAAAATAAGTAATATACTAGCGAATTGATAATAAATATTTCTGTCGAAACACACAATATTTATTTTCTGGGAATATTTCAAAGGAATATTGAGACTACTTTAATGTCATGGTTATAATAACAAGAGCGCCAGAAACATGCCGGATATTTCAAAATTAGAGAAATTCGATCAATACGACAATAATGAAGTAAAAATATCATTCGTCAAAACATTGGATAGTATATTCCACAAGCAACCTCCACATAACATATAAATACTACCACTAATATTTCTTTCGAAAATAGATTATTATACAAATATCCTGCAGATTATTCACAGGAATTCTAATAACATTAGTCCTATGTAATGATTTGATTCCACACCGCTGCCCTTTATAACACACCGTGCATGTCCTAGACTAGAAGTTATCTATGTTCTTTTTTCTGACGGAGTCTTTTCTGGGGATTCTATGCTGCCCAGATTTTAAAAAAATCAGAACAACTGTGAAATACAAAAGTTATTCATTCATTCGTTTTGTTTAATTTCGTTTTCGATCAAGTTCCTACAATTATTATAATCTGGAATCTAGACAATGCCATGTATAGAAAGAGAGATTTCTCTCAGTGGAATAGGAATACATAGTTTATTGCTATTGTTTTTGGGCATTGTTTACATACTCGTATTCAGAATTTGGACATCAATTTTAGTGAATACGTTAGTTAACTATATCATTACCAATATATATGTAGTATACTAGCTGTCTCAACAGATACTGAACTCGTCCAACGCTGCTCAGTTTCCAATAATTTTTCAATATCTCCAACCCTATATCTCCGATCGTGTTCAAATTTGAAACCTGGCTGCAAAACGGATAGTTTCTGAGATATAGAATAATATTCAATAATTTTTTGCACGTGGGGACAGCGTGCTATCATTTTGCCAAATGTCTGCAATTTTCGAAATTTTTGCCAAAAATGGTCTCCAACCATGATGAATTCGAGGTCTAATTTGATTCTCTCTGGCCGTTCGGCCGGCCGTTGCCACAATAACTTTCGAACAGAAAGATATAGCGACTTGATATGTTCAGGATAGGTTTCGCATTCAAATGCGAAGGACAAGTTCGTTAATGGGCATAATCGGCCAAATGGTTTCCGAGTACTAGTTTTGGTTACAAACAGATCAGATCCGATCGGATAGAAACCACGTAATTAGGTGCAGAATGCCGACATAAACACAAAATTTCGTGAGGATCGTATCACTAAAAAATTAAAGAAGAATATTATGTATCTCACGATAACTTGAGAACGGAAGGAGATAGTGATTTGCAATTTTCAGCGCGTTGCGCATCCAAGTGATGTTAGTTCGACAATAGGCAAAGTCGGCCTATCGCTTTCGGAGTTACACAAATCTTGAATTTTGTTATTTCCTCTATAACCCAAAATATGTATATATATATCCAATTCATTTAAAACTTAGTAATTAATTGTTTAATGCCGGCGCGCTCATTTTCAGCAAATTTCGTGAATATCGAGCCTCTAGAAAAATATAAAAAAAATGTTTTCTTCAAAAATTTCATATTTCTTATGAGTCAGAATCAGCTGAAATTCCTTCGAGTCACCATTTTACAATCGAGTACCGAATTTTAGCTCGATCGACTTCTTATGAGGATGAATAGACAACGGGACAAGTTCGCAAAAGCTCCTGACTTCACGTCAGGGGTTTTTAAGAATTTTTTCAAAAGTTTCTAGTGATACGAACCTTGGCAGTGTGTTGTCATTTCACTAATAGCTATACCAAGTTTCAATTCAGTCGGATCTATATTGTTTGAGTTATTTTAACTCCGCCACGGTTTGGCCGATTATGCCCTTGAACGAACTAAACCGTCGCATTCGGATAAGCAACCTACCCTGGAAATTTTGTTTTCACTCTTCCCGTTTGAAAGCTAACGTGGTAACAGCCGGCCGGAGATAATTGAATTTGACCTCGAATTCTTCATCAGTGAGTCGACCCTACTCATTTTCGGTTCATTTTCGGTACTAAATTCGAGAATTTCAGTCATTCGGGCAAAATGATAGCATGCTGTTTCCTAGAACATAAACAGAAATACACAGATCAATTATTCTTTCGGTGAAAGTTGAAACCAACCTACGAATATTTAATCGATACTTTGCACGTGAACTTAAATTTTCAACTGAATTTAGTTGATTGTTCTTGAGATACTAATTTACTTATGTACATAATGTTATTCAGATTTATAATTTTCAGAAATTGAATTCGTTATTTCACATTAACTACTCAAATAGTGCTTATAATTTTTTTTTCTCGATATATTTCGATTGCGATATTTCAGGCAAATAATATTTTCTTAAGATTCTTACGATACGACCCTCGTGAATTTTCCTATTAATATTCGAAATTTCATTTCACACAATCCTCTTTAAGATGTCGGGGAATCATAATGCCTCGAAAAAATTTGCCTGCTACTACTACTGCCTGCGAGGATTTCTAATCTAATTGCATATTATATCAGAAATTATCATATTGGAAAATGTGCTCCCGTACTACACAATATTTGGCATCGTCCTGTTGAGATATAATTCCCGCACTTTATAACTTATCTCATAGTAGTTGTGAATGTCGGTTAAAAAGCGAGGAATCACCGATGTCAGGTGGCATACTGGCATGCCTTAGTCGAAATAAGTTATAGGGCGGCACCTTTGATATCTTCATTTAATGGATTAAATCGCACATATGGGATCAATTTGAACTCACTCGTATTCTGTATTGCCTACGCATATTGGGTCATTTCATAATGGCCCTTATTACTACGGTGTTCTAGTAAATATTTTCATATTAAAGATTACCTGAAAATCTAATATTACAAATTTGAGGTCCTAAGCCAATTTATTTTCATGTCTTTTCAAGGTGAGATTATTCGAACGTAAAGAAGTTTTTATAGCGTTCTCAATATTGTGTGTAAAATTGGCCCTACACCTTTGGATTTTCGGAAAAAAAATGTGTGCTGCTGAAAAGTTTTCTTAATCCATATGATTCTCAAAAGTGGGCCAATTTCACATCTTTCATCTTTGAATTACATATCCGTTTTATCGAGAAAACAAAATCCGTATTGGGTATATGGAGGAAATTGTTCAAAATATTCATTGGAATAAATAAGCAAAAACATTTTGAAGAACATAATTTTTCGATAAAAATCTGTAGATTTAAGATCCGGTTTAGTGAATCAGGTAAGGTCGTCTGTTGATATTCTTCAGTGTCTCGAAATGAGATGAAAAGTGAATCAAAATCATAGCAACGAATAAATCGTATAGGTACTCCTAAACAATCATTGGATTACGTAGCTTCTAGGAAGATCTTATTTTTTGCGATAATGGAAAAATTATGAATCTGATATATCGTATACTTAACTCATCTTATTGTTGCCCTTTAGGTATATAAGAAATTTCAGCAAACTCTAGCGATAATCTTACGAGAGATCAAATTTTTTTTCGCTTCTTTCTTCGGAACTTGGAGACGTTATTTTTAGAGATATCAAATTTCAACGTCCGATGTGTAGATTTCGAAATATTGGTAAAACAAAATCTCCGAAATAATTGGGCGGATTTTGCCCATTCATCATAAACTCGATAGGCCTATTTTGACCTCTAAACTACTTTTCAAATCACGCTAAAGCCTCAAGTTCCTTTAAACTATAAAATGCCGCAATACGTCGTCCTTTGAGACTAGATCGATTCTTTGTACAATATTTTCAGATTTTGTATCTTATATGCTAATAAAGTTAAGTAAATCCTGATCAATCCTATAGAAACGGTTCAAATCCAGTAAGCCTATTTCAATAATTTCTCGAAAATATTATCGGCAATTCTTAGTGGACCAAACAAATCTCGAAATGATCGTCACATAAAGGGCCAATAGACCAAATTAGTTAGATTAAGCGGGAACTTTGAATTACGATCCGTTCGTGGATCCGAGCACGAACGAATTTCCCATGCATTTATTATGGAGCTAAAACTTACGCGAATCTATCGCTTGTTTTTAGTTACTTTGGCCATTTTTTTGCGCGTATGTTCTGGGGAACATCGCGTCATCATTTTGCCCAAATGTAATTTTCGAATTTTTTGCCCAAAATGATCTGGAACGTTTGGACTCGACTCCCCGATGAAGAATTCGAGGTGAAATTTTGATTCTGTCCAGCCAGCCAGCCGGCCGCTGCCACGATAACTTGACAACGGAGAGAGCTGGCGAATTCAAATTTTCTGGGTTAGTGCCACATCCCAATTAATACGACGGACCAGTTCGTTAATGGGCATAATCGGCCGAACGGTTTCCGAGTGATAATTTTGTTTTCAACCAATACAAATCCGATCGAATTGAAACTTGGAGAGTTGCAGAATGCAAACCCAAGGACGGTTGTGAAATTTCGAGCGAAACGTATCACTAGAAAATTAAAAAATACAGGATTGATACAATTCAAACATTGTTATTAGTTGTAGAATGACAATGCGCAAATTCTTGCAAAATGTAGTGAGGATCGTATCACTAGAAAATTTTTGAAAAATCAATGAAGCAAATTCTATATATGAGAAACTATTCGTCCGACATCGCTGACATTTTGCGAGAGCCTTCAGAACCTAATTGTACTACCGAGTTTCAAGTTTGAACACGATCGGATCTATATTGTTGGAGATCCGAGCAGCCTTGTGTGAGTTCACTAGCTGGATGGGTGACCGTTGCCTTGATAACTTTTGAACGAAAGGAGATAAGGATTTTCAGAGTAGGCTGCACATCCGAATGGGGAGGTTAAGTTTGTTTTTGAGTCGAGTCTAGTTATACCCCCTGGAATATTATATATTTCACTGTTGAATGATAAATGTTATAAAATCCTTATGAGATCTAAAAAAGAGAAATTTGGGCTTCAAGCACCTTCACCTTCAAAGGAGATATTCCGTTTTCTCAGAAATGTATCGCTAATATGAAACGGTTCAAGCACTGACGTGAAGTCAGGACCTTTTGCGCGTATGTTCTATTGTCCATTCTCCTGTACTGATATTACGTTTTCAGAGGGGTAACATAGAACCTCACAATTATATCATTGAGGGGAAGGGGTGGTCTGAAAATGTGAGCTAATAACCTCATGAATAATAGACGCCCCCAAATACAATTGTTTCAAATAATTCACAGTTGAATGATCAATCTCATAAAATCTTTATGAGGTTCGAAAAGAGAATATTGAGCTTCAAACAGCTTCACTTTCCAAGAAAGTATTCCGTTTCCTCAGAATTGGATCGCAAATGTGAAACATTTGCGTAGAATTTTGTAGAAATTAATTTGGTAGAAATGTGTGTGAACTCATACTAAAGTCCATAAATTGCGTATACAAATTATGACACTTTGAAGTAACAATTGCCATTTCATGATGAAAATTGTTGATTTTACTATAGAATACAGGAATTTTTGAAAAATGTCCTCAAACTATTCATTAAGCCAACTCCAGAAAAAGTTTGTGGACGGACCCCAAAGTTGACAAGTGTCTCCAAACTTGACATTAAGTCACTGAAAACGCCCGTAAACATTACGGATTACATAATTTTCGTCTGGAAAATATAGAGAAACGTGGAATTTTATCTAGAATTTGAAGAATCGCGGAGTTCTTCTGATATTTCACGAACCCTATCAGAAAATATTCAATTGATAGTTATCGGAACATAGCATATACAGACAAACCTCAGGAAATGGATAGGTAGTCATTTTGCATATTTAAAGAAAGATTTTGCTAACGAATGTCCAGAAACTCCATGTATCATGGTTAATCTAAGAGAATTTTTCTGATTCATTTTACATTCTTTTCAAATATGTTACGAGTTAATCATAAAGCACTGACGTGAAGTCAGGAGCTTTTGAGCGTATTTTCTTTTGTCCATTCTCCTGTACTAGACACTCTTAATCGAATTTACCATGGTGAATTCCATTAACATTATCCAATACAGGAGAATTCATCATGGTAAATTCGATTAAGAGTGGCCAATACAGGAGAATGGACAATAGAATTCACCATGGTAAATTCGATTAAGAGTGTCCAATACAGGAGAATGGACAATAGAACATACGCGCAAAAGCTCCTGACTTCACGTCAGTGCTTGTTTGAAATTCATTTACTAAATTAAATCTCTAAAAAATATCTTCCCGAAAAATAATTAGAATTGAACTTTCTCATTTTCGCTGAAAATGTCATCATAATTATTTTTTATCGATTTGACGGCATCATAGTGAGAAGACCATCCGGCCTGACTTTTTACGATTCTTACAAAATGGCACATGCATCTTTGAGTTTGTATTCTACAACTACACATTAAGTATCAATTCGATCGGATCTGTATTGGTAAAAAACAAGATTATTACTCATTACGCATTGGGCCGATTATGCCCATTAACGAACTTGTCCGTCGTACATATTGGGACCTACCTTGAAAAATTCAAGTCGCTATCGCTTTCCGTTCTCAAGTTATCGTGTCAACAGTCGGCCGGCCGGACAGAATCAAATTTGATCTCGAATTCTTCATCAGGGAGTTGAACTCAATCATTTGAGATCATTTTCGGCAAAAATATCGAAAATTAAAGACATTTGGGTAAAATGATAACAATGACGCTGGCAGCGTGTTAGTTTGGCGATAAGAAGTCTCCCTATAGGTAGTAATAGACCATAGACAAGAAAACAAGCAACGGGGAATTCCCTGTTCTGTTTGATAGACGCGCACACTGTTTAATATATTTCAGATTTGCCAACCTTGTGATTACATTTTATTTTTAATTTTAAATATATTCTTTAAAATTTGATTTCTATTAATTTCAATGTGGCTGGTGGGCCCTTTGTATCCACGAGGCCCTGGGCCGGAGCCCATAATGCCCATACGTAGATCCGCCCCTGCCGAAATTCAGTATTCGATTGTAAAATGGAGGCTCGAAGGTATGTGCAGAATTTCAGCGGATTCTGACGGATAGTTCGTGAAATATAAAAATTTTTAAGAAAACATTATAGTTATTTCCTTTCTAGTGATAAGATCCTCGCGAAATTTCGCAGAATCTAGCGCGTCTGCATTTAACAACCAACCATCAAGTTCAAATTGGATCGAATTTGTATTTTTTCAGTTATCCAGGAAATAACAACAAAATTTCAGATGGATATGACTCCGAAACCATTAAGTCGATTAAGCTCATTAAAGAACTTATCTGTCGCTTTCTGATGCGCAATCTTCCCTGGAAATTTCAAGTCGTTATCTATTCCCGTTAGAAAGTTATCGTCGCAACTGTCACCCATCCAGCTACTGAACAAGGCTGCTCGGCTTCCAGTATCTCCAACAATGTACATAAGATCGTATTCAAATTTTATTATTATTTCTAAGTTTCAGGGTATTTGAAGAACCATGTGAAAAGATTAATTCCGATTATCGAATGTCTTTAACAACATTCCAGTCTTTAGTATAATTGGTTGGACCATCAATAACCATTAACAAAATTCGAACTACAAAGAAGACATTTCTGCCGAATAGCGTTTATTACCAATATCTTTATAAAGATATTGATATTCGGATGAAATGTGGGCTTTACCAAAATGAGCGATTCATTTCTATCACCCAACTTAGGTCATGATAAATCAATTTTAGCATACACCGCTCGTGCAGGATTCGAACCTGAAGTTACCATCGTTGTAGCGAAATATTATCATGTCCATCTACTAACAAACACATAATCAGATAAAATCCGAAATGAAATAATTAAAAAAACTGAGTGGAAATCGCCATTTTAAAAAAAAAATGTCTAATATCTTGGAAAATTTGAACTTTTTTGTATGAAACGATCTAAGTAAACTTGTTTGAAATTAAAATTTGGATCGATTTGCAAAATTCGGGTCGGAAAACGTAAAAAAATATTTTTTTTCCTGATAACTCTTTTGAAAGTTTAGTTTAGAACGGAATTTCCTTAGAGGACTAGACAATATTAGTGGCAGCATGGAAAGTATAGAAAATTTTGTACAAACTTAGTTTTTCGACATTTGTTAGAATTTTCACAAATCTGTGATCATAGAAAATAATTAACTGGCGTTGAAATTGAACTAACGATGGATATTTATGGTAAATTCTATTTCAATCAAAAATCTAGCTATAAATTGGCAATTTGCAGCAAGATTTGTATTCTTGGGATTCTCGGACGTGAATCGAATGTGAAATTGAAAGATTTTAATGTCGAAACTTCTTGACAGAAGTAATTCGAATTTCGCAGGGCAGGTTACATGTCGAAATCGCCGGTCCACTGCGTGCATAGGCATAATTCGTCTTATGGTTTCTGAGAAGTAATAATATGAAATTATAAGGTCGCAATAGCTTTATCAAGGTTTGAAATCACGAATTCAAGGCCAATGCGAAATTTCATGAGCAACGTATCACGAGAAGCGGAAAAATTTTCATTAAAAAAAAAATCACTACATCAAAAACCAGAATTCGCTATTTGTATGCACATAGAGGGCAAAGATAAAATGAGTTATCTGAAATATGTAAAATAAATTTCTGGTTGTATATTGAAATCCATACGCATATAACCACTGAGGGAGTTTTTCTGATTCTAAATTGAAATCCATATGCATTATATGTTACTTGAGATATAAAAAATTGTTAACTCAATAGCTGGACAGTTATAATGGTTTTTACATCTTGCCAGACACATTGAAAGTCCTCTGTAGGTGCGAACGCGAATGCTTAGTCGATTGCGAGGGGGAAACCGCTCACAAAACATTGTACACCAGAATTCCAATTCAAGCAGAATTCCACTGGAATTCTATAGGAATTCTATTGTGTTTCTATTGGAATTCTTTTGGAATCTAAGGAAAACCAACGGAATTGCACAAAAACCCATTACTTAAGACTGACTGATGAATATTTGACACATTTGATTTCGAAATTATCGAATGACTAGTGAAATTTCGAATAAAATTATATTTTTCTTTATTTTCGAGAATTCTCTTCGACTGTCCTTGAAATTTTACTTGTAGGTGTGAAATGATAGATACCCTTGTAATACCTTCAGAATGTCGTAGCGATGAGATCTTCAAACGCAGAAAAAAATTCTAATAGTAAAGCCCATGTTATTTTCCTTCTGTCCTTGGCAATGCTTGTTTGATATATTGATATTTGGTATTTAATTATGCAATGGCTATTAAATGAGAAAAAATCAAAGAAGCACTGACGTGAATTCAGTCTGCTCCAGCGCACTTGTTCACATTCTACTCGAATCGGTCAACATGAACAACCGCCCCAATGAAGACTGGCCTCATGACAGTATTTAAATTTTT
This sequence comes from Halyzia sedecimguttata, assembly GCA_937662695.2. Lineage (NCBI taxonomy): Eukaryota > Metazoa > Arthropoda > Insecta > Coleoptera > Coccinellidae > Halyzia > Halyzia sedecimguttata. Next base: position 101,806,484 of record OW569414.2, read on the forward strand.
TTAAAACTGAACGGAAAAACACTCGAAAAAGTGAAGTTAAAACACTTCACCTTAGGATATTTAATAAAGCTCCGTAGAAAACTTTCGGTCGAAGAATCTTTGTCCTGATGTACCTTTGTTTGAGACCTAACATAGGCTAGAATATTTCACCAATTGCAGCCTGATTGGCTCAGTGGTTAAAACGGAGGTCCCGAGATCAATCCCGGGGCTGGATAACTTTCTGGATAATTTTCTAGGCCACCATTCACTGTTGGGTTGAAAATTAACAGTGCTGTGCCTAAGGTGACACCAGGACACAGCAACGAAGCCTACACAAAAAACAACTGATTCTCCTAACTCGCTCAAGCTCTTGAGGTATCAATAGCATCTGCAGGGATGTATTAAAATATATTAAATCATACAAATGAGAGAATTATCACCATCCAACCAACATAGAGACAGACTCACACAGAATGAAAAATTCACCAGAATATCTATTGAAAGCTTTTTACTGGATCTTTATCAGATATGAAATATTTAAAACTGCAAGAATTGAAGAATATTGTAATATACTCACCGTATTCAATAATACATAAATTTGTCTGTACTGCCAAGTATATTTTTGTGGGTTAGGAAAAACAAAGGGAAAACCATCCACTTCTAACTGCTAAAATTCGGTTAAAACTGTCTATTTGGAGTTGTTTACATGATTGTCCGATAGGTATCGCACTCTAACATCAATAGGAATTCTTTATAATTCGATAGGAATTCTGCGGAATTCAATAGGAATTCTGCGGAATTCAATAGAAATTCCACGGTATTCAATAGCAATTCCACGGAATTCAATAGGAATTCCAGAAATTCAATAAGAATTCCATTGGAATTCAATGGGATTCTACTTTCTTGTACACCAGAATTCCTACCGCCTTTCAAATAATTCACTGTTGAATGATAAATCTTATGAGATCTTAATAAGAGAATATTAGGCTTCAAGCACCTTCAATTTTAAGAAAATATTTCGTTTTCTCAGAAATGGATCGCAAATATGAAACATTTGCGTAGAATTTTATAGAAATTAATTTGGTAGAAATGTGTGTATACTCATACTAAAGTCCATAAATTGCGTATACAAATAATGACACTTTGAAGTAACAATTGCCATTTCATGATGAAAATTGTTGATTTTACAATAGAATATAGGAATTTTTGAACAATGTCCTCAAACTATTCATTAAGCCAACTCCAGAAAAAGTTTGAGGACGGACCTCAAAGTTGACAAGTGTCTCCAAACTTGACATTACGTCACTGAAAACGACCCTAAACATTACGGATTACATAATTTTCTTTTGGAAAATATAGAGAAACGTGGAATTTTATCTAGAATTCGATGAATCGCAGAGTACATCTGACATTTCACGAACCCTATCAGAAAATTTTCAATTGATAGTTATCGGGACATATTATATGCAGACAAACCTCAGGAAATTTATATGTAGTCATTATGCGTATTTCAGGAAAGATTTTGCTCAGCATGATGTTACAATGAAGTTAGTAACAAATGTTAGGTCTAGAAAACGTATGTATCATGCTTAATCTAAGAGAATTTTTCCGATTCATTTTACATTCTTTTCAAATATGTTACAAGTTAACCATAAAAATTGATTCGGGCACTGACGTGAAGTCTAGGGGTTTTTGCACGTTTGTTATATTGTCCATTGTTCTGTATTGATCACTCTTAATTGAGTTTACCATGGTAAATTCCATTAAGAGTGTCCAATACAGGAGAATGGACAACAGAACAAGCTCCTGACTTCACGTCAGTGTTTGAACCAATTTTGTTTTTCGTTATTTTTTAAGAATTTTTTAGGTGCAGGGTGCTCACAAAATTTCACACTTGTCTTCATGTTGATATTCTACGACTAGTTACCAAGCTTCAATTCGATCGAGTTTATATTTTTTGAGTTATAGTGGAAATAATTAAACATTAGGCATACTTCAAGAAAGAATTTGCTTAGAATGGGGTTATAATGAAGTTAATAACGTATGTTAAGAGAATCATTCTATTTGAGATTTAATAGGACATAATATCCGGAACATGTATGTATCATGCTTAATTTAAGAGAGTTTTTCTGTTTCATTTTACATTCTTGTCAACTATGGTACAAATTAAACATAAAAATGGACGGTTCTCGAATAATCAATGGCTCTTGAATATTGTTTCCTTGATGTAACGAATCTCTTATAACCAGAAATTTCAGTAGTTTATGGTGTTCTATATAGGTCAAATATATTGATCACTAGCTGACCCAGCGAACTCTGTTCCGCCTTAAATGCATGGTGTACTGCTCCCTGTACAGTAATGGTTTATTTTCAACGATGTACGTCTCGAAAATATATTCTTTAACACAAATGAATGAAATTGTACGATGATGACGTGAAAAATAGCACGTTGAAATTGACGTTAGAAAAACACCCTGTATGAAGATTTTGAACAAATACATTATGAGAATCCATCCAAGGTACCTATTTAGTTGATGCTCTGTTTGTGACAAAAATCACTTCAATCGCGTACAATTGTGCAATGATAAAAAGAACACCCTGTATACTAATTATTTATTTCCAATGATGTATCCCTCTAAAGTTTATTTTTTAACACAAATGAATGAAATTGTACGATTGTGGCATGGAAACCAGCAAGTTGCAATTGACGTTAAAAGAAGAACACCCTGTATGGAGATTTCGGACAAATACATTTTGAGAATCCATCCAAGGTACCTATTTAGTTAATGCTTTGTTTGTGACACAAATCACTTCAATCACGTACAATTGTGCCATGAGAAAAAAGACACCCTGTATAGTAATGGTTTATTTTCAATGATGTATGCCTCAAAAGTTTATTTTTAAACACACATGACTAAAATTGTACGATTATGGCAGGAAAAACAGCAAGTAGTAATTGACGTTAAAAGAAAAACACCCTGTATAACACAAAAAAGTATCCTATGTCCGTCTCCTGGTTCTAAGCTACCTCCCCACCAATTTTCAGCCAAATCGGTATAGCCGTTCTTGAGTTATAAGTGGAGTAACTAACACGACTTTCTTTTATGAATATTAGATTACTAGTGCCATTAAGCTGCTTTCTCGGCGTCAGTGCTTTCATAACATTGAATTGTTTTTGTGCGTATGTTCTGGGGAACATCGCGTTATCATTTTGCCCAAATGTCTGTAATTTTCAATTTTTTTGCCGAGAATTGTCTCAAACGACTAGGTTCAACTTACTGATGAAGAATTTGAGATAAAATTCTATTCTGTCCGGCCGTCTGTTGCCAGGATAACTTGAGAAAGGAAAAAGATAGCGACTTGAAATTTTCAGCGTAGGTGGCGCATCCTAATACGAGCGACTAGTTCGTTAATGGGCATAATCGGCCCAACGGTTTCCGAGTAATAATTTTGTTTTCAACCATCACTGATCTAATCGAATTGAAACTTGGTGAGTAATTGTAGAATACAAACCTAAGGAATTTTGTGATATTTTGTGAGAATCGTATCGCTAAAAAATCTTAAAAAACTTGTTAAAAAATATTATTTACGTCACGATAACCTGAGAACGGAAAGAGATAGTGACTTCAAATTTTCAGGTTAGGTTGTGCATTTGAATGTGACATTTGAGTTTGTTTATAGGGATAATTGGCCAAACAGTTCTAGAGTTATACCCATCTGAAATTTGGTTGTTTTTTCCTCAATGTCTCGAAACATTCAAAACCGATCCAATTCAAACAAGGTTATTAGTTGTAGAATGCCAACGCGAAATTTTTTTTTGCGTATTATATCCTCGATTACTCAAAAAAAATTGGTTCAAGCCCTGTGGACAGGAGCTATTGGGCGCATGTTCATCTTCCTTGTGGCCCGTACTGACCAGTAAAGAAAAAAAGCAGTATCATGTTGAATACCTTAATATTATTCTGGAACACAAATTTTCCATTACAATAATCTTCATCTAGCTTCTATTTAGTATCAATTCCTGTAGAACATGATCATAATAAGTGTTTTCCATATAATAAAATGTGTTTGAACTTGGTATGTAGGAAATCTGACATCAATTATTGGAATTAATTGATTTGACAAACAGCCGTCAAATGAGGTAAATAGATTTTTGTGACGATTTTCTGTGACCATAGAACGTCAAAACACGCTGGAATGTGAATTTTAAGCAATATCTTCTGGAATTGAGATCGTATCGAACTGAAATTTTGCACACTCGTGTAGAATGCTTGATTTAACGTCGGTACAAATTTTTTTATTAAAAAATTTTCCAACTGCCCGTTCCCAACAATACTTAGATAATATTATATCCATAAATTAAGCATTTCATTATTGCATTTCTTGAAATAGGTACCTTTTCAAGTCGATCAACATCGTCCTTCTTTCGACGTCTAAACTATGACTTGATTCTTTATGTTTATGTCTTTGAATTTGTTTTCGGTGGAATTCAAAGAGTTCATAGAATAATCGATGAAAATACTGAGAGAGACCCAGGAAATTTGACACATTTTGTCTTATATCTCCAGAAATTGAAATCGTATAGAGCCAAAATTTTTCACAATGTTGCAAAATACTACAATTGACGTTAGTACAAGTTCTTGTTGCAATCTGATGAATAGTTCACGAAAAAAAATTTTTTTTTTCGAAAAAATTAAAATAAATATTTTTTTAAAAATTACCAACATTTCGATCATAACAGAATTTTGCCAAAAGTTGCGCGTTTATATCCTCGAACTGACTACCAAGTTTCGATTCAACATCTTCTTTAGTTCCTGAAATATCAGGGAAATAACCTCAAAATTTTAAATGTCTATAACTCCTAAACCGTCTGGCCGATTTTGCCCGTTAACGAACTTAACCGTCGCATTTTGATCAGAAACCTACCCTGAAAGTTTGAAGTTGATAGGACCTTTGGTGCTCCTGTTATCGTGCCTACGGCCGGAAGTACGGCCGGCCGGCCAGCCGGCCGGCCATACGGCACCCAAAAATCTGACACCGGATTCGTGATCAGGGAGTCCGAATTAGTCTATTAGCCAATTTTCAGCTCGAAATTCGAAAATTACAGACATTTGGACGAAATGATAGGACGATGTTCCCCTAGAACATGCGCCCAAAAAAATAGACTCGATCGAATTGAAGCATGGTAACTAGTAGAAGAAGATCGACAGGAAAACGTGTGTAAAATTTTGTGAGGACCGTACCACTAGAAAATTTTTAAAAAATTACAAAAAAAAACGGTTCAAGCACTGACGTGAAGTCAAGAGCTTTTGTGCGTATGTTCTATTGTCCATTCTCCTGTATTGATATTACGTAGTGCAGAGGGGTAACATAGAACCTCACAATTATATCATTGAGGGGAAGGGATGGTCTGAAAATGTGAGTAATAGCCTCGTGAATAATAGACGCCCCAAATTCAATTGTTTCAAATAGTTCACAGTTGAATGATCAATCTCATAAAATCTTCATGAGGTTCGAAAAAGAGAATATTGGGCTTCAAACACCTTTACTTTCCAAGAAAGTATTCCGTTTCCTCAGAAGTGGATCGCAAATATGAAACATTTGCGTAGAATTTTGTAGAAATTAATTTGGTAGAAATGTATGTGAATTCATACTAAAGTCCATGAATTTGCGTATAAAAATGATGACACAGAAGTAATAATTGTTATTTCATGATGAAAATTGTTGAATATACCAGAATATAAAATTTTTTGAAAAATGACCTCAAACTATTCAATGAGCAAAATCCTGAAAAAGTTTGGGGTCACGACCCTAAACTAACCATTTGTCATAAGAAAAGTTTGAGGCCAGACCCCAGACTTGACAAGTGTCTCCAAACTTGACAGAAAGCCACCGAAAACGACCTCAAACTTGACGCATTTCATATATATATATATATATATTTAATTCTCCAGGTTGTATTTTGTAGATGTTCTGATGATGCAGGTGATATTCTGCGAAAGCTCAACAATTTAATAAATGGTACACTGAACTGAGGACCTTTGTTTGAACTCTGAAAAACCCCAATTACCTGGAGAATTAATTATCAACTGATCAGAGATGACTTCCACTCAACTTAGTATATATATATATATATATATATATATATATATATAATAATAATCATATTAATAAACAAATTTTCTGTACCCCCTTTAAGGGGCTGTATCTTAACAAGGGATGCTCCAATGAATTTTCTTTATATGAAAGATCCTATCTTTTTTTCGATGAGGAATCACCCCCTTAAATATTTTACACTTATTTAGTTACACCCTGTATATTGTTGCCGTGTTGTAATTATATTTCAAAACGGATTGAGTATCATTTATTGGCAATATAATTAAAAAAAACATTTAAAGCATAAAAATGAAAAAGTTGTGAAATGCATAAATGTACTTAAATATAAAGCCGAAAATTAGGATAAGAAAATTCATAAACGAAAAAATATAGAAAAAAACATGAGTATCTAACACCGTATTTACATTCAATTATATTATTCAGTTCTCCCCATGAAATATAATAAAATCTATTCAAGCAAAATAAAAATAAATCAAAGAAAAACAAAAGTGTTGAATTTATACAATAAAATGAGACGATTAAATCTCAAGGGATTCGAAAAATTCTTAAAAATCACTGATGTGAAGTCAAGACCCTTTCTGCGCATGTTGTTCTGTTTATTCACGCTTTCAGTTCGATCGGATATGTAATTTTGAAAATTAAACTTTGGCTTGAAGATTTGTGCGGAATTTCAGCGAAATCTTACAAATAGTTTCTGAAATATTCAATTTTTTAATTTTTTTCAAATAGGCTGATCACGAAATTCTTCAAAAATTTACGACTTATATCGGATTTGTATTTTTTGAGTTATCGAAAAAATAATATTCCACTCCGAAACCATTAAGCCGATTATGCCGAAATTAACTGTTCAGATGCGCAACCTACCCTGGAAATTGGAAGTCGCTATCTCTTTCCGTTCGAAAGTTATAGTGGCGACGGTCACCCATCCAGCTAGTGAACTCTAACAAGGCTGCTCGGATCTCCAACAATATAGATCCGATCATGTTCAAATTTAGAACTTGGTTGTAAAGTTAGGTTTTGAAGGATCTCGCAAAATTTCAGCGATGTCAGAAGAACAGTTTCTGATATATAAAATTTGTTTTCTTTGATTTTTTTAAAATTTTCTAGTAATACGATCCTCACGAAATTTAGCAAACATTTGCGCAACGGTATTCTAAAAATAATTACCATGTTTGAATGGGATCGGTTTCGTATTTTTTGAGTTATTAAGTAAATAACAACAAAATCTCGGATAGACATAACTCAAAAAGAGTTTGGCTGATTAAGCCTATTAATAAACTCAAATGTCGCGTTCGGATGCGCAGCCTACCCTAAAAATTGCCAGTCGATATCTCTTTTTGTTCTCAAGTTATCGTGACATAAATAATATTTTTTTCTCAATAATCCGGTGATACGATCCTCCCAAAATTTCACATACATTTTTATGTCCTTATTTTACAACTAGTTTCCAAGTTTCAATTTGATCGGATCTGTATTGGTTGAAAACAAAATTTGTACTAGGAAACCGTTCGGCCAGTTATGTCCATCGACGAACTTGTCCGTCGTATGTGGAGGTGACGCCTGCCATGAAATTTTCAAGTGGCTTTCTCTTTCAGTTCTCAAGTTATCGTGGCAACGGTCTACCGGGCGGAATCATATTTGACCTCGAATTCTTCATTAGTTAGTGGAACCTAATCGTTCGAGACTATTTTCGGTAAAATTCGAAAGTTACAGACATTTGGGCAAAATTATAGCACGTTGTTTTCCCAGAAAAACGGTCAAATTCGTGTAGTGTAAATACAACGTGACTTCTTAGTGAAAATTACGTTCAAAACCCCGTATAATCTCGCTTTCAATTCTTCTTCAAGGAAATTCTATCCGAAACCTACGGATTACCATGCGGTTTTCTGAATTATAGAATATACTGTGCTATAATATACAGGGTGAGTCTTGGACCACTGCACTAATTTTAACCAAAGATTCCTCTCATCAAATGAAACACTTTTTCCATTTTCCATTTTTCCAGATTCGGCTCAGGTAAAAAGTTACAAGCGTTTAAAGATTTCACAATGTGCTAATACACTCCCGCATATAAATTATCTATGACATTCTTGGCGGACGAGAATAAGGCATGGTAACGTGGTTTACAGCTTGATTCGGGATTCCAACGCTCAGGGACGGATCCATAAAAGTAGTGAAATTTCTGGAGTTTTCCATTTCAAAACATTCAATGAAGAATATCTCGAAAACGGTGCGTTTAAGGAGAAATGATGAAGAATAATATAATGTTCTAAAACGATGGAATATTCTTGCAATGACTCAAGAAAAACTTTATATGCTTTCTTTATGCTAATTTCGTTTAGTTTTATGTTTTATGAATCCACGAGTCCATAACTATAAAACCAGTAGAAGTAGAAAATAACTAATATTTGGAAAATATGTATCATAGTTATAGGAAACTTTACGCCAACATTCATTTTATTCGAAAATAGTCTGTCAAAGCTACAAAATAGAAACTGATTTTTTTTCAAAATTTCAACAGCCTGTATCTTTTTACCTGAGCTGAATTTGGAAAAATGTTAAATGAAAAAAGTGTTTCATTTGATGAGAGGAATCTTTGGTTAAAATTAATGCAGTGGTCAAAGACTCACCCTGTATAAGCAACCGGAAGCCCAACTCGATGGCATGAGAACACTTTGCCTTAAATCTGTCACCAAGAAAGCACTTTCCGCAGCCTCCTAAGAAGCACGGGAACCCCGGTATCCATAAAACTTAATTGGTACTCGAAGATTAGACAGTTATACCGATAATGCTGGTATTCATCAACCCTCATCTCTTGATTTAAAAGCCGCCTCAATCGAATTCAACAGCTTCTCAATTCAGGAAACAGTTACAGCCCCAGGCTACTCATTTCCAGTTATATCAACCTGGTGATGGAAAGGAAACAAGCTGAATACGGAGCAATTCACCAACAATATCTTATAATTTCATTAAATTGCTCTCATTTAGTGTATCAATCGGAAATCGTTATGTTACGGATTCTTAGATGTAAAATCCTCATTTTCAGGTTGCAGGAAATGTGAAATTATTGCGGTGAATTCGCTCAACTTCAATGAAAAGATATCGTTTTGATGTAGCGAGAAGTACACTTCAACGAGTTTCTACTGGAAATTGTAATTCCAGCCTTTCGTTGATTACTGATACCAATGGTGCCGAAGAATGTGATGCATGCACGTGTATACATGCGAGTCTTTGACCACTGCATTAATTTTAACCAAAGATTCCTCTCATCAAATGAAACACTTTTTTCATTTAACATTTTTCCAAATTCAGCTCAGGTAAAAAGATACAGGCTGTTGAAATTTTGAAAAAAAATCAGTTTTTATTTTGTAGCTTTGACATCCTTTTTTCGAATAAAATGAATGTTGGCGTAAAGTTTCCTATAACTATGATACATATTTTCCAAATATTAGTTATTTTCTACTTCTACTGTTTTTCTAGTTATGGACTCGTGGATTCATAAAACTAAACGAAATTAGCATAAAGAAAGCATATAAAGTTTTTCTTGAGTCATTTCAAGAATATTCCATCGATTTAGAACATTATATTATTCTTCATCATTTCTCCTTAAACGCACCGTTTTCGAGATATTCTTCATTGAATGTTTTAAAATGAAAAACTCCAGAAATTTCACTACTTTTATGGATCCGTCCCTGAGCGTTGGAATTCCGAATCAAGCTGTAAACCACGTTACCATGCCTTATTCTCGTCCGCCAACAATGTCATAGATAATTTATATGCGGGAGTGTATTAGCACATTGTGAAATCTTTAAACCCTTTTAACTTTTTACCTGAGCCGAATCTGGAAAAATGGTAAATGAAAAAAGTGTTTCATTTGATGAGAGGAATCTTTGGTTAAAATTAATGCAGTGGTCAAAGACTCACCCTGTATAAGCATACTTGAGTATGTACAAGTACACGCTCGAAGAAAATTTCTATATGAGCAAAATAGAAGAATAGAAAAAAGTATATACGTCAACTATTTTTGCAATGAAAGCCAAAACTGGTTGCCAACATTAGGATTAACATAAATATTATAACAGATTCCATATTCCATGGTTTCATACTGAATTGAAGATTAATGAAGCGTAATTTGTTTTATCCCTGAATTTCGGTGAAATAGATTCGTATTTGAACAAGAACAGAAAATAGGGGGCGCGCGCGCTTGGCATTTAATATTTCCTCATTAATTACATCGTTCTCGTCTGAATTGCTTTCTGAGATTTATAGCATTAAAGGCGTTAGATGGTAATGCTTTGGGGCTGATAGAAAATAGCGAGGAACCACTAATTTGTTATAAAATCGAAAAATGGCTGATAACGTTGTTAATATAACAACAAAACCTGACTATTCTGCCAATGAAATTGAGTTGGTAAATCTACACTTAAGCATTGACTTCACAACTAGAATTTTAACAAGGGCTCATTTTAGTTGAATCTGTTGGAGCCGGAGAACACTAACGAGGACCAAGAAGTCCGAAACACGTGTTTGTTCATCATCAATGATATCTTCTGTGTCCTTATTCGAGTTGTGAATGATGCATGTATGTAGATTTACGTACCTCATTCAGGAGATCCTGTTGGTAGAATGCACAGGTTTTGTTGTTTCATTATGTTGTATTTCGGATCCATTTTATTAGTAAGAAAACACTTTTTGCATGTTAAGATTTCATTCGGAATGAAGTTCTGCATTTTAAGAGCAAATGGAAAATCAAGTTCATGAATAGACATGATCCTTCCATTAGGTTCATGAATATGCCTATTTCAATGTCATAATATCTCGAAAGATACAGATTAAACCAAGTTTAAATCGGGTAGGTGTAAATAATCGAATTTAATGCTGAGGAAACTGACGTCACGTCAGCAATTTTATGATTCAATTTTTTGGTAATTGTTTAGAACTAAAAGAACCGTGCTGGAGAAGTGAAAAAAATTGTACTTACCAAGTTTGGGCCCCAGATTACGAAAATGATAGCGAGAAGTCTGCAATTCCATTAGTTTTTTCAAAAAAAAATCCAAAGTTTCATTCAGGTAGGTGAGGTTATTCATAATTCTAGCCAGTTTTCCTCTATTTTCTCAATCAATAATCGTTGGAAATGATTTTATTATCAATTTCTGAGCGTTTCCTGCAAAATAAAGCCTTCATTTCGTCGAAATCGACGATTTTATACATTGTTTATTTTCGTTACGGCAGCCATTTTAATTCGACTTTCGGCTGTCAACCGTCGCGAATCGTGCAACGTTGCCAGTGTCTCATACTTGTAGTTAAATTTACGTTGATTAGTTCGAATATTGTTTCGAGATAATGACGTATTAAGGGTATCATCATTTCGCGACCCTTTTTTGGAGAAACCCAAGGCAAGAATGAATTTGCTATATAAACTCTAGCTTACACTTGCCCTACTTCATTTCATTTTGTGTTTAGGTCTTTGCTGGATTACTCTTCCAGTATGTAATTATTTGACATTTAAAAATGAACATGTTTTTAATGTTTTTATATGATATGCAGTTTCACCAATTCCGAAATATTTTGCTTAACTTATACCTTCTTGCTGATATTTCTTCTACCACTCTATCGTGCGATTGGCTCAGTGGTAGAGTAATTGACTTGGGAGCGGAAGCCCCAAGTTCAATTCCGAGGCTAGGAAAGAAATTTTCTAGTCACGGTAATCGCCACCATTCGCTGTTGGGTCAAACATTAACAGTGCTGTGCCTAAGGTGGCGTAAGGACACAGTATCAAAGCCTACACAGAACACAACTGGTTCTCCTAACTCAGGGCAAGCTCTTAGAGCTTATGAGGGGTCTCCTTGTGGAAGACCCAGGAGGATCAGTATAATAATAATAATAATAATAATAATAATAATAATTCATTTATACTAATATTGGAAAAGTAAACGAAAATGGGTTCTTCCAATCCCATCCACTAACTATTTGTAAGTTACTGGCCATTCGATTTGAGACACTGGCAACGTTGCACGATTCGCGACGGTTGACAGCCGAAAGTCGAATTAAAATGGCTGCCGTAACGAAAATAAACAATGTATAAAATCGTCGATTTCGACGAAATGAAGGCTTTATTTTGCAGGAAACGCTCAGAAATTGACAATAAAATCATTTCCAACGATTATTGATTGAGAAAATAGAGGAAAACTGGCTAGAATTATGAATTACCTCACCTACCTGAATGAAACTTTGGAATTTTTTTTTGAAAAAACTAAAGGAATTGCAGACTTCTCGCTATCATTTTCGTAATCTGGGGCCCAAACTTGGTAAGTACAATTTTTTTCACTTCTCCAGCACGGTTCTTTTAGTTCTAAACAATTACCAATTTTTTTTCTTAAGTTGTTCAATAGCAATCCGAAGTTTTTTCAATTCTCACAAAAACGACATGATTTGACTACTTCCAAAATAACTTTAATAATAAACATAGAAATATGGATAATGCGGAGTAATATATATAAGTGGAAAGGTTTAACGGGTAATTTCGCAAAAGGAGCAGCACAATTATTTTTAATCTGCTCCTTTTGCGGAATTACCCGATAAACCTTTCCACTTTAATAATAAATTAACTTCTGAAATCCTCATGATTTTCCCTATTTGGATTTGGAATAATCCACAGATATAAAAATGTTTACAAAAATATTCATAACCCGTCTGTTGCTGTTATTTTAAGATCATTTGATATGTTTCAAGAATCTGAAGACAATGCATAACTATTCCGATAAAGCAATAATTCCAGTAATATAAGGCAATAGATATTATAAAAAAATATCTTAAAAAGCACTGACGAGAAGGCAGGAGCTTCTGAGCGCAAGTTCCATTGTCTATTCACACCTCATACGATGTCGATAGAGCTGAAATTTAGTACTCGATTGTACTCGGTACCTCGAAGGTATTTGTAGAATAATAATTTCCCAAATAACTTTGAAGAAAATTTTTTTTTCTGGAGATACGATATTCACGGAATTCCGCAAAAATTAGCGCGATGGCATTCGCTACAACTCCAAGTAATTGGATCGGATTTGTATATTTTGAGCTTTTGAAAAAATAACAACAAAATTAAAGATGGGTGTTGCTCTGAAACGAACTGAACTGTCCAACAATATCGAACGGATACTTTCTGAGATAAGGAATTTGTTTCAATGATTTTTTTAAATGTACTAGTGATACGATCCTAATTTCGGAAAAATTTACACGTCGGCATTCTACAATTATTGAAAGGTTTTTTTCTGGGTTTTCTCTCCTAAACTCTGAAAAATATCTATCAAATAGTGTCAATGTGACAATTCTTGAATTTCACAAAATAACTATCAACAAAATAATTCTAAATATTTTCATTAAGCGTCTGACGAAGGAGTCTGATATAGACTCCGAAACGTTACGATATAGGTAGTTGTTTCTTCGTTGATGTTGTTTCGTTGTTGTTTGTTAGGCAACATTGTTCAATTGATTGCTTCTGACAAATATCTTGTGTTTCTTACGCAGAAGCAAATCACAAAATGATTAATTTTTATTTTATAGATATTTTTCAGAGTTTGGGAGAGAAAACCCAGAAAAAAACCTTTCAATAATGAGTATACCTCCCACAGTATCCTTTAATGATTACTTATTCAACAATTAATTACCATGTTTGATTTGGATTGGATTCGTATTTTTTTATTGTTGTTATTGAGGAAATAATAACAAAATTTCAGATGGGTATGACTCTAAAATCATTTGACCGATTATGCCTGTTAGCGAAATTGAATGTAGGTGGTAATGGGCAATCTACCCCGAAAATTGCAAGTCGCTATCTCCTTCTGTTCTGATGTTACCATGAGATAAATAATCGTCAGCGACACCGCAAAACAAAATAACTGACAAAACTTCAAAAATGAGATTTCGGCGGTAATTATCTGATTGTATTCGTGGCGAAGGGTGTGCAAATTCTTTTCAAAAAGTATAAAGACACTGAGATAATCAATACCAATTAATTTAATCTATTTCATCAATACAAAATTATGAAGTTTTTAGTGCCTCCTGAAAATGTTGGGTTTTGCAGTTACTTGGTTTTGCGGTGTCGCCGACGTGATACTTTTAATACTTTTTTTTATTTTCTAGTGATACGATCCTCATGAAATTTCACATAAGACTTCGTGTCGGTATTCTACAACTAGTTACCAAGTTTTTATTCGATCGAATCTGAATTGTTTGAAAACAAAATTAGTATTTTGAAACCGATTATACTCATTAACGAACTTAACCGTCGTATTCGGATGCACAACCTACCCTAAAAATTTCAAGTCTTTCCATTCGAAAGTTTCGTGGCAACGGAGGTGAGCCGGGCAGAATCAAATTTAATTAAAGTCTTCATCAGTAAGTCGGACCTAATCGTTTGAGACCGTTTTCGGCAAAAAATCTAAAATTACTGACATTTTGGCCAAATGATAGCACGCTGTTCCCCAGAACAAAAAACTAGACTCCCAGGTACGTTCTTGGCACGTACACCACAGAAAATTATGTTTCGATAAAAAATCTTTGGATAATTTTATTATATACAGGGTGAGTCTTTGACCACTGCATTAATTTTAACCAAAGATTCCGCTCATCAAATGAAACACTTTTTTCATTTACCATTTTTCCAGATTCGACTCAGGTTAAAAGTTAGAAGCGTTTATAGATTTCACAATGTGCTAATACACTCCCGCATATAAATTATCTATGACATTGTTGGCGGACGAGACTAAGGCATGGTAATGTGGTTTACAGCTTGATTGGGGATTCCAACGCTCAGGGACGGATCCATAAAAGTAGTGAAATTTCTGGAGTTTTCCATTTCAAAACATTCAATGAAGAATATCTCGAAAACGGTGCGTTTAAGGAGAAATGATGAAGAATAATATAATGTTCTAAAACGATGGAATATTCTTGAAATGACTCAAGAAAAACTGTATATGCTTTCTTTATGCTAATTTCGTTTAGTTTTATGAATCCACGAGTCCATAACTATAAAACCAGTAGAAGTAGAAAATAACTAATATTTGGAAAATATGTATCATAGTTATAGGAAAGTTTACGCCAACATTCATTTCATTCGAAAAAAGGATGTCAAAGCTACATAATAAAAACTGATTTTTTTTTAAAATTTCAACCGCCTGTATCTTTTTACCTGAGCTGAATTTGGAAAAATGTTAAATGAAAAAAGTGTTTCATTTGACGAGAGGAATCTTCGGTTAAAATTAATGCAGTGGTCAAAGACTCACCCTGTATAAAGATATCATTCTATGATTCAAAATATATTTTGCGTCGAATGTATATTAATTTTATACATCAATCAATCTCGACATAGAATTAATTGGCAAAAGGCTAATAATACTATATTATCAATTTATAATGTATTATTGGTAGCCACTTCTTGGTACGATATACAACTCACAATAAAAAAATTCAATTTAGCTTTCTGGTAGGTATACCCAGAAGCTATTATTACATTTTTGATCGAGTGTAAGGAGCTAGTATGAGACTAAATCGTTACAGGATTTTTCCTGCCTTGATGTAACGATAATGATCGTCAAGGCTAGGCATGTCAAATTCAAAATTGAACGGTAGCAATTATTATTGAATTACTCTTGATACATTTTGTACGCTACAGTTATCGCTCGAGGTCTCGAGGATATACGAATATAAACTGCTCGTCAAGAGTTGAGGATATTGATGTTCTCCGAAGATTTATGTACGGGAAAACAGCGTGCTCTGATTTTGCCCAAATGTATGTAATTTTCGAATTTTCCGCCGATAATGGACTCAAAGGATTAGGTTCGACTCACTAATGAACAATTCGAGGTCAAATTTGATTCTGTCTGGCCGGCAGGCCGTTGCCACGATAACTTTCGAACGGAAAGAGATAGCGACTTAAAATTTTCAGGTTAGTTGGCGAGTCCAAATGCTACGGAAACGTTCGTTAATGGGCATCATCGACCCAACGGTTTCCGTATAACTACCAACTTTGTTTTCAACCAATATAGATCCGATCGAATTGAAATTTGGTAGCTAGTTGTAGAATACCGACACAAAGACGTATGTGAAATTTCGTAAGGATCCTATCAATAGGAAAATTAAAAATATTATTAAAAAGTATTTATCATTTCACGATATCTTGAGAACGGAAAGAGATAGCGACCTGCAATTTTTAGGGTAGGTTGGGCATCCGAATTGCGAAGTCTAAATTTGGTAATAGGCATAATCCTATATACCCATCTGATTTTTTGTTGCTATTTCTTCTATAACTGAAAATATACAAATCTCATGCAATTAAAACTCAGCAATTTCCTGTAAAATTCGGACGCGCTAATTTTCCTGAATAGCATATAACTAGAAAAAAATATATTTTCTTCAAAAGTTTTATCTTTCAGAAACTAATAGTCAGAATCATCTGAAATTCTGCAAATAACTTCGAGCTAACATTTCATAATGGATTATCGAATTTCAGCTCGATCCACTTCGTATGAGGCGTGAATAGATGAAAGAACATGAGCGCAAAAGCTCCTGACTTCTCGTCAGTGATTTGTAAGAATTTCATGTTGGAAGTTTTCATGGACAGCTTTGTATTGACCGTTCGAAAATTGCAGGGACGTTCCGAAGCCAAATTTTGGGGGGAGAGCGGGGCGTAAAGCATCGAATTTTTCCAACTATGCATAAAAGTAAATGAATTATCCGATGATGTTTATAACTTATTATACAGGGTGTTTCATTGGTAAATGAACATACGTAAACTTGGGGTAGATCAACTCTAGACGAGTCCAAAAAAATATGATAATGATAGGTCTAATTATCTCCATAGCCGAGATACTATGTGTTTTATGTATTCGCCAATATTTTCAATTGCTTATAACTTTTTAACCACCCAGTAGAATCACTTTATATTTGGAATGTAAAATACACTTCCATTGGTCGATCGATTAATCTTTGAACTGATCAAAAAATCCAGGTCCGTATTAGAAAAATATAGAACTTTACCCTGTATGAAGGAATATTGAAATTTGATTAGAATTTTGCTAAAAAGCAGAAAATTTTCGATGGGGATCAGTAGATTGCAGTGTCCCGCAAGACCTTTGACGACTCAAAATTTTTGTCGAATGATTTCATTCGATGGTGAAATTCTCAAAAATGTCGTACATTAACATTAAATTCGAAAAATTGTCAATTGCATAGATCGAAAATTCGTATTTTTTGATCTTTTAACAAAGTATTTCTAGCATTCCTCAAAAAAATATGGATTTTGAATAATTAATAAACAAATAAATGAACAAGTAAAACTCGATTCACTTGCTCTTTTCAAATGATGTCTTATATAATTTTGTATCACCTCTGGATCATAACGGATCTTATTGCAGATCACTTCAATACGTTGCAAGAAAATATCCTCACTTCTAATCTCAGACGCATAGACTAAAGGTTTCAAATATCCCCAAACGAAATAATCGACAGGATTGAAATCTGCAGGTCTAGGAGGCCAAGCATGTGATCCCCCTCTGCCTACCCACATATTAGGAAAATGCTGATTCAAGAAGTTCCTGAGGCATTATTATAAAAAATTATTATCGATTTTCAAATAATAAGAAAACAGAACACAATACGGTTGTCGAAATTTATGTAATAGATATTGTTGTAGCCTACTTGAATGAACACTAGTGGGAGAAAACACAAATTAATATGCTGATATGTTGTTCATGTATTTTTTCTGTGACATCAGCAATCCTTACGAGGGATGAAGTCTTTAATTTTTTTTGATATGCAGAATAGAATCCACATACAGTATTGCTCACTCATTTGTATATTTATTTTTCCTCTGTTGATCATTATGAAAAAAAATATTCAAAATCTATATTTCTTGAAAGATAATTTATAAGAATATCGAGAACGGCAAATTTTCAATGAGTGGAACAAACAATTTTTCGAATTAAAACTTAATGTACAACATTTTTGAGAATTAAGTGGAATTTCACTAATGAATTCTTTCGACAAACATTTTGATGAATTAAATATCGTCCTGGACACTGAGATCCACTGATTCCCATCGAAAACTTTCTGCTTTTTCTGAAAATTCTAATCAAATTGCAATATTCTTTCATACAGGGTGTTCTATCTCAGCTTGCGAAAATTTCAAAATGTTTCTAATACGGACCCGGATTTTTTTATCAATTCAAAGGTTAATCGATCGACCCCCATGGAAGTGTATTTTACTTTCCAAATATCAACTGATTCTACTAAGTGGTTCAAAAGTTATAAGCAATTGAAAATATTCTCATAAATCACCCTGTATCTTGACTATGGTGCAGATCGTCCCTGGAAAATTGCACAATATTCAAAACAAAACCTTTTGTTGCACGCTCCATAATGAAAATCAACACTCATATTTAATTTCAAACTAGAAATCTCCTTCAATTCAGAAATATAGTTATTATTCTAATGAGCAGATGCCACCAACCTCGTTCTAGTCGAGAATTCGCCCTTCTTGCCCCCGCCTCAGCTGTCTATTGTCGCGAGAACAATCTACATCTATAATTTATGGAAATACCAATTTTCCTTATTTCGCCATACAGTTGCAATTAATGGCATACAAGCCGCCTCAACCAGTTCGAAAAATCCACCGTAATCATGAAATTATGATAATCGAAATGTTGTCTACGCTTCAGATAAATTGAGTTTCGAAAAACGGGAAAATCTGAGATTTTAATCTACTAATTGAGCACTTTGAATCGAAATTTGGTTCAGTTGTATACAGTCGCCCAAATGGGTGCTTTAATGATCGGATTCTTCTGAAATTATAGCGCTAATGGTTCATTTATTAACGTGAACGGAACATGAAACAGATGGCCATTAGGCTATTTGACGAAACAGTTCCGTAAGTCATAATTATTATTGGCCAAAGTGAAGGTATATTTACGCCAAGGCAAAATACAGGAAATTCCTTGTAATATTTCAAAAGCTTCTTATAGACCAGGGTAGAGGCCTTTAAAAATGATAAAAAGTTTACAAAAACTATAGTAGATTGAAACCCATTGGAAAAGGAAGAGAATATAACAAAAATTATAGGAAAAATAATTTACGGGCGATCTGAGGTCGGGAAGGGGAAGAGGGCGAGTTTTTAAGGGTAAAAAACGGTTTATCTCGATTTCCGGCAAAACTACAAATCCTATGGGGAAAAGTTGAACGGCAAAGTTGTAGGTAATAAAAAGATCTACAACTTTTGTTTCCAAATTTTTTCACATAACCTCAAAATTTATGTGAAAAATTCAAATAACCACGTTTTTGGTTTTTAATTTTTATCTTTTACAAAAAAAAAATATTTTTTCAACAAATTTGGTAAAAACTTACTTTTTTATGTCCCAAATACACTGTAATTTTTTGGATTTGAAATATTTTTGTTTTCACCTTAATTTGACTTAATATCGAAAAAGCACCCAAATTTTCAATCAAAAATTCTCACGTCAAAATATCTGCTTTTTTAAAAAAGTACGTGGGTCTTTTGTTCATTGGAGTCTCTACTTTCTGATGGTGTAAGAAAATATACATTACTATGGTAAATTTTCTCGGAAAATGCTAAGTTAATAAAGTTGATATTCAATAAGATATCCACAATATTTTGAGAAAGTTGTACAATCTTCACTAAATTATATGTGTAGATGCCTATTTGTTGGTCTTTTGAGATAACTTGTATACCTGAGTGACCTACGGATAATTTTAGCCCATCAAAAGTTATTTCATAGAGAAGTGAGGAAGGGGCTATGAGGGTCTGCGCCTTACTGCCTGTTACTTCGTAGCATTTTCTGGGAGAATTTACCATAGTAATGTATATTGTTTTTAGACCATCAGAAAGTAGAGATTTTAACGAATAGAAAGACTACTTTTTTAAAAAAGCAGATATTTTGACGTGAGAATTTTTAATTGAAAATTAGGATGCTTTTTCGATATTGAGTCAAATTAAGGTGAAAACAAAAATATTTCAAATCCAAAAAATTACAGTGTATTTGGGAGATGAAAAGGTAAGTTTTTACCAAATTTGGTGAAAAAATATTTTTTTTTGTAAAAGATAAAAATTAATAACCAAACGCGTGGTTATTTGAATTTTTCACATAAATTTTGAGGTTATGTGAAAACAAAAGTTGTAGATCTTTTTATTACCTACAATTTTGCCATTCAACTTTTCCCCATAGGACTTGTAGTTTTGCCGGAAATCGAGATAAACCGTTTTTTACCCTTAAAAACTCGCCCTCTTCCTCTTCCCGACCTCAGATCGCCCGTAAATAATTTTTCCTATAATTATTGTTATATTCTCTTCCTTTTACAATGGGTTTCATTCTACTATAATTTTATTCGGTTTCAAAAATTATCACCCTGGTCTATTAGATTATATTAGAGTTAGTAATTAGACATTCGCAAAGGCTTTTTAGTAATAAAGAACTGTGAATTTAATTGATTTTGCCGCATATCCGCATCTCATTCCAATTTATCAATTTTGAGAATTTTGTAAAATTTCAACCCTCAATTTCCACTACATAAAGCTAATCGATTCAGCTGAATAGTTTCATAGGAAAGCTCTGGAGGACGGTTGGAGATATTTTTATATGCGTTATAGTAAACTGGTGTACTGATTCATAAAACCAAATGAAATCAGCATAAAGAAAGTAGATGGAGTTTATCTTGAGTTAGTTTAAGAATATTCAATAATTTTGGAAAATTAAATTATTCTTCGTTATTTCTCCTGAAACGCACCATTTCCGAGATATTTTTCATTGAAATTCCAAAAATTTCACTAATTTCATGGATACGCCCCCGAGCTTTGGATCCTTGAATCGAGCTTCAAGTCACGTTTCCGTATCTTTTTTCATTCACCATCACAGTCATAGATAATTTATATGCTGGAGTGTATAAGCACATTGTGAAATCTTTAAATGTCGAATCTGGAAAAATGAAAAAAAATGTTAGATTTGATGAGAGGACTACTATTGTGTTGAAATTGATGTCAAGACCCACTTCGTATATTCTCTCCCACACCTGCATCATCTCCACAGCTTGATGTGATGCATAGAAATACGATTCGTATAATCCAATTATTCTTCAGAAAGTTTGATACATCCCGACTCTCGCCTTGAAGTTCAATCCAAAGGGAATTTTTTCGCTGCTGGCTCAAGGGTGAATCTTTCTTGCATGAATACCATTAAAGCTGCCGAAACGTCCCCCCTAATAAGGCAAACATTCAGGGGTAGACTGATATTTATTCAAGATTATAGCTCATCCTGGCGTCAAATTGCCAGTGGTATCCCGTTAGATAAAGCTAATTCGATATTGAGTGACTTTCGGGGTCAGATCGATTTATCCGGACCCGAGAACGATGACACTAGACGTTGGCAAACATTGGAGTTCCACGGGGTGGAAATTGAAAAGTTCAACATGGCACACCGTTTAACCACAGCCCACTATAGAGTAGATATAGTAGATATAGTAGGTTGTGGTTTAACATAGCGAAGATGAGGACAATTCCAGTGGTTAGGAAAAAAAGCCCTGTGCACAGGAGCTTTGGCGCTCTTGTTCAATTTTTGACAAATCATATCTCCGAAAGTCAAGGTTTCTCAGAGTTGGGAATGATATGAATGGATTCTTATCATAGAACTGCATCATACAATAAATTCAATTAAAAAAATTGATTCAAGCACTGACGTGAATTCAGGAGCTTTTGCGCGTATGTTCTATTGTCCATTCTCCTGTATTGGACACCCTTAATCGAATTTATCATGGTAAATTATGTTGTCCATTCTCCTGTATTGGACACTCTTAATTCGAAGTTACCATGGTACATTCTACTGTACTGGACACTCTTAATTCGAATTTACCATGGTAAATTCGAATTAAGTGTCCAATACAGGAGAATGGACAACATAATTTACCATGGTAAATTCGATTAAGGGTGTCCAATACAGGAGAATGGACAATAAAACATACGCGCAAAAGCTCATGACTTCACGTCAGTGCTTGAACCAATTTTTTTTTTCCTAATTTTTTTGAAATTTTCTAGGGGTACGGTTCTTAAAAAATTTTAAACACGTCTTGATGTTGATTCTCTACTAATAGTTACCAAGCTTCAATTCGATCGAATCTTTATTTTTTGAGTTGTAAGGAAATAATAATCCAGGTGAATATAACTCGGAAACCGTTGAACCGTTTATGCCCAAAAACGAACTCAACTCTCCCATTCGGATACGCAACCTACCCTGAAAATTGGGTGTCCCTATCTCCTTTTGTTCGAAAGTTATCGAGGCACCGGTCACCCATCTACTGAACTCACACAAGGCTGCTCGAATCTCCAACAATATTCAACCGATCGTGTTGAAACTTAAAACTTGGAAGTAGAGTTGGGTTATAAAGGCCCTTGCAAAATTTCAGCAATTTCAGACGAATAGTTAATGATATATAGATTTTTTTTTTAATTTTCAATGATTTCTTAAAAATTTTCTACAAATACTATCCTCACGAAATTTCGCAAGAATTTTTGCGTTGGCATTCTACAACTAATAACCATGTTTCAATTTAATCGGTTTAGCGTTTTTCGAGTTAATGAGGAGAAATAACAACCAAATTTCAGTTGGCTATAACTCTAAAACCGTTTGGCCGATTATGCTTATAAACAAACTCAAATGTCGCGTTCTGATGCACATCCTAATCTGGAAACTTCAAGCCGCTATCTCTTTCCGTTCTCAAGTTATCGTGAAAACAAAAATATTTTTTAATATTGGTTGAAAATCAAATTATTACTCGGAAACCATTGAGCCGATTATGCCCATTAACGAACTCCATCCGTTCTCAAATTATCGTGACAACGGCCGGACGGCCGGACAGAATCAAATTTGACCTCGAATTCTTCATTGGGGAGTCAAACTAAATCGTTTGAGACCATTTTAGTCAAAAAATTCGAAAGATACAGACATTTGGGCAAAATGATAACGCGATGTTCCCTAGAACATACGCGCAAAAAGGTAAGTTTTCATTAAATTTCATGAAATAAACAAAAGTGGGAAAGCCATGTGGACAGGAACTTTGGCGCTCTTGTTCAAGTTTTGACAAATCATATCTCTGAAAGTATTGGTTTCACAGAGTTGGGAATGATATCAATGGATTCTAACGATAGAGCTTCATCATAAAAGAAAATAAATTCAAACATAATAAAATAATTTGAATTCAAACATCATAGAAGAATTTAAATTCAACAAGACTGCCAAAAATTATTAATCCAAATCCAACACACGAATT
Source organism: Halyzia sedecimguttata (assembly GCA_937662695.2). Classification (NCBI taxonomy): domain Eukaryota; kingdom Metazoa; phylum Arthropoda; class Insecta; order Coleoptera; family Coccinellidae; genus Halyzia; species Halyzia sedecimguttata. The sequence continues at coordinate 101,829,905 of OW569414.2, forward strand.
GTCCGAATAAGGAACTTATCCGAGATATTCATTCCTCAAATCTACTATAAAAATTATTCAATTATCTAGTTTTCTTTTTACTGAAGATAATCTGAACCCAATTTGTTTAACTTAACAAAATATATATTTCAAACATCCTCATCGTCGTATGAATTATACCAGAGCTATCTATGATAGCTAAGGTTATTCCCGAGGTTATTCCGTTGGTCATTTTGCATTCAACCATACTTTGTTTGACATAATATCTCCTATCTGTAGATGAGATGACAATGTTGAAATATATAAATACAGATGACATTCATAGATATGGACGTTAATTTTCGATACAGGATTCTGTGAAATCATATAGAGTTACGATTTGATATTGAAATTTTGAAAAATCATATCTCCGAAAGTATTAATTTGTTAGAGTTGAATATGATATCAATGAATTCTTATGATGAAACTGCATCTTAAAAAAAATTAATTCCAAAGTTGTAATGTAAAAAAAACCAGACAAAATGCCCAATAATGAACTTGACAGATATATTTATCTCCCAAACCTACTCTGAAAATTTCAACTGCCTAGCTCATTCTGTTCATATTGTAGAAACAAAATGGCATGAAAATATCAACCAACAAAAAGTATGATATTATATTATAATTCTCATAATTCTAAGATTGCTGGAATGAATTAGACAACGTCATGTCTCAGGAAAATAGGTTGACATTATAACAATTCATAGAATACACACAGAATAATTATATCATAGAAATCATCATCATAGAAACATAGAAATACGATTTATATTGAAATTTTGAAAAATCATATCTCCGAAAGTATCAGCTTGTTAGAGTTAAAAATGATATCAATGGATTCTTATGGTAAAACTGCATATTGAAAAAAATTTAATTTGGAATTTGTTATGTAAAAAAAATTTCTTTCATTTGTTACTCCGAAACCATCTTTTCGATTTCGCCCAATAACGAACTTAGCCGAGATATTTATCTCCCAAACAAACCTACTCTGAAAATTTCAACTGTCTAGCTCATTCCGTTCGAGAGTTATCGTGTTAACGGCCGGACCGGCCGGCCGGTGCAATACCAAAACATCGAATGTGAAAATTTATAGTTTCGACATGAAGGCATTTGAATTCACTAACTTCACACTCTCGCGAAACTATGATCAGCGCATACTGGGGTTATGCATTTCTGAAGACATTCGTGCTTTTGGCATTTAATGCTTCCAAGTCTAACGTCGGTGATTGTGTACATAGGTGACAAACGGCAAATTTCCTCAAATATGGCCTCCGAATACAAATAAAATAATAGTGGGGACAGCACACACCCTTGTCTCACACCTCTGCGGATTTGAACGGACTTTCTCAGGGTATTTTCCACTTTCATCTGTGCAGTCTGATGCCAGTATAAGTTCTCAATGCATCGGATGTCCTTTTGGTCTAAGTCAAGTTTTCTGAGGAGTTGTATGAGCTCATGATGCTGAATTCATATCTTATAAAAGCTGAGAAAACGGTCTATATCGGGGGTAAATTCCATTGAGAGTGTCCAATAGAGGTGAATAGACAATAGAGCATACGCGCAAAAGCTCCTGACTTCACGTCAGTGCTTGAACCAATTTTTTGCAATTTCCATCTGAATGAAAGGGTCCATCCGGCATGAGATCATATAGCGGGCAGCCTCCGGCAACACCTTTCATAGTGAAACGTTAATTCACTGTGAAAAGAATGCGCTTTTAATGGTACCTCCGGGTCTTCCATAATTAAATCAGGAAGTCCCTGCTAGTAATATTTCTGGCTTTATTTAATCTCTCAACGCCGGTCGGAATCCCCTAGTTGAATATGGAGTTAGGAAAGCGATACCGTCGTCGCCAGGGAGAACGACCAAATTGAGGTTTTTTAAGAGAGGTTATCGTAGACGGGAAAAGAGGATAAAATGCAGGGTTTGAATAGGGGAATATTGATATAGCGGAATATATTATCCCCCAACATATCGCCTTCTTCATGTCGAATATGACAAGGTTTGTTATTTATTTTCGATACCTTGCTTCTGCATACGAAGGATGCTATAGTCAAGCTGAACTCCACATTTAAAATATCAATTGATGTTTCACAGGTTTTAGTTCAGGGGTTATTGCAGGCCAAACTACAGTGACAAACTTCATGTTCTAAATGATAAAATTATAATTCACTTCAAAACAACACAGCAATATGCAGTTTATTAGTCAGGAGACAGGTTTGGAGATGTGAATTCACAGATTGAAAACATTTTTATTAAAAGGTTTTTTCTGGGTTTGCTCTCCCAAACTCCGAAAAATATCTATAAAATAAAAATAAATTATTTGTGATTTGCTTCTTCGTAACAAACACAAGATATTTGTCAGAAGCAATCAATTGAACAAACAACAACGAAACAACATCAACGAAGAAACAACTATATCGTAACGTTTCGGAGTCTATATCAGACTCCTTCGTCAGACGCTTAATGAAAATCTTTAGAATTATTTTGTTGATAATTATTGTGAAATTCGAGAATTGTCACATTGACAGTATTTGAAAATCATAGCTAACATAGTTTTGCTTTACATAGAAATTTCCAAGTTCCAACTCTTTTTCCAATAAATTTAGCCAAATATGGTCAATACCAATTGAGAAATTTGCAAAATTGCATTCTCTGTTCAATAAAATACAAGTTGACTCCTTGAGTTTCCTTTCAATATAAGCAGGTTCTGTCATTAAAATCTTTGTATTACTCCAATCCATCATGTGATCTCCTTGGATTGTACATACATGTTCTGCTATTTTTGATTTCTGTATGTCTCTATTTCTCAAGTTATTCATATGCTCTGACTTTCTTACTTCTAGTGGTCTTGATGTTTCTCCTGTGTATGAGTTACCACAAATACAAGGAATATTATATACACAGTTTTTTTGCTTTTGTTTTTCATTTATGGGTTTTGTTTTCGTTAATAAAGACCTAAGATCATTTTTGCAGAACATGTATGTACATGTTGTTTTTTTACTGTTTATTAGACGTAATTGTTCTACATTTAGCTTCTGACAAATAGGTATCTTGGGTTTCTAAGGCAGAATTAATTTCGAAACAATTCTATTTTTATTTTTTAGATATTTTTTAGGATTTGGGCCAGAACCCCTGAAAAAAATCATTGAGTAATGAATGCACTTTCCTCATATTATTACTGGTTATTTGTTAATTATGATAATTGTTACTTGTCATGGACGATCCCACTGAAAAATAATAAGTTCAACTGTTTGTAATTGAAAATTATTACTTGATGCTGGTTAATTTGAGCTGCATGAATCCACATTTATACGTTGCTTTGAATTTGATTATGATTTTGGGTCACTAAAAAATATCAATAGACAACGTCACTGCAACAGATTCACTAAACTGCTCCGAAAATCTTACTAAATTTATTGTGTTCTCATAACTTCAATATATATATATATATATATAAGTATTATTATTATTATGCATACGTTATTATTTTTTCCACTGCAAAAATATGACTTCCATATATTTTCAAAACGTTTTTCTTTTCATACGATTTCAAAACTTCTTTATTTGGAAATGATCAGCCAATAACCTGCAACTGAAATCAGTATTTAATAATCTGTCACTAATGAATTGACTCTAATGTTTTCTTTATGTCTCCATTAAATTACTGAAAATTCATGTTAACATTCAATCAACCTGAAATCGTGATGACTATTGCAGGTCCTTACACGTTACATCTTGTCTCAATTCAGGGGCTCCGCACGCAGGTTAGAAGCATGTTATTGTACTAATTGACCATTACAACAAAGTAGGGGCTTGACCAGAAACGGCAGGTGGCAAACGGCAGATCCCGAGCAACTTTATCAAAGCCCATTATTATTTCAAAATTGCGAGAGGTGCGGCACAATAGACGCTCAGTGGCGTAGATTTTTACGTAGGATGCCGATTAGGTGAAGAGGAAGCCATTCCGAAGATTTATGGATATTGAATGGGAATATAAGAGCTGGCTGTGCAGATTTTTGGTTTATTACTTTCAAATAAAGAACTATTGGAATTTTGCAGCGAAAACCAATTTATAACCTTATTATAGTTAATATCTTGAAGTACGTGGAATTCAAATCAACATCGGGCGTGGTTTTCTTCGCAATCGTCTACGATAGGTGGTTAATGATTCATAAAACAAAAACTTATCACAGTGGGGTACAGTGGGGTTAAACAATACAAACGTAATCACTAAAGGATACTTTGAGAGGTGCATTAATCATGCAATAGTTACATTTTGGATTTTCTGTCCCAAACTATGAAATAAAACTATAAAATAGAAGAATTTTCAATTCTTCTTACGCAGAAGCAATTTCTAGAGAATTGAAAAATTATTTAATTTTATTAGGGAGGTAATACCCAGTAAAAACCAATGAATAAAACACACATATTGATGATTATATAACTCATATTATAATGAACCAATAGAATTCCTGAATTTCCCTTAGTAACGTCGTATAGATAACTGAATATACCGCTTGACGACGGTATATAATCGTTTTGGTGATTCGCCTCCAGCCATATTGGAATAATTTCCATAGTGACGATAAATGTCAATGAAATGTCAGTGCATTTTTGAAGATGCATCGTTTTGGTTTGAGTTCAAGTGGTGAAATTGACCAAGAAATAATTGTTAATTTAACACCAGAAAATACCACGAAGACACATAATTATGTTTGGAAACAGTTCACGGTGTTTTGTGAACATCGAAATTACAAACTTCGTGCTGATATTTCAAATGATGAAGTAGCGAATATTTTGAAAGATTGGGCATTCAATATGAAACGTGCAGATGGAAAAGAATATAATAAAAATTGCCCTGTAGGTTTAAATCAGTTGAGCAAATGGACACGTACAGCAGCTGAAAGTATCGGACTAGATACGAAAAAAAGGAAAATTACGAATCATTCGAATCGCTCCTCTGCTGTGAGTATCTTGTCACACTCAGGGGCAAACTTGCAAGAAATTACCAAAATAACAGGCCACTCGTCATCGGAATCTCTGAAACCGTATTTGAAACTCACTGCAGAACACCATAGACAAATAATTGAGAAAATGAGAAACATACCTAATCCTTCCACATCCAGTGTCAGCAAGAGTACCAACACTACAAATTCCGAAAATAACAATACATCAAATATGTATTATAATAATTGTACTTTCAATATTAATATTAATCAATAAAAGAATTAAAATATTACTCTTTATATAATCGTAACGAATACCAACTCGAGCAAAGACAATATGTTTCGATTATTCACCTCTTCACTAGACGTATTTCGCGAAACATCACTCGAGCTACGCTCTCGTGATGTTTCGCGAAAACGTCACGTGAATCGGTAAATAATCGAATATTGTCTATGCTCTTGTGATATTATAACTGATAATCCCGTCGTGGCTTCGTTGGAGTTAGTTACGTCGCCAAATCTCTGTAGAATTACATTTCTAGTAGTTTTATTGATATAATTTAGAGCATGAGATACGATGAATTCCTCGATATGTTTGTATCAAGAGTGTTATACTTCTGAATATATTCAATATTACTTGTTCTGGGAAGATTATCCAATATTATTTGCCCTCAAATTTCTAACTAGCTATCCAACAAATACTACTACCAAATTACATGAATACTATGATAAATGATCCAAAACTATTTGATAGATACGCTCTTTACTTGATGGAAATTCATTTTCAAAAAATAACGACTTATAATTCAAACTTTTCTTTATTCAAGAACAACAATTGTTCCACCACACTGAGGCTATTTCCAGTTCTACATTTGAAATGGTTCCATATAAAGAGCACTCACTACCCCCTCAAAAATAATCAGATGGCGTTAAATCACATGATCTTTGAGGCCAATTGATAGGACCATTTCTTGAAATGATATGTTCACTAAATTGTCCCTTCAATAAATCGATGTGGCACATAGCCCCTTCTTGTTGGGAGCATAGGTTGTGAATGTACAACTTTTGGATTTCTTAAACAAAAATGTCCATTAAGTCATGCGTGAAATGGAAGAAGAGCTCTATAAGGCTCGTGAACAGAAATCTGCTTTCGAAAAGGAATTTCCATCATTGGTTTCCTTAGTATAACACTTAATTGAAAACCAAAAACAATTCATGAGATATTCTTTAGTGCAAAATGATAAACAATTAAAAAATTACTTTTTTTTAAAGCAGTAGCTTATCTTTATTTTTATTGAAAATATTCATTATGATGTAAAAAACATTTTTCGAAACTTCGACACCCTGTATATGAAAATTAAAGATGAAACGGACCTAATTATACAGGGCATTTCCTAATTGATGCAAAAGATTTTAGGAGGTGATACGGCGAAAATTAAGGGAGGTATAATTTTTCGTCCTTTTTGTTACTTTTCCCATCCAAGTTATTACCTCTTGAAAGTGGATGAAAAATGTTGTTTTTTTTATCTACTAAATGGAACAATTTAGAAGAATGAATTCAACACTAAGCTAACGCAAATAAAATGTCACTTTTTGACAGTTTTTTTCAATTCCAAAATTCCATCGTGAAGGGGTGGAAAAATCATCTCCTTTATATTTTGCATCAGTAATTTTTTAAGCTTCAACATTCTTCGAATTAAAAAACGTATTCATGAAGAGGAATTCAATATGCAACTTTTTTGTATAATAACTTTTTTTTAAAATTATTAGTTTGACTGAAAAAAAATTAAATATTACTCAGATTACACATAAACTGACAGACGTTATAATTTGTTGAAAAAAATTAAGTAGGCTGCTGTCAAATGTATATTAATTGAGATCAAGAAGGCTTATGTCAAATCAAGTCTTACAATATTTGTATTGTTCAAATTTCAACAAGGGAATTACCCAATTGAAAAGGGTAATAACTTGGAAGGGAGGACCTTAGAACAAAACAAATATAAGAGACCCCCTTAAAGTTTCTCCTTCTAAAAACTTCATCAATTGAAAAACACCCAGTATATGAACTTTTTGGTTAAAATTATGCATAGATTAATCTTCCCGAATATTTCAAATTAAGTAAAGCTGTATATGGTAAATTGGCCAAATTCAGACAACTCGCTCGAATTAATCATCATAATGGAGTGAATTGATTGATATTGACTGACGTGATTCGAATGAATCGAGCTGATTACGTTCCATTCCAATCACGGAATAGAGAATTATAATTTATTTCAGTATCTGTGAATTTATGTCTATAATGACGAAGGTGAAATTTTGGCCGCCAGTGGCAGGTCGTGGCAGGTCGTCGAATGAGGCAACTGAAGCGGCGACTCAGCATTCTCTTCCAAACAATATGGAAGAAATAAAAAAAATAAAAAGAAATAATCAAAATTCAAATATTCGTCAGATCTGAACCGAATGGATGAAACATTTAATTGTTTCTTCCTCTTCGACGCCACTGACGCGGTTACGCAAATTCAATTCGGTGATATATGAACGAGGCGATAATCTGACGGATAGTCAGATACAGATTTTTTTTTATTTTTTTTTTTCATTTTCCAGTCATTTGATCCTAACAACATTTTCTTGTTCTCGTGTTTTTTCAACTAACTACCGCGCTTTGATTCGATCAGATCAGTTTTTTTCGAGTTATTGGAAAAAAAATCTCAGATAGCGATAACTCTGAAACCACTCGGGGGATTTTGCCCATTAACGAACTTAGCCGGCGTATTTGGACTCCGAACCTACTCTGAAAATTTCATAGAGTTCGAGCGTAATCGTGCTGATGACCGGACGGAATCAATTTTGCGCATAGATTCATCAGTGAGTCGAAACTAATCGATTCAGACCATTCTCGGCCAAATATTCGAAATATACGTATAACTTGGACGAATTGACAGGCAATCTGTTCACCTGAACAGCGCGCCAAAAAGTAGAATTTTGGTGCTTTCACGTAATTAATTGAGAGAAATATTGTATTAGATAATAACAAAAATTATACCATACAACATCACTTTCACATTACCCTCACCAGTTCATTTATTAACATGAAAAGGAAATGCAATAGGTTAAACCCAAGATTGTATTTTCACTGTAACACTCATCATTTATCAATAAAAAAATATGTTTAAGCACTGGGAATAACAGAAGAAGAAAATTCCAACAGATATGTACACCATAACAACTGAATAATCATTAAAGGACACTGTGGGAGGTATATTCATCATTCAATGGTTTCTTTCTGGGTTTTCTCCCCCAAACTCTGATAAATATCTATAAAATAAAAAATTAATTATTTTGTGATTTGCTTTTGCGTAAGAAACACAAGATATTTGAAGCAATCAATCGAACAATGTTACCTAACAAATAACAACGAAACAACATCAACGAAGAAACAACTATATCGTAACGATTCGGAGTCTATATCAGACTCCTGCGTCAGACGCTTAACGAAAAAATCTTCAGAATTATTTTGTTGATTGTTTTTCTGAGATTCGAGAATAACAATCAACAAAATAATTCTGAAGATTTTTTCGTTAAGCGTCTAACGAAGGTGTCTGATATAGTCTCCGAAACGTTACGATATAGTTATTTCTTCGTTGAGGTTGTTTCGTTGTTATTTGTTAGGCAACATTGTTCGATTTCTGGTTTTTTTTCTGGGTTTTCTCTCCCAAACTCAAAAAAATATCTATAAAATAAAAATTAATTATTTTGTGATTTGCTTCTGCGTAAGAAACACAAGATGTTTGTCAGAAGCAATCAATTGAACAATGTTGCCTAACAAACAACAACGAAACAACATCAACGAAGAAACAACTATATCGTAACGTTTCGGAGTCTATATCAGACTCCTTCGTCAGACGCTTAATGAAAATCTTTAGAATTATTTTGTTGATAGCTATTTTGTGAAATTCAAAATAATAATTCTAAAGATTTTCATTAAGCGTCTGACGAAGGAGGATATAGTTGTTTCTTCGTTGTTGTTTGTTAGGCAACATTGTTCAATTGATTGCTTCTGACAAATATCTTGTGTTTCTTACGCTGAAGCAAATCACAAAATAATTAATATTTTATTTTATAGATGTCATAACAATTGCGTTCTCGATCTCGGGAGCCGCCACTGGGTCAGACACGCTTTCTGCTGACCAGCCCACCTTTGCCCCTGTACCCTTCAATTTTCTTGTAGTATCTGCAATCCCCTGCTTTTTATTATGCTCTTCCAATAGGTCACGACCTGATCTGGTAATGGGAATCTTATTCGGACCAATGTTGGGTCGTATCAAAGATACGTCAATCTAATGGTAGCTGATCATAAAGCCTCCGAGTTTTATTTAGAAGCGATTTTGAATATGTTCCACCTAGTCAGCCCATTTTATGGGTGAGATAAATATCTAAACGATGAGGTAGCTTAGGATATTAAAAGGAATTTTGATTGAAAGTATATCGAATCCTATCGGAATGGAAATGAGTTTTTGGATTAATTTTGTAAGACCATTCGAATCTAGAGAATTTTTTTTTAATACTTGATTATTTTAGAGTTTACTAATTTTATCCAAGTGAAGATGAAAATAGCGTATAATTAGTTTGAATTTCAATTATTTATTCAATATTTACAAGGCATGAGAGAAGAATATCCCATCGTTTTTTGTTTGCGCTCATGCTTTTGGTAACAGTGAGCTAGTTCGTTAATAGGCATAATCAACCAAACAGTTTCGGAGTTATACCGATCTGAATTATTGTTTCCTCGATAACTCAAAAAATACATATCTGATCGAACTAAAACTTGGTAATTAGTTGTAGAATGCCAACGCGCAGAATTTCGCGATGACCGTATAACTAGAAAAACAACATTTTCTTAAACAATTTTATACTTCAGAAATCATCTGTCCATTTGTTCAAATGTCTATAATTTAACACTTTTTGGATGACAATGGTCTTAAACGATACGCTACGTTTTGCACAACCTTTTACCAGCGCAGTCTCAAGACGGAATGAAAACGTAGCAATTTTTAGTGCGTCCACACGATGCAGAGATATCTGTATATTTCGCACAGCTTTAGCAATATCGTCTTGTCAAATTTGGCATGCTGTTACCACAGTTACCGTCTACATGCAGCGACAAATCCGCGCAGATCACGGATATCTATGCTGTCTAGCTCAGTTTTCGCTGCAACTGCAACGTCTCCGCGATGTTTTCAAAACTGCGCAATTTTGCTGTCTACACGCAACGTTTTACCTGCAACGTGTTTAACTGCGCAGGTAAAAGGTTGTGCAAAACGTAGCGTGTGGACCGGCCTTTAAATATTAGACACCAATTTATAGAGGAGCAATATTCAGGATACATAATACAAATCAAGTTGAAATTGAAATGAAGATTTGTATAGTTAGAAGCGGGAATTCAAACACCAATACAGGGTGAAGATTATCTCTATTTTTGGCGCTCTAGTTCCTCGGAACTGAGTGCTTATCAATTTGCCCAAATGTCTGTAATTTTGGAATATTTCGATGAAAATGGTCTTAAACGATTTGGTTCGACTCACTGATCAAGAATCCGTGGTCGAAATTCATTCTGTCCGGCCGGCCGGCCGGCCGTAAGCACGATAACTCTTGAACGGAATGAGCTAGAGAGTTGAAATTTTCAGAGTAGGTTTGGGAGATGAATATCTCGGCTAAGTTCGTTATTGGGCAAAATCGGACAGATGGTTTCGGAGTAACAAAAAAAAAATTTTTTTTACGAAACAAATTCCAAATCTAATTTTTTTTAATAAGCAGTTTCATCATAAGAATCCATTCATATCATTTTCAACTCTAACAAGCTAATACTTTCGGAGATATGATTTTTTTAAATTTCAATGTAAATCGTATTTCACAGATTGATATAATTATTATTCTATGTATGAATTCTCATAATGTCAACTTGACAGAAGGGAATATTGTAACTTCAAAAATATTGGGGTTGAAATACTCGTATTTTAGCGATGCAACGGGGACCTCACCCGAAAATGTTTGAAAATATTACGTAAATATTGAAAGCATAATTCTGTAGTTTGGTGAACGTAGAGAGGAAATTTTTGATCGATTACAAGGTAATTTTTTATTATTACTTATCTTCTTTCATATTTGTTTTATGGAATACCTACTATTTGTAGGTACTTTAAACCTGTTTTGGGCAATTGTCATACGAAACTTGTTTTTTTGGCGCTCTAGTTCCTCGGAATAGTGTGCTTATCAATTTGCCCAAGTGTCTGTAATTTTGTAATTTTTGTCTGAAAATCGTCTCAAACGATTTGGTTCGACTCACTGATCAAGAATCCGAGTGCGAAATCGATTCTTTCCGGCCGGCCGACCGGCCGTAGGCACGATAACTCTCGAACGAAAGGAGTTAGCGGATTGAAAATTGCAAGGTGGTTTTGGAGCGTAAATATCTCGGACAAGTTCGTTCGATCTATCTGAAATTTAGCATCAAATTTTAGAATCATGACCTTTATACGCATGTGAAGTTTTGTATTGACCAGATTACCGCAAAGTGTAAAAAAAAAATTTGAAAATTTAAAAAAAGTTTTTCCACAATAACTCTCGAACGGAATGAGCTAGGTAGTTGAAATTTTCAGAGTAGGTTAGGGAGATGAATATCTCGGTTAAGTTCGTTATTGGGCAAAATTGGCCAGATTTAATTCGATTTCTTCCATGGTGCAGTTCTCATTCTCATGATTGCTCATTTAATCTTGATAAATAAACTATTATTTGAATTGAATTTCCTTTATGATGCAGCTCTATCATATGTATACATTGATATAATTCCCAACTCAGAGAAACCAATACTTTCGGAGATATAATTTGTCTGTTTGAACTAGAGCGCCAGAAAGCTCCTGTCCACAGGGCTTGAACCCATTTTTGCGCGTATGTTCTGGGGAACATCGCGTTATAGTTTTGCCCAAATGTCTGTAACTTTCGAATTTTTTGACGAAAATGGTCTCAAACGATTAAGTTCGACTCCCCAATGAAGAATGCGAGGTCAAATTTGATTCTGTCCGTCCGGCCGTCCGGCCGTACGGCCGTCCGGCCGTTGCCACGATAACTTGAGAACGAGGAGAGCTAGAAACTTGAAATTTTCAGGCTAGGTGGCGCATCTCAATACGACGGACAAGTTCGTTAATGGGCATAATCGGCCCAGTGGTTTCCGAGTAATAATTTTGTTTTCAACCAATATAAATCCGATCAAATTGAAACTTGGTGGGTAGTTGTAGAATATGATCTTAAGCACGTTTGTGGAATTTTTTGCGAATCGTATGGCTAGAAAATTTTTAAAAAATTATTAAAAAATATTTTTGTTGTCACGATAACTTGAGAACGGAATGAGATAGCGGCTTGAAATTTTCAGGTTAGGATGAACACCAGAACGCGACATTTCAGTTTGTTTATGAGCATAATCGGCCAAACGGTTTCAGAGTCATAGCCATCTGAAATTTCGTGGTTTTTGTTCCTCATTAACTCAAAAAGTACTGAACCGATTGAATTCAAACATGGTTATTAGTTGTAGAATGCCAACGCGGAAATGTTTGCAAAATTTGGTGAGGATAGCATTTGTAGAAAATTTTTAATAAATCATTGAAAATAAAAAAAAAAATTCTATATATCAGTAACTATTCGTTTGAAATTGCTGAAATTTTGCAAGAGCCTTCATAACCTAACTCTACTGCCAAGTTTCAAGTTTTAATACGATCAGTTAAATATTGTTGGAGATTCGAGCATTCTTGTGTGAGTTCAGTAGATGGGTGACCGTTGCCTCGATAACTTTCGAACGAAAGGAGATAGGGACTTGCAATTTTCAGGGTAGGTTGCGTATCCGAAAGAGAGTGTTGAGTTCGTTTTTGGGCATAATCGGTCTAACGGTTTCCGAGTTATACCCACCTGGAATATTATTTCCTTGATAACTCAAAAAATAAATATTCGATCGAATTGGTGCTTGGTAACTAGTAGTAGAAAATCAACATAAAGACGTGTTTAAAATTTTGTAAGAATCGTATCCCTAGAAAATTTGAAAAAAATGACGAAAAAAAAAATTTCAAGAACCGTACCCCTAGAAAATTTTTAAAAAGTCACGAAAAAAAAATTGGTTCAAGCACTGACGTGAAGTCAGAAGCTTTTGCGCGTATGTTCTATTGTCCATACTTCTGTATTGGACACCCTTAATCGAATTTACCATGGTAAATTATGTTGTCCATTCTCCTGTATTGGACACTTAATTCGAATTTACCATGGTAAATTCGAATTGAGAGTGTCCAATACAGGAGAATGGACAACATAATTCACCATGGTAAATTCGATTAAGGGTGTCCAATACAGAAGTATGGACAATAGAACATACGCGCAAAAGCTTCTGACTTCACGTCAGTGCTTGAACCAATTTTTTCTAAATGTATTTAATTCACAAATACACAACATAGATCTTTTTTATATTTTTCTTATAACTAATATGACTTGGCCTACCACCTCTTTCTGCTTGACGACGACTACTGGGACACCTGTATTTTCAATAGGTCGTACGTACTCCGCACAAGAACCAATTCCGATCATCCGGCGATCTTCGTCAAACCTCTCGCTCGCGACAAAAATTTCGCCCGCCGTTCCCGAAGCATCCGACAAATTCGAACTTGATTTCGTTAATTGACAGGTGGCTGGGTCCTTTCGATACCATTAATTCAACATGGCGGAAATTCCAGTGCGCCTTCGAACCTGATTAAACGAACCGTCCGACTTTAGGGACGGCGCGGTAAAAAAAGGTTACCGATATCGTCGTACCGGGGACGGCCCCGTCTTTGAGAATTAACAAGTTCTCGGTCATATCTTATCGATCTGTTTCTCCGTTGGTCTTTTAATCTCGACCACGGCGATCAATTTCGACGGGGTATTTTAATTGTGTTGTTTGGGTAGCTGGTTGTCGAAATTTGGAGAAGATTCTTGATAGAACTAAGGATTTTGGTGGAAGACGGTATAATTTATACTAGGGTGGAAATAATAATGAATGATTTACGATTCTTATCACCATGATTATTGTCTTCTTGAATAGTTCAAATCTTGCTCTGATTTACGGTGGTACATCCGGCTCGAAGGACCATGTTTGGAACTACTTTCGAGCGCGTGATTATACAGTGTGGAACAGCCAAATGGAATAAATTCGATAACGGATAAATGAGAGCGTGTTTGGAAAAACGCTTGGACACGTCGATTTGTATTTTTAACTGAGCATTTTTTTCAAAAAAAAAAAATTATATAGGGTGCGTCATGTGACAGTGGCCAATACCCACTTTCTTATTTTAAATGCAAGCCCCTGTATATTATTAATTTTTTGGATTCTTCAGAGAATTCTAGACATAAATCATGTACAATGTCCTATACCTATCTTCAACTGTTTCGGAAATATTAAGTGTTTTCAGACGTTCGCGGCGAGCATTTTGAACATTTACTACATTGACATTAATATTTTTTTGTTTTTTTTTTAATTATTAAGAAATAATCAGTATTAATTATTAGGTTGTTAGTGTAATGTAGCGAATTTGTGAAATAAAAAAATTTTTTAATGTTAATTTTTGTAATAAATCTGAAAACACTTAATATTTCCGAAATAGTTGAAGATAGGTATAGGACATTATTTATGTCTAGAATTCTCTGAAGAATCCAAAAAATTAATAATATACAGGGGCTTGCATTTAAAATAAGAAAGTGGGTATTGGCCACTGTCACATGACGCACCCTATATAATTTTTTTTTTTTGAAAAAAATGCTCAGTTAAAAATACAAATCGACGTGTCCAAGCGTTTTTCCAAACACGCTCTCATTTATCCGTTATCGAATTTATTCCATTTGGCTGTTCCACACTGTATATATCTTTTACGAATACATAATAAATACAGTAATTGTCAAAAGTTTATGACGGTGTGACTTTTGGTTCAAAAGTTACAGTAGTTAGTGAAACGACTTTTAATAAAACATTTTTTCGTCGACCTCTATGAAAAGTGACATTTAACGTACCTACTAATTTCCCATTTGAAAAAAATAAGTTTTGAGATTTTTGTCACGCGACTAACTTTGAAATAGAAACTTCCTGTATTTTCAATTGAATTTTTAATTCACGAGGAAGAAGCATTGGTATGTCTTCTGATAGAAGCTTGAAAATTGGGAATTTTCAGGTAAAAATCTACATTGGAATGAAGCCCTATTTGAGAAAATTTAAAGGACTTCTTCAGTTTTAACACGAATTTTCTGAGAATAATATGTAAGTGATACATTAAAACAATCTAGAACTCAATGGGTAATCTGATTATCAATGAAAAAACTGGGTATTACAATTAAAAAATTGGTTCAAGCCCTGTGGACAGGAGCTTTCTGGCGCTCTTGTTCAAACAGACAAATTATATCTCCGAAAGTATCGGTTTCTCAGAGGTGAGAATTATATCAATGTACATATTCTTATGATAGAACTGGATCATAAAGGAAATTCAATTCAAATTATAGTTTATTTATCAGGATTAAATGATCAATCTGAGAATGAGAACTGAACCATGGAAGAAATCAAATTAAAATAGTTGAAATGAATTTGACTCTCTTATAGAACAGGATGACATGTACGAGTATGAACACAGATCATATAATAAATCATGGATAGAATAATTATAGCATTCTGTGAAAACATAGAAGTACGATTCATTATTGATTTTCGAAAAATCGTATCTCCGAAAGTATTAGCTTGTTGGAGTTGAAAATGATATCATTGGATTTTTATGGTGAAACTACATCTTAAAACAAAATTTGAAATTTTTAGGTTAAAATCAATTTTTTTTTTCGTTACTCCGAAACCATCTGGCCTATTTTGCCCAATAGCGAACTCAACCGAGATATTCATCTCCATAACCTACTCTGAAAATGTCAACTGCCTAGCTCATTCCGTTCGACAGTTATTGTAGAAACAAAATTTAAAAATTTAAATTTTTTTTTTACACTTTACGGTAACCTGATCGTTACAAAACTTCACATGCGTCTAAGGTTCATGATTCTACAATTTGATGCTAAATTTCGGATAGATCGAGTGATCGGTTTCGGAAAAATTCATAAAAAATGTTTTTACTAAAAACGACCATAACCCCGAAACCGCTTGATGGATTTCGCCCGTTAACGAACTCGTCCGAGATATTTACGCTCCAAACCTACCCTGCAAACTTCAATCCTCTAACTCCTTTCGTTCGAGAGTTATCGTGTTAAAGGACGGACGGCCGGAAAGAATCGTTTTCGACCACGGATTCTTGATAAGTGAGTCGAACCAAATCGTTCGATACCATTTTCAGCCAAAAATTCGAGAATCACAGACATTCGGGCAAATTGATAAGCACTCTGTTCCGAGGAAAAAGAGCGCCAAAAACGGAAGTTGGTATCGTTTCCGGTGAAACCGGTAGTCGAACGAATCTGAAATTATTTCCAAGAATTCATATCTCCTAACAAAGCTTAACAATAAAATTTCAAGTGTTTATCTCGAGTCTTCCTTTGAAATATTCTAACGAACGGTCTTCGTGAATCGCCCTGTATACCTACTTATGTTATTTTTTTCATATTCTGAAAAATGTTGAATTGATCATATCGACAACCATAAATGATTTATATTTTAAGTAAGCACATCACTTCACGACGGATATCAAAGAACAAGTTTCACGACTCCCGATCTACAAACCCACCGCATTAATCAGCATGATGATGTCCGATTACAGAGATCTTCACCAATAGCCACATTTTCTGCTTCATTCGTCCGTATCGGCCGCAAATCGCCCTTTCTATCTTCAAGTTCTCAAGCGGCTCGTTGCCTGCCGACTTAAACTGCGCCGGATCGATTTCAGGAGTGCGGTTTGCCATTTTCGAAGCAATTTGTAATTTGTCAGATGAGGACGAGATCGAAAACGTATACGTGCGGTAATTCCGTTTCTCCCATATATCTTGGTTTCCCATATTCGAAACAATTCGACGGGGAACGTTTTGCGTTAGTTGAATAATACCAGGTGGTTTTGTGGGCGGAAGAAGGCCGGTCGAGGTTAAATGCGGTTTTTATCGATATCCGAACTAGATCGGTCGGTTCACTTTGATGTTTTGTATCATCATTTTCTCGAGTAATGAACCTTTGGAATCGGAAAACATTATTTCATTATATTGAAAGGTTTTTTTTTTGGGTTTTCTCTCCCAAACTCTGAAAAATATCTATAAAATAAAAATTAATTATTCTGTGATTTGCTTCTGCGTAAGAAACACAAGATATTTGTCAGAAGCAATCAATTGAACAATGTTGCCTAACAAACAACAACGAAGAAACAACTATATCCTCCTTCGTCAGACGCTTAATGAAAATCTTTAGAATTATTTTTTTGATTTCACAAAATAACTATCAACAAAATAATTCTAAAGATTTTCATTAAGCGCCTGACGAAGGAGTCTGATATAGACCCCGAAACGTTACGATATAGTTGTTTCTTCGTTGATGTTGTTTCGTTGTTGTTTGTTAGGCAACATTGTTCAATTGATTGCTTCTGACAAATATCTTGTGTTTCTTACGCAGAAGCAAATCACCAAATAATTAATTTTTATTTTATAGATATTTTTTCGAGATTGGGAGAGAAAACCCAGAAAAAAACCTTTCAATAATGAGTATACCTCCCACAGTATACTTTAATGATTATTTCATTATATTTCATCGAAAATGTCAACTTTCATATCTATGATTCGATTCCGAAAGACCCTCTTTCCCGTTTAGCGCACCGAAAGTAAATTAGACTAATGGAAAAATTTTCTCGATTCCTAATATCAATTGCCTCAAAAATGACTCAATTTAGCATGAATACGAGAAACATATGACCAAATTGCAGCATGACAATTAATACGAAATGCTATCAACATTCATATCTCCGATATTGCAAATAATAACAGAAAATTCAGTAAAATTGTGATTAGGTTTTAATAGATTTACATTGGGTTTCACGAAGCTTCGATTAGCTTAATCGTGGATTTAATTCGATGATTGTATTAAAAATGAACTGAAAATTGACATAGAATCGCACTAGTTCGGCAATTAAGAACTGTCAAAGATTCGTGAAACCCACCGATAACCTGCCAGAAACATTGAATTTTTATAAGTTCTAATAATCATTACTTTTGTTCTGTGTTCCATCCAAGAGAAACCATGACAACGTTCAATAGACGAATACAAATAAAAATTACTTACGTCAAATTTAATTACCTTCAAGATACATTCGAACCAATGCAGTACAAAAAATTTATTGAAATTTTAATTTGATTGTGATTTGTGTGAATTTTTTCTGGAATATATTATAATTAATTTAAACAGTTTATTGAACAATTTAATAACCAGTAAGAATACTTCAAATTCATAAAACTCTATGACTACCCTTTAATAAAACTCTATAACTAGACTAACCTCAACCTATTGTTATCCTTTTCAAACTGAATAATGAAATTTGAAACTTTTGATGAAGTTTATCTCTTCCCTAATTTATCATTATTCATCAGCAGAATCCAAAGATAATCTTTCGAATTTTATATTTCCATTCTTTGTCCTTTGCAAGCATAACAAATCAGGTACCTATTTATTTATCTTCGGTTTCGTATGCTGTATATTTATACAGGGTGTTTCGTTGGGAAGCGGAAATACGAATAGAGGGCACCCGAATGGTTCTAGATATACCACATTTATTGGCTGTGACAGTCTTTGTAACCGAGATACAGGATGTTTTATGAAATTTGCTTATTTCTTGCTGGGTTGATAACAAGTGAACCAGCCTGTATATTTGTAATACATCCTTCTTATTTAGAGATCTATTGAATCATTTACAAACCACAAGGAAAATTCAGGGTTAAAAAAAAATTAACGATTGTAACCTCGAAACAACTTGTTATACTAAGGTTCCTATATCGAAATTTTGAAAATCCGTTTGCATATTTGAAAAGAGTACCATGAACTAAACATAGGTTTCTGACGCATTTGAATGGAGCTTATCTTCAGTTTATCTACTGAATTCTATTGAAGGACTGATAAACGGAAGATAAACCACATGTTATATTCCTCGGAAACTGGTCCTGAAACGAGTGATTTACATTTTTGCGCAGACAGTTCTTCTGCACAAATTTTTAATTTGAAGGTGAAGTTTTTGAGAACTTGACTACCAGAAAGTGGTGTTAACTGACGTTTAATAATGAAAATTGACACCCTGTAGGTACATAATTCGAAATATATAGGTTGTAATCACACCAGGAAGAGATGACCAAAATTCATAAAACACCCTGTATTTCAGTTGCAAAGACAGCCAGAAACAATAAATGTGGCATACCTAAATCCACCTCGGTGCCCTGTATTCGCCTTTTAAGTATTTCCTTTTACCAATTAAACACCCTGTATCTAGGGCGTCCGGATATGAAACCGACAAAACTTAGGGAGTTATAGGGACTGCCAATATGATTGCAAAATGCCATATACAAAAGTTCAAAACCGCTTTGTTGCTGGCATACAGAGAGATTTGTGAATTTAGACAAAAAAATCAAGCCGCCATATTAAATACAGGGATCAACCGATTTAGATTGAATTAAACTAAAAGACCTTAACAAGTAGCCCCTTGAAGGAAACCCATATCAGGACCGGAAAATGATTTTTCTTCGATTTTGAATTTTTCGTTCCAGAAATTTTCTGAAAATGGATTAATATAATATAATAAATATACAGGGTGAGTCTTTGACCACTGCATTAATTTTAACCAAAGATTCCTCTCATCAAATGAAAGTTTAAAGATTTCACAATATGCTAATACACTCCCGCATATAAATTATCTATGACATTGTTGGCGGACGAGAATAAGGCATGGTAACGTGGTTTACAGCTTGATTTGGGAGTCCAACACTCAGGGACGGATCCATAAAAGTAGTTAAATTTCTGGAGTTTTCCATTTCAAAACATTCAATGAAGAATATCTCGAAAACGGTGCGTTTAAGGAGAAATGATGAAGAATAATATAATGTTCTAAAACGATGGAATATTCTTGAAATGACCCAAGAAAAACTTTATAAGCTTTCTTTATGCTAATTTCGTTTAGTTTTATGAATCCACGAGTCCATAACTAGAAAACCAGTAGAAGTAGAAAATAACTAATATTTGAAAAATATGTATCATAGTTATGGGAAACTTTACGCCAACATTCATTTTATTCGAGAAAAGCTACAAAATAAAAACTGATTTTTTTCAAAATTTCAACAGCCTGTATCTTTTTGCCTGAGCTGAATTTGGAAAAATGTTAAATGAAAAAAGTGTTTCATTTGATGAGAGGAATCTTTGGTTAAAATTAATGCAGTGGTCAAAGACTCACCCTGTATATACTAGGTAATTATTCTTACAAGAACTTATCATGAAAAAATCTTGATACGAATTTATTCTTCCCTTTTATTAGGTATGAGAGTATTTTATAAAATTCTACAACGAATATCAATATATTTATGTCTTGGTTTCGTGAATATTCATTATAACTATGAATCCATTTTTGATGGTACTTTATCCGACAATTAATTTCTTGAGTGAAAAGATACATAGAAAATAATAATTTATTACGGAATAACTGAGATGGTATCAGAAACTTTTTCAACAAGTTCCTGTAGAATTCTTTCCGTAGATTTCGAATCTGGACTCAGATTTTTGATAATTATTATATACATGGTGAGTTCTCCATCCAAAAATTTAACAAGGAAGATAATATTCCGTTCCTGATATTGGTTTATTCAAAGGGCTACTTGTTAAGACCTTTTTGTTTAATTCATGTACTAAATGTAAACCAAATCAGTTGATCCCTGTATTCAATATGGCGGATTGAATTTTTTGTTTAAATTCATAAATTACTCTGTATGTCAGTACGCTTTTGGACATTTGTATAGCTCATTTTACAATCATATTGGCAGTCCTTAAACTCCATAAGTTTTTTCGGTTTGATCTCTGGACACCTTGTGTATGACACATACTTGTGTATGTATCTCAGAAACTATACATCAAATATCGCTTTGCCTGGGCGGGTTCTGTCACTAGATGAATGACAGCCCTGGCTATGAATTAAAACAAGCGTCCTAACGCATGCTGATCTCACGTCAGTGCTTTTCCAATATATGGCACTCTTGTTCCTCGGAACAGAGTGCTTATCAATTTGCCCAAATGTCTATAAATTCTGATTTTTTGGATGAAAAAGTGGGAAAGCGCTGTCCCCTTGGATAATTCATATGATGATGGAAATATATACTTTGGTCAGTTAATCAAATTGGATTCAGAATATCTCCAGTAAAAACAAAACTGGAATATTGGGTAAGTTCCAATTGATAGAATAAAATTTTCAGGGTAGATTTGAGCAATGAACATCTCGTATAAATTCGTTATTGGTTAGAATCGGTCTGATGGTTTCAAATTAATAATTTTTGGCACCCTTATTTTTTTTCAAAGGGCACTTTCTTGAATTTAATTTCTTTTATGATGCAGTTCTATCATAAGAATCCTTTGATATCATTCCCAACTCTGAGAAACCAATACTTTTGGAGATATTATTTGTTTTTTTTACTCGATGAACCATCCACACAAGGACAGGCGGAAATCTCGAATCCATTCTAATACACCTGTACTTCCTTCACTTCAAGAAGGTTCGATCAATCCGGCTCCGAATAAGGAGAAACGAAAGAGTGCTAATAGAAATTCTGGAAAGGGTCAGATAAATTCCGACTGCTGCGATTCTAGTACCTAACAGATAGCGGTCAATATTGGAAGAGCTTCCGTGGTAATTCATTTAAAGACTCGAAAATTGCTATGGTGAGGAATAAATGAGATTGGTGGAGATGGAGAACAACGAAAACCACTGAACTCGGCGGATTCAAATAAATGATCAATTTCCTAATGGGTTTGACTAATGGATTTAAATGCACTCTCGGATAATCAACACAAATTGAGGAAATATAGTTTGAGAATTGATTCGCTGAGGTCAAGATGAGGACACCAAAAAACATATTAGGGCTTTATAAAATTCGTACCGATTTATTTCATTTCCTTCCATATGTAACATCAAATAATTTTGGTTTATTTCTTCCACACATGTTCTAGGGAACAACGTGCTATCATCATCATCACAGCCTAAATGTCTGTAATGTTCGAATATTTTGCCGAAAATAGTCTCAAACGATTAGGTTCGACTCACTGATGAAGAACTTGAGGTCAAATTTGGTTCTGTCCGGCCGGCCGTCCGTTGTCACGATAAGTTTCGAAGGGAGAGATAGCGTAGGTGGCGCGTCCGAATGTGAAGGTTAAGTACGTTAACTAACATAATCGGCCTAACGGTTTCGGAGTTACACCGATCTGAAATATTTTTTCCTCAATAACTAACAAAATACAGATCCAATGGAATTGAAACTTTAGTATAGTTGTAGAATGCTGTCGTGCAAATTATTTTGTGACGATCCTATAACGAGAAAAACAAATATTTTTGTTTCTTCAAAATTGTTTTATTTCAGAAACTATGTGTCGGATTTCGCTGAAATTCAGCACAAACGTCCTTCTACAATCGTACCGGATTTCAGTTATCAATTTTTGGAATCTGGTAGCAAATACTATTAGAAACGCCGGGATCCTTGGATTGGCCAAGATAGACCTTATTCGCTTACTTTGGCCCTCTAGGTGCCCGGATTTGAACTGGATTATTTCCCATCTCAAGTAATTAGCTTACACTATTCCAGTGGAAATTCGATAAATCGGATAATTGCTTCTTGGAGCGAGTTAATGAGAAACTATTCTGGTGTTTTTGAAAGTGGGAATAAAGATCGGCATATCGTATACTAGCTGAAGTTAGTCGTTCTCCATACCAGAGCGGTTATCCATCTAGGTACTGAACTCGCCCAAAAGTAGTAATTTTTTGCGCGTATGTTCTGGGGAACATCGCGTTATCATTTTGCCCAAATGTCTGTAACTTTCGAATTTTTTGACGAAAATGGTCTCAAACGATTAAGTTCGACTCCCCAATGAAGAATTCAAGGTCAAATTTGATTCTGTCCGTCCGGCCGTATATACGGCTGTCCGGCTGTTGCCACGATAACTTGAGAACGAAAAGAGCTAGCGACTTGAAATTTTCAGGGTAGGTGGCGCATCCCAATACGACGGACAAGTTCGTTAATGGGCATAATCGGCCCAGTGGTCTCCGAGTAATAATTTTGTTTTCAACCAATATGAATCTGATCCAATTGAAACTTGGTGAGTAGTTGTAGAATATGAACCTAAGCACGTTCGTGAAATTTTGTGCGAATCGTATGGCTAGGAAATTATTAAAAAATTATTAAAAACTATTTTTGTTGTCACGATAACTTGAGAACGGAGAGAGATAGCGGCTTCAAGTTTTCAGGTTAGGATGTGTACCAGAACGCGACATTTCAGTTTGATTATGAGCATAATCGGCCAAACGGTTTTAGAGTTATAGCCATCTGAAATTTTCTGAATTTTTGTGGTTTTGTGTTCCTCATTAACTCGAAAAATACTGAGCCGATTGAATTCAAATATGGTTCTTAGTTGTAGAATACCAGCGCGGAAATGTTTGCAAAATTTGGTGTGGATAGCATTTGTAGAAAATTTCTAATAAATCATTGAAAATAAAAAAAAAAATTCTATATATCAGTAACTAATCGTTTGAAATTGCTGAAATTTTGCAAGAGCCTTCATAACCTACCTCTACTGCCAATTTTCAAGTTTTAATACGATCGGTTAAATATTGTTGGAGATTCGAGCATTCTTGTGTGAGTTCAGTAGATGGGTAACCGTTGCCTCGATAACTTTCGAACAAAAGGAGATAGAAACTTGCAATTTTCAGGGTAGGTTGCGTATCCGAAAGGGAGAGTTGGGTTCGATTTTGGGCATAATCGGTCTAACGGTTTCCGAGTTATACCCACCTGGAAAATTAATTCCTTGATAACTCAAAAAATAAATATTCGATCGAATTGAAGCTTTGTAACTAGTAGTAGAAAATCAGCATAAAGACGTGTTTAAAATTTTTATTAAATATTTAAAACTGTTATTAGTTCTTTGAAATACCATTGAATGAAGAAATTCTTGTAAGTTAACAAAATATCTTTATTTGAACAATAGAAATATCATTTTATTAAAATGATAGTTTGACTATCCAATTGCTTATTTTCTTTATAATATTTTTGCTGTAAGTTAGTATAGCTTAGAACTTCCAAAGTAACCTCCAACAATATCAATTTAAATGATATTATAAATAAAATTGGTCCAAGCACTGACGTGAAGTCAGGAGCTTTTGCGCGTATGTTCTATTGTCCATTCTCCTTTATTGAACACTGTGAATCGAATTTACCATGGTGAATTCTATTGTCTATTCTCCTGTATTGGACACTCTTAATCGAACTCAACAAGGTAAATTCGATTAAGATACAGGAGAATGGACAATAGAACATACGCGCAAAAGCTCCTGACTTCACGTCAGTGCTTGAACCAATTTTTAATATCTAATAATATACGAAACTACTACGTACTTACTATAATAATTATAAATTCTACGTAATTTTATGAAAATATCAACATAATTCCTCCCATAACTCCCCTTCTCTCAAAGTAATTATTTCGATAGGTTTAATGGTACACAGATTGTATATTGTATATTGTTGTAGGGGGTAACGTTATACTGCAAACTTAAGGTCTATTGTGTCCCCCATTCAGAGCTGTTGATGTCATTACCACCTACAGCTCGCCTTCCAGTTCCAGAGTTCTGTTGAACTCCAGTATCTGGGATGGCTTCAAGGAGGCTGCGTCTTCGCTCCTGCAGATTTCTTGCCCAAAGCATTCCTTGCGTTGGTATGAGATGGTAAGGCATTCCTTTATCAGGCGATGAGGAGTTTCATCCTCCTCCTAAGAGAACCTGCACTCGTCAGTTTCTGCTAGCCCTGATCTCATCATATGCTTCCTGAGGCGGCAGTGCCTGGTACACATATGGTTCAAAATTCAATATAGGATCTCGTGCTGGAGTATATGAGGGCCTGCCTCATATACCAAATTCTCAGTATCGCTATGCCTCTATCCGATCGTCTTTCAGGCAGAAATACTATAGTATTTCGAAAGAAGCGTGGAAATTAACCTAGAAAGAAACTATCAGAGGTACGATATAGCAATCCATTCTGACAGTCAAGCTGCTATTAAAGCTCTGAGCTCCCATGTTATCCCGTCTAAGCTAATGTGGGAATTCTGAAGAAAACTTAAGGAAGTAGGTAAGAACAGCATGGTTTCCTTGGTCTGGGTTCCTGATCATTCGGGAATTAAGGGATATGAGGAGGACAACATATTGGAGTCCATCAGAACTTTACAACCGAAAGGCAAGCTGTAGATGGTGATGACATTCACATCTCTGATGGGGCACAATAGACCTTGAGGTATAGTGCAACGTACATAGATAGTTTATTCACTTCAAAGTACAGAGACCTGTAAAGGAAAAAATGTCAAAAGTAGTTACATTATGAAAACATGTTCTTTCAGCTTTACAAAATTCAAAATATTCTTGTACATTATAAGATTCATATTTTACTATGAAAGAATTAATACTCCTATGTAGTAATCTTTCGGTCTTTATGAAAAGAAATTGCCTCGGCAATGAATTTATTAGCTTCATGCCCATATACTTAGCATTATTCTGTGTCACAGTCAACGTTCATTTTTGAACCAATAGTGGATGAATGTATTGAAATGGGAATGGTGCCTTATTCTTGGCCAAAAAGTGTACCAGCTTCTTTTTGAACGCTTGTTTTCACTTTCGGATCTAAACAAAAACCCTATTACTGAAATTAAGCAAAAATCCTATTGTAAATCCAATTTATGCATTTAAACTTGATCGGATCTATATTGTTGGAAATTGTCCGGAAATATTTTTTTTCTAGTTATTTCTCAGTTTCATCATTAAAAAATTGGTTCAAGCACTGACGTGAAGTCAGAAGCTTTTGCGCGTATGTTCTATTGTCCATTCTTCTGTATTGGACACCCTTAATCGCATTTACCATGGTTAATTATGTTGTCCATTCTCCTGTATTGGACACTCTTAATTCAAATTTACCATGGTAAATTCGAATTAACACAGTGCTTGAACCAATTTTTTTTTCGTGATTTTTTTTTTAATTTTCTGGAGGCGCGGTTCTTAAAATTTTTTTTTTTCGTCATTTTTTTCAAATTTTCTAGGAGTACGGTTCTTACAGAATTTTAAATACGTCTTTGTGTTGATTTTCTACTACTAGTTACCAAGCTTCAATTCAATCGAATATTTATTTTTTGAGTTATCAAGGAAACAATATTCCAGGTGGATATAACTCGGAAACCGTTAGACCGATTATGCCCAAAAATGAACTCAACTCTCCCTTTCGGATACGCAACCTACCCTGAAAATAGCAAGGCCCTATCTCCTTTGGTTCGAAAGTTATCGAGGCAACGGTCACCCATCTACTGAACTCACACAAGAATGCTCGAATCTCCAACAATATTCAACCGATCGTGTTAAAACTTGAAACTTGGCAGTAGAGTTAGGTAATGAACGCTCTTGCAAAATTTCAGCAATTTCAAACGTATAGTTACTGATATATGGATTTTTTTTTTTTATTTTCAATGATTTATTAAAAATTTTCTACAAATGCTATCCTCACCAAATTTCGCAAACATTTTCGCGTTGGCATTCTACAACTAATAACCATGTTTGAATTCAATCGGTTCAGTATTTTTCGAGTTAATGAGGAACAAAAAAACAACAAATTTCAGAAAATTTCAGATGGCTATAACTCTGAAACCGTTTGGTCGATTATGCTCATAAACAAACTCAAATGTGGCATTCATATGCACAACATAACCTGAAATTTTCAAGCCGCTATCTCTTTCCGTTCTCAGGTTATCGTGACAAAAAAAATATTTTTTAATAATTTTTTTTAAATTTTCTAGCCACACGATTCGCACAAAATTTCACAAACGTGCTTAGGTTCATATTCTACAACTACTCACCAAGTTTCAATTCGATCGGATTTATATTGGTTGAAAACAAAATTATTACTCGGAAACCACTGGGCCGATTATGCCCATTAACGAACTTGTCCGTCGTATTGCGATGCGCCACCCACCCTGAAAATTTCAAGTCGCTAGCTCTTTTCGTTCTCAAATTATCGTGGCAACGGACGGCCGGACGGACAGAATCAAATTTGACCTCGGATTCTTCATCGGGGAGTCGAACTTAATCGTTTGAGACCAATTTCGTCAAAAAATTCGAAAGTAACAGACATTTGGGCAAAACTATAACGCGATGTTTCCCAGAACATACGCGCAAAAATATATTCCGATTATATATGATCTTGATTTGCATAGCCAAGAATGTCGTCCCAATTCAAAATTGATTATTCCAATTTTGAATGTGTTTATTCCTAATTTGATTTTGATTATTCCCAATTTGAATATATTAATTCCCAACTTGATTTTGATAGTTCCCAATTTGATGTTGAAAAGGTATAGATAGTAAACTTTTGTGGAATAAGTGCATGTTGAAACCACTGCTTAATAAAAGCTTTAATGGAGTGCAGAAATCTAGCCAGTAAGACTGATGAACTGCGATGGTTGTACGTCATGATTGTGAGACCCATAATCACGTATGGGGTATACAAAACACAATAGTGGTATACAAAACACAATAGACCTTAAGGTCATAGTGCAAGTGCAAGTACAGAGATCTGTACAGGAAAAAGTGCCAACAATAGTTACATTAAAGAAAACAAATTCTTCCAGCTTTACAAAATTCAAAATATTCTTGTACGTTATAAGGCTCAAATTTTACTATGGAAGAATTCATTCTCCTATGTAGTAATCAATGCAATGCATTCATTAGCTTCACGCACATAATATACATATTATTTTGTGTCACAGTCAACGTCAATATTGACTGTGTAATGCATGTACTCGAATGGGTCCTTATGCTACCACAAACGCAGCACTGTTTGTTTTTGACCAAACAGTTAAATTCTGTATTTGAATAGACACCATACGCCACACAGCACTGCTCATTTTCGAACCAATAGTGGATGAATGTATTTGAATGGGACCTTATGCCACCGCAAACACAGCACCGTTCATTTTCGAACCAACAGTGAATGTATATATGTGAGTTGAAACTAATCGTTTGATACTATTCTCTTGGCCAAAAAGTGTACCAGTTTTTTTTGGACGCTTGTTTTTACTGTTGGATTTTTTTCCTGGAGCTAAGCGGCTTTGGGCGTTTTCAGTATCTGGATAGGGGACAGCTCTGCCTATAGATTTGGACAGCGCGCCAAAGCTCCTGTCCACAGGACTTTCCCCCTTTTCGATATAGCAGTGTAACGTTGACCGACATGCTTAGTATGGATTGGATGTTCGATTCCAGATCCGGAATAAAATTGAGCGCAACTTTGGGTGGCCGCATCTTGCTCATCTTGCAACTTTTATACAGGGAATTTTTAGTGCAATGGTTGATTTTAATGGGTTCTACCTCCCGTTGAAAATAAAGGCATACCTTCGAAATCAACCAGTATGTTCCAAATTGAGACTTCGTCAGCAAGGACAAATCCAATGCCAACTTTCTGGAATCCGACCGCGAACCGCTGAAACGGAAAAAAATCGTTCTCGAAAAGCCCACTTTTTGCCAACTGTCGATGAGAATAAAAGAAGGAATTTCGTGCCAATTAAAATCGGAAAATCGAAGGGCAAACACGTCATCCCAAACGAGATGGAATTTTTCAGTTCTTTCCGAGTAATCTATCAGCGGACGAACAAGGAAGAAAAAGAAAAGGAGCGACAAGGAGCATAGATAAAAACCGTCCTCCGAAACGATTAATTTAGTTAAAGATCGGAAAAGACATCTCATTATGAAATACTCGGAGGGCTTTAATTCCACATTATTCTAAGCGGGGAGCTCGTTAGGGGCCGAACTGACAGAGGATGGACGCATATTTCTGATAATTCGCATTCGGCGACGACTAACGCGACGAGCATCCTTTCTACGGCCCGAGATATAAATTAGGGACAGGGTCAACGTCGAATTCGCGAAAGCGCCCTGTTATCTGCGTTAGAGCAGACTTCGTGTATAGAATCCCGGCCCATACGAACCCCAGAAAGGACTTAATGGGCACCTTCGGCTCACTGAGGACGTTCAATTTGCATAGCACGAAGGGACGCAATTTTCAACTGTAAATTGATAACAAATGAACTCCGAGCGCGTTATTTAATGTTCCTACAATTAATGAAGAATTCATCAAGTGTATTTGGTTCACTATTAACTAAGAACTCGTATAATTTCCTCTTATAGTCAGTAAATTCTTTGATGTTTCTCAGATTTTCAGTAAGGCATCTTACTTCTTGCTCTATTGACATTTAAGTATTCTGCGAATGATTTAGAATTTATGTATACAAGATGATTTCTGAGCAATGATCCAAAGGCAGGGACAATAGCGGACTATATGAAGAGTCATAAATGGGCACTTTGCCCAACTAAAACATCCGCCTACTAGTTCTGAGATACAGAGTGTTTCCTGAAAATCGTTGAATTTTCGAAGCCACGGGTTCTAAACCGTTCAATCGATTTCTATAATATTTTGAAAGCCTATTGTGTTTGAGACACTTAAATGAATTGAGATATTTTGCTTTTCAGATGGCTTCTCTACACCGCAGAAAAAAATTGTGCCATTCGAAATGATTATTGATTTCCATAGCAATTTTTCTTCTCTTGCCTACAAAATTTTGTTTTTGGCGCTGTTGTTCCTTGGAACAGAGTGCCATCAGTTTGCCCAAATGTCTGTAATTTTTGAATGAAAATGGTCTTAAACGATTTGGTTCGACTTACCGATCAAGAATCCGTGGTCGAAATCAATTCTGTCAGGCACGATAACTCTCGAACGAAAGGAGGATTGAAATTTGTAGAGTCGGTTTGGAGCATAAATATCTAGGACGAATTCGTTAACGGACGAAATCCACCGAGTGGTTTCGGAGTTATGACCATTTTTATTAAAATTATTTGTTATGAATATTTCCGGAACCGATCTCTCGATCTATGTGAAATTTAGCAACAAATTGTAGAATCATGACCTCTATATGCATGCGAAATTTTGTATTGACCGGATTGCCGTAAAGTGGCAAAAAAAATGTTCTACAATTTTTAAATTTTGTTTCTACAATAACTCTCGAACAGAATCAGCTAGGCTGTTGAAATTTTCGGCGTGGGTTTGGAAGATAAATATCTCGGTTAAGTTCGTTATTGGGCAAAATCGGCTTGAGGGTTTCGGAGTAACGAAAAAAAAATTTTTTTTTTACACGACAAATTTAAAATTCAATTGATTCCATTGATACCATTTTCAACTCTAACAAGCTTATACTTTCTGAGATATGATTTTTCAGAATTTCAATAATAAATCGTACTTCTATGATTTCACAGAATGCTATAATTATTCTATCTATGAATTATTATATGATCTGTGTTTATACTCTTACATGTCAACTTGTTCTATAAAAGAAAGTCAACCCCATTTCAGCTATCGTAGAATTATGCGAATTATAATATGATATTATACTTTTTGGTGATATTTTAATGTCCGTGGATTATCCATATGATGATGGAAATATATACTTTGGTAGGCTTATCAGAATGGGTTCAGAATAGCTCCAGTAAAATATAAACTCAAATATTGGCTTCAATTGATATAATATAATTACACTCTTGTTCAAACTTTGACAAATCATAACTCCGAAAGTATTGTTTTCTCCGAGTTGGGAATGATATCAATGGATTTTCATTTAATTTATTTTATTTTATGATGCAGTCTTATCATAAGATTCCATTGATATCATTCCCAACTCTAAGAAACCAATACTTTCGGAGCTATAATATTTCAATGTTGGAACAAGAGCGCCAAAGCTCCTGTCCTCAGGACTTGAACCAATTTTTGGCTATACATTCGAAAATGTCTTCATTATTGAGCACTGGATCAGGCTATACTTATCGATAGGAAGTTTGTAATGCCTTTGCATACCCTTATATGTTTTATAGAAAAAGATCTTACCTGGCAACCGGCATCATCTTGAGGGCCAGCGCTTTGCTGAGACAGAACCCGGCACCACCTGTGGCGAACCAGAACTTGACTTTTTGCTGTAAAAGAGATCGAAAACCAATTAGTGTCTCTGTGGGGGCTGTTCCATGGGGTTCCAAAGAACGGGAACAACGTTGTCGGATTTGCAGATAACTAAATTTATTGGTTGAGGTGAAAGGACGACATATATTATGGTATTTTACTGTTAGTGAACGATGGAGGTAAAATATATCTGACGCTGCGGCGACTGCAGTGAGATATATCTAATCAGATAGAAAAAATCACAGCATACCAATTCTGAACTCGGCCGGAATTCGAAGTGAAACGATTTCAATGCAGAGGTGACCATTTCTCACGGTTGTCGTTCAATAATATTCCTAGATGGAGTACCTTGATTTCAAGAGTGGAATAAAATTTATACATATTTACTGAATGCAGAATAGGATATTCTTGCATTTGTATAACGATAAATTCATAGATGTCTGCCAGGCGTTTTTCTGCTAAATTTATTAAATGTGAAATTGGCACACAGCGGAATATTTGTTCACGGGGGGTGCAAATAGAAAGAAATATTGAATAGTCATGTTTCCTCTCGAAAGTGTCAAGGAAATAAAATGCAAATCAATGTTAATTTTTTTATTTGTTTCTCATTTGTAACGTCAGTTTCCAAAAACACAATATTAATCAAGAAAGTTTATTTTATCAAGTCACTAACTTGTAAAACTGACAGTTAACTTGCAAAATTTTTACAAGTTAGTAGTATTATTTTCATTAGAAAATTTTGTTTTATCTTCATATATGTTGAAAATCATGGTACAATTGTTATTTCCAGTAACACAGATTTTTGATGATGAACCATCTGTTGACTCAGAAACTGCTGCACTCGAGGACTGCAGAACATTTGTACTCTCCTTACTACCAAATAATTTGCTAGACATTTCGATTTTTTTGTTGACCGAATCATCGACATAACTCATTGCAATTTCGGTGCTCTTCCACCCTCCTGCACGCTTTAGTGCTAAAATATCTCCACCCGAATCCGCAACCATAGTGGCTCCAGTTCTGCGAAAAGAGTGGCCGGTGTATAACTCTGGGTCTTTTAAACCTAAATATTTCGCTATTTGCTTTGGGACACCACCAATAGTGTGCTGGCCAACATTAAGGGAAATGCACTTTCCATGTCGGTATGTCACAAAAACTCTTAGGCTTTCTGTTCCAGGAGGCCGAAGATTTACATATTTTCTGTATATCATGCAGGGCTTGAAGCTGCAGCCAACATCGGTTATGGTGAATCTTCTTGTTGTTAAATTTTTTGTTTGCCGCAATGTCACAATAACGTATTTTCCCATATCTTCTACATCATTCGTGTTTAAGGAGAGAATTTCGTCACATCGACAACATCCAAAAATCCCAAATATTGTTACAATTTTCGCCAGCAACCACTGGTCATCAGGAGCATGTAAAAGAAATTGTTCAGCCTCTTCTTTACTTAATACCTTGGCCTTTTTTGGCATATAACGCTCATTTTTTCGTTTCAGAAACGCTATTACCTTTTGAAATCTGCAAATGACAACTAAACGTCATATTTTTCAATGAATTTTTTAAGGAAAACAAACCATGTTCATGGCAACGCTTCCATAGCTTACGACATTTGCGACAAATTATTGAGATTTTTTTGGAATTTATCTAACCTTTTTACAAATGAGAAACAAATAAAATATAAAACAATACACGCAAGGAAACGGGTTTTACAGGCTCAAGGAGGTAACTGACTTGCCTGCGGCTCGTCAGTTATATCCTCCATTCGCCAGTAAAAACCCTCTTACCTTGCTAGTAACGTTATATACTATTTGGGTAATTCCCACCAAATGTTCCCCTTTCGCATTTTAGTTTAAGAAAAAATAAATTAACAATAATCGAATTTATTTTTAGATATCCTAAACCAGAAATTAATTCTTATTAATCTTATGCCTAAGGTTACACACTTTCGTTGGTATTTTGTGAAATAATGAGATTTTCATGAAACCGGCATTCACGGAGCCCTAACGAAATGCTGCATGAACCTGCAAGCAGTCTCTTTATCGTTAACACATGAAAACATTCTTTGGGCATCAACTGAATTAAAATTTTTCAATAAATAAAATAGTGAACTTACTCAGCGGTGATTCGAACCCGGATCTACTGTGCGGTAGGCGAGCACGATAACCTCTTGGTCATAGAGGTTTTGTTACATGATTTTCATCATTTACAATTTCAGAAGAAGTATACAGGGTGAGTCTTTGACCACTGCATTAATTTTAACCAAAGATTCCTCTCATCAAATGAAACACTTTTTTCATTTACCATTTTTCCAGATTCGGCTCAGGTAAAAAGTTACAAGCGTTTAAAGATTTCACAATGTGCTAATACACTCCCCCATATAAATTATCTATGACATTGTTGGCGGACGAGAATAAGGCATGGTAACGTGGTTTACAGCTTGATTCGGGATTCCAACGCTCAGGGACGGATCCATAAAAGTAGTGAAATTTCTGGAGTTTTCCATTTCAAAACATTCAATGAAGAATATCTCGAAAACGGTGGGTTTAAGGAGAAATGATGAAGAATAATATAATGTTCTAAAACGATGGAATATTCTTGAAATGACTCAAGAAAAACTTTACATGCTTTCTTTATGCTAATTTCGTTTAGTTTTATGAATCCACGTGTCCATAACTAGAAAACCAGTAGAAGTAGAAAATAACTAAAATTTGGAAAATATGTATCATAGTTATAGGAAACTTTACGCCAACCTTCATTTTATCCGAAAAAAGGATGTCAAAGCTACAAAATAAAAACTGATTTTTTTTCAAAATTTCAACAGCCTGTATCTTTTTACCTGAGCTGAATTTGGAAAAATGTTAAATGAAAAAAGTGTTTCATTTGATGAGAGGAATTTTTGGTTAAAATTAATGCAGTGGTCAAAGACTCACCCTGCATTACAGTTCGAAATTTGATTTTCACAATAAAAGTAAAAATAAAAAGTCGAATCAGCTGAAATTCGCTACTTGATTGTAAAATAGCGGCCAGAGGTTATGTGCGTACTTTCAACGGAATCTGAAGTATGGTTTCTGAGATATGAAATATTTAAGAAGTTTGCCGTTTCGGGCAGTTACTTTAGCTCGCATGTTCTAGGGAACAACGTATTATCATTTTGCTCAAATGTCTGTAACGTTCGAATTTTTTTCCGAAAATGGTCTCAAACTTGCAATTTCAGGGTAGGTTGTGCATTCGAAAACGACGGTTTATTTCTCAAATGGGCATAATCGGCCAAACGATTTCGGAGTTATAACCACCTAACATTTTGTTGTTATTTCCTCAATAACTCGAAAAATTGCCGATCCGATCGAATTGAAACTTGCCGTCGAGTTGTAGAATGCCAACGCGTAAATGTTTTTCAAAATTGTATGAGGATCGTATCACATAAAAAAAAATTGTATTCCAAAATTGTGTTTATATTTCAGAAACTATCTCTCAGATTCCACTGAAATTCTGCACAAACCATCAAGCCGCATTCTCTTTTCCCAATATTTCATAAAATTCAGATCTGATCGAATTCAAATCCAGTACACGTGTGTTGACTTGAGCTCGAGGAAAATATTGTGGACTAAGTTTGATTTATTGTACAATAGTATGTCAGTTTAATACAATTTCCTCGGGATCTCTGCTAGCTTGTCGATTATCTAGTCTTGCTCCCCCATAATAGAGCGGCATATGTGATGATGGGTCAAGCCACCGTTTGATACAACCAGTGGATAATTCCTGGATTCAGACCACAGGCCTTGCCGAAGAGATTGCGGTATATCCAGAATGCAATCACTTTGCTGGGATGCGAGTTCCACGTGAGTATTATATCCAAATTGACACCAACTTCTGAAATCTCAAATTGTATTCTCTTCAGTACCAGAGCAGTCATTTCGACTTTCCTGTAGTGTGAATAGGACAATGTTGGTCTTGGTCGGGTTTACATTGAATTCCTCTTCCAAACATGGTAAAAAACACAATGAATCGAATCATTAACCAAGTACCAAAAATAAATAACTGAGTTAACGATGCAGCACCAAATTGTCATAGCAGTTCTTGAAGCTGTTGACAGTCGCTGGGACAACATCTCCAGGTATCGCATTCCGAACATGAAGGACCATGTTGGTAAGAAACTGTTACCTCTCGGATGTCCGGAAAACATCCTTTTTCAGCGTGAATGCTCAAATGGTTAACGTTGAGGGAAAATAGATGTCTGCACTATACTGTTGATGAAGGGCATGGAAAGTGAATGTATCAACGCAACTAGCTCATGCTCCTCAAAGCAGGTTAATCAAGAATACGGAGCATCTACTTATGCGATTGACGTACAATTCTGAAGGGGAGGCGAGTTACCCACCATAGGTATCTAATGTGGCTATCCACAGCCCCATTGTCACCTACGAATCCTTAGCATGGTGGACAAAAATTGCCGAGACCTGTAGTGGTATCGTCAACGCAGTCAGTTGAAGAAACTGCAACGGCTTATTGCCTGGCTCCCTAACTGGGTAGGACATATGAGGGTACTAGACTAACTGGACTCAAACCTCTTGGTAAAGCCCTCAGATGTAATGCCGAACATATTCGATTTCAAAACACTGTTTGCAACAGCTATAAGAGACCGTCTGAGTGCGGTGCACCCAGTTAATCAATTGGACAAAAAGTCATCCATTTGGTTTGAGGATGGATTAAAATCAGATAAGAGCATAGGTATTGGGGTATATGGGCCAAAACTGAGGGTCTCTGTGTACCTGGGACATGAGCCCACTACCTTACCCTTAGAAAGGATATACCAGTTGTCTATATTTGTGATCAAGAGTGTCTAAACATTAATCTCAAGGAAGTGCACATCTACATTATCAATCACCCATCCAGGGTTCCGTAGTGTTCTAGGAATGCCGGAATTCCATCAAGCAACTGGTTAGAGGCAATACGGTGACTCTTCTATAGGTACCAGGGTACTGTGGTATTGAAGGAAATAAGAAGGCCGATGAACTTGCGAAAAAGTTCTCCAGGTTAACAACTGCTTGACCAGAATACTTCTATGGCCTTTGAAAAGATCACGACAGGGCTACAGTCCAACAATGGGAGCTAAATAACAGAACAGCTGGAGAAATGCTCCAGTACTTGCACAATCAAAAAGATTCGTGTATTCCTCATCATCTTATACCAGAAAGCTTATGTAGCTGCCACGAGTTGAGCTTCGGTTACTGAATGGAAACCTGACAAAGCACTACCGGTACAAATACCACTTGCACATGCAGGCTCTGTGGTGCGGAAGAAGAAACAGCCGAAAAAATAGTTTGCAAATGTCCAGAGTAGCCAGCCTAGGAATTTTGCATATGGGTGACTCAGTTCTAAATCCTCACTGCGTGAAAGGCAGGGCTCCTAGTGACATCATCAAGTATGTTAACACCATTCGACCATTGTCCTTAGGATTGAATAAGTAGGGTAATAGTACAAAAGATCGAATCAGCCGCAGTTGGAGGGCTGAACAAAGCCACACTACCTCGTTATAATAATAGTAATTGATAGTAAATACCCACCGTTGGACCAATTCCAGACGAATAAGTCATCGCCAAAGCGCAGGCAAGGACAATAAGGATAAAGCATGAGTGGACCAATGAGGCCAGAGATGATATGGAAGGCATTTGAATCTATGACTCATGCAGGTCTCTCTAAACCACATCGCGGCAACATGGCAGCCTGTCAACAAGCCTAAACTCACATTTCTCTCCCCGAATTATAGAAAACCAATTAGTGGACATTACAGGATCGGTGCTGGCGGGGAGCATCCCGTCGGTCGCGTCATAAGGTTCCGTACCTCGCGGGGCGTCGTCTGCACGCGGGAATTTATTGCACCGGGTTTCACTCGCATGTTTATTGCGCCAATCCAAAACATGTAAATCAATCCGGCATAAATCATTACTAAAATACAAACAGCACATGTCGAAGAACTCGTTCCCGGGTAGCGGAAATATCTGACGGCTTGACGGACGTCGAACAACGTGTGTTCAAGGAGACCGTTCGGTACATCGAAGGCATAAATCACGGGTTTCTATGGTGGCCGACACCAATTGATGAATGATAACAGTAATGTATGAGTATGTAATGATGATAACCGTCTGCTCCCTGGCTGGCTGAAATACAATCTCCCGATGTGCGATCACCGAATTTTTGACAATGTATGAGATTGAAACACTATTCAAGTGGTTTGAACAGGATCGCATTATGTCTTGAAATCGATCTATAAAATTATTGGAAACAAGTTATCGCACCCCTACGAAGGCTGCCTTGTATATTTCGGTAAAAGGATGACCAAAACAAGAAAGGTAGATATACAGGGTGAGTCTTTGACCACTGCATTAATTTTAACCAAAGATTCCTCTCATCAAATGAAACACTTTTTTCATTTACCATTTTTCCAGATTCGGCTCAGGTAAAAAGTTACAAGCGTTTAAATATTTCACAATGTGCTAATACACTCCCGCATATAAATTATCTATGACATTGTTGGCGGACGAGAATAAGGCATGGTAACGTGGTTTACAGCTTGATTCGGGATTCCAACGCTCAGGGACGGATCCATAAAAGTAGTGAAATTTCTGGAGTTTTCCATTTTAAAACATTCCATGAAGAATATCTCGAAAACGGTGCGTTTAAGGAGAAATGATGAAGAATAATATAATGTTCTAAAACGATGGAATATTCTTGAAATTACTCATGAAATACTTTATATGGTTTCTTTATGCTAATTTCGTTTAGTTTTATGAATCCACGTGTCCATAACTAGAAAACCAGTAGAAGTAGAAAATAACTAATATTTCGAAAATATGTATCATAGTTATATGAAACTTTGCGCCAACATTCATTTTATTCGAAAAAAGGATGTCAAAGCTACAAAATAAAAACTAATTTTCTTTCAAAATTTCAACAGCCTGTATCTTTTTACCTGACCTGAATTTGGAAAAATGTTAAATGAAAAAAGTGTTCCATTTGATGAGAGGAATTTTTGGTTAAAATTAATGCAGTGGTCAAAGACTCACCCTGTATATGAATTCTTCGTATCGCTGAGATTACAGTCAATATCTACGATAATGTTAAACTGCAATTATTCACACTTAATCCGTCCGCAAACCACTTCAGAACGATCGAAAATTGTTTAAAAGTTTATGCCGAGGAGAGAAGTGCGACATTTCATGGCGCGACTGAGTTTTACGGGTGATAGAACTCGAGTTATGAAAAGTAATATCTCCTACGAATGAAATATGCAATTTTTAGCTCACTGCTCACCTGAATAGAGTGCCTATTGATTAATGTCTGTATTTTTAGAATATTTGGCCGAGAATGGTCTCAAACGATTAGTTTCGACTCACTGATGAAGAATCCGAGGTCAAAGCTGATTATGTCCGGCCATCCGTCAGCACGATTACGCTAGAACACAATGAGTTAGAGATTTTAAATTTTCAGAGTAGGTTTGGAGTCCAAATGCGCCGGCTAAGTTCGTTAATGAGCAAAATTCACCGAGTGGTTACAGAGTTATGGCCATGGTAAGTTTGTTTTCCCAATAACTCGAGAAACATTGATCAGATCAAATTAAAGCGCGGCAGTTAGTTGAAAAATAACGATACGAAGACTCATGCTAAATTTTGTGAGGATCGCATGACTGGAAAATGAAAAAATAAATATTAAAAAAAAACTTTATCTCAGAAACCATCTGACAGATATAGTTGAAATTCAGCGAGAGTCTTCAAAACCTTATTTCATAGTAATGTTCTAGATTTGAACTCGATCGGATCTGTATTGTTGAGGATATTGCCAAAATATAAAAATATTCCAAAGATCGAGATGTACTGGTAAACGGTATTACACTCGACAAAATAAGTTTTCAACAGCTTTTGACATTTGACGTGGCAGTAAATCATTCCATGAATTATATTTTGTGCTTTCCATAGACTGTATTAGTAAATTGTCATTCACATATCTGTCTTTTATGAGTTTCATGTTCTTCTATGATCTTTACGTAAATATTGGACATGTGTATGACATCTGTGATAATCTGTCATGTTAATCTGGGAAGATCCAATTTTATTCTGTTTAAAAAATGCATTAAATCGGAATTTAATGCCTATCGCGGGTCGAGACGAGTTAAATATGGTAAGAATGGACATATTTTATAGAATAGGGATTTACTTTGGCTGTATTCCAGTAAAATAATTAAACCCAGAAATATGGAAGAACAAGAGTAAGTTTTCACAGGTTTTTCAGTAAATAGAAGGCCATTACAAATATATTTACTTTTCAACAGTAAAAAATAAAATTACTTACCAAGGAAAATTAGTATAGTGAGTTTGTAGAGCATTTCGAGAAAATATATATCCCTTTCGTTTCAGACTCAAGCACTCAAGACACAAAAATTTGAAATTTGGACATTTGTCCAAATATGAATGAATATAATATCTTAATTGAGTTTCAATAGGAGAGAAATACTCTTTTGTGATAATATGTTGTAAAAAATATCATGTGACAACTGAATAATTATGAGAGAAGATAGCCAGTACAATTAACACAGGTGAGTTGGATCCATGATCATATCCAAAAAACGAACCTGCTGGTACAGAAATCTCAGATTGTCATTATTACCTATTTTGATCCAGCATAGATCTATATACTATTGAGTTAACCATTTTACATGTAACGAGTTTTAATGATATGTATAATATTGGGAAAGAGAGGGGTTTTTCTTCTACGTTATTTCATCCAATCTTAATTAAATGATGCCGAACGTATATTAATCTCTTCAAGTTATATTATGATTTTATTTCATTCCCTGCTGAACTTCCCAACAATCTCTATTACTCTAGGTAACTAAAAGTATCTTAAAATTACATACACAATGAAGAGTCCTTTGTTTACTAAACAATCAAAATGATACAACTTAGGGTAAGAATTGTGCAAGAGCAAAATTGCTTTACTTAAAAAACAGATAACAAGGCATGTTTTGGGTAGGATTAACACAAACTGTTCAAGCGATGACAATAATATGGGTTTTAATATTACTTATCATTCAAAGTTAAAAAAAAAAGAAAAACAAGTTTTTAATAGAGATGACAAGTATTTGATTTGAAGAAAGAATCGATAATAAAGATAAAAATGCACCTCAATATTCAATAATTCAGCTTATTTTACAGCCAAGTTCTAGGTTTAAACTCGATCGGATCTATATTACTGGAAATATTG
This sequence comes from Halyzia sedecimguttata, assembly GCA_937662695.2. NCBI lineage: Eukaryota > Metazoa > Arthropoda > Insecta > Coleoptera > Coccinellidae > Halyzia > Halyzia sedecimguttata. Next base: position 101,870,401 of record OW569414.2, read on the forward strand.
TGAAGAAATTATATTTTTTTTCTGTCTATTCACGCCTCACGCACACTCACGAAATACTGCAGGAAGCTTCAAGCCGTCTCTTTTCAACCGAGTACTGATTTCAATTCAAAAGAATCTGTATTTTTTTAAATGTTTGAAAAATGAAATTTGGCTTGAAGTATTTTGCAGAATTTCAGCGGAACCCGTCAAATAGTTCCTGAAATATATAATTTTTTATTATTTTCGAACAAATATTTTATATATTTTTTTTCTAGCGTTACAATGCTCATGAAATTTGTTAAGTATTTGCAATATGGCATTCTTCAACTGACTGCCAAGTGTCAATTCGATCAGGTCTGAATTTTTTGAGTTATTGCGGAAATAACAACAAAATTTCAGATGGGTATTACTCCGAAATCATTTGGCCGATTATGAAAATTGCAAGTCACTATCCCTATTCGTTCGAAAGTTATCGTTGCAACCGACGGCCAGCCGGACAAATATCTATCATTCAGGTAAAAAAAATGGGTTCAAGCCCTGTGGACAGGAGCTTTCTGGCGCTCTAGTTCAAACAGACAAATTATATCTCCGAAAGTATTGGTTTCTCAGAGTTGGGAATTATATCAATGTATTCATATGATAGAACTGCATCATAAAGGAAATTCAATTCAAATAATAGTTTATTTATCAAGATTAAATGAGCAATCATGAGAATGAGAACTGCACCATGGAAGAAAGCAAATTATTTCTGGCCAATTTTGCCCAATAACGAAGTTAACCGAGATATTCATCTTCCTAACCTACTCTGAAAATGTCAACTATCTAGCTCATTCCGTTCGAGGATTACACTTTGCGGTAATCTGGTCAATACAAAACTTCACATGCGTATAAAGGTGGTCATGATTCTACAATTTGATGATAAATTTCAGATAGATCGAGTGATTGGTTTCGGAAATATTCATTAAAAATATTTTTACTTAAATCGGCCATAACTCCGAAACCGCTCGATGGATTTCGCCCATTAACGAGCTCGTCCGAGATATTTACGCTCCAAACCCACCTTGCAAATTTCAATCCGCTAACTCCTTTCGATCGACAGTTATCGTGCCTACGGCCGGCCGGCCGGCCAGCCGGCCGGACAGAATCGATTTCGACCTCGGATTCTTGATCAGTGAGTCGAACCAAATCGTTTGAGACCATTTTCTGCCAAAATTACAGACACTTGGGCAAATTGATAAGCACTCTGTTCCGAGGAACTAGAGCGCCAAAAAAACAAGTTTCGTATGACAATTGCCCAAAACAGGTTTAAAGTACCTACAAATAGTAGATATTCCATAAAACATGTATTAAAGAAGAGAAGTAATAATGAAAAATTACCTTGTAATCGATCAAAAATTTCCTGATCTACGTTCACCAAATTTTCTCCTCTCTCGAACTACAGAATTATGCTTTCAATAGTTACGTAATATTTTTATAAACATTTTTGGGTGAGGTCCCCGTTGCATCGCTAAAATACGAGTATTTCAACCCCAATATTTTTGAAGTTATAATATTTACTTCCGTCAGCCCCGTCATAAATTGAGAGAACTGAACATTCTATGTCTATGGATGAAAAGCAGTCTCACTACTCTCAGATCTCTTACTTCATGTTCCGTTCCGAAAATGTAAGACTTTTCTGAGAAAAACTAATTTCGGAGCAAACAACTGAGATTTTTCTCCCTTCGCTCACAATTCTTCGATTGATTAGATAATGTCATGTCTCAGGAAAATTATTTTGTCATTATGACAATTAATACATAGAATAATTATATCATCCTGTGACAACGTAGAAATACGATTTCTTATTGAAATTTTGAAAAATCATATCTCCGAAAGTATTAGCTTGTTAGAGTTAAAAATGATATCATTGGATTCTTATGGTAAAACTGCTTATTGAAAAAAATTGAATTCGGAATTTGTTTTGTAAAAAAAAAATATTTTTTTGTTACTCCGAAACCCTCTGTCCGATTTTGCCCAATAACGAACTTAGATGAGATATTTATGTCCCAAACCTACTCTGAAAATTTCAACTGTCTAGCTCATTCCGTTCGAGAGTTATCGTGCCTACGGAATGAATTTCGACCACGGATTATTGATCAGTGAGTCGAACCAAATCGTTTAAGACCATTTTCATCGAAAAATTCGAAAATTACAGACATTTGGGCAAATTGATAAGCACTCAGTTCCGAGGAACTGTTGAGAATATATGTTTCTACTTCGAATAAAAGAAAATTAATAAATCAATAGCGTGTTTTCTAAACGAGTCGATAATCCCAAGAGACGAGTAATTACAAGGCCCCTCGCCTGTAAAATTGTAAATCAGTCTTGAAGAACTAAGACGGCTAATTAATGACTTGCGTTTCTAATAAAATGTCCCATAAACTGACTAACAATTCGATAACGGTTAGGGCTCTGGTCATTTTCCTTACAATGTTGGAATCTAGGCGATAAATCACCATCCGACGTTGCCAACTGACGCTGATTAGTTAATGAAGTTGTATTTCATTGAATAGCAAATAATAAATGAGAAAACTCTTTCTGTATTCAACGCACGTTAATTCGTTCATCTCTGGGATCAGCTGGATACTGCATTGATTTATTTAGAAATTTACGATTTTAATTGAAAAACGTCCACTGAATATTTAACTCCTACTGTGATTTTAAATGGTTGATTGTGTATGTTATCTATGTCTCACAGACCTACAGGTGTTCATACTGTCTGGAATGGATGCTTTTTTTATTCAAATTCTAGTGGTAAGAATCCTTGAACATATTTTTTTATGTTCAGGTTCCGGTCAATTTGTATCTTGAGATGTGAGTTCAATGTTATATCTGATATAAAATCATGTAGGTTTTTTTCTAGTAGATATCGGGTATTTATATAGAGACAGCCTGATATCAATTTGCCAAAGTGTTTGTAATTTTCGAATGTTTTGCCCGAAAATGGTCTCAAACGATTAGGTTCGACTCACTAATGAAGAATTCGAGGTCAAAATCGATTCTGTCGGGCCGGCTGTTGCCACGATTACTTTCGAACGGAAACAGAGAGCGACTTGGGTAGGTTGCGCATTATTGATGGGAAAACTAAATTTTGGATGGCTATAACTCCGAATAAAGCACTAGGCAGATTTTGCCCATAAAAAGCTTAATCGGGATATTAATTCCCCAAACCTACCTTGCAAATTTATATACTAAAGGGTTTTCCAAAAACAGGTGTTATTTTGATGTTCAAAGAAAAATGCCATTTTTCAATTTAAATGCTCGGATGTTTATTTCATTATAAAGAAGAAGCTATGCCGTTAATAGTGGAAAATAACATCAGGCAAATGACCACCACGACCACCCCAACTAGCAAAATAGACCCCTAAAAGAACGAAATGGTTTCATAACTATCGTATTGGGCCGCTTGAAAGGATAACATTATTTTTTAATGCGTCTCAATACGACAATTTGGTCATAAAATAGATGTATTTCTATAATGCTGTTGTATAGAAGTTCTTACAACTCATATAATACGACAAATTTTATAACAGTCGCATAACGTACTATAAAGTTCCTATAAAATAATTTTAAAACAGTGTTATACAGATTAGAATACGGTTGCATACCTATTGTATTACTTATAATAGCGACGTTAAAAGATGGTTATAAAGGAAGCTGTATAAACAGTTGCATTAGAGTTCTTTAAGAGAAGTAATAAGATTGTTGCTTTACGCAGAAGTTGAACACTACACAATAGATATAGAACTATTTTATAATCATCTTATAACTAAAACGGTATTCACTCTTATGAAGAGCTTATAGAATAAAAATGTGGTTCCAGGATTAAATTTATCTCATGTTCTGCGTTATAGAATCATCTACATATACCTACAAACATATAAACATAACCCAATAGTAATAGAAAAATTACGCGGGTTTTCTAGCAGTTTTCGGGTTCAAAATGAATTCGGCAATATCTGAGTGGAAACAAATAAAAAAGCGTGCTAATTCGTTTCCCAGTTTGTGGGAACAATCGTCAACTCTTTTCTATTATTTTCCTCGGTTTCTACTATCTTGAACATATTTCAAATATATGAATACCGGTATAAATACATCCAATAATTTGAGGTTAGTTCACGATTGGAAAGAATCTGTATAAAGAAATTATTCCAAACACAATATAACTAAATAATTGTTTAATGTCGTACCGAACGCATGTTAAGCGATACTTCTGTTCTATTATGTAGTTTGTAAACGCGCTAAAGGATTATACGGAAATCTAACGTACAGTGTTGCTAGCTTGGCAGTTAGTAGTTATTCCGACATACATAAAATCAGTAGCAATAAATATGTAGACTTTTTTATTTTATTATGATACATCTTGTAGTTCAAGATGTTCTAAAAGCACCTACAATGTATGTTTTGCAATTCAATCATGAAAAGTCATATATATTTGACACGGATTGTCACAAGGGTTCATTGTAAATTTTAACAGTAAATTTGTGCTGAAGAGAGTTTAGTCATATGAACAAACACAATATTGCGATAGATTCCTTTATTTTTACTAAGAAAACAACTTTTTTCTAAATAATAACTGAATAATTAGCACAAAAAAAATCTTGTGTAGCCTACACTTTATGCAAAACAGCAACGTGTACTTTTTGCACACAATGTGTTGGACCACTCACTATACCCGTGGTCCAATCCTGATCCTTTATATAAATATCTACCTATCATTTCTGTAATAAACAAAATCTGGCAACAGTTGAAAGTGGTCAAGAATCAAACTACACCATGATTCCTGAGACTGTTAAAAACAATTTTATGGCGCTGCATTAAACAACATAATAAAACTTTAATATCGTATACAGCTCAGATGAAAACAGAATCATTGTATAAGGTATCTAATTTGTATTCTACCATATACGCCATATTTATTAAACGTTCGGCTGTTCAGAAACCGCCGCCATTGTGAAAAAAATCATATAGAAACGAAAAAGGGTGAAATAAAAATGGATTTTTTAAGGAAATATGAGATTTTTTCCGCTTTTACAACAGCCACAATACATGCTTTGTTTTAAGTTGAAAATTCAACAAATAATACATTATTTTTTATTTTTCAATACCAATAAAATATACGCTAAACTGAGGCGCTTTAATTTTTTACCAACAAAATATATATATATTGTCAGAAAAGTTAGCTGCGCAAATAAATTTGGCCCCCACAGTAGCGATATAGGTCTTCAATATGATCAACAACAGGTCCCATCTCCATCACCCACCGCCATAATAATGCCTGATATTGGATTACTCCTCTGTCATGACACAACGCGAACGTTTACACCTAATAATATATTCTTGTGATAATTCTATTCCGAATTTCAACGGTAGAGAACAAAATTATTGTATTAGCTATTCTGTCTGCATTATAAAATACTTATAAAATACTTTCTTGGTAGTTCTATATGTGTCCGTTAAATAGTCTTAAACCGCATACTTATAGGACAGTTATATAGTCATCATATTGATTATCCCATAACAGTTGTGTAGTTTACTAAAGGATGTCCTAAAAGAACTAAACGGTTGTGTAAAGTGGGGCCCTTTTTGGTTGTAAAGGCATTGTATAATGGGTTATATCCACATTATAAGATTTTCACGTTTCTATAAGATATGCTGTATAGCAGTTCTTACAACCTTTATAAAATTATTTTTGCTAGTTGGGACGCTTACAGAACCATATCCTTTTAATGAAATTTTCCATAACCAAATCGCAAATTGGCTGCCCTATGTCCTCGATAGCCTCACGAATTCCATCTTTGAGGTCTTGAATCGACGCTGGGCTATTGGCGTAGACCTTCTCTTTCACGTGGCCCCAAAGGAAGAAGTCGCAAGGTGTTAAATCACAAGATCTCGGTAGCCAATTGTGGTCACCTCTTCGAGAGATAACACGGTCCGGAAACTTTTCCCGCAAAAGATCAATGGTTTCGTTGCTTGTGTGGCACGTAGCGCCGTCTTGTTGAAATTGAACGTTGCCCAGATCAATATCATCCAAGTCCGGCCATAAAAAATCATTAATCATCTCTCGATAGCGCAATCCATTCACCTTAACTGTTGCTCCAGCCTCATTTTCGAAAAAGTAAGGTCCAATGACTCCACCGGACCATAAACCGCACCAAACAGTCACACGTTGAGGATAGAGAGGCTTAAGTAATAATTAAAAGATACTGTGGGAGGTATACTCATTATTGAAAGGTTTTTTTCTGGGTTTTCTCTCCCAAACTCTGATAAATATCTATAAAATAAAAATTAATTATTTTGTGATTTGCTTCTGCGTAAGAAACACAGGATATTTGTCAGAAGCAATCAATTGAACAATGTTCCCTAACAAACAACAACGAAACAACATCAACGAAGAAACAACTCTATCGTAACGTTTCGGAGTCTATATCAGACTGCTTCGTCAGACGCTTAATGAAAATCGTTAGAATTATTTTGTTGATAGTTATTTGGTGAAATTCAAGAATTGTCACATTGACAGTATTTAAAAATCATAGCTAACATAGTTTTACTTCGCATAGAAATTTCCAAGTTCCAACTCCTTTTTCAATTGGTATTGACCATATTTGGCTAAATTTATTGAAAAAGGAGTTGGAACTTGGAAATTTCTATGCGAAGTAAAACTATGTTAGCAATGATTTTTAAATAATGTCAATGTGACAATTCTTAAATTTCACAAAATAACTATCAACAAAATAATTCTAACGATTTTCATTAAGCTTCTGACGAGGGAGTCTGATATAGACCTCGAAACGTTACGATATAGTTGTTTCTTCGTTGATGTTGTTTCGTTGTTGTTTGTTAGGCAACATTGTTCAATTGATTGCTTCTGACAAATATCCTGTGTTTCTTATGCAGAAGCAAATCACAAAATAATTAATTTTTATTTTATAGATATTTTTGAGAGTTTGGGAGAGAAAACCCAGAAAAAAACCTTTCAATAATAGAGAGGCTTTTCAACAATAACTCTTGGGTTTTCCGAGCCCCAGATGCGACAAGTTTGCTTGTTGACGAAGCCACCGAGGTGGAAATGGGCCTCATCACTCAAGATGATTTTTCGATGGAATTCCGGATCATTTTCATGCATTTCAACGACCCAATCAGCAAAGACACGACGTTGTTGATGATCGGCCGGCTTGAGTTCTTGTGTTAACTGAACTTTATAAGCCTTAAGACCCAAATCTTTATGGAAAATACGGTGTAATGACGTTTGTGGAATGCCTAATTCCAAAGAACGACGAGGAATGGACAAACCTGGGTTTTCTTCAACACTTTCGGCTACAGCAGCAATATTCTCGGCTGTTCTTGAGCGACGTGCACGGGTTTTATTCTTCACATAACTAACTTGTCCCAACAGCTCGAATTTTTGCACCAATTTCTTTATTGCGGTCCGACAAGGTGCTTCACGACGACCCAAAAATGTTCGAGTTTTACGAACACCATTTTTATAGATAATTTTAATAATTTCAATGCGTTCTTGAAGCGTGTATCGTTCCATTTTTATTAATGGCGTAGTTTCTACTTGTCAAATGTCAAAAAATGACAGCTTTAAAAGTGACGGCTACCGAAATAGCGGGCTATTCAAAATAACACCTCTTATTGGAAAACCCTTTATAATTCATTTCGTTCGAGAGTTAGCTTGCCTACGGCTGAACGTGTAAATCCAACGTAGTGCAACCTACTTACTACCTATCCGATCAATATCCCCGCGAATATTCAATTCAAGTTAAACCGGAATGTCATAAATTTTATTTGCATGCAGACGCATGGAACTGGGGAATATTTCGCGACAAAAAAATGTCCAAAACTTTGTGGAACGTCGAAGATTCGATGTATTGTCCGGCTGAGGCAGAAAGAAAAACAACATTTGTTTTCGACGTGTTGTAAAAAGAAAGAAACGTAGCAGTCGTACAACTCACCCAGGATTCTATATTGGAAACTTTCATTTTTATGGGTTTGTCCAATTTCCTCCGTAGAGCTTTCCTTTCTTCGGAAGCTTTTCCGAGGTAGCAACCCCTCGATCGGATCTGGGAATTATTGGCGTTCATATTCTCGGTTTCCTTATGCGGTTTCGTACACAAATTCTTTTTCAACCGAATACAGGTAAATATAAGAAATAAGCTATACGTACCTAAACACTTAATGGGAAAATGGAACTATGATGTAAAAAAAAATAAGCACTGACAAGTCTGCTTTTGCACCCCTATTCATGTTGAACAATCTTGATTGAAAGATGCCATAAAAATACGCACAAAAGCGTACTGACCTCAAGTAGGTGCTTTTTTAATATTTTGAGAATTCTGATCATTACGAGACTCTGGTCTAGGTCTCTTAGTTTCTACGTCAGTCCAGCACGCTCTCTAGACTTGACTCCCCTGGACTTCAGCATCTTTGCATTACTGAAAAATGAGGTTTTCAAAAGACAATACGATAATATTGAGGACCTCTAATCATCAATAACAATGCGCTTCCAAAATACAGGCACACAAATGTTAAAAAATATATTTGAAAGCAAACGAAAAAGAATATATAAATGCCTAGAAAATAATGGAGTACATTTCGAACAGTTGATGTGAATTCACTGTTAGAATTCTCACACATGACCGAACTCTCAAACTGAGAGTTAACTTACAGTTACTCAATGTATTCTGTCCATTTGCATTGATTTATTACCAGCATTCGAACATTAAAATTAGTTCAACAGTATGCATTCAGTTATCAGCACTTACTTCTCAAAAATTCGAAATAGGATTCTAAAAATTCTTCCATTCAAACACAAGGGAACAGATTATTCATATCTGTTCAATGGCTAAAATGATATCTCTTGAAAATGACTTAGGAAAATAGAATCCCAATTAATGAATAATTCTCCCTCGATTCAATCAGCTTGATATTTTCTGAAAGAAAACTCCTTAAAACGGAGTAAGATTCCAGCATCATTTATCATTCAATCAAATTACCCTGCTCTGGTCATCACTAGGTCTGTTATAAAACTCTAAGTTGTAAGGCTCAGTAATTATGTACCCAAAATCACTTGTGGGTAATAAAAACTTAAATCCAAAAATTAATTTATTTTTTTTATAATAAATTTTTGGTCCAAACTGGGACGAGAGGAAACGTAATCTCCCAGTGACAATAATATTGGAACTCATCATGTCTTAATTGTAAACAAAGGAGAATGTGAGGTTATGCGTAAATTTTGAATTCCGGAGAATTAGGGTATATTCTGTGTGGCTGGAATTGCAAATGTGTTCAGCAGGCATATGAAGCGGCAAAATGAGAGGGTTTCAGAACCAACTACGATGTTACTATCATTTATAAAGACCCTGTATCTATCCCTAGTAGAAACACATTTCAAAATATATTATCAGGCATGAATAAATCCTCGGACAAGGGTCAGTAGTTCTTAGTTAAATTTTGTTTTTTGTTCAATTATAAAAACTTTGAATACCTAAGTCAATTACGTTCATCTCTCTTGGTACACCGATGTACGACTATCTCCTGACGCTTGATGGCGCCTGCATTTCAAAAGTAATAGTAATATTTAAACCAAGACAGCCCATCAACTGATCGAAGCATCCTCAATTCTCCATCTTTTTGCACAGAGATAACTTCTAATTGACTTGGGCAATAAAAATAAATAATAAGCGAGATAATCACGTAATTGGGCGTAATAACGTAATAAAATTCTATGGCGGTAGTCGTGAACCGGAGATTTATGCACAGGAGCGTGCGTAAAGGCAATGCCAAGCCGAAGAAAGCAGGGCTGGAATCTGTTGATGAGGTGTTTACATGAAAAAACTCAATTATACCAGCACTGCTTCCTCAAGTTCTCTCTAAGTGATAACTCAAATAGAAGGTATGATGTCAGTATCGATTTGGCATAAATACAGGATATTTGAAAGACTTCATTCATTTCCCAGTAAGAGATGTATCATTTTTAGTTTATTGTTTCCAAATAAAAAAGTTTCAGAATAGGGCTGTAAAAACATAATAACCCCTTCTGAAATTGTTTCAGTTTACGACTTGAAGGACGTCTGGAAATATTTCCTAAACTATTATAGAAAACTTTAAAAAAAATATCTCTGGGAAATTTATCAACGTACCACTAACATGAAACTCGTCATGCAGTGTTAATCCAGCAAACAATATTATTCTTATCGATTCACTGAGATGCCCAGGTGAACAGATTGGTAAACAATATCTTTCCATTAAAATTCATTACTTCCTTTCCAGTGAGTATAATCCAATGTTAGGAGTGTCACAAGGCTCTGTTCTGGGCCATCTACTGTTTTTACAATTCAATAACGACCTTCCAACTAATTCGGGAAAACTGAATTTCAATTATTTAACTATAATAATTCATAACCCAAAATAATTAGAATTATAGAGTTACTGCAGATACCTTAGAAGGTACAAAGGTTGTGTGAACTGCTATAGTACAATGAAAGGGGTGCTTCCATTTCACACTTTCGAGCCAGAATCAGATTGCATATCATCAATTGAACCAAACACGCTAGTTTCTTGGTTTCCTCACCAATAGATAGCTGAATTCACATAAGGGCGCTGTCTGTGAAAAGCTCAGTAGCTCTTACTACGCAATAAGTAGTCCTCCTTTGAAATCTCATATCAACGTCTACTATAGTTTGGTGTAGTCATTTATAAATCTATCCTACGAACATGGTAATTCGACAGACGTGGGCAAAATACTTATCATGCCGAAACAAATACTGCTCATGATATTTAATTCCAGTCCGTTGTCCTCTTGTCTAACTATTTCCTTGAAAACGTTATTCTAACAGTGGCCTCTGTATTCATTTTGAGATGCCTTGTACAAGATGTAAGATATGTGTTCGCCCTGCCACTGTGATCAGTTGGCCTATTGTGACACGCTCAAACCTATACTTCACTCACAAGCTGGAGCCTTTTGATAAGGGAGATGGGGCTATTGGGTCAGAACTTGTCCAGTTCTCTCAGTCTCAGCTTATTCCTAAAATCCAGTGCACTCCTCAACCAACCCTAACTTGATTAGGTGTTTTCTGAGGTTGCAGTGTCCCGTATACGCAGCTGTTAAACCTCTCAGATCTGACCTGGAGAACGCATCCCTGCTCGTTCCTTCCTCAAGGATTAACTACATACCAGATGAGACTGAGACGTTTTCCGCAGTTGAGTCTCAGCTCGTTCTTACCTGGTGGTCATGAAGAAACACCTCATTGTGAGCACCATAGTAATTCTCATTAAACGTATAATCTTTTGGACACGAGATATACTAATTCGTCTTTCAGACCTTACTCAGATAGATAGGGGTCTCCCTTCACTTCCCCAGTGAAGAGCCCGCGTTGACTATCACGTTACATTCCCTTTCTATTGATTTGGGTGGGTGAGATCACTGCTTACCGCAGCATTAATTGGTTGGTGGGATTGCACTTTAAAAGTGAAATCTCATCTCAATCTTGAAAATATCTGCGTGCATAATGGTAACGGAAGACTTTCGCTCCACCTCCTCTGGAATAATGGAACGCCTATTAGACTTCACCCCTCAGCTAGTGATCAGGAGCGTGGCCCGAACTGTTACATCCATATTTCGCCATATGGCTTGCAATGAGTCTGATATGATCAAGTACATGCCCAGTGCCAACGAAATAAAGAGCATGTGGACGTATCTACAACCAAAACATACACATAATTGCCCTATCGTAACGTCTTTCCCATAGCAGAGACGGTTGGACTATCTCTAGGATCCTATTGCTTGAGGGTCGTTATTGGTTCACATATGGCTCCGTTACCACCCAAGGGGTTGGTGGGGGGGTCAGTGGTTGAAAAATTGCTAATGGAAAATCCATCAGCCTGTGTACATTTGCGACTTTCCATCGAGCAGAGTTTTTTGCCATTGATCATTGCGCGAAGCTCATATATGAAAAAGAATGAGTTCGCGTTCAACTAAGATCATTTCTGATATCTAAGCTACCCTGAAGACCTTAGCTTCCTAGTGAGGCAATGAGGTGGCAGCGTAAGAGGCTTTCAGAGGACTCATAAGACCTGAACCAGCCTGTTGCATCTATCCCAAGGCAGGAAGGTGGAAGACCTACAGAGGGTTGGACCAAAAAGTCCAAGAAATCTGAAGCGGCATATCTGGTTTCAGACATGCTAGCTCAACAATGATTTGTCCTTCAGCTGAAAGAGCCAAATGACGGCTCAAACTTTCCAGATCAGGCTTGAGAGTTTTAAGAGTAGACGGGACACGGCAGCCTCAAGGAATACATAAGTAATTTGAGGCTGGCCGAGGACTCTGAGTAGAGGACGACGAATCTATCTAGCTCACTATTTGTGATTGCCACGCCAATGGCTGGATAGATTTGAGGATCTTAGAGTCCACAAGCTGAGGCCTGAGGGAACTGGACAGCTTCCCTCCCTCTAGGCTCATCTCCCTTATTTAAAGGCTAGAAGTTTGTGGATAATATACCAACTAGTCTCGGTGGTGGGGCTGTGTTTGACCGTTCGACACAAAAATCTCATTCGTGATTCATCTATGGATATTATTAGATCGACGGAAGTCAAATCCGTTGGCATGCTCAAGAATAGTTCCGTCTCTCAGATCAGTTCAGAGAGCTCCTATGGAAATTACAAAGTCTAACGATGTGGAGGAAAGGCGGATGAATAATTCATCTGACAAAATCCAACGGCCATCTGCGAATAACGCTGAATAATTGAGAAGATTAATCCCTAACCTATAATGAATGATTAATTATCGACTCGGATAAATTTGTTTTAATCGGCGAGGAACTAGCACTAGTCTAATTTGGAAAACGTCATTGGACCAGCTAATCATCAATTTGGACCAATTATCATACATGTATATCCCGGGGCTTCAATACACTGAACTCATGAGTCCGGCTCGTCATTCGGCCCAAAATAGAAACGAATATATGGAATTGAATTGGAACACGTCATCAATTTCACACGAAACGCTATATTATCGATGACGGCGGGCAGCACGTCGCGTCGTTACGCCCGGGCGGCGAGGAGCAATTAGCGCCCCCTGTTGGAGGAAATCGACATGGGGTTTTCTGGTCTATTCACATCTATCGACTAATGAGGAAATCTCATTAATGCTCTCGATATTTCTATCGGGCAAGGCAAGACGTGTCTGAATGGGCGATATTTATGAGTTGTTTGTGGACGTCACAAGTGACTTTCTCACCCTCACTTTGATATTTCCCCACACAATTTTTCTTCGATATTCCATATTTCAAGTGTATAGATTTTTTTACGCATCGAGAGCCTGAACAATTTCTGGACGCTACACGGGCATCTATACTCTTGTCCACTACAAAATGTGTCATCCGACACATGATTTGGAAACGATTTTCTGAGACGGAGCGTTAGGCAGCGGTCCCACAGCCTCGCTGCCATTTACCGACAACCACCGACGAAATTTAGGACGCTTGCGTTCTTACGGGTACGGTCACACACAAAATATTGATGAACGCCATTTTGTGTGTACCGTACCCGTAAGAACGCAAGCGTCCTAAAAAATTTTATTATTTTTGGCGCTCTAGTTCCTCGGAACTGAGTGCTTATCAATTTGCCCAAATGTCTGTAATTTTCGAATATTTCGATGAAAATGGTCTTAAACGATTTGGTTCGACTCACTGATCAAGAATTCGTGGTCGAAATTCATTCTGTCCGGCCGGTCCGGCCGGCCGTAGGCACGATAACTCTCGAACGGAATGAGCTAGAGAGTTCAAATTTTCAGAGTAGGTTTGGGGGATAAATATCTCGGCTAAGTTCGTTATTGGGCAAAATCGGACAGATGGTTTCGGAGTAACAAAAAAAAATTTTTTTTTTTACGAAACAAATTCCAAATTAAATTTTTTTTAATGAGAGGATTTATCATAAGAATCCATTCATATCATTTTTAACTCTAACAAGCTAATACTTTCGGAGATATGATTTTTCAAAATTTCAATAATAAATCGTATTTCAACGTTGTCACAGAATGATATTATTCTATGTATGAATATGAATTGTCATAATGTCAAATGATGTTCCTGACAGATTATCTAATCAATCGAAGAATTGTGAGCGAAGTGAGAAAAATCTCAGTTGTTTGCTCCGAAATTAGTTTCTCTCAGAAAATTCTTACATTTCGGAACTGAACATGAAGTAAGAGATCTGAGAGTAGTGAGACTGCTTTTCATCCATAGACATAGATATAACTCTCGAACGGAATGAGGTAGGTAGTTGAAATTTTCAGAGTAGTTTAGGGAGATGAATATCTCGGTTAAGTTCGTTATTGGGCAAAATTGGCCAGATTTAATTTGATTTCTTCCATGGTGCTTTTCTCATTCTCATGATTGCTCATTTATTTTTATTAACTTTTCGGTAAGATATCCTAGTTGTTGAACTGATTCATAGTTTTATTATAATATGCGGTTTGTAAAATTTTGGAAACGCACTGACGTGAGGTCAGTCTGCTTTGGCATGCTTGTTCAGATTCTTTCTCAAAAATAAATGGCATGCCTTATCACTTTCATCTAACACAGTTCCATGTTCTTTGTGTTCCCGGATCACTGCGTCAAACTTAACAATGTGGTCTTCTACTTTTTCCTCAGATTCATATTTCAAATTTATTAGAATTCTCCATGTTGACAATTTAGAAGGTTTTTGAACTTTCTAAAGTTCGAAAACTACAGACATTTGGGTGAAATGAAAGTGTTAGCAAAAATAGTGAAATTATTATTACTACAGTTATTGTCATTTCAGCATCAACAGAAAGTATTTTTGTTCCAATTTCAGTGTGCCAAATTTCCAATTAACCATTTCAAATGTTAAGAGGAGGAGAACCTTCATGAACCACACTCTATATCTTCTCAACACTTATCGACACGGCGGAAGGTCGGAAAAAACCGGAAGACAATTCCTTAAAGGATCGCAAAGTAACAATTATCTGAGAATCACCGGCATGATTCACCTCTTCCCCCTACAGGCATTCTTCCCAATAAAATTCCGTTTTTTCGATATAACGTATAGCCATCTATATTTCTCGCAGCCCCTGAGGTCCCGTAGAAGGCCACGGCTCTGGCAATAAAGAAGAAAAGTAAGTAATAAGATTCCATTCCAATACGCCTGGATAAATCCGACTGGGACGTGCTACCCCGTATACGAGGAAAAAATTGGAAAAGCACTGACGTGAGGTCAGTTTGCTTTGGCGCGCTTGCTGAAATTCATAGCGGTCATAGAATGAGAAATGGATCCATGAATTCATTATTTGATGAATAATTTCGATTTTTTGATCTCCTGTTCCTCGGAACAGAGTGCTTATCAATTTGCCCAAATGTCTGCAATTTCCGAATTTTATGATGAAAATGGTCAAGGATCCGTGGTCAAAATTGATTCTGTCCGTCCGGCCCTCCGTTAACACGATAACTCTCGAACGGAATGAGCTAGACAGTTGAAATTTTCAGAGTAGGTTTGGGAGATAAATATCTTGTTAAGATCGTTATTGGGAAAAATCGGCCTGATGGTTTCAGAGTAACGAAATTAATTTTTTTAAATTTTTTTCAAGATGTAGTTTCACTATAGGAATCCATTGATATCATTTTAAACTCTAACAAGCTAATGCTTTTAGCGATATGATTTTTAAAAAATTTCAATAATCAATCATACTTCTATGTTTTCACAGAATGCTATCTATGAATGATTGATTATATGATCTGTGTTCATAAATGTCATCTTATTTTCCTATAAGAAACATGTCAAATTTATTTCTGGTTCGTTTCTCATGATATAAAATAGCCCTGCTGTTCTAGAAAACAAAGTATGATTAAATGCAAAATGACCAATGAAATAACCTCAGCTATCGTAGAATTATAAGGATTGTATGATACTAGCTGATCCTGCGAACTTTGTGTCGCCCCAAAGATACATAATTGTTTACATCGCCATCTAATGGCGATAATAATAGAATGAGGATTCGATCAAAACCTTTCGTTATAAAATTTTCCGTAGGCTTCGGTAGAAAGACAGGTGTAATTACACCTGGACTCAGATGTGATAATATTATCAGGAAATATAGTTCACCGAATGAATATCAAATATAGTATCTCCATGACTACGTCATTAACCGTAGCGATACCTAGTGGCCTTATTTCAAATATAGTACCTTCACGACTACGCTATTAACCGTAGTGACACCAATGCCTCACATTAAATATAGTTGCCTTATTCAAAAGAAGGAAAATTATTTCCTTCATAAGCAAATTTTTCAGAGTTTCAATGTATTTTATGATAACTCGACCGTAGACGAATCCATCTAATTATATTTCATAAGAAATAGTCCATCCGATCTTGAGTTATAAATGGTGTAACCAACGCAATAGCGACTTTGTTTTATATATTAAGATATTCTTTTATGGTGATACAATAATGCCCTTGCATAATCCATATGATTCTGAAAATATATACTTCGGCAAGTTAATCAAATTGAGTTCTGAAAAACTCCAGTAAAAACAAAACTGGAATATTGGCTATAACTTTCAAAGGTAATATAATTTTTAGAGTAGATCTGAGGAATGAATATCTCGGATAAGTTCGTTATTGGTTAGAATCTGGGTGGTTTCGGATTACTAAGTTTTGGCACTCTTGTTTTTTTTGAATGGCACTTTTTTCAATTTAATTTCTTTTATGATGTGTTCTATAAGAAGAATCCATTGATATTATTCCCAACTCTGAGGAACCAATACTTTCGGAGATAGCCCTGTCCACAGGGCTTTCCCACTGTTTATCAACAATATTTAAAAATAATCAGGTTTCGGCAAGATTTCCAACATCGACGAAAAGAACGAACAAACTTTAATCAATATCTCATGATACCTTCTCCCCATACATCTGTCGAGCTAAGAAAAACATCAATGACATTTATTCAATTATGGAATGGTTAATAATTTTTAAAATTTCAACGTCTTTCGTGAAACAAAGACAGTCTTTTCATCTTTTTTTTCGGAAAAAATGAATAAAAATGTAAACTAATCATATAAATAAATACCTTCCATTTATTTAAATATCCTAGAAGTGTCAAATGTTGTTTATTATCGAACGAATAATGAAGAGCACATACTCACTATGGAATTTACGATCATAGACAAGATATACGATTCTGTGACATTAGAACCAGTCGTAATTGACTTTTATTTCCGATTCTGATGGTAAAAACAATTTGTCTTGTATACTTCTATTCGACGGGGAGTACTTCTATTCGATTTTGACGCACCACTTTTCTATGTCTTTTATATAGTTCAGTGAAAATTTTGACAAATCATATCTGCGAATGTATTAATTTCTCAGAGTTGGGAATGATATCAATGGATTCTTATGATAGAACTACATCATGAACAAATCTAAATTAAAATTAAATAACGTACTTAAATAATTAATACCCACTTATTTTATTTTCTTTGTATAAATATATACAGGGTGAGTCTTCAAGTTGTACATTAATGTTAACCATAGAATCCTCTCAACTAATAAAACACCCTAGGCCGAATTTGGAAAAATAGTAAATATTTAATTGATGAGAGGAATCTACGGTTAACATTAATGAAAAGCTTAACGACCCAGCCTGTATATAAAACTATATACCAAAAGTTCGACTTTTGAATCGTTTCAACCCAGACGTGCCACCAGTAAGGCATAATTTCGATTGTCGTAAATGGCGGTAACCCAGCCTAATTGTAGCAGGTGGTCGTTAAGTCCCTGAAACTACCGAGTTATAAAGTTCGCATATTAAGTAGTCGTCTGCGGAACGTACCCCAGCCAAGTACATTTAAAATACATAAAATGTAGATTAATTATCGGATTAACCGAATATATACGGCGTCTCATAAAACGAATTATTGGGACCATTAATAACGTCGCGATTAAAAATTCACACCATGATTAAAAAGTTGCATGTATTTGCATTAATTGTTGAAACCAATCGATTTCCAGTTCGAAAAATTTATTCTAAACCTTCGAATGTAATTGTGATTCATAAAAGAAATTGCATATCCATTAACGCTGGTGTAAGACAGGGTAAAGAGGGATATATACAAGGTGTTTCTAAAAGTGGGCCATGCCTAATCATTTGCACCTCCATTGCGAACTACTGAGTTTGGAAATCAGAAACAAAATGGACCCAGGATGAGAGAATAACATTGATAAAAAAGTTTCGGGGCCAGTACATGGCATCACGAATGCAAAATCAACTAAGGCATTGAATAGCGCCATCCTTCAGGAGGTTACGTATCAAATTTTCATGACAATCGGACCACGCGTTCTCAAGTTATTGCTGTGTCAAGCAACATTAGTATTTTTGTTGAAAGATGGATAAGAAAGAACTTCGTGTGTTGATAAGGCATTGTTATATGATCGTAAAAATATACGAAAGAGTGGCTTGATGAGCATCTGCGAATGACATAATGAATTTTAACGTGGTTAAATTCTTTTATGATGAATTTTTATCCTAAGAATCCATTGATATCATTCTCAACTTTGAGAAACCAATAATTTCGGAGATATGATTTGTCAAAGTTTGAACAAGAGTGGAAAGGCATCCTCAGGGCTTTTCCACATTTTTGCGCGTATGTTCTGGGGAACTTCACGTTCTCGTTTTGCCCAAATGTCTGTAATTTTCGAATTTTTAGCCAAAAATGGTCTCAAACGATTGGGTTCGACTCCCTAATGAAGAAATCGAGGACAAATATGATTCTGTCCGGCCGTCCGTTGCCACGATAACTTGATAACGGAAAGCGACTCGAAATTTTCAGGGTGTTGGCGCGTTCCAATACGACGGATAAGTTCGTTAATGGGCATTATCGGCCCAACGGTTTCCGTGTAATGAATTTGTTTTAACCAATACAAATCCGATCGAATTGAAACTTGGTGAGTAATTGTAGAATACAAACCTAAAGACATTTGTGTATTTTGTGAAAATCGTATCACCAGAAAATTAAAAAAAAATAATTAGAAAATATTATTTGTGTCACGATAACCTAAGAAAGGAAACAGATAGAGACTTGCAATTTTTAAGTTCGGTTGTGTGGCTGAATGCGACATTTAAGTTTGTTAGTAGGTATAATCGGCCGAACGGTTTTCGAGTTATACCCATCTGAAATTTGATTGTTCTTTCCTCAATAACTCGAAGAATACGAAACCGATTCAATTCGAACGTGGTTATTAGTTGTAAAATGCCGACGCAAATATTCGTGCAAACTTTCGTGGGGATCGTATCACTAGAGAATTTTTAAGAAATCATTGAAAATATTCTAATTATCAGAAACTATTCCTCCGACATCGCGAGAGCCTTCGAAACCTAACTCTACTGCCAAGTTCCAAGTTTGAATACGATCGGATCTATATTGTCGGAGATCCGAGCAGCCTTGTGTGAGTTCAGTAGCTGAGTGAGTGACCGCTGCCTCGATAACTTTCGAACGAAAGGCGATGGGGACTTGCAATTTTCAGGGTAGGTTGCGCATATGAATAGGAGAGTGAAGTTCATTTTTGGGCATAATCAGCCCAACGGTTTCGGAGTTATATCCATCTGGAATATTATTTCCTCGATATCTCAAGAAATATAGACTCGATCGAATTGAAGCTTGGTAACTAGTTGTAGAATATCGACATAAAGACGTGTATAAAATTTTGTGAGATCCACTAGAAAATTTTAAAAAAATTACAAGAAAAAAATTGTTTCAAGCACTGACGTGAAGTCAGGAGCTTTTGCGCTTATGTTCTATTGTCCATTCTCCTGTACTGGACATTCTTAAGCGAATTTACCATGGTCAATAGAACATAAGCGCAAAAGCTTAGTGCTTGAACCAATTTTTTACTTACTCCGGAAGCTTTTTGATCCATGTGTTATATTGCGAGTTCCATGTATGTCCGTTGATAAATTTTCAAGAACTATTTTGTTGAATCTTAATCTTCATTCTTCAAACCTTAGGGTGATTTAAGTATCGACTTTCTCTTTCTTCGCCATAGTAAAAACTTTTATTATGAATCTTCGTAACTCACAGACATCTATAATTCAAGAACGGGGATGATGATCATAACAGAAACTTTTAAATGATTCTCGAATAAGACGGTTATCAATGCGCAAAGCTGCGGCTCTCCCGCTTCCATAGCTCGCGGGACATCGCCCCATAACCATCGAATAACGTTTCGACGCAAATAAAACATCCGCAATACATAAAATCATTAGGTACCACACGAGCATCCATCGACGTAATGAAAGCCTAAGGCATTCTTTTTGTACATTATTCCCGGCTACTCCCTTCTATGCGAGCGTACTCTCCCCCCAGGAAACCTAACCTAACATTATAGGGACGTTAAAAATTCGCGGCGTTTAAGTTAATGACCGCCTTACGAGAGTAGCGGTTAATAGCGGGCTCCTTGGGCGTATGCCGAGCGAAAAAAAAATGGTCAATATACTGGCACTGTGTACTGCGGGCGTACATTCATGTAAGCGATGAACGGTCGCGGGCAACGGACCGAGAATAAGAAGATATGGCCTTCAATGGAAAGCGAAATAGGAGTACAGCAGTAGAACAGCAACGTTGCGGTTTCTGATTGATTGTGCTCAAGATTACTGTAATTTTCGAATTTTTAGTCGAAAATGGGTTTAAACGATCACGTTATTTCGCGTAAAGACCAAGATTCGAAAGGCAACCAACCCTTATGTGGATGCATTCATTAACAATTGATCCCAGCCAATCAGAAGCGAAGTGAATCCGGTTGGAGTCGAATATTGTCGTTAGTCGATTAGCCCAGGCAAATTAGTACGCTCGTCCCTAATAATTGCTCCACAGCTGGAAGTCGTTTTAAACCCTTTTGGAGGTCCTGAGTAACGAGTGTCTGAGTTTGCGACGGTTTCTAGGTTTTGCTTCAGATTTGAGAGCTTAAAAACCGCGAAATTTTCGCACTTTTTTCAGTTCCTCGCTTATAACTCAAAAAGTACGCATCCCATAGAAAAAAAAATTCAGTTTCTCGTCTCAGTAGTTCCTTTAGACAGAACAAAAAATTACGATTGATTATTGAAATTTTGAAACATCATAACTACGGAAGTATTAGCTTGTTGGGGTTGAGGATGAGATTGATGAGATGATGAGATTCTTATGATGAACTTACATCTTAAAACAATTTTATTTGAAATTTTTAATGTAAAATTTTTTTTTGTCTTTGTTCCTCCGAAACCACTAGGACGATTTTGCGAATAATGAAATCAACCGAGATACTTATCTCACAAACCTACTCTGAGAATTTCAACTGTCTAGCTCATTACGTTGGAGAGTTATCGTATTAAAAGGACGGACGGATGGACAGAATCGATTTTGACCACGGATTCTCGATCAGTTGGTCGAACCAAAACGTTTGAGATCATTTTCAGCCAAATATTCGAAAATTACATACATTTGGGCATTTGTTTGACATTTGTTCCGAGAAACAAGAGCGCCAAAAACAATATTTCCTTCAAACATTTTTTATTTCAGATCTGACATTCCGCTGAACTTCTGCGTAAACCTTCAAGCCGCCATTTTAGAAGTGGATACCGGATTTCAGCTCGATCGGCTTCGTATTTTAGGAATTGTTCCAAAAATAAACTTTCGGACTGGTATCTGCTTAATCTGTAATTTCAAATTATGTTAATATCAGAATTTTATAAACAAGTTAGGGGATTCGGGTTCGAATCCAGTATTTTATTTATTTTAAAATTTTAATTCAGTTGATGCCCAATGCATTTCTTTCATGCTTGAAGGTTCATGCAATATTTTGAGGCCTGAATAAACAATAGAACATGCACGGAAGAGCTCCTAACTTCAGGTCATCTTAATAATTTTATATTTCAGCATACCATTTTAATTCATAATTTTGTATTGGGATATGCAATCTGAAGTTCATTTCAAAAATGGGTTCAAGCCCTGTGAACAGGAGCTTTCTGGCGCTCTAGTTCAAACAGACAAATTATATCTCCGAAAGTATTGGTTTCTCAGAGTTGGGAATTATATCAATGTATTCTTATGATAGAACTGCATCATAAAGGAAATTCAATTCAAATAATAGTTTATTTATCAAGATTAAATGAGCAATCTGAGAATGAGACCTGCACCATGGAAGAAATCAAATTAAAATAACTGAAATGAATTTGACTCTCTCTTATAGAACAGGATGAAATGTACGAGTATGAACACAGATCATATAATAAAGCTTAGATAGAATAATTATAACATTCTGTGAAAACATAGAAGTACGTACGATTCATTATTGAAATTTAGAAAAATCATATCTCCGAAAGTATTAGCTTGTTGGAGTTGAAAATTATATCGATGGATTTTAATGGTGAAACTGAAATTACAGACATTTGGGCAATTTGATAAGCACTCAGTTCCGAGGAACTAGAGCGCCAAAAAGTGTAATTCCCTTTCCGGGATTTGAGCCCGCCTACGAACTTATCGATCTCCGGTATTAGAATAAAACGTCCGTACTTACCTGGGATATATATTCTTAATTTTCACTTTTCGACATAAAATCGCCACATGGGGGTTTATTTGACGGTTTTTTAACCTTGTCTCTCTAAGTCGATTTTGACGTTTCTCGAACCAACTATTAGCAAGGAACTTGTCATGTCTCAGGAAAATAAGTTGACATTATGACAATTCATACATAGAATAATTATATAATTCTGTGAAAACGTGAAAATACGATTTATTAGTGAAATTTTGAAAAATCATATCTCCGGAAGTATTAGCTTGTTAGAGTTAAAAATGATAACATTGGATTCTTATGATAAAACTGCTTATTGGAAAAAATTTAATTTGGAATTTGTTTTGTAAAAAAAAAATTTTTTTTTGTTACTCCGAAACTATCTGTCCGATTTTGCCCAGTAACGAACTTAGCTGAGATATTTATCTCCTAAACCTACTCTGAAAATTTCAACTGTCTAGCTCATTCCGTTCGAGAGTTATCGTGCCTACGACCGGCCGGACGGCCGGACAGAATTAATTTCGAACACGGATTCTTGATCAGTGAGTCGAACCAAATCGTTTAAGACCATTTTCATCGAAAAATTCGAAAATTACAGACATTTGGGCAAATTGATAAGCACTCGGTTCCGAGGAACTAGAGCGCCAAAAACGAACGAATGCCCTGCCATTTTCACTGGTCTATTCTTAAATCCTCCGAGCTATTCATCGACCTTTTATCAGCACCATTCATTAAAAAAATTAATCTAATTCCGAATATTAACGAAGCCCTGATGCATCAAGCTAAGACGTGTCCACTTAAATTTCCGATATTAAATCAGGGAAATTGGGACTAGACCGGAATAATTGAAATTGTCGGAAACTTTTTAATTGAATTCCCGAGTAAGGGACAAACGCGACAAGAAAGCGGATAAAACATTATTCGGATACTTCTGAGAATATAATGGAATGGATACTTCATTGACTGCGAACGATAAAAAGAATCACGGATAGTAGGAAAGGATATTCGCGTCGTCTTCTTTCACTACTTTATCTTGGGGAGACTTTCATGTTTTTTTCCAATGTATTTCTATGTAACAGACCGGAAGGTTTTGGGTCTGAGCTGCCTTTTAGACATCTCTTTATTTCAAAATTGAGGGCATTCATCTTGGAATACTGCAAATTTTACATAAAGGTTATTTGTGGCGATCTATTCAAGTGAACGGAGTGCCTATCAATTCGTCCCAATGTCTGTGATTTTCGAATTGTTGTTGAAATTGAGTTATAGAGACTTGAAATTTCCAGAGTAGGTTTGGAGTTCAACTGCGCCAGCTAAGTTCGTTAATGGGCAAAATCCACCGAGTGCTTTCAGAGTTATATAGCCATCTGAAACTTAGTTTTCCCAATAACTCGAAAAATGCTGATCTGGTCGAATTGAAGCACGGAAGTTAGTTGGAAAATATAGTGTCCGACCGAAACTGGTTTTTCAGCCGAAACCGAAACCGAAACCGTACTTTCGGCCAGGGTCTCAGTTTCGGCCGAAACCGAAACCGAAACCGAAACTTCATATTTCATACTGAAATCTACTGTATATTTTACAATTTCATTTGCATATACATAAAAACAGATGAGGAGTGGTGAATACAATAAAAAGTCAATTTTTTTGAGATCTTTATTTATTATTTTGGTATTACCAAGTTATCAAAATAATCAGTCGAAGTATACAGGGTGATTCCAAATCAGACGTGAACCTTGGAGGAGGTGTTAGTATGGATCATTTGCTGTGGTTTGAGCCATTTTTATTGATGACCGAAAATCAACAGTTTCCGGGATATTTAAGTTCTGGTTCTGTTAAAAAAGAATTAGTATGATTTGAAAGGAGATGTAAGAAGCAGATAGAGAAAAATAACGAATTCAATATTTTTCTGTTGCAACTAAGCTCGAAATTTCATTAGAAAATGTATTCATAAATTATGTTCCACCATTCCATAAGCAAGCATAAGATGTCTTCAGTTGTTATTTTCCGCCTGAAATTTACTCACGCTGTCTTTTGATACACATTCACTATTTTATATACCGGACATTCAAGAGGCTGCTTATAAAAAATCTGCTGAAACGAAACTAGTTAAGCAATCTAACGAAATCTTTCAGAGAATGAAGAAGTAAGTAGACAAGTTTTTAAAATAATTTTGGCATACTAAATTGTGAAATTCGAAAGTTGCAGACAAATACTAGAAATTCAATTTTCAATTTTTCATATCCCACATTTCAAATCATACTAATTCTTTTTCAACCTATTATACAGCATACTTTTGCTTTTTTCGTATAATATCCTTTTCTGATAAAAATTAACCAAAATTATCATCAAATTTGCTCAACGTAGAAAAAATTGACGAAATATGAACTAAGTTCAGAAATCTTTTAAAAATCACCCGAACTCCAAAAACTGTTGATTTTCGGTTATTAATAAATATGGATTAAACAACAGCTAATGAGTCATACTAACTCCTCCTCCCAGTTTCACGTCTTATTTGGAATCACCCTATGTAATCTAATCAATAATCATTACTGAATTCTGATGATTTCTCAGTCTTAACAAAGATAGATTACAATAACTTGTACGACAATTATGTATACCTACTTATAACTCCTGGCCAAACGACCAGGATAATTCACGAACAGTCAAGTTTCGGCCTGGCCGAAAGTTTCGGCCATTTTGGGCCGAAACCGAAACTAAGGCCGAAACTAGATTTCTTGGCCGAAACCGAAACCGAAACCGAACTTTCGGTCGGTCACTAAAACATACCGACATGAATACTTATGCAAAATTTTGTGAGCATGACTAAAAAATTTAAAAAAATTAATTTAGAAATAATTGGTTCAAGCACTGACGTGAAGTCAGGAGCTATTGCGCGTATGTTCTATTGTCTATTCTCCGGTATTGGACACTCTTAATCCAATTTACCATGGTGAATTCTATTATCCATTCTCCTGTATTGGACGCTTTTAATGGAATTTACCATGGTGAATTCTATTGTCCGTTCTCCTCTATTGGACACAATCGAATCAAATCGTTTGAGACCATTTTCGGCGAAAAATTCGAAAATTACAGACCTTTGGGCAAAATGATAACGCGATGTTCCCCAGAACATACGAGCAAAAATTATGTGTTTCAGAGACTATTCGACTGCTATCGACCTTATTTTACAGTAAAGTTCTACCTTCAAACTTGATTGCAACAATATTGTAGAAGATATAACGGAAATAAAGAAAAATCACAAAACTGAAATTTGAAAACAAAGTATCAATGGTCAGTAACGTTAACGGACGGACGGCCGGACAGAATCAATTTTGACCATGGATTCTTGATCAGTCAGCCGAACCGAATCGTTTAAGACCATTTTCAGCCAAAAATTCGAAAATTACACACATTTGATAAGAACTCTGTTCCGAGGAACAAGAGCGCCAAAGACGCACATTTTATCGTTTTAGTATTTCTCGGAAAAGCCTCGGATTTTGAACAACCCAGTATGATTAGAGACATATTTCATTAAACGTAAATGATACACGGGACATTAGTAATCTATAAACAACCATTATGAAATGGTTTCTTTCTGGGCTTTCTCTCATAAACTCTGATGAATATTTATAATATAATGTGAATATATATATTATACAGGGTGAGTCTTTGACCACTGCATTAATTTTAACCAAAGATTCCACTTTTCCACTTTTTTCATTTACCATTTTTTTAGATTCGGCTCAGGTAAAAAGTTACAAGCGTTTAAAGATTTCACAATGTGCTAATACACTCCCGCATATAAATTATCTATGACATTGTTGGCGGACGAGAATAAGGCATGGTAACGTGGTTTACAGCTTGATTCGGGATTCCATGGCTCAGGGACGGATCCATAAAAGTAGTGAAATTTCTGGAGTTATAATGTTCTAAAACGATGGAATATTCTTGAAATGACTCAAGAAAAACTTATGCTTTCTTTATGCTAATTTCGTTTAGTTTTATGAATCCACGCTTCCATAACTAGAAAACCAGTAGAAGTAGAAAATAACTAATATATGGAAAATATGTATCATAGTTATGGGAAACTTTACGCCAACATTCATTTTATTCGAGAAAAGGATGTCAAAGCTACAAAATAAAAACTGTTTTTTTTTCAAAATTTCAACAGCCTGTATCTTTTTACCTGAGCTGAATTGGGAAAAATGTTAAATGAGAAAAGTGTTTCATTTGATGAGAGGAATCTTTGGTTGAAATTAATGCAGTGGTCAAAGACTCACCCTGTATAATGTGACAATTCTCGAATTTCAGAATGACTATCAACAAAATAATTCTGAAGATTTTCGTTAATTGTCTGACAAAGGAGTCTGATATAGACTCCGAAACGTTACGATATAGTTGTTTCTTCGTTGATGTTGTTTCGTTGTTGTATGTTAGGTAACATTGTTCAATCGATTGCTTCTGACAAATATCTTGTGTTTCTTACGCAGAAGCAAATCACAAAAAATAATTGATTTTTTATTTTATAGATATTTTTCAGAGTTTGGGAGAGAGAACCCAGAAAGAAACCATTTCATAATGAATAAACCTCCCACAGTATCCTTTAATGATTACCCATAAATTACCATATCATAAATTAATTGAAACTATATTTTGCACAAAAAACGGAGGATGAAAACAGGGATGAGGAAGTTGTTACAGAAATAATCAGGAGGTTACAGCAAATCGAAAAACTTAATAATATACAGAGTGTTCCATGTGAAATATCAAAATGGCAATAGGTATTGCCTAAGATCAGTTAAGGGTTTTCATTTCTTATAATTAGTGTTCTGTGGAAATCAGTTAATCTATGTCCCTGAGCATGTCGGTGCAAACTTCTTGGGGTGGTCGAACTAAGAGGAGGGTGTCCAGCAGCTTTATTATTTGGCAAAAATAAACCAAAGGCCGGACAACGATTTATCCCCTTGAATTTATCATGGAGCCTACTGACTGAACACGCTTCCTTATTACTTCCTACGAAAACACTGAAATCGGAGGACGGCTCCATATAAAGATTTTCCGTTTCATTGTGCCAACCGAACTCAAATAAGCTGAAGGCATTTCCTCCGCTGTATACACGTATCTATCTCTGAGGAAGATAAGTAGTCACACGTCTACAAATCTCCCTTTTTCGAATGTGAAAAAAAACCAATTTGGCCGGTCTCATATCAGCAACTTTATTGCGAAACAAATTGGATCCTCGAGGAATGCGAGGATGGATTTTCTGGTCTTTTTCTGAGGATGAAGAGGAAAATTAATATTTTCGAGTACGTCACTATTACTTCAAGAACCGGAGAGGGTTTCCTTTATGCGAAAGCGCCAGACAGCCAGCAGTTTCCCCGAAGAGTTTGTTACAGAAAATATATCCCCTTAGGCCTGGCTTGTAAAATTGGAAGATATTTTAAACCTGAGGCACTCACACAATATTTTTGTGAACCACGAAATTTTTCTAGGAGAAATCAATTTTGTGAGCCTAATTGAGAAGGTTTTTGCGTACATGTTGCCCAAATGTCTATAACTTTCGAATTTTTTACCGATAATTGTCCCAAACGATTAGGTTCGACTCCCTGATCAAGAATTCCAGGTTAAATTTGATTATGTCCGGCTGGCCGTTGCCACGATAACTCGAGAACGGAAAGAGATTATAGACGATTCTCTCATCATTACTCAAGTCTGTCATTAAAATGACATGAAAGTATTCAAATATTATAATTGCTGAGAAAACAGTATATAGCGATTCGATTAAGAGTGTCCAATAGGTGAGTAGACAATAGAAGTTGCACGCTAAAGCTCCTAACTTCACGTCAGTGCTTGAACCAGTCTTAATCCAATTCATCTCATTCATAATTTCATGAATTATCCAGAACATATCAATCGATAAGTGACATAAAATGGATTTTGTACTGAGGAGTAAGAGTTGTTAATAGAGGTTGGGTTAGATCACAAGAGTGAAAAATCCCTTCTTTCATACATGTCGATTTAAAGGGTTCTCAGGAACAATTTATTCTAAGTTTTCAACAATATAAGGGAATTTTCCTAAATTGAGTGGCCGTAGGTTGAAACATGATTTGAAGAGCAAATTTATTAATGTTGTTATTTCGGATGAGTCCCTCTTTGTATACAATATTTTTATATATCATATTTTTGGTTATTTGCCTGATGTAACACTTGTTGTAATCTAAACATTTTATTTTGTAAATACACGATTTTCACATGTCAAGAATTTGTCGAATGTAGTTCTTACGAGCTGTGTTATGGTCCTTCTTAAAAATATTCTAGATTATTTTGTTTGTTTTTGGATGGAGCATGAAACCTGGAAAGGAAATCCTTTTTCGTTTTTATTTACAGAGGGCTTAATTATCTTGAAGTTTATTGATAATTATTTGAACTAATTGATGATTATCAATTAGGTCCAGTAATTATCAATAAACTTCAAGATAGTTCGGTCCTCTATAAATAAAAACGAAAAAAGGTTTTCTTTCCATCCAAAAATAAACAAGAAACACCGAAATATTTTTGAAAAAGTTGAAAGTTCTCCAGGTGACCTCATTTAAGTTGTCCGGAAGAAAAACTGGCTTAAAAATGAAATCGTGGACGTTATTCATCCACACATTGAAAGGGATTCGTCTCCTTTGATTTTCGTGTATTTTGACCTTCAGGGGCCCAATAGTGCGCATTGTGAAAATTAGATATCTCATCACGCTCCAATGTGGCAGACAGGGATTAGGGAAACGAACTGCGTATTCCCTTCGTGCTGCTGAGATTGCGTTCCGATATTCCTGAACAGTATTGTGCAGTTAATCAACGTGAGGATCACTAGAAAAAAATATACAAATTTTTCTTCAAAACTTTTATATTTCAGAAACTATATCAGATTCCGCTGAAATTCCGCACAAATCTTCAAGCCGAATTTTATTTTTCCAATATTTTCAAAAATATAGATCCGATCGATCTGAAATCTAGTAGGTATTGGTTGAAAAAGAAGCCTCGAAAGTCGTGAGGATGAGTGGAGCTTGAATAGACAAAAGAACGGGCGCGGTAAAGCTCCTGAATTCACGTCAGTTGTGTTTAAGGATTTTTACATTATTAGATGTTTTTGATAACCAGGCAGAAAATTTCTAAAAAGTCTAAGAACCGTCATAGTTCAGTAACCTTCCATTTTTGACCACTGTTAACTCATTCTGTTGAAAATGATCTCTGGTACAAAACCTTTGAAGGATCACGTCAAATTCCCAATCAATCTGCATGAAATTGGCTCTCAAAACTCAAATTGAAAATAAAATGCGATTGATTAGTTAATGGCCATTGTCGGCAAATTACGCGCGTATCAGTTTAGTACCGATACCATTGTTCAAAGGGAGCCGATTTTCGGAAACACAATTAAAGGCGAGTTTATACAGCAAAAAAAAAACAAATGAAATGAACTTAGGAATAAACTAAAATAAAATAAGAATTAAGGACAAAATAGATTGTTTTATACAGATGCCTTGAAACAAAATAAGAAATAAGAATGAACCAACTAAATCGCATCTTTTTTGACAATGATTCTGTGTTTATTTTCCAAACAATATATAACAAAATTAGATGAAATATGGAAGTTGGCCAACTTCAGTTCTTATTCTTATTCCTAATTTTATCTTAATTAGTGTGTAAACGCTCTAAATGAAATGGGCATGTTCAACATTCTTATTTTATTTTTATTTGTTGAACCTTAGCAGTGTCGTGAAATGTCCAGAGAATGTGCGGTATGTGGTAGAGAACTAGCGAAAATCGTTATCGTTCTCTGTTTAATTTCAAACTTTCTCTATGACATTTCGTTTGATCGTATCGGACCCAAACCTAGGTTTTCCAGACGTGTATATTTTGATGGAATATCAATATCGTTAGATCACCAATTAAACGAGCAGCAATGATTACCAACTTAAAATCCGGCTGTTCCTGTTGGGAACTTCCAAGACTCTGGTGGGAGGATTCGGCAACCAACCAAGCTAGTAATGAGATAACGTATTGCACGTGTTTAATTGTTCAGTATTCGTCAATAAACATTTGTTTGAAAGAAAAATTCAAGTTGAAATAGTGAATATTATCCTGCCTAATATGTCTTCGACCAGAAACGACTATTGTTGTGTGCCTCAATGCAATTCATGGGCGAAAAAAATGCCAAAATGTATAGGTTTGAGTTTCCACTTCTTACCTCCGGAAAACCAAATATAAATATTGGAAATGCGTTAGAAGAATAACTAATAGACCGAAGAGTACTTAACCTGGAACTACATCAACATAATCTTCAAACAGAGGACAAGGAGGTACCTCGAAAGAGAAAGGAATGTGTATAGATGACGTTTGCTGTGCTGAAAAACCTCAGTCAGAAGAAAAAATAAGCATCACCAGCACTCTTGAGTTAGTTAAACAGCAATAATAATGTTAGTAGTAGACTTGGTTGTGTACATTGTTACCAGACCACTTATGATGTTAGTGTTATGCTTGATACATCCGCTATATACCTTCCTACTTTGAGTGATATCTTTAAAGGTGGGTACAGACATGCAACAGAACTTCGTACCATAACACCGTCGCGCAACAATCGTGGTTACGCGTTGGAGATACGATGTTAAGAGATTTTCAGCATAACAGCACATCGTTGCGTAACATATGAGCAGAACATTCTATCGTTCCATAAAATTTTGTTCAGTTTTGTGAAGTTCGTCAAAAATATGGAGGTTGTTGCAGCAGCCTATATATTTATGCATTATTGACCAAAGAAACGATTACGCTCGAACGCAATGAGTTAGAGAGTTGAAATTTTCAGATAGGTTTGGAGTCCAAATGGGCCGGATAAGTTCGTTAAAGGGCAGAATCCACCGAGTTGTTTCAAAGTTATAGCCATCTGAAATTTTGTTTTCTGTCGGAGACATATTCTTGGAATGAAATATTTTTTTCCTGGAGCGAAGCAGCTTTGGGCGAGTTTAGTACCTGGATGGGCAACCAATTTGGCTATGCGCGTGAAAGCTCCTGGCCACATTGCTTTTCCAACTTGTTCATTTGATGCAATCTCTCCATTTTGATAATTTTTAATGAACTCTATGGTAGATTCTTCCGTCCACTACATAATTAAACACTTTGTCAATCGAATAAAAATGCAACCGAAAAGAAATCGGAATCATGTTACGCAGATCAGTACAAACATGAAAACTAGTGGAGCAACATCACTCCGTATCGTTCCTTTGATGTGACGCGGAAATACCGACAACCGATGGAACGCTTCGATGTTACGCTGTGGCGATGTTACGTTGTTACGCGATGCCGTCCACATGAGTTGCGCGACGGTGTTACGTTACGTGGTTTTGTTGCATGTCTGTACCCACCTTAACAGTGACAGTGCTTTGAAAAGGTTCACAGATATAAACAATTTTAATATTTTCAATTGAATAGATGATCATCAAAACTCTTGGAAACAAAACAAAAACTTTATTATACCTTATACATTACACTTATTGTTAATATTTCATTTCGCATAATATATGTATCATATTTTGAAAAAAAAAATTTCAATTATTGGTAACTGTTTTACAAAAGCTTTATCTGGTGCAATTTGACACTATATCCTCATAAATAAACTAGAACATCATGCACCTGAACTTTAATTAATACATCAGTAATATGTTTACACCTCCTCCGTGCTCCATACCTTGTATTTTAAGTTTACCATTCTCCACATTAATGGGCCATCAATTTTATGTGGTAATGAATTAAGGGCACTACTACTACTATGTACTACTACTACTATGTAAACATAAAGAACAAATGTCTATAAAACTGGGACCACAATTTGTTTTGTCACACACGATTACATGATCTACATTTCGAACCTCTTCTCCTTCTACAAGGACTCTAGAATTAGAAGTTGAAGCTCCTATGTACTCCAGAAATTCTAATAAACCGAGTCCCTTATAATTATTCGCAAATATTCACTGAAAGAACTTTTGAATATAAAGTTTGACAAACATATATGAATATACTTACTGGTTGTAGTCTTTATATCAATCAAGTGCCATAAAATTTGTTATATAATGATCAACATTTCAATATATATCACAAAGTAATCCAACAATGATCACAAGTCAATTATAATTTATATTTTCCATGAAAATTTCGGTCAAACTTCGTCGACTGACCTGTCCAACACGAGATTGTTTACATTTATTACTAGCTTGGTTAGTTGCCGAATCCCGCCACCAGAGTCTTGGAAGTTCCCAATCCTTTTATCTGAATCCCTCATCAACAAGCGAAGACCTCTAGTTCTCACAATAATTACAAGTCGTTTCCCCCTCCCTTCTACACTCAGTAACACAACATAACAACCAAATCACGGTTCAGCTCAAACTCAATCACATCTTTAGGAAACCAATTCCCTCGCATAATTGATATGACTTATCACAACATGTCGATCGGACTAAGGAGGGGCCTCCATTAACCCCCTTGAAGTTCAATCAATCTTACCATTCCCCATTCTGGTAGACCATCATAATTAATTACTTTGAGACGCGAAACGGTGATCTGAAATCCGCTTGGTTCGTGTGCACAGCGCGCGAGATGAAATTGGTATGTTGAGATATGGTAGATTGACAGCAGATATGCACACTATTTGGATGTTTCGAGACCACAGAAACTTGGCCAACTAGGCAATCCAAACCACGTGACCCACTATGGCGGTTGTTGGCACACAAACAAGTAACGTGTTGTGGTCGTTATTTTATAGTGTTTATTGACTTTTTCCGAAGCTTTTCTGCTGTTTAAACTATATTGAAATGGAGAATGAATATCTGAAAAGACTATTGTTGAAAATTGGTTCAAGCCCTGTGGACAGGAGATTTTTGGCGCTCTTGTTCAAACAGACAAATTATATCTACGAAAGTATTGGTTTCTCAGAGTTGGAAATGATATCAATGGATTCCTATGATAGAAATGCATCATGAAAGAAATTAAATTTTAAAAAAGTGTCGTTTAAAAGAAATTCTTCAAACATTATCTTATAAAAAAAGAGCCATCTACAATGCTTCAATGCCTTAATGCTTCAAAAATAGTTATTAAATTTATTTATCAAGATTAAATGAGCAATCTGCAATGATTCAACCTCGTGGAATGGGTTGTTGCAACTTACAATCGGTGCATAGTTTTCACAACTCGAAATACCTAAGGAAAGTATCATCGAAATTTCTAGAGCAAGGCTGGAGACAATCATAGCAGATTGTCCATTTATTCCTGATATTTGAGTAGGTAGTGGATTACGAACAAATTATTTTAATAGTTCAAAATATATTAATAAAATACTATCCTCATTTCATAATTCAAAATTTGATAGTTGATACCACTAACACATTCTTTTCTGTATTATAAACCTTAACTCAAGAAAAAATGATTGATACACAAATTTAGATCCATATTTCAGTATTTTTTTTGCTAGAAACATTATGAAAATACTGTATGTATGAACATGTCTCACTACTTTAGGGAGTAAAAGGTAATATTAACCTCAGTGGTCAACGAACAGTAATTTCTTTTGATGATTTCATTATGTTCTTCTTTCCTATTGCCTCCATAAACTACATCAAAGCAGTCTTGTATATATTCACAAATTCAAAAATCGAATACTAGCTTTCCAAGAGAAAGTAACAACTAGGAATTGACAATATCTAATAGCTAGAAAAGATGGCATTCATGAACGGAATAAACTCGACAAAAAAATTTTGTTACATTACAAATTTTGAAATAAATTTTTTTAAAGATGCAGTTTTATCATAAGAATCCATTGATTTCATTCTCAACTCTAACAAACTAATATTTTCGGAGATATGATTTTTCAGAATTTCAATAATTATTCTCAATTCTATATGATTTCATAGAATACTCTAATTATAATTTCCTGGTGTTTATAAATCCAACATGAGATGAGTCATAGACCTACGTTTTGAATTTAATTACAAAAATTCTTGAGAATTGACGCACAGAAGCATAATTGAAGAAGTGGAAAAGCTCTGCGGACAGGAGCTTTGGCACTCTTGTTCAAAGTTTCACAAATCATAACTCCGAAAGTATTGGTTTCTCCGAGTTGGGAATGATATCAATGGATTCTTGTTTAATTTATTTTATTTTATGATACAGTTCAATCATAAGATTCCATTGATATTATTCCCAACTCTGAGAAACTTTCGGAGATATAATTTGTCAAAGTTTGAACAAGAGCGCCAAAGCTCCTGTCCACAGGGCTTGAACCAATTTTTTCACCTTTATTCTGATTCATTATTTTCTACGAAAATGTTTATTGGCTGGGATAGTCTAAAACTGATCTACTTTTCCAATTGACCTCGTATAACTTCCCTATTTTCAGAATTAATAATAATCCCCGATTCTGGGTGAGTTGCCGGTCTAGTTTCTTAAATCTTAAGAACCCTCTTCAAGCAACCCGTAAAAGTTAAAGTTATAAAGGAAACCCGGAAAACTTCAGTGTTTGTCTTTCCTAAACTTCGAGTATATCGGTTTACTCTTCGAAACTTAATTTCTGAAGTGATTCGTGGATTATTAGGTATGCTTTTTGATTCCGTTGAAAGTTGGCTCAAAGAATAATTAACTGAGAAGTTAGGTTAGAAGACCTCAGGAGGAGTTTATCGTCTTAACGGTTATTGTAGAATGTTATGTGTCGATATAGTAAAGATTTCGAATTCCGATGTAGATACTGCGAACCTTTCAAGTGAATGTGAATGAAACTATCCTTAATCAAGAACTAATTAACATAGAGCTATGAAGTATGAATGTCTATGGGTGGTGGACTCTTGAACTCGTTTATTCCCAAGCAAAATGATTCACGGGAAGTATTTCAAGATATGAAATGGCAAAATGATCATTCGATGAATTGCGATACAGCAGTCAAAAAGTCGTACCTCCGCCGTCGACGAGCTTAAATCAATTTACTCTCGTTTTGCTCAACGAGGAGATAGATAAAAAAAAATGGGTTCAAGCCCTGTGGACAGGAGCTTTATGGCGCTCTAGTTCAAACAGACAAATTATATCTCCGAAAGTATTGGTTTCTCTGAGTTGGGAATTATATCAATGTATACATATGATAGAGCTGCATCATAAAGGAAATTCAATTCAAATAATAGTTTATTTATCAAGATTGAATGAGCAATCATGAGAATGAGAACTGCACCATGGAAGAAATCGAATTAAATCTGGCCAATTTTGCCCAATAACGAACTTAACCGAGATATTCATCTCCCTAACCTACTCTGAAAATTTCAACTACCTAGCTCATTCCGTTCGAGAGTTATTGTGGAAAAACTTTGTTCAAATTTTCAAATTTTTTTTTTTTACACTTTGCGGTAATCTGGTCAATACAAAACTTCACATGCGTATAAAGGTCATGATTCTACAATTTGATGCTAAATTTCAGATAGATCGAACGAACTTGTCCGAGATATTTACGCTCCAAAACCACCTTGCAATTTTCAATCCGCTAACTCCTTTCGTTCGAGAGTTATCGTGCCTACGGCCGGTCGGCCGGCCGGACAGACTCGATTTCGCACTCGGATTCTTGATCAGTGAGTCGAACCAAATCGTTTGAGACCATTTTCAGCCAAAAATTTCAAAATTACAGACACTTGGGCAAATTGATAAGCACACTGTTCCGAGGAACTAGAGCGCCAAAAAAACAAGTTTCGTATGACAATTGCCCAAAACAGGTTTAAAGTACCTACAAATAGTAGGTATTCCATAAAACAAATATGAAAGAAGATAAGTAATTATTTAAAATTACCTTGTAATCGATCAAAAATTTCCTGATCTACGTTCACCAAACTACAGAATTATGCTTTCAATATTTACGTAATATTTTCAAACATTTTCGGGTGAGGTCCCCGTTGCATCGCTAAAATACGAGTATTTCAACCCCAATATTTTTGAAGTTACAATATTCCCTTCTGTCAAGTTGAAATTATGAGAATTCACACATAGAATAATAATTATATCAATCTGTGAAATACGATTTACATTGAAATTTAAAAAAATCATATCTCCGAAAGTATTAGCTTGTTAGAGTTGAAAATGATATGAATGGATTCTTATGATAAAACTGCTTATTAAAAAAAAATTGATTTGGAATTTGTTTCGTAAAAAAAATTTTTTTTTGTTACTCCGAAACCATCTGTCCGATTTTGCCCAATAACGAACTTAGCCGAGATATTCATCCCCCAAACCTACTCTGAAAATTTCAACTCTCTAGCTCATTCCGTTCGAGAGTTATCGTGCTTACGGCCGGCCGGATCGGCCGGCCGGACAGAATGAATTTAGACCACGGATTCTTGATCAGTGAGTCGAACCAAATCGTTTAAGACCATTTTCATCGAAATATTCCAAAATTACAGACATTTGGGCAAATTGATAAGCACTCAGTTCCGAGGAACTAGAGCGTCAAAAATGTGGGAAAGACTTGTGGACAGGAGCTTTGGCGCTCTTGTTCAAACTTTTAAAAATTATTGGCCTCTGGGAATGATATGCATGGATTCTTACGATAGAACTGCATTCTCTCCAATAACGAACTTATCCGAGAAATTCATTCCTCAAATCTACTCTGAACATTATATTATATTTGAAACTCAGACAATATTGCAGTTTTGTTTTTACTGGAGATATTCTGAACCCAATTTGCTTATGTATCTTACCAAAGAATATATTTCCATCATCATAAGGATTGTCCACGGACATTATGTTTATGCTTCTTAACTAATCGTGTAGTTTATTCATGGAATGCACTTGCAGAGGCAACAGTGACCGCAGCAAACGTGAATATATTTAAAAACCGATTGGACAAAGAATTAAAACAAAGTGCAGCAAGAATGATCCACTATAGTGCATAATTGAATTTATAATGTAAACGATAACACATAACAATCAAACAATAGCTTCATCGGTTTACCGCTTGCTATTGGTTAATTACATATTACATATTACATTATTGAAAGGTTTTTTTCTGGGTTTTCTCTCCCAAATTCTGAAAAATATCTATAAAATAAAAATTAATTATTTTTTGATTTGTTTCTGCGTAAGAAACACAAGATATTTGTCAGAAGCAATCAACATGCAAACATGCTTAAAAGGAAGCGTAGCCTTTGGCAGCGTTACGTTCGTCACAGATCCAGTAGTAACTATGCAGCCCATCACTCATTTTCGAATCAGCTGTCAGCTATGGTTCACAAAGCTAAAAAGTCTTATGAAGAATCCCTTGCTTCATCAGGAAACCGAAACAAATTTTACAAATATGTACGCTCACAACTGAACTCCAAAGTATGCACTCCAACACTTAGAACTCAATCGGGAGAATTGTGTGAGGACGATAGCAAGTCTGCTTCAGTACTTGCTGATTCGTTTGTATTGTCATTCACTTCTGAACCTCAGGATGACCTTCCGACCATTAGTACCCCACGCTCTTTGTTGTGCCTAGAGAATGTTGAGTTCAGTATGGACGAGTTGTTATCACGGCAACTCGATCCATCGACTGATCCTGGTCCGGATGATACCACTTCGGAGGTGCTCAAGCGTTGTGCGGACTTGGTTGCTCCTCCTTTGATGAAAGTGATCAAACTTTCGTTGAGAAGATCTGAGGTTCCCAAACTCTGGAGGATGGCCAATGTTACGCCGATTTTTAAGAGTGGTGATAAAACCTCAGCTACCAACTACCGACCCATAAGTCTTCTGCCGATTGTCTCCAAGATTGTTGAGAAGATCGTAACCCAGAGGATGATCTCCTTCTTTTCCAGTAATGGGACCATACCGGATGAGCAGCATGGCTTCCTAAAGGGTAGATCAGTGATTACTTGCCTGCTACAGTGCGTAAATGATTGAACTAAGCATGTTGATTCGAGAATACCAGTGGATGTTGTTTTTCTGGATTTTTCCAGGCCTTCGATCGGGTTCCCATGAGGCGTTTGCTTCATAAGCTTGAACATGTAGGTATTCGGGCAGACCTGTTGCGGTGGATACAGTCATTCTGCTGTAATCGTCAGTTTCGTGTTAGAGTTAGTGACTCTCTTTTGGTAACTGTGACTAGTGGTGTTCCCCAGGTATCGGTGCTGGGACCTCTGTTGTTTCTCGTCTATATCGCCGAACTTCCATCAGCCCTGAAGAGTTCATGTTCGTGCTACGCCGATGACATTAAATTTTACTCTGACGCATTGAAGTTTCGTCAGCTGCAGGGTGATAATGGAAGGGTACTCGAGTGGTCGCGAAAATGGCTGATTCCATTGAACATTAAAAAGTGTAAAGTGCTTCACCTTGGCAGAAATAATCCCCTGCATCGATATTTTTTGGACAGCGACGAAATAGAATCGGTCAAGCAGCACAATGATCTCGGTGTTACTGTGTCTCATGATCTTACCTGGTCGGCTCATATACAAAGAGTGTGCGCACGTGCGAATAAAATCCTATACCTCATTAGAAGGTCATTCCCACGTTGCTCAGTTAAAACGTGCAGACTGCTCTACACGACATATGTTCGACCTATTTTGGAGTACGCCGGCCCGGTTTGGTATCCTTCCTTGGTCAGAGATCGTCAACTTTTAGAGAGCATTCAGCGAAGGGCCACCAGGATTCGTTTTGGTTACTTGCGTCCGTCGTATGAGAATAGGCTTTGTATGTTCGATCTCACTAAATTCACGGATCGCCGAGAACGTGGGGACTTAATAATTACGTATCGAGTGATGCATGGCATGATTGGCGGTGATCTGAGTGACATTTTCACTCGCAATACAAATAGTCTGCGTGGCCATCCTTACAGACTGAAACGTGAGGTGTTTCAGTTCACTCCCAGACAAGATTTTCTGGGCAATCGGGTGTTCGCCAGCTGGAACTCCCTTCCAGCCGAGGTGGTCTGCTCTCCCACGGTGAACACATTCAAAAATCGGCTGGATGAGTTTCGTCGCGTGTGATTTGTGTTTGGATGGTTGTTTGGTCGAAGAACTTTTGATTTCCTTCATTTTTATTTATTTTTTTTTTTGGACAATTTATATTTATTTTATATGGATGAATTTATGTTATTTTGTTCTGCTTTGCTTTCAACTTCAGTTATGTTTTTATTTCACATATGTGCTCAGAATTTGTAGATGATAGCATTTGAAAGTTTATAGGCCTATGGTCTCCTTTCTTATACTTTTAATAATAATAATAATAATAATAATTGAAAAATGTTGCCTAACAAACAACAACGAAACAACATCAACGAAGAAACAACGTTTCGGAGTCTATATCAGACTCCGAAACGTTACGATATAGTTATTTCTTCGTTGATGTTGTTTCGTTGTTGTTTGTTAGGCAACATTTTTCAATTGATTCTTGATCAGTGAGTCGAACCAAATCGTTTGAGACCATTTTCAGCCAAAAATTCGAAAATTACAGACATTTGGGCAAATTGATAAGCACTCAGTTCCGAGGAACTAGAGCGCCAAAATGCCCAATTTCACGCACGAACGAAGTCAATATCGGCTCATACTTATCAGATCAAATGGGGGCTCGGCCTTAGAACGACCGCAGCTGCTTCATCAACAGCCTGTCATAAATCCTGGTCGGGGAGAGCATGGGCAAGAATTCAAGAAGTTGAAGTCTTGAAGTGACCCGACTGCCCCAGTAGCGCTCCAGGGGGACGGACCACGCCTAGTAACGAGAAGCTGAAAATCCGCAAGTCAGAAACTACGGGATTTAATAGAAGTCAAATGTGAAAGGAATTGAGTGGCATCTTGGTTAATTTATCGATCATTACCGGAGAAAAATTCAGGGAGTTCAGTCACGTTCCTAATTAACTTCAACTTCATTCATTTCCTCGAAATTAAGCTCATACCTACTACAATAATTGCAGCAACAACGTATACTCCATTCACTTTTATAAAGTCTCCCGGTTGGCCATGATTTAGGTCTATAACGTTTTTGTAACTAAAACACAGGCAGGTTGGCACTGCTGAAATATCGTCAAGGTCAAAACAATTCACCGAGACGTTGCCAATTTCTACTCTCAAAAGCCTCAAACTTAACATAATCATAACATTAAAATCTGCAATAGACCACATTAGTTAGGTTAGGCGGGAAATTTGAATTACGATCCATCCGTTGATCCGAGCACTGAATTCCCCATGCATTTAGTATGGATCTAAAATTTACGCGAATTTCTCGCCTGTGTTTAGATACTTTGGCTAATTTCGTAAGGTTTATTTTGGTTGAAATAGATTCTGTGAACTTTTCTCAACCATCTAGAATCAAGTTTTCATAACAAAATTGTATATTTCCAAAATAATTAATAAATATAAAAGTGTTCACCAAATTCGATTGACGTATGTCTTAGCTCACTCGAAATCAGTCAAAAATAATAACATGACCCTTGTAATGACGCACAACACAAGTCATCTACGAAATACGGAAATCTTTCGAACTAGAATGGTTTCAATTTTGATTTAAGAATAAATAGAGGTAGATTTTAATGTGGAAATAACATGAAAACATGCACTGATGATGAAGGTACCCAATACTTGTTGTCTCTGTACTAACAGTCTCTTTTGAATAGGGTGGTTTCATCTCAAAGTTGAAATTCCTTGTTGAAAAATTTGAATATGGATCTACCGCCTAGCGAATGATTCTAACCTAACTAATGTGGTCTTTAGGACTGACATTCTGAATTCATTCTGACATGTTGAACTCTAGAATGAAATTACCTAGTTTCCTATCATTATATTTTATTAAGGCATAACAATGACTCGGGTTTCGTAGTACTACTACATTTTGAAACTGGTGTATTTCAAGTTGTGCAACAAGGTATTTAATTGTCTTCTTCAGAAAAGTGGGGAATTCCATAGGTACGTCTGTTCGTTTAGAAGTTTTCCTGCTGGTGTTATTCAGGTATTTTTATACTTTTCACAAATGAACTATCACGAAGTATTTTCAATACTTGATTCTTGATTTCCATACAAGAAAATAGCATTACTTGAATCTTCCGACCAGTTTATATACGTGAAATATTTCCAGTAACAACAGAGCAAAAATTTTCTCTTATAGTCGCCAGGACTGTGGAATTATTGAATTCACATAATATCTTTTCAAATTCATTATTTTTCCGAAGTAAATTCACATTGTGAAAATACATAATTACTACGACTTCTATGTAGAGAGGACAACGTTGCCTAGTTATCTGACAGGAAAATGACTATAACTTAACATTTTCAAAATATACACGGTGAAATGTGTCAAACTTTCATGGCCAACCGGGAGACTTTATAAAAGTGAATGGAGTAGATGTTGCACCATACGTCCAGACTGTGTCAAGGGGAATCGCGTGTTGAGCTGCCTATATATCCCAACACGTGGTTTTTTCCGATGGTCACTGATTTGAAGTGCAATATTTATTGTAGAATTATATAGAGTTTTTGGCGCTCTTGTTCCTCGGAACAGAGTGTTTATCAATTTGCCCAAATGTCTGTAATTTTCGAATGATTGGATGAAAATGGTCTTAAACGATTTGGTTCGACTCACTGATCAAGAATCCGTGGTCAGAAATGATTCTGTCCGGCCGATTCGGCCATAGACACGATAACTCTCGAACAAATTGAGCTGGACAGTTGAAATTTTCAGAGTAGGTTTGAGGGATTAATATCTAGGTTAAGTTCGTTATTGGGCAAAATCGGCCTGACGGTTCAAGAGTAACGAAAAAACAGCTTTTTTACATTACAACTTTTAAATTCAAATTTTTTTAAGATGCAGTTTCATTATTAGAATCCACTGATGTCATTTTCAACTCTAACAAGTTAATACTTTCGGAAAAATTATTTTTCAAAATTTCAATAATACATCGTTGTTCTATGTATTCACAGAATGCGAATTTTATCTGTCTGTGTTCACTGTTCATAAATTTCATCTTATCTAGCTATTAGAGACATGTCAATTCGTAGTTTGAAAATATTTTCTGTTGTAAAACAATTATCCGATTCTTTGATAATATTGACTGGTTGCATATCGCATAATTCATGTAAAAATATTAGGGATGATGCTGCAGAAGATTTAGAATTGGATCATTTTAATGATGTATTTTATGAAGGCAATAGGAAAGAAGAACATAATGGAATCATCAAAAAAAATTACCTACTGTTCGTTGACCACTGAGGTTAATATTACGTTTTACTTCCTTAAGTAGTGAGACATTTACCTATATACGGTATTTTCATAATGTTGCTAGCCAAAAAATACTGAAATATACATCTTCGCTGTGTATCAAATATTTTTTCTTGAGTTAAGGTTCATAATACAGAACGAATGTTCTAGTGGTTTCAATTATTGAATTATGAAAAGAGTATTGTATTTTATTAATATATTTTGAACTTAAAATAATTTATTCGTCAGCCTCTACCTACTCAAATAACAGGAATAAATGGACAATCTCCTATGATTGTCTCCAGCCTTGCTCTAGACATTTCGATGATACTTTCCTTAGGTATTTCGAGTTGTGAAAACTATGCACCGAGTGTAAGTTGCAACAACCCATTCCACGAGGTTGAATCATTGCAGTTGCTCATTTAATCTTGTTTTTATGATGCAGTACTATCACAAGAATCCATTGATATCATTCCCAACTCTGAGAAAATTTCGGAGATGAATTGTCAAAGTTTGAACAAGAGCGCCAAAGCTCCTGTCTACATGGCTTTCCCACATTTTTTTTACGACCTTGACATCTTGAACAACTTGTCAAATTAAAATAAAACATAAATATCTCGATGTAATGTTTATGCGTGCATGTTCTCGAGAACAACGTAATATGATTTGGCCCAAATGTCTGTAATTTTCGAATTTTTTGCCGCAAACGGTCTCAAATAATTAGATTCTACTCAATTATGAAGAACTCGAGGCCAAATTTGATTGTCCGACCGGCCGTTGCCACGATAACTATTGAACGGAAAGAGATTGCGTCTTGAAATACCACATACAGTGCAACACGAGAGTCTCGTTTTTGGTATCGTTAAATTCTTTGTAGGAAGTTTTATTTACGACTCAACTTCCCACTAAAATTACCAATATAATTTGTCATCGATCGTTCTAGAAATACTCGATTTTTTAGAAGATGATTAATTCGTTATGACCTTTGCGATAATTTTGATTATTTTTCAAGAAAAAATAGAATTCACAACCATAAAAACGGATGCCATTATGAATTCAATACTTAACGGACAACTTTTATTGCCCCTAAATCCCAATGCTTTGAAAATTTCTTCTCTATCTGAACATCTGAACAAATTTATTCTCTTGTGCTCCTTGTAGTGAAGATGTGAACAATTATTGTATACATCTGTGGAACTACGTATAATAAAACGGGTAAAGAAATGAAACTATACAATGTTTCGAAAAGTGTTATGAGGAATACGCCAAGAACACCCTCAATGATCTACCCACTGGGAAGGTATTCTTTGAAAGCTGTACCAAATTCTTCAATTCTATTAAAAAATGTTTCGACATCGATAGCCTATTTAAAATATACAAAACTTTCGAAATATTGGAAAGCTGAGTTTGAAGAATATTTGCTGTTAGAAAGAGCAAATAGGAATCAAAATATTTTACAGTGGTGGAGAGTGAAAAAAGTTCTTCCTACACTTTCCAAGATGGCCGATGATTTATTTTAATGGCTACATCCGAACCTGTTGAAAGATTATTTTCCACAGCAGGTATGATCCTGGCAAAAACACGAACATCATTGAAAAATGTTGTGATATAAGCGTGATTATGTTTGAATTCTTGGACATCGAGTAATTTAAAAGTTGAAATTATCAGTGTTTAAAATTAAAAATAATATGTACATATATAAATATTTTTGTATAAGAGCGTAATACATATAGCTTTACAATATTATTCATTATTGTATACCATTTCATTTATATATTATAATATTTATTATCGTTATTCAGAATTTAGCGAGACGAGACAACTGATACCGAGACGAGAACGAGACTTAAACGAGACTTAATTTTTTGGGAATTGGAGAGAGCGAGACGAGATTTTTTATACTCTCGCCTACTCTCGTCTCGTGTGAAGCCCTACACATGTACCTCAATACTAGCCTCAAAAAACCTGAGCTCATTTTTAATATTTCAACACATGACCTATTTATTACCTATTTATCATCTATTTATTATGTTGTTCCCTTTAGTATGTATCTTCGTCTTAAGCATAAAGCTCAAATATATGTATAT
This sequence comes from Halyzia sedecimguttata, assembly GCA_937662695.2. Classification (NCBI taxonomy): domain Eukaryota; kingdom Metazoa; phylum Arthropoda; class Insecta; order Coleoptera; family Coccinellidae; genus Halyzia; species Halyzia sedecimguttata. The sequence goes on from OW569414.2 coordinate 101,915,277, forward strand.
TTATATCAAAGTGGTGGTCACGCCACCTTTCGGGAATTGAAATAAGCCACGGGTTTTTAATATTTCCAATCTCCAAATTTGAAAATATATTCAATTTTTTTAGGTTTCTAGTTCCAATTCATATTCAATGTGGTAGATATCTCAGTCACTTGGAGGAATAAACATGGTGATGATCTAACCCTTTTGAGTAGGGGTTGGAGGCTGAAACTGATCGCCTTAATCAGTGTACAAAATTTGATCACCTAGAAATCAATTCATAAAAACAAAATCGGAATATCTTCTCTATCTGCGAAACCAGCTCTATATTTATTATTATTATTATTAATATATAGGAGAGTCGAGGCAGAACCTTTACGACTCAGAAATACAATATAAATACAAAAAAAAAAAGCAAGCAGAATAAAACTAGTAAAGTATAAAGTTACAGAGTTCGTAGTTAGCCACTGAGTGAACAAATAAACTACTGCACACCCCACCAGAAGTCCAGGCTATTCTTGAAGATGTTGACACTTTCACTATTGACCACATTCGGCGGCAAACGATTCCAATTGTAAAAGACTCTGTTTGAGAGAAAATTTTCGCGTTGTGATGATCGAAACAATTCCCTTGATAATTTGAAATTGTGTCCACGTAGTCTACCTTGCGAATTTCTGGTATAGAGATGGGATAGGTCAGTGCCAAAGAAACCGTGTAGTGCTCTATATGTTATGATTAAATCTCCACGCAGACGTCTGGAACTAAATGTAGTTATTTTCATCAGTTGAAGTCTATCCTCATATGCAAGTCTCTGGTATCCGAACGGCATCCTAGTCACTCTACGCTGAATTTTTTCCAATGCGTTGGAATTAGCGGCCAGGTGCGCATCCCAGACTGGGCCCGCGTATTCCAAAATAGGCCTAATATAAGTGGTAAGTAACGACCGACAGGTTCCAAGACTGCGTCTTCCGAAAGCTTTCTCAAACAAATAGCATAGCCTCTTCGCTTTAGTACACAAATGATCGACGTGTGTTGACCAGTTAAGATCATTACAGATGTGAACACCCAAATCACAATGACTCTCACAAGATGATAGAGTATAATCTCCCAAACTATACTGGAGCCTTGGGTTATTCTTGCCCAGATGTAAAACTACACATTTATCAGGGTTGACAGGGATCAGCCAGTCATCACACCATTTATGAATGGCAGCAAGGTCACGACATATACCATTTGAGAAAGGATCATTATATATTTTTGTGTCATCTGCATACATCGAATAGTGAGAGCTGAGAGTGCCGGGTAGAACAGACGTGTAAATTATAAATAGTAGAGGACCCAGGACAGACCCCTGTGGTACACCACTAATCACCTCACGAGCAGAGGACACCTTACCGCCGACTCTAACATAGAATTGACGGGATGATAGGAAAAACTTGATCCAGTCCAACAAAGAACCTCTAATGCCGAAGTGGTCCAATTTTATCAGAAGACGCTTCAAAGGAACCTTATCAAAAGCCCGAGCAAAATCGAGGTAAACTACATCAACACATCCACCCGTATCCAATGCGAGGGTCCAGTCATTCAGACACTTCAGCAAGTTTGTGATAACTGAACGGCCAGGTATAAAGCCATGCTGATGTTTAGGAATAATTCCGTTTTCAAGAGCGAACTGCTGGACTTTGCTTTCGAAATCAAAGAAAATTTGCATTGAAGCTGGATATTAAGCCATTAAGCATTTAATGATCTGAAGTCGAATGCCTGCTTCATTCCTGAACTTGGCATGCCATTCTTTCTGTGCCTAGGTATATCGGATTTTTCACCGCTATTGGGAATAATGTGCTGGTTCTGGTTATAGTGCGCTCGTTCCAGCCTCTCACTGACCATCAACAAAAGAGAAATCTCGTTACCATCGAGCAAGTGATACCATTCCTCACTTTCCCGTGAAAAAATAAAACTAATAAATGTTCCAGTCGGCTCCACGCCTTCCGTTCGCCGTTACATCGAACCAGAAAATAGATATAATAGCAGATCAACTAAATCTTTCAAATGCAAAATTAGAAAGGCACCAAGCCTGCAGTCACGATTCTCCGTAGAAAACGTTTGAGTTGAAGCCATTTTTCAACATGTCAATATCCAGTATCCGATAAGAAATGCGGTAAAACGTTATGGGTAAGCTTCGATTTACAAAATGCATAAACAAGTCGGACACGTAACATTCGTATAAACAAAACCGTCTGCAAGAATACGAGGAGAAATGGTGATAGTATGGAGTTTTGTGATTATTCGAATGGTATGGGATTTTCAGAAGTGATTGGGGCTTATAGCTAAACTCCAGGGGTATACAGGATGTTTTATATTTCTTTAGCTGGAGGAATACCTCATCAGAATCAACCACAAGTCCTTTATACGGGAGGTACATAATAAATATAGTTATTAAAAATATCAATGATTACATTACTATATAGGATTGAAGGTACTAGGCCACAACCTTTTTATATACAGAAAATTTGGCAACAGGGCCAGGTACACCTACATCCATGTATGCGAAACGAAATAGTACATCAAGAAGTTATAGGTTAAGATTTTCGTCTGATTTATGTGTTTGCGGTGTACTGTTTGAAACATTGTGTTGAACGATTGCAAATGGGCTTATTTGAGTGTAAAAGTGATCAGTTTTTGAATGATGTTTATTGATTTAGTACAAATTCAGTGAATAAGTGTACCTATAGTTACATTAATCTGATTAGTAATAGCATGTGAAGACTTCTGAAGCGGGGATGTGTCAATTTGTAAATTTCCGAAAGACCATACGGGTCACCTCTATACCTTGAAAAATTGGAGCTGTTGTTCAAATCATTTCCGAGAAAAGAGAATCATCAGATATGATTATTTCTTTTTCAATACCTACCACGATTTTCGGGAGATAGGATTGGATAGTTGGAAGAATTGATAAGAGTTACAGGCAGTTGAAACTGTTCTATTTGAGCACTCACCGAACTTTTATCCTTGTTGATTATTTCCAAGGGTGCTTGTATACTGGGTTTTCCCAAATACCAATCTTCTCTAGGGTTGTAATCGCCAAGAAAATCGACTAGACGTGGTATGTTGACGTAGTTGTCGTCATCGAAATGACAGAACCACCTGAAAAAGAAGAAGAACGATAAAATCAAGTGGAGTGTAACAGCATTATTGTTAAAATCTTGTATAACAGTTCAACTTATGAGTGAATTCCCCGAACTTAAGCCCTGGCTTTCTAACGTTAATTGCGGCGTCTATGCCATGTTACGTTCAGCGTATAAGAAAAAATTATATATGAGGCACTGGGATTGTCTCAGGAGCTTTAAAGCGCTCGTTAACTATATGGTATATTTTAAATTGACAGCTTTCGTGAATGTCAAAACTTGATATAACATTATTGACCATTAACCATACAAATATCAGATAATTCTCCCCCTATAGAGAGTATAAGCTACGTGTATTGTTGAAACATCATTTACAGTTAAACGACCTTACTGTGCATGAGTAACCCTATCAGACTATGAACGTCGGCTACTGAGAACATGATGTGGCAAATTTTAAGGGAAATATCCCTATGTATTGATTAGTGCATACAATGGAACTGATTGTATATTATATTGTATATATAGGGTGCTGTCGATGTCATCACCAACTGCAACTCGCCTTCCAGTTCCAGAATTCTGATGACCTCCATTATTCAAGGAGGCTACGTCTTCGCTACTGCAGATTTCTTATACAAAGCATTCTTTGCGTAGGTTTGAGATGGCGAGGCATTCCGTAATCCGGTGATCAGGAGTTTCATCCTCCTCCTCACAGAATCTGCACTCGTCAGTTTCTGCTAATCTCATCATAAGTAGGGTTTCGGGTCAATAAGAGCGGTTCATGCTCCTTTTTTGGCAAGTGTGTTGGTCTCCTCATTTTCTTTAATTCCCGAGTGATCAGGAACCCAGACCAAGGAGACCCTGTTGTTCTTGCCTACTTGATTAAGTGTTTTTCTGCACTTCCATATTAGCTAAAACTCGATAACATGGAAGCTCAGAGCTTTAATATCAGCTTGGCTGTAAGAATGGATTGCTATATCACACCTCTGATAGTTTCTTTCTAGGTTCATTTCCACGCATCTCCTGTATTGGTTTTTGATCGGTCTGTGTATCATTTAATGGCATTTTTAAGAACTTTGGAGGTGGATATCCTGTCACAGTGAAGTTCTTTTCGATGCTTGCTTTCTAAATACTTTCGTCACTAGGAAAATTGGCTGATCAAATGTACCCGGTGAGCAGGCTTTCTGGTTTTTAATACTCTCATTACCTATTCCTATCCTAGATATTCTGAGAATGGCGTCATGTGCTATTATGTCTATCATTAAATGAAGTGGTGTAAGATTTGTGATAATCTCAAGTGCCTTGGTAGGACAGATTCCCATAGCTCCAGTGATACACACACAGGCAAGCCTTTGTACTTTGTCGAGGGTTTTCCTCGTAGTATTCCGGCATATTTTTGCATACCAGACTACTACCCCATACGTGATTAAAGGTCTTACAATCAGGACAGAAGTTCACTATTTAGTGTTATCCCTAGATATTTAACTTCAGACTTCCATTCTATGATATCTTCGTTCAAAAAGAGGAATCTCACAGCTGAAAATTTCCTTCTGCGAGTGAACAGAATCACTGTGATTTATGCTGAGCCCCACTGACAAGCACCACTGCTCGATAATTCTTAGGCCCTCCTGTAGTAAGTCACACAAGGTGCCCTCATTTACCTATGCCTATTAGGATTATGTCATCGGCATAGCCTATAAATCCAAAGCCGATCTCCGTTAGCCTGTGGAGCTCATCCACTATTATGCTCCAAAGAAGGAGAGACGTTACTTCCCCTGGAGATGTTCCACGAGTGGCTTTGACAGAAGTGGCCTCATTACCCACCTGTTTCTCGGCTAGTCTCATCGACAACAGCTTATACATCCATTTTATAATGGATTTATTCACTCCTCGCCTTTCAAGTCCTTCTTTAATAGACACATGTGTTATGTTGTCAAATGCTCCAGATATATCTAGGAATGCGCATTTTGCGATTTCTTTGTTGTCCAGAGTTCTCTGGATAATTTCAGTCAGCTGATACAGATTAGTCTCTACAAAGCGGCCCGCCCTGTAATCATGCTGACTTTTGTGAAGTGGAATGCTCTCCAGATTCTCCGTTCTTATGTAGTTGTCCACTACCTTCTCCATCGTTTTAAGTAGACAATAAATGAGTCTAAAAGATCGAGGATCAGTCTAGTCTTTCTTCCCTATTTTCAGTATGAAGGTTACTTAGCCCTTCTCCATTTACTAGGTACTTGACCCAAGGTTAGACTGCTTCTCATGATTTTCAACAGATGGGGAAGAATGTCTTCCATACCTTTCTGCAGGAGTGCAAGACACTTATTGATTATACAGGGTGAGTCTTTGACCACTGCATTAATTTTAACCAAAGATTCCTCTCATCAAATGAAACACTTTTTTCATTTACCATTTTTCCAGATTCGGCTCAGGTAAAAAGTTACAAGCGTTTAAAGATTTCATAATGTGCTAATACACTCCCGCATATAAATTATCTATGACATTGTTGGCGGACGAGAATAAGGCATGGTAACGTGGTTTACAGCTTGATTCGGGATTCCAACGCTCAGGGACGGATCCATAAAAGTAGTGAAATTTCTGGAGTTTTCCATTTTAAAACATTCAATGAAGAATATCTCGAAAACAGTGCGTTTAAGGAGAAATGATGAAGAATAATATAATGTTCTAAAACGATGGAATATTCTTGAAATGACTCAAGAAAAACTTTATATGCTTTCTTTATGCAAATTTCGTTTAGTTTTATGAATCCACGAGTCCATAACTAGAAAACCAGTGGACGTAGAAAATAACTAATATTTGGAAAATATGTATCATAGTTATAGGAAACTTTACGCCAACATTCATTTAATTCGAAAAAGGGATGTCAAAGCTACAAAATAATACTGATTTTTTTTCAAAATTTCAACAGCCTGTATCTTTTTACCTGAGCTGAATTTGGAAAAATGTTAAATGAAAAAAGTGTTTCATTTGATGAGAGGAATCTTTGGTCAAAATTAATGCAGTGGTCAAAGACTCACCCTGTATATTGTATTTCAATGATTGTAAAGTTTGCTTCGAGCTCGATATAAGTTTCATTTTCAGTAAATTTTCCGGCTGATTTCTTGAATAATCATCGCTCGGACTGGCCAGAACTGGTTTTGAAAGGGGTCCTCCTGGCCTTACGAGCAACATTTTCCTTTTTGAATTCAAATATTGAAGGGATTTTTAAGAACAACAGTGAAAAATGTTTGAAAACTAGCGGAGGCGATTCTTCTTCAAGAGATCCAATGAGGCTACAGATTAGTATATTTGTGAGAGGGAACTTTTCGAAGGTTATGTATTATTTTCAATTTGTTCGTTTTTCTCCTCTTGCCTTTTCATTTTTTAGGTTTCGTGTTCCTTGGATAGACATCTCCGTTTTTTGACGAAGGAATCCATATTGAATAAATAAGCCTATATATATATTCTTAAATTTCAGCAAACTTTTTTAACAATAGTTACAAACCACAACAGTCATGGGGAGACAGGGTTTTTTTGCTGAGGTTTTTCCCTGAGCTCTTGTATCGTACGTCGAATGGTATGGTACCCCGTTACACCAACCTCTGCTAACACATAAAAAGATCGCAATACAAAAAATATATTTTTAGTAATAATTAATGTAATATTTCCTTCTGATCAATACCTGTAACATAGCATTGGCCAAGTTAGCGTAGGTACAATGGTACATGTTTGTGTATTCGTTAGTTTATTCAAGCTCATTGAATTAATAGTAGTTACTCTATCGTATAGGTTGTTGGGTCTTTAGAACAATAACAATAATTGTCTACCCAATATAAACCCTGTCTAGGTACTTGTGATTATAGGTTATAGTGTGATCATTTAAGTTTAATTCCCTTGATATCCCCTTCTAGATAGTCAGAGTGTTACAGACTTCCCTGTTGTTAATACTTCAAATTACCATTCCGTAGGCTAATCTCAAGAACATTAAGGGAAATGGTGGCAACCTATCAATGAACTATTAACACCGTATTAATATTTCCTTGCACCCTACACATAAGTAATTTGTTCCGGAAATTTCGTGCTTATGGACGGCATTTGGGCAAAATTATAGCGTTTGGTGTGAACGTTAAAATCCCTAAATCAGCCACGAAAATCGATCGTATGATATGAGTCCTATTATCCTACCATAAATCCGTCCATAAAAACCGGATCAACACTTCCGTAAAAACTAGCCGAAACTGCTATCGTTTCATGTCGTTATTATGGCCATTCGCGGACCATTCGGGGCAACATTTTAGTGCGGAATTGATTCGAATGTCTGACAACCATTATGGCGCTCCAGTGTTGAATTTATGCGACATAATTCCACATGCTAACATTGCGTTAGGCCGGTAGCACTTTCACGCGTCATTGTCTTCCGGCTAAATCATATTTGCTGTATATGAAAGTCCACCACGTTAGCGTAAATGAAGGGCAGATAGGACAACATTAAAACGAGCAGGCACGGGCCTAAGGGGGGGATGATCCCCCCCAATGTTGAACGGAGTTGGCAAATTTTCAACACAGAAAAATTTCGAGGGCGAAGAAAAAAATTGGAGTTGCAGTTGGAAAATTTTCAATGGAGTTGAAATTTTTCCGAAAAAATTGTCATAAAATGTGAAGATGTGATAGATGCAAAACACGCAGATGATAGGGACGGGTTAACATGTATACTGCTCCAAAAAATTTAAGTAAGTTCAGAAATTCTGTGACCGTTTCAAAAGTGCCGATTCTTGTCCACAAAATGTTCATTTATGAGAAATCAAATGTTGAATCTCTTATAACTGAGTGGTTTTATTCCTCTTCGTTTGATAACTTTCTCAGTTTCAGGCAAGTTCTTGTCTTTTTGGCGCTCTAGGTCCTCGGAACTGAGTGCTTATCAATTTGCTCAAATGTCTGTAATTTTAGAATTTTTCGATGAAAATGATCTTAAACGATTTGGTTCGACTCACTGATCAAGAATCCGTGGTCGAAATTCATTCTGTCCGGCCGGTCCGGCCGTAGGCACGATAACTCTCGAACGGAATGAGCTAGACAGTTGAAATTTTCAGAGTAGGTTTGGGGGATAAATATTTCGGCTAATTTCGTTATTGACCAAATCGGACAGATGGTTTCGAAGAAACAAAAAAAAATTTTTTTTTAAAGAACAAATTCCAAATTAAATTTTTTTCAATAAGCAGTTTTACCATAAGAATCCATTCATATCATTTTTAACTCTAACAAACTAATACTTTCGGAGATATGATTTTTCAAAATTTCAATGATAGAATTATTCTGTGGCTATTCTATGAATTGTTATAATGTCAACTTTGACGTTGTCTCATTGTCATTCATTCCAGTAATGGTATCAATATGAGAATTATAATAATGATACTTATCATACTTTTTGTTGGTTGATATTTTCATGCCGATGGTCAATCCATATGATGATGGGAATGGTAATGGTAAGTTAATAATATTGAGTTCAGAATATCTCCACTAAAAACAAAACTGGAATATTGGTGTATTGGAGTAGATTTGAGGAAAGATATATATTATCGTTCATCATAGAATTGAGGAACGAATATCTCGGATGAGTTCGTTGTTGGGTAGAATTCGTCTATTGGTTTTGGATTGATAATTTTTGGCACTCTTGTTGAACTTAAATTCTTCTATGATGTTTGAATTCAATTTCTGCTAAGATGAAGTTCTAAATTTCAATAATGAATCGAACTTATATGTTTTCACAGAATGCTATAATTATTCTATCTAAGCTTTGTTATATGATCTGTGTTCATACTCGTACATGTCATCCTGTTCTATAAGAGAGAGTCAAATTCATTTAAGCTATTTTAATTTGATTTCTTCCATGGTGCAGTTCTCATTCTCAGATTGCTCATTAAATCTTGATAACTAAACTATTATTTGAATTGAATTTCCTTTATGATGCATTTCTATCATAAGAATACATTGATATAATTCTCAACTCTGAGAAACCAACACTTTCGGAGATATAATTTGTCTGTTTGAACTAGAGCGCCAGAAAGCTCCTGTCCACAGGGCTTGAACCCATTTTTATTTAATGCTTGTGGCTTTTACTTGATGCAAATTCATATTAACTCAATGGAAAATTATTTACGATTTACACTTATTTATTCAATATTGTGACGCGTTTCGTTGACACAGCGACTACATCATACTAAATTGTTATTATCTCCCTATACCTAGATGACTAGGTAGATAATTTGTTTTAAATAAGTTTCTCACATAATTAGTTTTAAATAAGATTCTGTGTCCATGTCATCTAGGTATAGGGAGATAATAACTTGTTAAGGATTTAGTATGATGTAGTCTGATGAAGTCGCTGTGTCGACGAAACGAGTCACAATATTAATAATTTTTCATTGAGTCAAGTTCTTGTCGTTTGCGTTTCCCAGAATTTTGGATCAGTTATTGTTTTATGTTCTTACAATCAACTTTGATTCAAAATCTGAAAATTTGTTCTGCAATAATACCTAGACGTAAACTTAGTACGGATGAAGCCCATAGGACTATTGGTATGATCGAGGCGAGCCACACTCAGATATATGGTGCGAATTTCTTTCAAGTTAGTGAGAGCATAGTTTCCCGGCTGGTCCATCGATAACGAGAAACTGGTAACGTGACCGAAATACCGAGAAATGGACGCCCAAGATCTACCACTCCTGCACAAGATCGGCTTTTGACTGTGTCTACCCGTAGAGAGTCTTTGATTACTTGTCGTATCATGCAACAGTGCCATTTGAATGCTACTGATGTTTTGGTTTCGATTGAAACAGTTTGTCGAAGACTTCGAAACCTTAATCTACATTCTCGACGATTTCTGAGAAGGATTTCACAAACTCAAAATCATATGTGACTTCGTTTGGAATGGGCCACTGAGCACATGAATTGGAATGATCCTTAGAGGTCTGTATTGGTCACAAATGAGTCGACCGTTTTCGGATAGTCATCCGTTCAGAGGCATAACAGTTACTGTTTGGGGAGGCATTTGTTTCAATGGACGTACAGAGTTGTTAGTTCTTGATGCTACAATGAATGCGCCGATTTACATGGAGCAAGTCATTGGCAATATTATTCCTTTGTTTCATGCTGCTATTGGGCCAAATTTATATATCCTATACGATAATGCACCACCCTATCGTGCGAGAATTGTCGATGAAGCTCTGGAAATCCAAGGTATTCCACATTTGGCCCTGCACCCTCGGTCGCCAGACAACAATCCATTTAACACGCTTGGGATCGACAACAAAGAGCTTTGGATTCTCATCAACCACCTCCATAAACGCTTCAAGAACTCAGACGGCTTTTACTGCAACTCCGAAATGAAATGTTGCTACAACCAATTCGCTGAAATCCTGATGATTTCTTATGAGAATGTGATTTAAATTTACTTCTCCACATTGAACTGATTTCTCTTAAAAAATATTGCCGTAATTGAGAAATGCAGAGATTTAAAATCCCAAGAGAATCTCTGTGCTTCAAAAGAAAACTCAACTAATTGAGAATTGATCTTTTCATATCTGCCAGAAACAAAGATATCGCCCGTGAAATAATGGTTATTTATACAACCATTCAGTTAAATGAATTTTAATTCATGAGAAGGAAGTTCATTTCATTCAATATTTGATTTCCCTAAGTGAATAAATAACAACTAACCTTTGTTGCTATGCTTTGATTAATGTCCTTTTCACAAGTCAAAATTGGATGAATGTTATTTATACTATATATCATATATTTTCATTGAATCTCGATAGTAAAAAAATGAATGGATAAAATAGTATATTCTAAAACAAGTTGCAGAATGGGTTTCTATTAAAACACGAACGCGAAATTCGAAAACGAGCGACGAAGGTGCGAGTTTTCGAACGCATGAGTGTTGGAATTGCCTTCTGCAACGAGTATTAGACGATATTTTCTCTATTTCAGGCAAATTTTGTAAAATACTGTTTAAATTTAATTAAAATTTCGGATTATACATCCTAGTGACTTTTGTATTGTATCTTGGCAGTTGGTGTGACTGTTACGAGAGTTGACAGATTACGGAATTTAAATTTGAAACGTACGTAGGGCATGGAGATCAGATTTAAAACAGTTTCCTAATAGCATGAATGATTCAAAATAAGCAAGAAGGAAATCTCTAGTACAATATTTTTTAATGAAAATAAAGCTTTACCTCAACAATTATTTCACTATATCCAGATTATATTGTATTGTCAATTGACGTGTGTTGAAATTTGATAGGATCGAATGTCAGTACTGACTACCACAAAACGAAAAATATAAGTAGAAACAATGCGGGAATGAGTTTATTCCAGCACTGTTATCAGTGCTGGAATGGACTCATTACGATACTGAAATAGAGAAATAATTTTTTCAATCGTATTTCAGGTAAGAGTTTTCGTTAAAATTACATTTCACGGACATTCACAATAATTATTATTGCTGCATTTCTCAATGCATAATATAATATATGAAAGAAGATACACGATTTCTGCAAAACAAATTGAATTGAACTTCAGTCAATACAAAACTGCTTTCAACGGATCAGTGAATGCTTAATGAAACAAAACCTCGCAAGCTCTTATCACTCGATTGCACTATTACTTCATCAGAAAGTTAGGACTGGATCTAATCTATTCCAGGCAATACGACAATATGATGAAGTTGACTTCACAACTAAGTATATTGTTTTAGCGTGTCAGGTATAGTGGGAAACAACCAACATTCCTCAGCTATTTCAGATAGGTGAGCAGCGAAACTCATAGCATATCGCATATGTTTAAAACTGGGAAACTAGTATGAATAGATATGTTCCCACCTTCATATCAATTTGCAAGGTTTCCATAAACGATTATTACATATCTACGTCTAAATATTCAGTTCAGTTGATGCACTGCTATTATGGATAATTCCACTATAATACAATGTATCTTATGTGTACTGTGCTAGTGATAGAGCATCAGATTTAGAACCGGAAGGTACCGAGTTCAATCCCAGGCTAGGAAGGAAATTTCCTAGTCAGACGGTAACGGCCACCATTCACCGTTGGGTCAAAAATTAACAGTGATGTGTCTAAGGTGGCATAGGGACACATAAACAAAACCTACACAGCTCATAGGATTCCTTCTGAGCATCTGAGGGGTCTTCTTGTAACCCATAGGAGGGTCCCATTATTATTATAATCATGTAAAAAAATAAGGAAAAAAATATATAATTATCTTCTACAGACGCTCTTCAAAATATTTTCTCCGAAAATCCCATTCAGAACATTTATTTAAAATTACAAGGGACCACAGGGAAATTTGAATGAATTATTAGGATATACTATTATTAATTGCCAATCAAATTCATGGCAACCGATAGTTGGTTTACTTGGATAACCACCATGGTTGTGTTCGAAAATTAACTCCACGGAGTAGAGTAGAGTTTTTGAAGGTTTGACAGATTTACTCTAGTATACTCTGACACTGACACTGACACTGACAGAAGGTGCCAATATCGGAAAATAGGTTATGTTGGTTTAAGAAAATTATTGTTTTCTTCACATATATGTAACTCTAATCATAAATATATATTGTGAGCAGTATTAAAACTATTAAATTACCTCACAAAACATTCATAAAACAGTGAGATAAAGATACTAGATTTTCCGTCCCATGAGTTATGTCAATTTTGACAGGAGTAAAATGAACTCCGAGTCGAATACTCCGACTTTTCGAACGACAGTCACAGAGTAAAATTTACTCAACCTTTCAGTTTTCGAACGCAATGGAGTAAATATTACTCTACGGAGTTAATTTTCGAACAGAACCCATGAATCATGCGGTTTCTGATATGCATATTCTAATATTACAGCTACACAGCAGATTTTATGATTCTTGTATCTCACGATTACTTGAGAACGAAAAGACATAGTGACTTGCAATTTTTAGGGTAGGTTGTACTTCCTAATGCGACATTTGAGTTTGTTAAATGGCATAATCGGCCAAACGGTTTTGGAATTATATCAATCCTCCTTGTATTACTTTCCTCAATAACTCAAAAAATACGAAGCCGATTCAATTTAAGCACGGTAATTAGTTTTAAAATGCCGACACAAAAATATTTTCCAAATGGACAATATAACATGCGCGCAAAAGCTCCTGACTTCACGTCAGTGCTTGAACCAATTTTCTCTACAAAAAGTTAACAAATAAATATCTGTTAACTTTTTGACGTAGGCCACTTTCTTTATGACAAGTGGGGTATTTCGAAACAAGAATTTTATGGAAATTCAGAGTATGATATAAATATTTCGCACTCTTATTTAAAAAGCTGGATTGTGTCGTGATTCACTACTTTCGGACCAGCCAATACAGTCAGAATAATTTTAGCTCATACGCTGAATAGAGTCGACCCCGCAAAAATTTTAAACATTCTTCTAGACCAAAATTTCCAAAAGTTATCGACCGGGCACTGTTGACTCACCCTGAATACAAAATTATCCGTTCAATTCCGTAACCTTGTCGGCCAACCGTCAGGCCTTATGGATCAATTAAAATGGAAATCGTCAATTACAGATCACGAGTTCACGTACGAATATAATTCGTTACCCCGCGGCTGTAACATTTGATTACCCCAGTTCCAATCCGTTCGCCATCGTCATTAAACCACCGTTCGGATTAAAAAAAGGTCCTCATCGACATACAATCTCCTGATCTTAATTCAATTCCGGTTTCTGGAACTGAGGTTCGGCCCGATATCACGATCTTTAATTGGATTCAACGATAATTTATAATTCGAAATAATATATATCCACGTCTACTGGGAAGCGCATGGAATTGTCCGACATTAACTGTGTGTAGAAATTAATAGAATTGTTCGATACTTGACGAGTGACAGGTGTAATTGATATCCAGCATTTGCGTCCTATATGGCTGTTATCAGTTAGAGTATTAAAGTTCTTCAAATTGGTCCTTAGAATGTCCTTTTCAAGCCAATACATACAGAAACTCTGCAAGGTGTTAATCATGCGGGAAAAATTCTAACACGAATACAAACATCATTTCTAATTGACATTTCCATATTCTAAGCACATCTAATCTATATTCTAGAGATGGGTCATCCCGATCGAAAAAAATCGTACTTTTCGATTATTGAAACCTCTAACGGTATGAAAAATGTGAACGAATTCATTCGATTGATTTTCTCTCGTATTTCATCTGAAAACGAGCTGATATAATAGAACAGGGTCGATAGTTTTTAAAACGAAAAGTGGGAAGACCTGTGGACGAGAGCTTTGGAGCTCTTGTTCAAACTTTGACAATAATTCATCTCCGATATTATTGGTTTCTCAGAGTTGGGAATGATAGCAATGGATTCTTATAATAGAACTGCATCATAAAAGAAACTAAATTAGAATTAAATTACGAACTTATCCGAGATATTCATTCCTTAGATCTACTGTGAAAATTATATTATATCAATTGAAACTTAGCCAATATTCCAGTTTTGTTTTCACTGAAGATATTCTGAACCCAATCTGATAAACTTACCAAATTATATATTTCCATCATCATATGGATTATTATCCAAGGGCATATAGGGTAGGGGTAATTATAATATCCTATAATTGGTCATTTTGCATTCAATCATACTTTGTTGGTTAGAACAGAAATACATTTGACATGTCTGTTATAGGTAGATAAGATAAAAATTATGAACAGTGAAGACAAATAGAACACAGACAGATAGAATTCGCATTCTGTGAAAACATAGAAGTACGATGTAATATTGAAATTTTGAAAAATCATATCTTCGAAAGTATTTGCTTATTAGAGTTTAAATGATATCAATGGATTCTTATGATGAAACTACATCTTAGAAAAAATTTAATTCGAAATTTGTAATGTAAACAATTTTTTTTTTGTTACTCCGAAACCATCCGGCCGATTTCGCCCAATAACGCACTTAACCGACATATTTATCTCCCAAACCTACTCTAAACATTTCAACTGTCTAGCTCATGCTAGACCATTTTCAGTCAAAAATTCGAAAATTACAGACACCTGGGCGTATTGATAAGCACTCTGTTCCGAGGAACAAGAGCGCCGAAAAAAATAATAGTAGAATGAAACCAATCAGAAAAAGAAGAGAATATAACAAAAATGAAAGAAAAATAATTCAGGGGCGATCTGAGGTCAGGAAGTTGGATGAGGTGAGTTTTTGAGGGTAAAAATAGGTTTAACTCGATTTCCGGCAAAACTGCAAGTCCAATGGAAAAAAGTAAAATGGCAAAGTTGTAGGTAATAAAATGATCTACAGCTTTCGTCATCACACTTTTTTCATATAACCTCAAAATTCATGTGATAAATTCAAATAACCAGGCTTTTGGTTTTATATTTTTATCTTTTACAGAAAAAACTTACCTTTTAGTATTCCAAATACACTGTAATTTTTTGATTTAATATATTTATTATGTCACCTTATTTTGAAAAAGCAGAAATTCAGGCTGCTTTATCGAATATTAAGTCGAAATAAGGTGAAAAAAAAATATTTCAAATCGAAAAAATTACACTGTTTATGGGGCATAAAAGGTAGGTTTTCACCAAATTTCGTAAAAGATAAAAATAAAATACCAAAAAGTTGGTTATTTGAATTTTTTCACATAAATTGTGAGGTTGTGTGAAAAAAGTGAAATTAGAGAAAATTGTACATCTTTTTATTACCTCCAACTCTGCTTCTTAACTTTTTTCCATAGGACTTGTATTTTTGCCGAAAATCAAGATAAACCGTTTCTTACCATTGTAAATTCGCACCCTTCAACTACCCGACCTCAGATAGTCCATAAATTATTTTTGCTTTATATTCTCTTCCAACGGGTTTAATCCTACTATTATTTTTTTCACTTTTTACCATTTTCAAAGGCACTGGTCTATACATAATTGGAAAGCCGAGATGTATATCGTATACTTCATTTCGAACATCTGGCAATAAATGAGGTGAATTCGGCTTCATCCTCAAGCGATGAAACGTAATAAAGTAATGAACTGTGAATACTGGTAGAGCTATCCAAAAGACAGAATCGAATATGACCTCAAATTCTTCATCAGTAAATTGAAGCTAATCGTTTGAGTAAATTTTCGGCAGAACATTCGAAAATTACAGACATTTGGGCAAAATGATAGCACGCTATTTCCTAGAAAATGCGCGCACAAAGATGTGCTGCAGCTGAATCAGCATATTCACTGCATCATTGTTGTTAGCGGGTATTAAGTGAATGAGATATTATAAAAAGAGACATTTATTACCCACTTTGATTCACTATTTACTACTATAATACTATAATAAACCTTCTAAGTAAGTGTAGTGGAAAATGTTTGTAAATTTCTTTTATATCATGTGCGTACATACAGTGCGTGGATAAAGTAAGGAACATAATTCATAACTGCGTTATTCAATGTTTTGAAGTAAAACGCTCGGATAGGTTAATTTTAATTTTTAATCCTCATTGCATAAACGTTTTACTTATGACGGCATTGATTTTTACAGAGTGATGTCATAATTTTTTTAAATGAATATCCAAAATTCTTTTTGCTGCTTACCTAAATGACGGTGTAAGAAATTGTAACCATAAATAATAATTTTTTTGAGAAAATAACACAAAAAAGTGTTATTTACGGTAACAATTTTTTTTACACCGTAATATCAAAGCAGAAAAAAAAATTGGGGTGGCCATTTAAAAAGAAATTATGACGTCACTATGTAAAAAATTATTGATGTAATAAATAAATTTTTATGTCACAAGGTGGTTAATTAAAACCTAAAATTGTTTTGCTTGGAAACGAAAGAATTAAGATAGTCTGAATAAAGTAATTTTTCCAAATGTAATTCCAGGGTATACGCTGATATATCCAAATGGCCACATGAACCTTAAAAAAATATTTCAGGAGTCACAAATGTAGCTACGAACATCTTTCCTTTCACATGAACACGCCCCCCACATCTCGGGGCACTTTGAGAAAAACTGCCCGTATAAAATATCCGTTGCCTACCTCAGTCGAATTGATTACCCAGCAAATCACCTGGTTTGCCACACCATTCGTTTTAATTAGCGGTCGACTTCCGCCATCTACTGACATCGGAAAAAATACGCACATAATGCCCCAGGAAATTATAAATTATCCTTTTCTCGATTTTTTACCCGATAGGAAAGTCGTATCGGAACATTCTTTTGACGTACGCCATAAATATGTGCTTTTAATTAGTTGAAATAGGATCATGTCGATTAAATGTTTATCTCGGAGCAATCTCTGGTATCTCTGATCTACTTTCCTAATTGGTTCACTATGTAGATTAGATCACGGAATCGTAGATTTCTTGTGATTACATTTTTTGGTATTCTTGATAACGCCTTTTATTCGTCACAGTCTATTTTGCGGTTTTCAATATTATGCTTCCAATTTAGGGATATACAGTTGAATGTTTCCCATTTTTACTTGAAGACAGATTAAAATACGGAAATATATCAACATATCTTTTTATGGCCGAATAATAACCATTAAGAAAACGTTTTTTCTGTTGAAGAAAACAGTGGCGCATCCTTTTTTTTTCATTCAACATATTCATTGTCATGTTACTCGTGGAGCTACTGTATAACACCAAGAATTTATTTTCGTCTCGAAGAATATATCTGCACATATTTTCCTAGTTTTATAACAATATCTATAATAGCGTTTCAAAACAAATTTTAAAAATATTCACATTTAATTAGAAAACACCCTGTATACGAATATATTTAGGTGAGAATGTGCCATTAGCCAGATAGAATTATATCAATGTATTCTTATGATAGAACTGCATCATAAAGGAAATTCAATTCAAATAATAGTTTATTTATCAGGATTAAATGAGCAATCTGAGAATGAGAACTGCACCATGGAAGAAATCAAATTAAAACACCTGAAATGAATTTGACTCTCTCTTATAGAACAGGATACATGTACGAGTATGAGCACAGATCATATAATAAATCATAGATAGAATAATTATAGCATTCGTGAAACCATAGAGGTGTACGATTCATTACTGAAATTTCGAAAAATCATATCTCCAAAAGTATCAGCTTGTTGGAGTTGAAAATGATATCAATGGATTTTTATGGTGAAACTGCATCTTAAAAAAAATTATTTTGAAATTTGTAAGTTAACAAAAAAATTTTTTTTTTCGTTACTCCGAAACCATTTGGCCTATTTTGCCCAATAGCAAACTTAACCGAGATATTTATCTCCTTAACCTACTCTGAAAATTTCAACTGCCTAGCTCATACCGTTCGAGAGTTGTAGAAACAAAATTTAAAAATTTGCAAAATATTTTTTTTACACTTTACGGTAACAAGATCAATACAAAACTTCACATGCGTCTAAAGGTCATGATTCTACAATTTGATGCTGAATTGCAGATAGATCGAGTGATCGGTTTCGGAAATATTCATAAAAAATGTTTTTACTAAAATCGGCCATATCTCTGAAACCACTTGATGGATTTGACTCGTCCGAGATATTTACGCTCCAAACCTACCCTGCAAATTTCAATCCTCTAACTCCTTCCGTTCGAGAGTTTTCGTGTTAACGGACGGACGGCCGGACAGAATCGATTTCGACCAAAGGATTCTTGATCATTGAGTCGAACCAAATCGTTTGATACCATTTTCAGCCAAAAATTTGAAAATTACAGACATTTGGGCAAATTGATAAGCACTCTGTTCCGAGGAACAAGAGCGCCAAAAAAAGGTACTTGGAGATAAAATCCATAATTGAATCATCTTTCGAATGGCATAACAAAAAAGGTATGTTCCTGGGTAAAAAAAATTAACGGCGCCGCGACGCCAGCCATCTTTATTTTTTACACCGACTTCTACACGCATCCCAAGTCGACATTGACTCGTACAAAACGGCGTTTACAGAATTAAAGTATATTCGGCCGTTTCGGAGAAAATTGGGGTGACCAAGATAAGTGAATCACCCTGTACGTGGTGTTACAAATCATCGAAGTCTATTAATAGTAAATACCTCACACTCTTTCTTAATAATCGAAGAGCAGCGAGGATATGAGCATAAAGTTGCAAGGTATTTCAATTGATAATGCAAAGTGTAATACTAGCGTTTAATGTTTGATCTGATAGAACTTCCGAGTGGAGGCTTGAGAAGCAATAGGTCAAGAATTCAGCAAGTGATATATCTTCAATAAGAATTCTCTAGAGTGTTCTGATTCGATCATAGAGGTTTGTGAGGACCGTGCTCATGACCACAAAACTAGATTACCTTGCCGCTCACAGAAGATCGAATACAGAATACTAATGGACATTTGGGTTAGCAGAACTTGTCTCATTTCAAATCAAAGTTTAAACTGTGACTCAATTCAGAATTATCATACCAAAACAATGATCAGTAGCTTGAATTGGCTTGAATTTCTTCAGTACGGAATACCAAATCTCTTGTCGAGATTTAACGTCTATCACGTTTTGACAAATGAATTCTTAAACGTTCGAACTAACGCTTAAGGACATCTGATGTCATTCAATCACAGGCATAGAAAAAAAAATTTCATCTTGATAATGTCCATTCAGCTCATTAACGAGGTCCATTAATTCTTTTCAAACATCCATCGCTATAGGACCACTCTCATGATGTGTTTTGGTGTGTTTGAGGCACCTGCACGTTTCTTCTAGGTCATTTATCTGTGGTGAACTACTTATGTAAATATTCCGGTCATTTTCCGTTACAAAATAATTAATTCGAAAATTTAAGGATCTGAAATCACTCAACAGTTATTAGAACATATTTATGGTAATTCTCGTTCATAAATAAAAACAAGAAAATCAAACAGAGGGTAAAATACTCAATCATTGTATATCGTTCTGTCGTGCCTTTTTTCAATAAACTTATAATAATAATAATAATAATAATAATATTATCAGAAAGATATTATATGAATAAAAATTCGAAAATACTGAAACATCAATTTATATTATACAATGTGTTCATTGAACGTACGGCAAACAATCAGGAGGTGAGTGGAACTATTCTATGAAATAAAAAAAATTGGTTCATGCCCTGTGGACAGGAGCTTTGGCGCTCTTGTTCAAACTTTGACACATCATATCTCCGAAAGTATTGGTTTCTCAGAGTTAGGAATGATATCAATGTATTCTTATGATAGAACTGCATCATAAAGGAAATTCAATTCAAATACATAATAGTTTATTTATCAAGATTAAATGAGCAATATGAGAATGAGAACTGCACCATGGAAGAAATCAAATTAAAATTGCTGAAATGAATCTGACTCTCTCTTATAGAGTAGAAAATGATATCAATGAATTTTTATGGTGAAATTGCATCTTAAAATAAATTGAATTTGAAATTGAAGTTGAAAAAAGAAATTTTTTTTTCGTTACTCCGAAACCATCTGGCCTATTTCTCCCAAGAACGAACTTAACCGAGATATTTATCTCCCAAACCTACTCAGAAAATTTCAACTGTCTAGCTCATTATGTTCGAGAGTTATTGTAGAAACAAAATTTAAAAATTAATTTTTTTTTATTCTACACTTTGCGGTAACCCGATCAATTAAAAACTCCGCATGCGTATAAGGGTCATTATTCTACAGTTTGATGCTAAATTTCAGATAGATCGAGTGATCGGTTTGGGAATTATTCATAAAAAATGTTTTTACTAAAAACGGCCATAACTCCGAAACCGCTTGAAGGATTTCGCCGGTTAAAGAATTTTAATCCGAGATATTTACGCTCCAAACCTACCCTGAGCATTTCAATCCTCTAACTCCTTTCGTTCGAGAGTTATCGTTTTAACGGACGGACGGCCGGACAGGATCGATTTCGACAACGGATTCTTGATCAGTGAGTCGAACCAAATCGTTTGAGACCATTTTCAGCCAAAAATTCGAAAATCACAGACATTTGGGCAAATTGATAAGCACTCTGCTCCGAGGAACAAGAGCGCCAAAAAATGTGGGAAAGCCCTGTGGACAGGGCCTCCTTCGTACATATTTTCCCGTCAGACCGTGAGATTGCAGGATAATAAATAAATATTTCGGGTTGGTTCAAAAATATTCATCGAATCCAATATTTGTATGAATGAACAAAATTAAAATTCCGCAAATTTCATTTCATATTGCAATATCAGCAGGAAAAAGCTGAAATTAAAAGATTGACTCTACAACAGCAAATTCAATATGCTAATACGATTAAATTCGATGATTTATAACGTTCTCATACAAATATTGCACTGGATATTATGTCCCAAAATAACATAACAGAGAATATTTCATTTCTATTCTCCAATATTGAATTTTCCCGGCTTTTACACCGACCCGAATGTATGAAAAGTCCACAAACGAAAAGTAGTGGGTCTGGAATAGAATTCATCGAATCGACAATAGTTTAATTCGATATGAATGAATTGTTATAGGACTGCTGAACATTCGTCATGTTACAGCTGGTTGACAGAAGGAATATTGAAAAATGTTTGGATGAGCTGTAAAGGTTTCCACGGACCACAGTTCTCACAATTCAATGGGTATATTACCATTACCAGTATATCCTACTGCTGTAATTGATAGAGAATTTCAAGCAATATCATAATTCCAATTTTCAGATTTCAAATATGTCCAGTTCTCCAGAAACGTATAATAGGCACTCGAACTTGGGACACCCTGTATATATATATATATATATATATATTTAAATTCATTAATTGTCATAATCGCCAAATGGTTTTGAAGTTATACCCATCTGAAATTTTGTTGTTATTTCCTGTATAACTAGATAATTACTTGTAGAATGCCGACCCACAAAATTTTCCGAAATTCGTGAATATTGTTTCCAGAAGTTACTTGAAGCGTACGTTTTTTCGTATAATATTAGAAATTAAACGAATTTTAATTCCAATAGAATACATGTGTCAGAATAAAAAATTCTGTGATCATAGACATTCTCTCATTACTCAAGTCTGTCATTAAAATGGTATGAAATGTATTAATGTTTTAAAAGCTGTGAAAACCGTATGTATCGATGCTAAATTCGATTAAGAGTGTCAAATCGAGGTGAACAGACAATGGAACATGCGCGCAAAGGGTGCTGACGTAAGTGCTTGAACCAATTTTTTTTATAAGATCACATAACCTAATTTATTGAAAAGCATAAACCAAAATTATTCGTTATATTTGTAGTTCAATAATGTTTTCATAGGCGTTCATAAGCTAGTTATGCATGATAATTCGCCTTGAAAATATTCAACACTAAACAACAAATTTCCACCACCCCACAATATCCGCAGTCTAAGTTGACATTCGAATGCCATAAGGCGAGCGTATTTAAACTTCCGCAATTAAAAAAGTGTCGGAAACACTTCTTACGTCTGTACTAATTGAAAAAAAGATCCGTGTTCCAGGCAAATTGCAGGAAAATTCGCCGCGATATTTCACTGTCGTCGTCTCATTATTTATTGTTGATAAATGAGGATGTGCACCCTCTCCCTACCTAGAAAGTTTCTTCCTTTTTCCAATGGAAACAGCGATTCGTCGGCTTCTCCTTACGAGCTCTTTACCGTTGACGTGTAGATGAACGGAGGGAAATTTCGAGAATGTCTATTGTTATATGTATACTCCATTCACTTTTATAAAGTCTCCCGGTTGGCCATGAAAATTTGACACATTCCACCATGTATATTTTGAAAATGTTAGGTTATAGTCATTTTCCTGTCAGATAACTACGCAACGTTGTCCTCTCTACATTGAAGTCGAAGTAATTACGTATTTTCACAATGTGAATTTACTTCGGAAAAATAATTGATTTGAGAAGATCTTATGTGAATTCAATAATTCCGCAGTCCTGGTGACTGTAGAAGAAAATTTTTCCTCTGTTGTTACTAGAAATATATATATATATTACGTATATAAAAAGGTTGGAATATTCAATTATGCTATTTTCTTGTTCTGGAATCAAGAATCAAGTGTTGAAATTTTATTGAAAAATAATGGATAAAGTAGTCCGTTACTTTGTGATAGTTCATTTGAAAAAAGAATAAAAGCACCTGAATAACACCAGCAGGAAAACTTCTAAATGAACAGACGTACCTATGGAATTCCCCACTTTTCTCAAGAAGACAATTAAATACCTTGTTGCACAACTTGAAATACACCAGTTTCAAAATGTAGTAGTACTACGAAACCCGAGTCATTCTTGTACCTCAATAAAATATAATGATAGGCAACTATAAGTAACTAGCTGACCCAGCGAACTCTGTTCCGCCTTAGAGGCAATAAATAAGCAGATTTTAGATTTTATTATACACGTTTGTCATAAAATATAGATAATGTATATTCACCGTTTCAATACAATCACTTTTTCTCTCAATAATAGAACGTTAATTGGACGTAGTTAAGAAGAAAGAATCCAACCCACAAATCGTTGTTTAGGAATTTCAACTTGAAGTATATGAGTAAATACACTATTTTTGTATCTAATTTTATTGGTACAATATATCCAACCCTCCAGAGACTGTTCAACCATTTATTAGTAGCCAAAGTATATATTTCATAGAAGTCATAAAAATTACTTTAATGTTTTACACTAATAAAATCCAAGTTAGCTTATTTGTGACATAGCTTTATTGCAAATATATTCAAACTGAGCAGGGATTTTTCTGCAAATGGTCAAAAAGTTGATTTTACAACAGATCGTATATAAAACTAATTTTTGACAATTTGGGTTGGACGTTTTCTGTTTAACTGCGTCCAATTAATCATATATCAATTTGCAACATTCGAAGATAATCGATGCCGTATCTGCGGTCGCATAAGGTCCCAATTCAAATACTTTATGAGAATCTATCCAAGGTACCTATTAAGTTAATGCTTTGTTTGTGGTACAAATCACTTCAATCGCGTTCAAGTGTGCCGTGAGAAAAAGAGCACCCTGTACAGTAATGGTTCATTTTCAACGATGTACGTCTCGAAAATATATTCTTTAACACAAATGAATGAAATTGTACGATGATGACGTGAAAAATAGCAAGTTGAAATTGACGTTAGAAAAACACCCTGTATGAAGATTTTGAACAAATACATTATGTGAATCCATCCAAGGTACCTATTTAGTTAATGCTCTGTTTGTGACATAAATCACTTCAATCGCGTACAATTGTGCAATGATAAAAAGAAGACCCTGTATACTAATCATTTATTTCCAATGATGTATCCCACTAAAGTTTATTTTTTAACACAAATGAATGAAATTGTACGATTGTGGCATGGAAAACAGCAAGTTGCAATTGACGTTAAAAGAAGAACACCCTGTATGGAGATTTCGGACAAATACATTTTGCGAATCCATCCAAGGTACCTATTTAGTTAATGCTTTGTTTGTGACACAAATCACTTCAATCACGTACAATTGTGCCATGAGAAAGAAGACACCCTGTATAGTAATGGTTTATTTTCAATGATGTATGCCTCAAAAGTTTATTTTTAAACACACATGACTAAAATTGTACGATTATGGCAGGAAAAACAGCAAGTAGTAATTGACGTTAAAAGAAAAACACCCTGTATAACACAAAAAAGTATCCTATGTCCGTCTCCTGGTTCTAAGCTACCTCCCCACCAATTTTCAGCCAAATCGGTATAGCCGTTCTTGAGTTATAAGTGGAGTAACTAACACGACTTTCTTTTATATATATAGATTTCATTGGAAAGTTCAACATGTCAGAATGAAGTTTTTGCGCGTATGTTCTGGGGAACATCGCGTTATAGTTTTGCCCAAATGTCTGTAACTTTCGAATTTTTTGAAAAAAATGGTCTCAAACGATTAAGTTCGACTCCCCAATGAAGAATTCGAGGTCAAATTTGATTCTGTCCGGCCGGCCGTCCGGCCGTCCGGCCGTTGCCACGATAACTTGAGAACGAAAAGAGCTAGCGACTTGAAATTTTCAGGGTGGGTTGCGCATCCCAATACGACGGACAAGTTCGTTAATGGGCATAATCGGCCCAGTGGTTTCCGAGTAATAATTTTGTGTTCAACCAATACAAATCCGATCGAATTGAAACTTGGTGAGTAGTTGTAGAATACGACCCTAAGCACGTTTGTGAAATTTTGTGCGAATCGTATGGATAGAAAATTTTAAAAAAATTATTAAAAAATATTTTTGTTGTCACGATAACTTGAGAACGGAATGAGATAGCGGCTTGAAATTTTCAGGTTAGGATGTGCACCAGAACGCGACATTTCAGTTTGTTTATGAGCATAATCGGCCAAACGGTTTTAGAGTTATAGCTATCTGAAATTTTCTGAAATTTGGTGGTTTTTTGTTCCTCATTAACTCAAAAAATACTGAACCGATTGAATTCAAACATGGTTATTCGTTGTAGAATCCCAACGCGAAAATGTTTGCAAATTTTGGTGAGGATAGCATTTGTAGAAAATTTTTAATAAATCATAGAAAATAAAAAAAAAAAATCTATAAATCAGTAACTATTCGTTCGAAATTGCTGAAATTTTGCAAGATCCTTCATAACCTAACTTTTCTGGCAAGTTTCAAGTTTTAATACGATCGGTTAAATATTGTTGGAGATTCGAGCATTCTTGTGTGAGTTCAGTAGATGGGTGACCGTTGCCTCGATAACTTTCGAACGAAAGGAGATAGGGACTTGCAATTTTCAGGGTAGGTTGCGTATCCGAAAGGGAGAGTTGAGTTCGTTTTTGGGCATAATCGGTCTAACGGTTTTTGAGTTATACCCACCTGGAATATTATTTCCTTGATAACTCAAAAAGTAAATATTCGATCGAAATGGCGCTTTGTAACTAGTAGTAGAAAATCAACATAAAGACGTGTTTAAAATTTTGTAAGAACCGTACCCCTAGAAAATTTGAAAAAAATTACAAAAAAAAAAATTTTAAGAATCGTACCCCTAGAAAATTTTAAAAAAATCACGAAAAAAAAAAATTGGTTCAAGCACTGACGTGAAGTCAGAAGCTTTTGCGCGTATGTTCTATTGTCCATTCTTCTGTATTGGACACCCTTAATCGAATTTACCATGGTAAATTCGATTAAGGGTGTCCAATACAGAAGAATGGACAATAGTACATACGCGCAAAAGCTTCTGACTTCACGTCAGTGCTTGAACCAATTTTTCTATTGCAGATTTCGGTTCTGTATAGAACTTCTGCTTGTTCAAAACTACTTTCGGCATTTTCAATTTCAAAGCGGAGAGTTCTTAATTATTCGAAGATAATGGTCTGTGATTATATCTTGTCTAAGATTGAAGCTTATGTTATGATTATGTTGAGAGTAGAAATTGGCAACGTCCCGGCGAATTGTTTTGACCTTGACGATTTTTCAGTAGTGCCAACCTGCCCGTGTTTTAGTTACAAGAACGTGATAGAACTAAATCATGGCCAACCGGGAGACTTTATAAAAGGGAATGGAGTATATGTACTCTATTGGTTAAAGTGTAAGAGTAAAGAGTATTTCCTCCAATTGGTCCGATTGATTCACTGTAAGGTGAAAATTGGGGGACGAAAATTGTAAGGGATGAAACTCGAAACATCAATATCACTTATGTCATGCTGAATCCAAAACTTATCATCGGACTACTTTACTACCAGCAGTTTTAAAAATATCAAAGGGTTATACAGGGTGAGTCTTTGACCACTGCATTAATTTTAACCAAAGATTCATCTCATCAAATGAAACACTTTTTTCATTTAACATTTTTCCAAATTCAGCTCAGGTAAATATATACAGGCTGTTGAAATTTTGAATAAAAATCAGTTTTTATTTTGAAGCTTTGACATCCTTTTTTCGAATAAAATGAATGTTGGCGTAAAGTTTCCTATAACTATGATACATATTTTCCGAATATTAGTTATTTTCTACTTCTACTGGTTTTCTAGTTATGGACTCGTGGATTCATAAAACTAAACGAAATTAGCATAAAGAAAGCATGTAAAGTTTTTCGAGTCATTTCAAGAATATTCCATCGTTCTAGAACATTATATTATTCTTCATCATTTCTCCTTAAACGCACCGTTTTCGAGATATTCTTCATTGAATGTTTTAAAATGGAAAACTCCAGAAATTTCACTACTTTTATGGATCCGTCCCTGAGCGTTGGAATCCCGAATCAAGTTGTAAACCACGTTACCATGCCTTATTCTCGTCCGCCAACAATGTCATAGATAATTTATATGCGGGAGTGTATTAGCACATTGTGAAATCTTTAAACGCTTGTAACTTTTTACCTGAGCCGAATCTGGAAAAATGGTCAATGAAGAAAGTGTTTCATTTGATCTTTGGTTAAAATTCATGCAGTGGTCAAAGACTCACCCTGTATATGCTGAAATGAAAGCTTATTATATCGGCGACAAATGTAGGTATAGGAAGCAGGTTCTGGCTCAGGTAAAAAGATAAAGGTTGTTGAAAAAAATCAGTTTTTCAACTGTAGCTTTGACATAGTTATTCAGAATATTATGAATTTAGCTGTAAAGTTTTCTACAGGGTCTTTATTAATGATTGTAATGTCGCAGTTGGCTTTGGATTTTTATTTGCCACTTCTCACTTCTTCTGTTCAGTTTATATGATAGAATTTCTAAACTAACAGCCGAAAAAATTGAATATGAAATTTGTAGTGTACAGAAAATTTTTTTTCATTACTCCGAAACCATTCGGCCGGTTTTGCCCAATAGCGAACTTAACCGAGATATTTATCTCCCAAACCTACTCTGAAAATTTCAACTATCTAGGTAATTCCGTACGAGAGTTGGAGATCTTGGCAACGGCTGGCCGGCCGGACAGAATCGATTTTTGGCGCTCTAGTTCCTCGCAACTGAGTGCTTATCAATTTGCCCAAATGCCTGTAATTTTCGAATATTTCGATGAAAATGGTCTTAAACGATTTGGTTCGACTCACTGATCAAGAATCCGTGGTCGAAATTCATTCTGTCCGGCCGGTCCGGCCGGCCGTCCGGCCGTAGGCACGATAACTCTCGAACGGAATGAGCTAGAGAGTTGAAATTTTCAGAGTAGGTTTGGGGGATAAATATCTCGGCTAAGTTCGTTATTGGGCAAAATCGGACAGATGGTTTCGGAGTAACAAAAAAATTTGTTTTTACGAAACAAATTCCAAATTAAATTTTTTTTAATAAGAAGTTTTATCATAAGAATCCATTCATATCATTTTTAACTCAAACAAGCTAATACTTTCGGAGATATGATTCTTCAAAATTTCAATGTAAATCGTATTTCACACATTGATATAATTATTCAATGTATGAATTGTCATAATGTCAACTTGACAGAAGGGAATATTGTAACTTCGAAAATATTGGGGTTGAAATACTCGTATTTTAGCGATGCAACGGGGACCTCACCCGAAAATGTTTGAAAATATTACGTAAATATTGAAAGCATAATTCTGTAGTTCGAGAGAGGAGAAAATTTGGTGAACGTAGATCAGGAAATTTTTGATCGATTACAAGGTAATTTTCTATTTATTACTCATCTCCTTTCATATTATTACTCATCTTCTTTCATACATGTTTTATGGAATACCTACTATTTGTAGGTACTTTAAACCTGTTTTGGGCAATTGTCATACGAAACTTGTTTTTTTGGCGCTCTAGTTCCTCGGAACAGAGTGCTTATCAATTTGCCCAAGTGTCTGTAATTTTGGAATTTTTGGCTGAAAATGGTCTCAAACGATTTGGTTCGACTCACTGATCAAGAATCCGAGTGCGAAATCGATTCTGTCCGGCCGGCTGACCGGCCGTAGGCACGATAACTCTCGAACGAAAGGAGTTAGCGGATTGAAAATTGCAAGGTGGTTTTGGAGCGTAAATATCTCGGACAAGTTCGTTCGATCTATCTGAAATTTAGCATCAAATTGTGGAATCATGACCTTTATACGCATGTGAAGTTTTGTATTGACCAGATTACCGCAAAGTGTAAAAAAAATTTTTTGAAAATTTAAAAAAAGTTTTTCCACAATAACTCTCGAACGGAATGAGCTAGGTAGTTGAAATTTTCAGAGTAGGTTAGGGAGATGAATATCTCGGTTAAGTTCGTTATTGGGCAAAATTGGCCAGATTTAATTCGATTTCACCATGGTGCAGTTCTCATTCTCATGATTGCTCATTTAATCTTGATAAATAAACTATTATTTGAATTGAATTTCCTTTATGATGCAGTTCTATCATATGAATACATTGATATAATTCCCAACTCTGAGAAACCAATACTTTCGGAGATATAATTTGTCTGTTTGAACTAGAGCGCCAGAAAGCTCCTGTCCACAGGGCTTGAACCCATTTTATTGACTAGGGATTCTTGATCAATGAGTCGAACCAAATCGTTTAGGACCATATTGATCAAAACATTTGAAAATTACAGACATTTGGGCAAATTGATAAGCTTTCTGTTCCGAGGAACAAGAGAGCCAAAAAATTACTTCAAACTTTTTTTGATAAATTGGATAGTTTTCGGGATTTTCCTATTACTCCTTTAAAATGGGACACATATTATATATTTTGAATTCTACTAACTTCGAAACGTAAGCCAAGAAACATTTTATTAAAGTACCTTCCATTCCAAAAGTTCATAACTTAATACAATATCAAACCAATATGACCATAGAATTCCATCCACTCCGCGACCTTGAAGGAGCGTCGCATATTAAGGCCATAAGCATGTAGATCAAGAATAAACTGGGCAACAATTCTCCGTTAGATTCATCATCTCGACAAAAATCCTTCTGATCCAGCCTCATATTTCATATTTTCAGTATAATAAATCCGTTCCGATCTCAAGGACCTCCAGCTACTCGATATGTATGTTGTTACTTGTCAGCTCCTCTGCACAAGAAAGATCCGCTTAACCGGAAAGACGACGTAACCCAACGCCGCCTCAAGACTCTAAACGACGACACGCTCTGCATGAACATCAAAAGTGTCAATTTACAACCCCCATGCATCGTGACTTGATTCTGTTACGCACCTGTCGAATCGCTGGGGGGGCCGAAAGAGACAAAAGAAGGTGTCATCACGAATTAGTCCTTTGTTGCGTACCGAGAATTAGAGGGTGCTAGGGGATGGGGGGACGAAGCAGCACGGACCGGAAACGGGAACACGTTCATTTTATGGTAGTTCACTTTCCGGTCGTTGTACCGGATCGGAAAAAAAACGGGAAAGCTGTAGGAGGAACAGAGGTGTAATCTGGGAAAATTCGGAATGTTTGCAGATGGTGGGCCCTTGGGGTAACTCGATCTAAATTGAATAAACTCGGAGTCGTTTACGGAATTAGAGGAGTGAAGAGAGGGTTTTATGGAAGAACCTGAGGACTATATGGGGTCATTCAAATAATTGGTCCATTAGACGTTACCCGGCTTATACCGAAAATTTGGCACACAGCCATATTTTCGATCTGGAAAACTTATTTAAAATGTTTTCAACAAAATTGCATCAGCTTTTTCAATAGACTAACGGTGGGTTTCACAAAGCTTTGACAGCTCTTAATCGCCAAATTAGTGCGATTCTATGACGATTTTCAGTTCATTCTTGGTACAACCATCGAATTAAATCCACAATTAAGCTAATCGAAACTTCGTGAAACCCACCATAAGATTGCTTGCTTTATTTGCCACATTTTTGCGCGTATGTTCTGGGGAACATCGCGTTATCATTTTGCCCAAATGTCTGTAACTTTCGTATTTTTTGACGAAAATGGTCTCAAACGATTAAGTTCGACTCCCCAATGAAGAATTCGATGTCAAATTTGATTCTGTCCGTCCGGCCGTTGCCACGATAACTTGAGAACGAAAAGAGCTAGCGACTTGTAATTTTCAGGGTGGGTGGCGCATCCCAATACGACGGACAAGTTCGTTAATGGGCATAATCGGCCCAGTGGTTTCCGAGTAATAATTTTGTTTTCAACCAATATGAATCCGATCGCATTGAAACTTGGTGAGTAGTTGTAGAATATGAAGCTAACCACGTTTGTGAAATTTTGTGCCAATCATATGGCTAGAAAATTATTAAAAAATATTTTTGTTGTCACGATAACTTGAGTACGGAAAGAGATAGCGGCTTCAAGTTTTCAGGTTAGGATGTGCACCAGAACGCGACATTTCAGTTTGATTATGAGCATAATCGGCCAAACGGTTTTAGAGTTATAGCCATCTGAAATTTTCTGAAATTTTGTGGTTTTTTGTTCCTCATTAACTCGACAAATACTGAACCGATTGAATTCAAACATGGTTATTAGTTGTAGAATGCCAATGCAGAAATGTTTTCAAAATTTGGTGAGGATAGCATTTGTAGAAAATTTTTAATAAATCATTGAAAATAAAAAAAATTTCTATATATCAGTAACTAATCGTTTGAAATTGCTGAACCTTGCAAGAACCTTCATAACCTAACTCTACTGCCAATTTTCAAGTTTTAATACGATCGGTTAAATATTGTTGGAGATTCGAGCATTCTTGTGTGAGTTCAGTAGATGGGTGACCGTTGCCTCGATAACTTTCGAACGAAAGGAGATACGAACTTGCAATTTTCAGGGTAGGTTGCGTATCCGAAAGGGAGAGTTGAGTTCGATTTTGGGCATAATCGGTATAACGGTTTCCGAGTTATACCCACCTGGAATATTATTTCCTTGATAACCCAAAAAATAAATATTCGATCGAATTGAAGCTTGGTAACTAGTAGTAGAAAATCAACATAAAGACGTGTTTGAAATTTTGTAAGAACCGTACCCCTAGAAAATTTGAAAAAAATGACGAAAAAGAAAATTTTAAGAACCGTATACCCCTAGATTATTTCAAAAAAATCACGAAGAAAAAAATTGGTTCAAGCACTGACGTGAAGTCAGAAGCTTTTGCGCGTATGTTCTATTGTCCATTCTTCTGTATTGGTCACCCTTAATCGAATTTACCATGGTAAATTATGTTGTCCATTCTCCTGTATTGGACACTTAATTCGAATTTACCATGGTAAATTCGAATTAAGAGTGTCCGATACAGGACAGGGTTTCCAATACAGAATAATGGACAATAGAATATACGCGCAAAAGCTTCTGACTTCACGTCAGTGCTTGAACCAATTTTTAACCACGTCATGTTAACGTAGTTGCCAAGGTTACGGAAATATAGTGTGCGGCAGCATAACTTTTTTAAAGACTTGATAAAACCCATTGTATGAATCAGAAAATTGTTTTTAGTTGTTCTTGGCACGCTGTTCAGGTGAACAGACCACGGCATCCGCAAATCCACCCACAGCAGCTGCCGCAGGAGCAAAAGTTTCGAGAAAATCCACTTGGCAAAGACTTAACCCTGTTGCCATTCAAATCGCGACATACCTTCATAAACTTTTATAAGCACCCACGTCGGGGTAGTCCCCCTAAACGCAATAACCAGCAGCCAGATATTTACATAAACATGAAGAACCATCGGAGTTAAGTCCCATTCGAGTTTCAACAAATAACGCAAAACTTCGTAGCTAGTTTGTTCATAATGAAGGTGCTCCGGCATGGCCACATTGACGGGAGTAAAACCCTTCATAATTTATAACGTATAAATTATGAAGGGCTCGGAATTTTTAAAATAGAAGTATCCGTATAGCCAAATATTCCAATGTTCAACATCTTCAGACTACATCAAACTTATTCTTAAGAAGGTCTCCTTATACATTGAAATTAGTTACACAATCTCACTTTGAAGAATTGGTTCAAGCACTGATGTGAAGTCAGAAGCTTTTGCGCTCATGTTCTATTGTTTACTCACCTCTATTGGACACTTCACTACGAATTTAGCATTTTTCTCAGCTTTTATAACATATGAATACGTTTCATACCATTTTACCCACACAGCACACAATATTCAGGAAATATTGCCACAATATTGCAATATTGCAATTGCAGTTGCAATATTCCAGAAATATTGCTGGAATATTGTGTTTCAATATTACAGTTGCAATATTGAGAAATATTGCTGGAATATTGTATTTCAATATTACATTTGCAATATTCAGAAATATTACAGAAATTTTACAAACTATAACAGTTTTCTACAAAGTTAAAATTTATAGTTTTGGGTATATTCCTATGAATATATGCATAGACATATTTATTACAAATCGCGACAGAAATAATTCAACATTACATGCAATATATAAACTGTTTGTGTGCTTTCTTTCTCTAGTTCGAGGCTTTACGCATCCTCTCTTTTCTTTTAGTCAGGCCGCCATTTTTTCTGTTTACCAGTGTTGTATCGTGTCGTGATCGTGAAGCAGTCTGTTGTTACTTTACTTTGTTAGTTCAGTTAGTTGTGAGTTTAATGTTTATTAAAGGCTAATTGGCTCTAAATAATATAAATGCAGTGATAAGCTGATTTGATTATCTAAGGTATAATAGCTACAAGTTTATAGATATCATTGATACAAAATTTTATATTTTTAGGTTATACCAACATCTTATCACAGCCCTATAAAGAGTAGGTTGTGATCTCATCCGTCTGATTATTGAGACGTTATATTGATGTGCTTTTTATATACGTGCGAAGGTAGAGTTGAACAGATCTAATGATTTGATTATCTATGTTTGATTATTGAACCCATATCGAAATGGTTAGCTCAAGCCAAATTGCGAGCCTCCAGGGAAGTGGAAAAAGTTAAAAAAAAGAAATGTTGAATGTCCAGTAGATAGCGAATAAAGATATTAATTGTGCCTTCTATTTTTTTATGTATGTTAAACCTATACCACATCTCATGAAATAACAGAAATATTTCTGCAAGAATGCTGAAATATTGCATATATATTTTGCAATATAACAAAAATATTCCATAAATATTACAAAATAATTCTACAATATTGCAGGAATATTTCAACAAATAAGTCTGCAATATTGTGACGTTATAGGATAGAGAGCATATATATGAATATTTCTGCAACAATCCTGAAATATTTCATATATATTTTCCAATATAATAAAAAATTGCATAAACATTACAGAATAATTCTACAATATTGCAGAAATATATCGAAAAATATTTCTGCAATATTGTATGTTAGGTTATTGGGCGGACATTCGAATGTTTCTGCAATATTCCTGAAATATTTCATATATCTTTCGCAATATAACCAAAATATCTCAAATATTTCCGAAACATATTCCTGCAATATTTCAGAAATGAGTCTGTGCTGTGTGGGTAGTGACATACTTCAGTAGAGAATCGTCTATGATCACAGAATTTTTAATTCTGACATATGTATTCTATTGGAAATGAAAAACGAAAAAACTTACGTATCAAGTACCTCCAGGAAACGATATTCACGAAATTCCGCGAAAATTAGTGGGTCGGCATTCTACAATGAATCACCAGGTTTTAATTGGATCAGATTTGTATATTTTGAGTTATAGACAAAATAACAACATTTAAGATGAGTATAACTCCAAAACAATTAGGCCGATTATGCCAATTAACCAACATAAATATCGCATTTGGATGCGCAACCTACCCTGAAAATTGAAATTCGCTATCTCTTTCCGTGATCTCTTTCCGTTCTCAAGTTGTCGTGATATACATATTTTTTCGTAATTTTTTTTAGATTTTTTAGTGGTACGGTCCTCACAAAATTTCACACACTTCTTTATGTCGATATTGAGCATTCTTGTGTGAGTTCAGTAGATGGGTGACCGTTGCCTCGATAACTTTCGAACGAAAGGAGATACGAACTTGCAATTTTCAGGGTAGGTTGCGTATCCGAAAGGGAGAGTTGAGTTCGATTTTGGGCATAATCGGTATAACGGTTTCCGAGTTATACCCACCTGGAATATTATTTCCTTGATAACCCAAAAAATAAATATTCGATCGAATTGAAGCTTGGTAACTAGTAGTAGAAAATCAACATAAAGACGTGTTTGAAATTTTGTAAGAACCGTACCCCTAGAAAATTTGAAAAAAATGACGAAAAAGAAAATTTTAAGAACCGTATACCCCTAGATTATTTCAAAAAAATCACGAAGAAAAAAATTGGTTCAAGCACTGACGTGAAGTCAGAAGCTTTTGCGCGTATGTTCTATTGTCCAATTATGCCAATTGTCGATTATGCCAATTAACCAACATAAATATCGCATTTGGATGCGCAACCTACCCTGAAAATTGAAATTCGCTATCTCTTTCCGTGATCTCTTTCCGTTCTCAAGTTGTCGTGATATACATATTTTTTCGTAATTTTTTTTAGATTTTTTAGTGGTACGGTCCTCACAAAATTTCACACACTTCTTTATGTCGATATTCTATAGGTAGTTACCAAGTTGCTGTCCCTTTCTTTCCGTTCTCAGGTTATCGTGACATGAATAATATTTTTAAATATATATTTTTTTATTTTCTATTAATACGATTCTCACAAAATTTGACAATCGTCCTTAGGTTTGTATTCTACAATTACTGACCAAGATTCAATTCGATCGGATTTGTATTGGTTGAAAACAAAATTATTACTCGGAAACCATTGGGCCGATTATGCCCAATAACGAACCTGTCCGTCGTATTGGGACGCGCCACCTACCCAGAAAATTTCAAGTCGCTATCTATTTCCGTTCGCAAGTTATCGTGGCAACGACCGGCTGGACAGAATCAGATTAGACTTCGAATTCTTCATCGGGCAGCGAACACTATCGTTTGAGACCATTTTCGGCAAAAACATTCGCAAATTACAGACATTTGGGCAAATTATAACGCCATGTTCCCAAGAACATGCGCGCAGAACGTGAAATAATTCATTCCTGCCGCTTTTATGAATCTATTCATTATTCAAATAGATTAAATGACGGAAAAAAATTGAGGTTTTATATATTATATTCGACAGTACGAATAAATCCTACCAGTTCAAATTTTAAACTCTTCGTAATATTATGAAATTAGGAACAGTTTTTATTTGAAATAGTGATTGTATGTTTATTTAAGTAGGAGTATAATTATTTAATTTTATTTTTTAATTGATTAGGTGTTATAATTGTAAATTTGTTTTTCCTTCCTCCTATATTATAATATTTGCAGTTTCACAGAAAACAGGAAACGTCGAATATTCGAGTATTAAAATAACATTTGAATGATTAAAGCGCGGAAATTTGAAATTTTATAGACACTATATTTAAAGTATTCGAATAATCGTTTGGAATTTTATTCGAATTATCGAATATTCCAATAATCGATACCTATAATTTGATAGTCGAAGATTCGATTATTTTTACGAAAACAAAATTCGAATTTAGAATAGTTCAAAATGCGAATTCAATTCCGATCCCTAGTTTCTTCCGTCATTTTGGCGCTCTAGTTCCTCGGAACTGAGTGCTTATCAATTTGCCCAAATGTCTGTAATTTTCGAATTTTTGCCTGAAAATGGTCTCAAACGATTTGGTTCGACTCACTGATCAAGAATCCGAGGTCGAAATCGATTCTGTCCGGCCGGCCGTAGGCACGATTACTCTCGAACGAAAGGAGTTAGAGGATTGAAATTTGCAAGGTGGGTTTGGAGCGTAAATATCTCGGTTAGGTTCGTTAATGGTCAAAATCCATTGAGCGGTTTCGGAGTTATGGCCAATTTTAGTAAAAACATTTTTTATGAATATTTCCGAAACCGATTACTCGATCTATCTGAAATTTAGCATCAAATTGTAGAATCACGACCTTCATACGTATGTGAAGTTTTGTATTGACAAGGTTACCGCAAAGGGTCAAAAAAAAAATTTTGAAAATTAAAAAAATTTTTTTTACAATAACTCTCGAAAGGAATGAGCTAGGCAGTTGAAAATTTCAGAGTAGGTTAGGGAGATGAATATCTCGGTTAAGTTCGTTATTTGGCAAAATAGGACAGATGGTTTCGGCGTAACGAATAAAAAAATTTTTTTTTAAGTAACAAATTTCAAATTCAATTTTTATTTAAGATGCAGTTTCACCAGAAAAATCCATTGATATCATTTTCAACTCCAAGCTAATACTTTCGGAGATATGATTTTTCGAAATTTCAATAATGAATCGTACTTCTATGTTTTCACATAATGTTATCATTATTCTATCTAAGCTTTATTATATGATCTGTGTTCATACTCGTATATGCCATCCTGTTCTATAAGAGAGAGTCAAATTCATTTCAGCAATTTTAATTTGATTTCTTCCATGGTGCAGTTCTCATTCCCAGATTGCTCATTTAATCTTGATAAATAAACTATTATTTGAATTGAATTTCCTTCATGATGCAGTTCTATCATAATTTTAATTCGGACTGTGGTTAGTATTTAATTCCGGACACATCTCTTCTGTTTGTCCAGCTTAAGGAAAGCATATACTGACTGAACTCGATTACTGTGCTTTCAGACTTGATGAAATTTTCTGTGCTACGGATACTCTGATTGTGGAACGAGGTAAGGAATATTCATACATTTGATCCGGTGACAAATAAGAACATACACGAAAACATCCGTATCCTATTTATTTTCTGTCCGACTAATTTTTCTACATTTCTACCACATTTCATTTGGATATTTGGCTTAAAGAAAGCATACATTTAAACTTGGATTACTGGCCCTCAGACTAATGAAATTTTCAGTGACTCGCATTTTCTTTTTGTGGAACGATGTACAAAATATTCGTTTGGATATTTTCTAGGAAATTATAGGAATAGATTAACTTGCTGTATCAAAAAAGTTGTTAAAACAAAGTCACTGAAAATATTAACCTTCGCTATAGGCAGTACTCAAAATAATCCATTTGATAGCTTTCAATTTGCACACCACAATGAACAAATGAAGCCTAAAGAGTCTATAAGTTGTACATTAATCGTAACCCTCTTCAAGTGAAACACATTTTTCATTCATCATTTTTGGCGCTCTTGTTCCTCGGAACACAGTGCTTACCAATTTGCCCAAATGTCTGTAATTTGCGAATTTTTGAATGAAAATGGTCTTAAATGATTTGTTTCGACTTACTGATCAAGAATTCGTGGTCAGAATCAATTCTGTCCGACCGGTCCAGCCGTTAACACGATAACTCTCGAACGGAATGAGCTAGACATTTGAAATTTTCAGAGTAGGTTTGGGACATAAATATCTCGGTCGAGTTCGTTATTGGGCAAAATAAGCCTGATGATTTAGGAGTAACAAAAACAATTTTTCTTTTATGATAAAAAATTCCATATTCCTTTTTTTTTAAAGAACAGTTTCACCATAAGAATCCACTGATATTAAATTCAACTCTAACAAGCTAATAGATGCGGAGATATGATTTGTCAACATTTCAATAATACATCGTATACCTACTTCTATGTTTTCACCGAATGTGACATATGATATATAATTATACTGACATTACTGAGCCTCCTAGGTCTTCCCTACGGAAAACAACAAAATTAATTCCTCGAACAAGTGACACATTTGATGCAATATCGCCAGAGAAGAGGAAATTTAGAAAATTCTTAAATTATGGCAATAACAACGTTTGATGCTTGTATTAAAAGAATTCTTAATGCTTTTCGAACGCTATCCCCAGAAACTATAAAGAAATCAATCCACCA
The DNA here is from genome assembly GCA_937662695.2 of Halyzia sedecimguttata. Lineage (NCBI taxonomy): Eukaryota > Metazoa > Arthropoda > Insecta > Coleoptera > Coccinellidae > Halyzia > Halyzia sedecimguttata. The sequence goes on from OW569414.2 coordinate 101,954,053, forward strand.
AGAGATAATAAAGAAGGTATGAGAAATGGGAGCACGTAATTTTAAGCATCTGTTATAATTTTGGCGCTCTTGTTCCTCGGAACAGAGTGCTTATCAATTTGCCCAAATGTCTGTAATTTTCGAACTTTTTGGATTCTGTCCGGCCGGCCGTAGACACAATAACTCTCGAACGGAATGAGATAGGCAGTTGAAATTTTCAGAGTATGTTTGGGAGATAAATATCTCGGTTAAGTCCAATATTGGGCAAAATAAATAAGATGGTTTCGGAAAACCGAAATAAAATATATTTTCAGTCTACAAATTTCGTATTAAAGATGCAGTTTCATCCTAAGAATCCATTAATATTATTTTGAACTCAAACAAATAAATACTTTCAGAGATATGATTTTTCAAAATTTCAATATAATATCGGCACTCTATGATTTCCAAGAATGCTGTATCGAAAATTAATATCCGTATCTATGAATTTCATGATCTGTGTTCATCATTATCATTCCATCTACAGATAAGAGACTTGTCAAACAAAGTATGATTGAATGCAAAATGACCAATGAAATAAGCTCAGCTATCGTAGATATATACTTTGGTAAGTTAATCAATTTCGGTTCAGAATATCTCCAGTAAAAACAAAACTGGAACATTGGCTGAGTTTCAATTGATATAATATAATTTTCATAGTAGATTTGAGGAATGAATATCTCTTTGAATTTAATTTCTTTTATGATGAAGATCTATCATAAGACACCATTGATATAATTCAGAGAAACCAATACTTTCAGAGATATGATTTGTCAAAAGTTGAACGCGAGAGCGCGAAAGCTACTGTCCACATGGCTTTACCACATAATTTGTTTAATTGAAAATCTTGTTCCAATTGTGTCGCATGCTCATGAAATAATTTAGATACATTCGACATAAATAATAAATAAATTTAGGTAATCTTCACTCGTAACATTTAATCCTTTGGGCATTTTTAGACAACTGTCAACAATAGATATATAAAAAATTATCTTCAAGTATGGTCATAGAGTTTTTCATATCTATATGTGAAAATGGTGAATATATGTGAAATACTCTCGTTGGAACACCCTGTATAGTGGTTGAAATAATTTCAATATGTTATTGGTAAAAATTCATTTTCATAGAAGAACGAAGAACTCTAAATATGAAGAGGAATCCAATCGATATCCTTAATTAAAAATGTGTGGTCTAAAAATTATAAAAAAAAACGAAACAATAATTCGAGAATTGTTGACATTTTTTTTCTCTAAATAAAGAGTATCCCTCTGGCCGAATGAGGAGCTGGAACGTCTTGAACCCTCTTATTTGAAACTGCACCTGCTCCTTACTACTCGAAACCAATTTCGCCAAAGAAAACTTCGATGTTGAAAGACCGATATTAATACTTCATAACCGATAATTACAAACGCAACACCCGGCCAGGTAGCTCAATTTTATACGATGAAAAATAATAATAAGGCGAGAGGGACTCCTTCGGCTCCTCCCTCATTCGATCTTTCGGGCTCGTCCGCTTCTCGGGGATTACAGTGTGTCCAGAAACTTCAGGAAGTTTTGGAACAACGGAACCATGTTGATGAACACAATCTTGTCTCGAAACCGCTGTTCAACGAAGAATACATTCTCAGTAATAATATAACAAGAGAGTGAGAATAAATTCAAAATAATTTGAAAGATTTTTTGAAAACTTGTTGCCAGGCAATAGTCACGAGAGCCCGCAGGGCTCCAGTGGCTATTTCCAAATGGCAGCAAGTTTGAAAAAATCTGTCAAATTATTTTCTAATTTATGGAACTCGCGAGTTATATTTGACTACATTATTTTTTGATTCACAAATTTTTACAATAAATAAGATCAATAAAACTATAATAAAATTATACCTGTCATACTTATTGAAGTAACGTTCTTGAACTAATTTTGCCGTTTTATTCCACATTATTACTGCTCTTTTATAATCATTTCCGTCTTTTCTTTTCATGTTATAAGCCCAATCTTTCAAAATCAATGCCAGAGTAGCTGTTGTAGTAGATTGATCCAGAATATAATTTCTTTCTTTGGTGAAAGTCTCAAATTGTCTCCATATAGACTGATTACTTATTAGAGTATTTTGCGAAGTAGTTTCTAAAATCTTTTTTGTTATTTCTGCTTCAGAAAAGGTACTAAACCCATAATTTTCACCCATTTTATATATCGCGTTGACACAATTAGGTAATTATTTTGACAACTATCTGACATTCGCTAGGCAAATAAAAGCCACAGTGATCCAGAGAATAATCACAAGAGATTTATTCCCACTTGATGACATAATTGGTTGAAACTTATCCTTGTGACAAATAAGGAAGCATTTCATTGGTTTTAAGAAACTTCAAAAAATAATCTACATAATAGAAGATGTTTACGGAAAAACTAGAATAAATAATAATCATCTACTAACCTATTTTCATTTATTCGTGGAATAAAATATTGGGCTGCACTTCGAGTTGAACGCTATCGCGTCAATCCTTTTCGGTTCCTGGAGTTTTAAATGAGTCATTTTCGTTCACAAACCATCCGTGCACTAAATTTTAAGACCAGTCGAGGTGTTCAGACGTATGAAAAACAATCTAACCCATCTTCAATTTTATACGGCGGATTTTTCTTGACAATCCTTTGGCATTCATTTAGGAATATTTGTTGGAAATGTTAATGTTTGGCATTCCAACATTCTACACCATGATATTTTTTGATGAAAATTGTTTGTGGGAATTATTTTTTCTTTTTCAATCCGTTATTTTCCCCCCTCAATATGATCCTCCGGGAATTTCATCCGGATCGAATTAAATGGCAAAATTGAAGGTAATAAAGAGATCTACAACTTTTGCATTCACATATTTTTCACATAACCTCGAAATTTATGTGACAAATTCAAATAACCAAGTTTCCGATTTTTTTTTATCTTTCACAAATAAAAATATTTGTCACGAAAGTTGGTGAAAACTAAGCTTTTTTTTATCCCAAATGAACAGTAATTTTTTTTATTTGAAATATTCAATTTTCAACTTATTTTGACTTAGTATCGAAAAAGCACCCTAATTATCAACCTATAATTCTCACATCAAAATATCTGTTTTTTTTTAAGTCGGCGAGCCTTTTATCTATGGAATACCTTTTGAAGGGCTAAAATCTTCCGTAGGTCCCCCAGGTATATAAGTTAAATCTTAAAATAGCAAAAAATATGCATCTAAGCATCTAATTTAGAGAAGATTCTACAACTTTCTCAAAAAATTGTAGATGTCTTATTAAATATTAACTTATCATTTTCTAAGGAAATTTGCCATAGTTATTTATATTTTTTACACCATGAAAATTATACCTGATAATAGAGATTTCAGCTCACAAAAAAAACCCACCGACTTTTTCAAAAAAGCAGATATTTTGATGTGAAAATTTTCGATTGAAAATTAGGCTGCTTTTTCAATATCAAGTCAAAAAAATAAATATTTCAAATCAAAAGAATTACAGTTTGTTTGGGAAATGAACAGGTAAGTTTTCACCAAATTTCATGGAAAAAAATAGTTTTTTGTAAATGATAAAATAAAGACCAAAAACTTGGTTATTTGAATTTTTCCCATAAATTTTGAGGTAAGTGAAAAAAATTTGAATTCAAAAGTTATAGATCTTTTTATTACTTACAACTTTGCTACCTAACTTTTTTCCATAGGACTAGAAGTTTTGCCGGAAATCAAGATAAATAGTTTTTTACCCTTAAACACTTGAAAAATTATTTTTTCTTTCATTTTTGTTATATTCTCTTCATTTTCAAATGGGTTTCATCATACTATTATTTTTTTTTTGTTTCAAAAATGATCGATCCTGGTCTACAACTGAATTGTAGAAAATAAACATGTTGTTATGTCCAAGCTAAAATCTTTTGACGCGATTTTGTTCGATAAGAAGGACGAGAGTTATGAATAAAGCGATCCTTAAAATAAAAAAAAAATCGGACGTACCAATAGACAAAATTAGGAACAATAAGTATATTTTCATAACACAATAATAAACTTAGGTATAAACATAGCAGCATTTTTTCCATGTGTACGAATTCCGCAAGCCCTGTATATAGAGATTACTCTGCCCTGCTTTCATTAAAATTCGTATCGGGGACCGGATTTAACGACTCCGGGGATCGGGGCGTATTGTTTTATCGTTTCTTCGCCTCCTGCGAGGAGTAAAAATGTTATTATTTCGTCGGGTTTATTATCCGACCCGCAATTTCGCTATTTAATATTCCGCGGTCGAACGTTCGCGGGCATTCGTACATACGCGATATTTGATACGGAAAATGACGGTTATATCGAGGAATCGTAATAACAGGTTATGGGCCAACTTTGAATTCTATGGTGCCCCGTTACACTAACCTCTGCTAACACTTGTTTATTTTCATACACATGCCGTACTATTCCATCTTAAAAAATTGGTTCAAGCCCTGTGGACAGGAGCTATTGGGCGCATGTTCATCTTCCTTGTGGCCCGTACTGACCAGTAAAGAAAAAAAGCAGTATCATGTTGAATACCTTAATATTATTGATTATTATATAATAATCGATGAAAATACTGAGAGGGACCCAGGAAATTTGACACATTTTGTCTTATATCTCCAGAAATTGAAATCGTATAGAGCCAAAATTTTGCACAATGTTGCAAAATACTACAATTGACGTTATTACAAGTTTTTGTTGCAATTTGATGAATAGTTCACGAAAAAAAAAATTTTTTTTCGAAAAAATTAAAAGAAATATTTTTTTAAAAATTACCAACATTTCGATCATAACAGAATTTTGCCAAAAGTTGCGCGTTTATATCCTCGAACTGACTACCAAGTTTCGATTCAACATCTTCTTTAGTTTTTGAAATATCAGGGAAATAACCTCAAAATTTTAAATGTCTATAACTCCTAAACCGTCCGGCCGATTTTGCCCGTTAACGAACTTAACCGTCGCATTTTAATCAGAAACCTACCCTGAAAGTTTGAAGTCGATAGGACCTTCGGTGCTCCTGTTATCGTGCCTACGGCCGGAAGGCCGGCCGGCCGGACGGCACCCAAAAATCTGACACCGGATTCGTGATCAGGGAGTCCGAATTAGTCTATTAGCCAATTTTCAGCTCGAAATTCGAAAATTACAGACATTTGGACGAAATGATAGGACGATGTTCCCCTAGAACATGCGCCCAAAAATGTATAGCTCTTTGTTTCAAAAGAGTAAGAGTAAGAGTAATTTTATTCATATTAGCTTACCAAAAAACGGATATAAACTCGTCGAAGTACAAACAGATAAGAATGTAGATAAAATGGGAAAAAATTCATGCACATCATAAAGAGCTAGCTGTACTAAAAACAACCTTATCCTGACCTTAAAAGAAGTGGAAGCCTTCTGAAATGTAAAGACAACATATTGAGAAGCCTTGGTGATAAATAATCGAGTGCACTCTGTGACTTATTCAATCTACCAAATGGAACACAGTACTTAGTCCTATTTCTCGTGAAATAAGAACAATTTTCTCCGCGAAAACTCCATGCACTGGAATTCCCATGGGCATAAATCAATAACTCAAGCACGAGTATAGATGGAAGTGAGAGTATCTGCAATTTCCTAAAATAATCTCTGCAATCCTCTCGATAGCCTATGTTTGCCACAATACGTATTGCTCGTCTCTGCATGCAGTCTGAATATTCTCTCAAAACTGCTGCATCGACCCCACATTAGTACCCCATAACGTAAATGGGACTCGCATAGCGAGAAATAACCCGCCCTAAGCACACCGCTGACACAGAGGCAGATGACTGGCAAGTGAGCCTTGTATCCAAAAACAGTCCCAAAAATTTCACATCATCTTCAATGTGAAAATAAACTGTTCAGTTTTCTCTTTATTGACAGAGAGTCGCCCAGCACCCGAGAACCACGTCAAGGCATTCGCCCGCATGTCAGCAAAAAGTTCCTCCGCCATATCTACACCATCACATCATGGATATATTTGTATCGTCGGAAAATACAACATAATGCGTCAACTTCATAAAATCCGGGAAGTAGTTTATACAAATTAAAAATAAAATAGGCCCTAATATTGAATCTTGTGGTACACCGATAGTATTCTTCGTTTTTTGTGGCCACTTATTATTAAGAATATCAAAAGGATAAATGCAGTCCCGAAATTAAGAGTCGAAATATAGGAAGAAAACCTTATAACCAATTTATCAGAAATGGAACTCGAATTGCTTGCTACTCAAGTGAATTTCCTGAAACAATTGATTTTATTCACCTCTATTGGACACTCTTATTCGAATTTATCATCGATATAGAACGTTCTCTCAGCTTTTATAAGATATGAATACATTTCGGACCATTTTAATGACAGACTTGAATAATGAGAGTATCGTCTAATATCACAGAAATTTTAATTCTGACATAATATGTACCTACTCTATCTGAATTTAAATTCTTTAGATATCTAATGATATTCCAAAAAACTCACTTCTTAAGTAATTTCAGGATACGCTATTCACGAAATTCAGAAAAAATTTGGGCGTCGACATTCTCCAAGTAATAACCGATTTTTAATTGGATCGGATTTGTATATTTTGAGTTATAGAGGAAATAACAACCAACTTGCAAATTTATATAACTCCAAAACCGTTTGGCCGATTATGCCTTTTAAAGAACTCAAATGTCGCATTAGGATGCACAACCTACTCTAAAAATTACAAGTCTCTTTGTCTTTCCATTCTCAAGTAATCGTGAGATGAATAATATTTTTTTATAATGTTTTTAAAATTTTATAGGGTACGATCCTCACAAAATTATTCGCTTCGGTGTTCTACTACTACTAACCAGGTTTCAATCCAATCGGATCTATTTTTTTTTTTTTGAGTTATCGAGAAAACAACATTCCAGAATGGGTATAACTCTGAAACCGCTTAGCCGATTATGCCCAAAAATGAACATAACTGTCCCATTCAGGTGCGCGACCTATCTTGAAATGGGCAAGTCGCTTTCTCTTTCCGTTTGAAAGTTCTCGTGGCAACGGTCACACTTTCAGCTGAACTAACTCAATGCTGTGCAGATCTCCAACAAAATAGTTCCGATCGTATTCAAATTTGTAACTTGGCTGTAAAGTTGGGTTTAGAAGCCTTTCGCAAATATAGAATTTAATAAATCAGTACTTTGCGGACGAAAAAGTTCTTTTTCGTCCGCAGTATTCGTCCTATTTTTAGACGAGCATTCCATTAAATTTCAATATGATTATGGGGTACCCTGTATACAGGGTGAGTCATCAATTGGATTAATTCTAACCATAGATCCCCTGGTCAAATAAGACTTTTTTTAGTGCTCTTATTTCATTTACCATTTTTTCAGATTCGGCTCAGGTTAAAAGCTACGAGCGTTTCAATATTTCACAATGTGCTAATAGAAAATTCTTTAAATATCCTAATTTTCATCAAATGTAAATGAGTATAATAATATCGTTTCATATACCAAGAAAATTTATTTAATTTCTATGACCCTTGTATATATTGTCTATGGAACGAAATATATCGAGAGTTTTGATGAATGTTGCCAGATTTATTCCATTGAAATCAAATCCCCGCAATCACAAATTGACAGTGAGTGTTGTGAGCATTAATCATCTATGACTTTGATAGTCAATGAGAAAAAGGAATGACATTCTACAATTCCAATGCCTCTTTTAGCTCAGGCCGAATATAAAATTTAATTTTCTCTATTGATTTAATATAAATGATGAAATGATAATTGGGGAATATGTGTTATAGTTATAGAAAAACACCAACATGCATTTCACTTGGAAAAACGATGCCGATGCTACAAAATAAAAACTGATTTACCTTTTAATTTAGTCGAATTTGGAAAATATTAAATGGAAAAAGTGATTTTTTTATGAGAGGAATCTTTGGACTTAAGTACAACTTAAAGACTCACCCTGTATACATATGGGCGAACTGGCGACGTGCGACGTCTCTTTCGATTTCGGCCATGTAGAGGTTTTCATCTACCTCGGGCTATTTGATTTCGAGAAGAGCCTGTTGACGATATTTTATATATTTCGCTTGTTTCACTGTTTCTATGAAGTCGTTCGTTATTAAATATATGATTGAATGAACTAATCAGCCTGTGGACACAAATTCAGAGCAATGTTGCTGACAGTTAGATCCGCACAAGGTTGTCAAATTTTGATGATTTAATACGACCGGTCGGAACAATTCCAACTATCGGATTAAATTTTTTCAAAGCTTCACGTCATTTGAAAACTATGATTACCTTTTTCAATCCCATTTGTCACAAGTGAAATGCAATGATAGAATAAAAAAATCGGTAGCTGGCTTTATAACAGGTGCGGCAGCATTATAGGTTTAGGCGCTGTTGATGTTGTCGTTTGTCGGAACAGAGCGCTTATCAATTTGCCACAATGGCTGTAATTTTCGAATTAATTCAATAATTATCTACTGTGTAAATTTAGGCTCTGTTACCAGCAGATTCTTGCTGTTTAAGGGTCAGAAATAAATAAATAAATACATAAATAAAATCGTCTTAAACGATTTGGTTCGACTCACTAATCAAGAATTCGTGGTCAAAAACGATTCTGTCCAGCCGGCTGTAGACACGATAACTCTCGAACGGAATGAGCTAGACAGTTGAAATTTTCAGAGTAGGTTTGGGAGATAAATATCTCGGTTAAGTTCGATATTGGGCCAAATTAGCCGAAAGATTTCGGAGTAACAAAAACAATATTTTTTTACATTACAAATTTCGAATTCAATTTTTTTCAAGATGCAGATTTATCATAAGAATCCATTGATATAATTTTCAAGTCTAAGAAATTAATACTTGCGGAAATATGATTTTTCAAGATTTCAATAATTATTCTCAATAATTCTATATGATTTCATAGAACACTCTAATTATAATTTGCTGATGTATGTAAATCCAACATGAGATGAAACTAAAGACCTATGTTTCGAATTTTATTACGAAAATTCAACTGTAAAAAGCTAATACTTTCGGAGATACGATTTTTCAAAATTTCAATATTTAATCGTAACCTCCGCATCTATGAATTTGATGATCGGTGTTCATACATGTCATCATTGTCATCTTTTCTACAGATAACATACGTGTCAAACAAATTATGATTGACTGCAAAATTATCAATCAAATAAACTCTATTAATTTATTTTAAGATGAAGTTCTATCCTAAGAATCCATTGATCACCTCCAACTCTGAGAAACCAATACTTTCGGAGATATGATTTGTCAGAGTTTGAACAAGATCTCCAAAGCTCCTGTCCACAGGGCTTTCCCACTTTTTTATTTGTTTTTTATAATGTAGCAATACCTAAAGTTTTGTTTCATTTCGACCAAGGAAACAGATTTTTTCCTGTCAATCCTACAACAATTCGAGTTTTTTACTAATTTCGGGTGCTTATACCGGGTGGCCCACCACAGACGCGGATCTCGTTTTGAGGGAGTAAATGAAGATATTTTGAGAAAATTTTTTTGTGATGTGTTTAGGGTGTTCTAAAGCACAATTTAAAATTATTTTTATATATACAGGGTGTTCCAAAACAAAGATATAGACCAAAGTTACATTTTTTCAATAGTAATACCCTGTATTTGACTTAAAAAATGGAATGGCAAGCTCAAATTATGATGAGTTTCTTCAGATCACTTTATACCTTAAAAGTACCATATACGAGAAAATGGCGAAAAATTTAAAATATGGAACTTTTTGGCGCTCTAGTTCCTCGGAACTGAGTGCTTATCAATTTGCCCAAATGTCTGTAATTTTCGAATATTTCGATGAAAATGGTCTTAAACGATTTGGTTCGACTCACTGATCAAGAATCCGTGGTCGAAATTCATTCTGTCCGGCCGGCCGGTCCGGGTGGCCGGCCGTCCAGCCGTAGGCACGATAACTCTAGAACGGAATGGGCTAGAGAGTTGAAATATTCAGAGTAGGTTTGGGGGATGAATATCTCGGCTAAGTTCGTTACTGGGTAAAATCGGACAGAAGGTTTCGGAGTAATAAAAAAAAAATTTTTTTTTTACAAAACAAATTCAAAATTAGTTTTTTTTTAATAAGCAGTTTTATCATAAGAATCCATTCATATCATTTTTAACTCTAACAAGCTAATACTTTCGGAGATATGATTTTTCAAAATTTCAATGTAAATCGTATTTCACAGGTTGATATAATTATTCTATGTATATTCTATGTATGAATTGCCAGTCAACTTGACAGAAGAGAATATTGTAACTTCAAGAATATTGGGGTTGAAATACTCGTATTTTAGCGATGCAACGGGGACCTCACCCGAAAACGTTTGAAAATATTACGTAAATTGAAAGAATAATTCCAAAGTTCGAGAGAGGAGAAAATTTTGTGAACGTAGATCAGGAAATTTTTGATCGATTACAAGGTAATTTATTATTTTATACATGTTTTATGGAATACCTACTATTTGTAGGTACTTTAAACCTGTTTTGGGCAATTGTCATACGAAACTTGTTTTTTTGGCGCTCTAGTTCCTCGGAACAGATTGCTTATCAATTTGCCCAAGTGTCTGTAATTTTGGAATTTTTGGCTGAAAATGGTCTCAAATGATTTGGTTCGACTCACTGATCAAGAATCCGAGTGCGAAATCGATTCTGTCCGGCCGGCCGACCGGCCGTAGGCACGATAACTCTCGAACGAAAGGAGTTAGCGGATTGAAAATTGCAAGGTGGTTTTGGAGCGTAAATATCTCGGACAAGTTCGTTAATGGGCGTTAACCATCAAGGGGTTTCAGAGTTATGGCCGATTTTAGTAAAAATATTTTTTATGAATATTTCCGAAACCGATCACTCGATCTATCTGAAATTTAGCACCAGACTGTAGAAGACAGTAGAATCATGACCTTTATACGCATGTGCAGTTTTGTATTGACCAGATTACCGCAAAGTGTAAAAAAAAAAATTGAAAATGTGGTGCAGTTCTCATTCTCATGATTGCTCATTTAATCTTCATAAATAAACTATTATTTGAATTGAATTTCCTTTTTGATGCAGTTCTATCATATTAATACATTGATATAATTCCCAACTCTGAGAAACCAATACCAGATATAATTTGTCTGTTTGAACTAGAGCGCCAGAAAGCTCCTGTCCACAGGGCTTGAACCCATTTTTTAAATAGCAATTAATGAAGAAACCAGTTACGGCCGCGATACAGACAGTATTTTTTTGAATAGACATATTAGCTACTCCTATACAGAAAATAAAAAATTAACCCTGGAATATACAGAGTGTTCATAATTAATTTTCAAACATCAACTACAAATAATTGTCAAAAACTTTCCTATTTCAAATGGCACACCCGGTATTTCTATATCACATTGAACGTAAAAAATAATTTCGAAACTATCTTCACAAGGTTTTCCTACACTAAACCTGATAGTTTTCTCAGCAATTTTCGACCATTATCTGTAGTTGATGTTTGAAAATTAATTATGATCACTCTGTATATTCCAGAGTTAATTTTTTATTTTCTGTATAAGAGTAGCTGATATGTCTATTCAAAGAAATACTGTCTATATCGCGGGCGTAACTGGTTTCTCCATTAATTCCTATTTAAAAAAAACTCCATATTTTCAATTTTTCGTCATTTTCTCGTAAATGGTACTTCTAAGGTATAAAGTGTTCTGAAGAAACTAATCATAATTTGAGCTTGCCATTCCATTTTTTAGGTCAAATACAGGGTATTACTATTAAAAAAATGTAACTATTAAAAAAATGTAACTAATATTCTAGTGTCATATCCGGACGATATTTGGTGCTTGAAATTGGCACATTTGGCAGAAGAGCCTATATTGTTCGTGCGAATGGTGGGGAGTAAAATACTGCAGCATTATGTATACTAAAACAATTCACACATTAATATAATATATTGACATCTCCAGGTATCTGAAATCTGAGAAGAGTCTATGTACGCGCATCAACATTTCGTACTAGAAAATAAACATTTATAACCTGATGGCAGCGCCTTCTACTGGTCCGATTGCGATTCTAAACCATCCAGAGACTCACTCACGGACACACACAAAATTTCATCAAAATCGGTCACGTCGTTTAGGAGGAGTTCAACGACATACACACAGTAGAATTTTATATATTAAAATAAGCATGCCACTACTTATATGATTTTGCCAGACCGTAAGTGCATATTTTCTCGTCTGAATGTACGGTTTAAAACATTTTATTCATTGTGAACTTTTCCATATAACAGCGATGGTTTAACGGAAATATTTTTCATCTCTATCTCGTGCATAAATATTCAAATTCCATATAATACGCGATTTATACGGCAAGTTTTTCTTTCAGAAGATATCAAAGTTCGGTTATATCTCCGTCCACTGAATAATGAGAATATCGTCGGATGTCGGCGAGAAACACCGCGCGAGGCCTTCCGAAGTGCCCGACAAACCGTCGACGTAGCGAAATGTCAAAAGATAGAAAAGTCGTATATAATCGCTTCCTGTCAGCCGGGCATAGAACGCGAAAATGATTAAAACGTAGGAGAAGAAAGGAAAAACTCGCAACTACTAATAGCTTCCCGTCGTCCACACGTCCATAGAAAATGTATAGAGGGAGCATCGACCAACCGAGCACAATCAAGCGTAAAATCGCGTGAACACGTATTATTAAATTACTTCTGCGGCGGTGTAGATTAACAATCGGAACTCGATAAAAGTAGGTGGAAAACCAAATGGGCATGAATTTCGATCGTTCGATCGCGGGGAAAAATAGGCTTTCAAGGTGCGGTGCGCGGCTTTTTAGTTCAGCCGCTCGCGTGATGATTTTTATCTGTAATTAGTACGGAAAGAACAAGTCAGGACGCTAGAGCGATAGATACAAGTATAGGTACTACAGATATCGTGTTTTCCAATAGTGACATAACAGTTCTTCTTTGTTTATTGTTATTTCATATATACGTTTTATTTTCTGCAGTTTTAGGATAATATTTAATTTAGGTTCATTTAATTATACAGGGTGAGTCTTTGACCACTGCATTAATTTTAACCAAAGATTCCTCTCATCAAATGAAACACTTTTTTCATTTACCATTTTTCCAGATTCGGCTCAGGTGAAAAGTTACAAGCGTTTAAATATTTCACAATGTGCTAATACACTCCCGCATATAAATTATCTATGACATTGTTGGTGGACGAGAATAAGGCATGGTAACGTGGTTTACAGCTTGATTCGGGATTCCAACGCTCAGGGACGGATCCATAAAAGTAGTAAAATTTCTGGAGTTTTCCATTTTAAAACATTCAATGAAGAATATCTCGAAAACGGTGCGTTTAAGGAGAAATGATGAAGAATAATATAATGTTCTAAACGATGGAATATTCTTGAAATGACTTAAGAAAAACTTTATATGCTTTCTTTATGCTAATTTCGTTTAGATTTATGAATCCACGAGTCCATAACTAGAAAACCAGTAGAAGCAGAAAATAACTGATATTTGGAAAATATGTAACATAGTTATAGGAAACTTTTCGCCAACATTCATTTTATTCGAAAAAAGGATGTCAAAGCTATAATAAAAACTGATTTTTTTTTCAAAATTTCAACAGCCTGTATCTTTTTACCTGAGCTGAATTTGGAAAAATATTAAATGAAAAAAGTGTTTCATTTGATGAGAGGAATCTTTGGTTAAAATTAATGCAGTGGTCAAAGACTCCCCTGTATACAGTGTTTCCCAGCAACTCCGACCATGAGGGACTTTTCTTTTATATTAATATTTCCGAATTTTATTTTTAACAAAAAGTTGGTGCATCAAAAATGATGAAAAATGATTTACAATCACCACTTTTAAACAAAATTGTAAACTATCTCGGAAAATTCAAATTTTTTGTATGAAATGCTGTAAGTAAACTTGTTTGAAATTACAATTTAGATGAATGTGCAATAATTCAGGTCGGAAAACCGTGAAAAATATGTTTCCTTTTCTTGCTTATAGCTCTTTTAAAAATTGAATAATTACCGAAAGGATATTTTTTGGCGACTGGACAATATTAGTGTCGGTATGAAAAGCATAGAAACTTTTGTTTGAACATTTTTGATGTATTGTTCGAATTTTCACAAATCTTCGATCATAGAAAATAATTAACTGGCGTTGAAATTGAACGATGGCAATTCTATTCTAATCGAAAATCCAGTTATAAATTGGCAATTTGCGGCAAGATTTGTATTCTTGAAATTCAAGGATGTGAATTGAATGTGAAATTAAAAAATTCAATGGCGAAAATACGAATAGGAGCAACTTTGCACCAGAATGGAAAAACTTTTGATGGAAAATTCGATTAAATGTCGAAAAACCAAGTCCAAACGAAATTTACTAGTTACAGTAATATTCATAATGACATGTTGTCGAGTCACTTAAAAAAAAACCCTTGGGTAATTATTCAATTTTTGAAAGAGTTATGAGCAAAAAAGGAAAAAAATATTTTTCATGGTTTTCCATCGTGAAATTTTTCACATAAATCTAAATTGTAATTTCAAACAAGTTTACTTAAAGTGCTTCCCAGAAAAAGTTCGTATTTTACGAGATAATGGACATTTCTGTTTGAAAATGGCGATTTCCGCTCAAAGCAACAAAGTCTCAGTTGACGGTCAACGACACTTACTTTCGGAGATATAATTTGTCTGTTTGAACAAGAGCGCCAAAAAGCTCCTGTCCACAGGGCAGAATATCGAGATTATTTTTTCTTCAAAAATTTTATATTTCAGAAATTATCTGTCAGATTTCGCTGAAATTCCGCGCAAACCGTCAAGCCGCCATGTTACAATCTAGTACCGGATTTCAGCTCGATCGGCTTTGTCCTGAAATAAAGTCAGTGCTTTTTAAGAATTTTTCTTCATGGTAATTATCCCCTCCTGAATTCTCGTCTGTATATTTTTCGTTATATTTCCGCTTGATTCGAAATCCATCATTAAGAAATAATGAACCAATAAGTCTTCGACAATACCATAACATAATTGCGTTACAGCATCGCTTTGAACGCCACAAAGCCGAGAAACATCAACAACCGAAACTCCAAAATATCGAATTCCCAATCCCGAATCCGAAACTCCATCGTGATACACTCCTTTCCGATATTCCGAGTTCGTAGCAATTATACGACCCCATTTGCGACCGTAAAACGAAAAGTTTTTTTTCGGACAGACAATTACGAAAGCAAACACTACATTCTCGAGGGTCAGAGTTCACAAGGACGATCGATTTGGCACCTCCGGTCCCCCTCCCCCTCGCACCTCTAGAAAATTTCAAAAAAATTACGAAAAAAAAAATTGGTTCAAGTCAGGAGCTTTTTCACGTATGTTCTATTGTCCATGCTCCTGTATAGGACACTCTTAATCGAATTTACCATGATAAATTCACCTACATTATTTTTCGACTTAGATTCCATGATGGCTATAAAAAAATTGGTTCAAGCCCTGTGGACAGGAGCTTTGGCGCTCTTGTTCAAACTTGGCAAATCACATCTCCGAAAGTAGTTTTTCAGAGTTGGGAATTATATCAATGGATTCTTATGATAGAACTGCATCATAAAATAAAATATATTAAATAAGAATCCACTGATATCATTCCCAACTCTGAAAAACCAATACTTTCGAAGTTATGATTTGTCGAAGTTTGAACAAGAGCGCCAAAGCTGCTGTCCACAGAGCTTTCCGACTTTTTCAAGTAGGCTACTGTGCATCAGTTTTCAACAATTTTCGTAATTAAATTCAAAACGTAGGTCTATGAATCATCTCATGTTGGATTTACATACATCAGCAAATTATGATTAGAGTGTTCTATAAAATCATATAGAATTATTATGAATAATTATTGAAATTTTGAAAAATCATATCTCCGAAAGTATTAGTTTGTTAGAGTTGAGAATTATATCAATGGATTCTTAAGATAAAACTGCATCTTAAAAAAAATTGAATTTGAAATTTGTAATGTAAAAAAATTTAATTTTTTTTATACTCCGAAACCACTAGGCCGATTTTGCCCAATAACGAACTTAGCCGAGATATTTATCTCCCGAACCTTCTCCGAAAATTTCAACTGTCTAGCTCATTCCGTTCGAGAGATATAGTGTTAACGGACGAACGGCCAGATAGAATCGATTTTGACCATGGATTCTTGTTCAGTGAGTCGAACCGAATCGTTTTAGACCACTCTCAGCCAAAAATTCGAAAATTACAGACATTTGGGCAAATTGATAAGCACTCAGTTCCGAGGAACTAGAGCGCCAAAAATGGGGTTCTAATTTGAAAATTTTGAGTTTTCACGTTTTCGAGATTGCCAACTGTGACAACGATTTGTGACCCCGTGTATCATGATTTATAATTATGGCAGCTGCAACAAGAACATTATTCTTATTCCTTACGGAAGCATAAAAAGGCGATAATTATCCATTGGAAAATCTTGTAGTTATTCATGTTTCAGCAGAGCTCCAGTTTTCGTAATTTCACGTTGAAAAACAATTTTCTGGCGAAAATTTGACATTCAAACACCCTGTATAATTAGTCCGTATGAATTAGTCTATCAATATCAAATATTATTTTCATGTTCATGTTTCATCCATTCTTTTCCAACGATCGGAATCGATAACAGCTATCTGTGGTCCATTTTTTGACATTTCGGCTTATTAAATTTTCGAAGGAAGTGTGTGCAGCAAATTATTGCGGAATGTCGAGATTTTTTTTCTTCAAAAATTCCATATTTCAGAAATTATCTGTCAGATTTCGCTGAAATTCCGCGCAAACCGTCAAGCCGCCATGTTACAATCGAGTACGGGATTTCAGCTCGATCGGCTGTCCTGACATGAATTCAGTACTTTTTGAGATTTTTGGCGCTCTAGTTCCTCGGAACTGAGTGCTTATCAATTTGCCCAAATGTCTGTAATTTTCGAATTTTTCGATGAAAATGGTCTTAAACGATTTGGTTCGACTCACTGATCAAGAATCCGTGGTCGGAATTCATTCTGTCCAGCCGGCCGTAGGCACGATAACTCTCGAACGGAATGAGCTAGACAGCTGAAATTTTCAGAGTAGATTTGGGAGATAAATATCTCGGCTAAGTTCGTTATTGGGCAAAATCGGACGAATGGTTTCGGAGTAACAAAAAAAAAATTTTTTAACAAAGCAAATTCCTAATTAAATTTTTTTCAATAAGCAGTTTTACCATAAGAATCCAATGATATCATTTTTAACTCTATATATATATTCTTTTGACTGAGAGCTGTATATGTGTTAGCAGAGGTTGGTGTAACGGGGTACCATACAATTCGACGTATGATACAAGAGCTTAGGGAAAAACCCCAGCAAAAAACCCTTTCTCCCCGTGAGTGTGGTGATTTGTAACTATTGTTTACAAAATTTGCTGAAATTTAAAAATATTGATGGGGATATATTTCTTCAATGTGGATTCCCTCGTCAAAAAACGGATAGGTTTCTCCAAGGTACCCGAAATTCAACCTGAAAAATGAAAAGACAAGAGGAGGAAACGAACAAATTAAAAATAATACATAACCTTTCAAAAGTCTCATCTCACAAAAATACTTCTCTGTAGGCGAATGGGATCTCGTGGAGAAGAATCGCCTCCGCTAGTTTTCGAAGATATTCACTCCTGAAATCCCTTCAATATTTGAATTCAAAAATTTCAAAACCAGGTCTGACCAGTCCAAGTCCAAGCGATGATTATTCAGAACTTCAGATGTTCGAAGCCCGCTATAGGGCCCTTAATAAGGGCTATCATCTCCCATAGATATATATTTTACTTTATATTGTATAAAAGAATGAAAAAATGCGCCGGACAAATTACGACTTATGTCATGATGACATAATAATAATAATAATAACAAGCTAATACTTTCGGAGATATGATTTTTCAAACTTTCAATAATAAATCGTATTTCAACGTTGTCACAGAGTGATATAATTCTATGTATGAATTGTCATAATGTCAACTTATGTTCCTGAGACATGACATTAGCTAATCAATCGAAGAATTGTGAGCGAAGTGAGAAAAATCTCAGTTGTTTGCTCCGAAATTAGTTTTTCTCAGAAAAGTCTTACATTTCGGAACGGCACATGAAGTAAGAGATCTGAGAGTAGTGAGACTGCTTTTCATCCATAGACATAGATATAACTCTCGAACGGAATGAGGTAGGTAGTTGAAATTTTCAGAGTAGGTTAGGGAGATGAGTATCTCGGTCAAGTTCGTTATTGGGCAAAATTGGCCAGATTTAATTTGATTTCTTCCATGGTGCAGTCCTCATTCTCATGATTGCTCGTTTAATCTTGATAAATAAACTATTATTTGAATTGAATTTCCTTTATGATGCAGTTCTATCATATGAATACATTGATATAATTCCCAACTCAGAGAAACCAATACTTTCGGAGATATAATTTGTCTGTTTGAACTAGAGCGCCCGAAAGTTCCTGTCCACAGGGCTTGAACCCATTTTTTTCCTACAAATTATCCCCTCGCTCCTGAATTCTCGTCAGTGTATTTCTCATTATATTTTCCGCTTGATTCGAAATGCATTATTAAGAAATAATGAACCAATAAGTCTTCGACAATACCAAAACATAATTGCGTTACAGCATCGCTTTGAACGCCACAAAGCCGAGAAACATCAACAACCACATTCAAGTCACCCCAATTACCGAAACTCCAAAATATCGAATTCCCAATCCCGAATCCGAAACTCCATCGTGATACACTCCTTTCCGATATTCCGAGTTCGTAGCAATTATACAACCCCCATTTGCGACCGTAAAACGAAAAGTTTTTTTTTCGGGCAGACAATTACTCCCCCTCGTACCCACCGAATTCACGTTTTTGATGGCAGAGATGACGGATGCGAACAAAGAGATCAAAGGGTACGTTACGATTTTCCGTCCCCACCCCCCAGTGATGTCTGACTGAAAAATGAACAACGCACAACTTAGGTCGGAACGTTGGACAGTAATGAAGGTGAAAATGAAAATGAAATTCTGCCGCGTGCGAGTCTTGACGTCGAGATGAGTTTCATTGACGTCAGAGTTCATTTGACGTCATTCATTTGGGAAATTGTTTCCAACTTCGGCGAATATCAGTGATCCCAAGGCAGAATCCAGGAGGGGAATCATGGGGATCAATACCACCCGAAATTAATTCAAAAAATCATATTTCGGCATAAAAAGGTATGGATAATGTAGAAATAATATTTGATCAATCGGCAAATACAGCGCCATCTAAAAATTACGGAGAAATTAAGAGTAGGTTAGGATAATATTCTACATACTAAGTAGTTATACTGTTTATTAGATAAATTATTATTATTATTACAAGGTACCACGAGAGGAGGCTAAAGCCTACGAACTCTCAAGTGATCGTCTTCAGAATTATTTTTGGGTGATAGCTAATGATGATTCCAAATAAGGATGAAACCGATATGTAGTTATTCAACTTTGATAAAATCACACTATGTGGATTACCCTAAATTGTGATCTCTGTAAGTCCTTTCACCTTGAAATACTAGTGGTTAGCTTTCCTAAAGCTTTAATCAATTTCTATAGTTCCATATTGCGCACAGCGTATTAACCTGGGCGTTTTCGCTCCTTCGTGGTGGACTGCATGAGACTCCAAACGAAGTACTTGCGAATCACCACGAAGGGGAAAAATATGCAGGAATGTATAGTTTTGAGAGGCGGCAGCGGAGTGCTTGGTTTGTAAATACCCATCCTGTAACAACATAATAAAATTTCAGTCAATTCGAACAAGAGCCAATTTCCATCAGATTTTCGTATGGGATTCTTGGGAGCGATACTCTTCATTCCGATATTCCGGAAATATAAATAATGGAGATGGAAGAGCCGGAAAATTCCAATAAAGAATAGGTAAAATTTTATGAAGAATTAATTACTCTTTGTGTAAAATTTACAACGTTTCTCCCACAAAAAATTTTTAGCTGCACCCTCAATTCAACCTGATATAAAGAAAATTTTATTCCAATCAATAGCAGTTCCACAAAAGCATCTCAATCATCCTCTTCCAAGATAATTAACACGAAAAAGGACGAACCTATATAAAACGATATTCCGCAGTGTTATCATAGAAACGTAGAATTAGAGTTTTTTCCAACACGGACCGTTTAATTAAAATTAAAACGACTGAAATATGCTTTCAAAATTTTCTTCTCTCGCACCTTTTACCTCGCCCGGCGAAAGGTGAACGCTACAGCGGTCGATATACTGAAAATTAGATGAATCCAACTCATGGTATTAACCATAAACTTCAATTTTCACGGCGGAGGCTCCCTTCAATTTGCGAGCATCAGATCTCATTTTCTCGGATTGTTTCCCGGGCATCCTTCCAGAAAGAAAAAGACAATCGGCACGAACGTTCGGAGCATCAAAGGTATGGAAACAAGGAAAGCGCTCTCGGAAAATGGCAGAAGGAAGGTCGTATCTCCGGAAGACGGCAGAAAATTTCATACGTCATAATTTATGGCATCCCATTTCGCATCGCAAGAATGACGCTAAGGTGACAAAATTGTGAAAAAGTATTTTTGTATAAAATACGTATAACGATGCAAATTTCACACGTTGACTTATCATTTACTTATCAAGGTGTTTGAATTCCTTATCTCCATCCCTTAATATTTCCAAATTTTCACAGAGAAAACTAAACCTTTAAAGTTAATCGAATAAAGGGTGATTTAGGATTTTAAAGTGAAATATTTATAGGTAACACTGTTACATGTAACCTTAATATTTTACCATTTCAATTCTCCTCAATATTTCTAGTTACAGATTCAAACCATATTAATATTCTCTATCAGAATATTTTCTTCATATTCTTTTCTTTTCGCGATGTTCTGGGGAACATCGCGGTATCATTTTGCCCAAATGTCTGTAATTTTCGATTTTTATGCCAAAAACGACTAGGTTCAGCTCACTGATGAAAACTTTGAGGTCAAATTTCATTCTGTTCCGGCCGTTGCCACGATAACTTGAGAACGGAACGAGATAGCGATTTGAAATTTTCAGGGTAGGTGTCGCCACCTACCCTACAATACGACGGACAAGTTCATTAATGGGCATATTCGGGCCAACGGTTTCCGAGTAATAATTTTGTCATCAACCAATACAGATCCGATCGAATTGAAACTTGGTAGCAAGTTGTAGTACACAAAGATGTTTGTGAAATTTTGTGGAAATGGTGTCAGTAGAAAATTTTAATAAACTTATTAAAAAATATTATTTACGTCACGGAAATCTTTAAACGGAAAGAGATAGCGACTTCCAATTTTTAGGGTACGTTTTGCATCTGAATGCGACATTTGTGTTTGTTAATAGGAATAATCGGCTGAACAGTTTTGGAATTTTACCCATCTGAAATTTGCTTTTTATTTCCTCAATAACTCTAAGAATACGAAACCAATCTAAATCAAACATGGTAATTAGTTGTAGAATGCCAACGCAAAAATTCTTGCGAAATTTCGTGAGGATCGTAACACTAGAAAATTAAAAAAAAATTTAATCAATCCAATCAAATCGAATTTAACATGGTAAATTCGATTTGATCAAGAGAGTCAATTCAGGAGAATGGACAATAGAACATACGCGCAAAAGCTCCTGACTTCACGTCAGTGCTTTTATATAATTTTAGATATTCGCGAATAAAAATAAGCTAATAGATGCAGATGAACATTTGTCAGCAGATGATAAGTCAGTGATTTTAAATAAATGGGAAATTCTTCACAAAAGTGAAGAAAATCTAAAGTTCTTGGAAAACAACTAGTATTCATTCATTCCTCAACCACCTGTTACCTTTATACAATTGACAATTGTTTAACAATCGAAATCGGTGTTGATATTCGTAGTGCGTACAATATTATCAGTTATAATATTGTATTCCATTATCTCTAACTTGATATCATTATTTTCTGCGACGAAGTTCACATAAGATAATTTGACGATCAAATCAAATTCCGGTACGATTTGGAGATTGGTGTCAGACTGAAGAATGTTCATGTGATACGTTCTTGAAAAAATATACACTGAAATGTAGAAAGCTCTACATTTGTCCGGCGATTCTCCCATTTTTCCTAATGATCTGACTGGAGAGCTGTGCAATTCGAGCATTCATTCATGGCATGCCCAGCAGCGACAAACAAAAAGATACAGAATAAATCGGACATAGGAGCGCTTAAAGGCTTCATCCATCAAGCGGACCTTTTGTGAGATGGAAATTTATTCTGCCGAAGTGATGTTGAGCTCGATTTTCAAATGGATTATTTCTCATTCAATTCCACTGATTCAATAAATGTTCATGCTAGGATACTGTGGTGAAATGGTGATTATTTAATATTGAATGATAGGTTGTCAATTATTGCTGAATCGCATAACAATTTTAAATTGGATTATCATATACGATCATTATACAGGTTGTCGCGGGAGGAATGCGACAAACGGAAACCATAATTTTAGGTCTCGGTGGACTCACATTCAGGGATTTTAATCTTCTTGTGTATTTCATTTGGATATATAGGACTCGGATAATGCGTGAAATTTCAAAGTTCAATAAATCTTGAGCAATCAACTGACCTATTTCAAAGATTGCGCCCTAATTTAATAATAATAATTAATTGCTTTTATTTCGTACAAGGAACAAATTTAGTTAATAATTAAAAATATCAGAACGGTAAGATTTTGGACAATTGCAATATTTGTTGGTTTTATTTTACCCTGTACGTGAACACTAAAAATTACTTCCACATTTATGAGCAAAAAAGATTATTTCAACGAAAATATCCAAATATATTGCACTATGATACAAGTTGATTTAAAATATATTATTGTTGAATATATAGATTTTGACTCAAGTTTCAGGGGTAGATTTGCACATTGTAAAATATTTAAACGCTTATAAATTTTAAATTGATCCTAATCTGGAAAAATGGTAAATGAAAAACATGTTTCATTTGATGAGAGGAATCCATGGTTTAAATTAATGTATAACTTAAAGACTCACACTGTATAGCCGAGCAGGATAAAACTCCGACCCGACAACCTCGCTCACGTCTCAGGTGTCCCATATCGATTCAAATTATTTTATTATTGTACAAAATGTAACCGGCGGTAGACGTGAAGGGCCGCCAGTGCGGGCCGTCGGGGAGGGTGAACTAGATTCCGCGGGACGGGTTAGAGGAGAAGTTACGCCCTCGCATCTGCATTAGACGCCAAAATTTGAATTACAAATGCGTTCCGATGAAAAGCGGGCAAGGACCGAGAACATAAAGCGACTTTGTAGTGCAGACAAAACATATGATGAAGCTCGGGTTTTTTGAATGGCTAAGATGCTTATTATTCCATATTGTGATTAGGGTTCGGCAAGTTTGTTGCCGCTTCCGGTAGTTTCGTGCCGGAAGTCAGGCGGAAATTCTATTTATTTGGGCGCACGGAAAATACACTTCTATACAAAAGTTAAGGAAGTTCAGTAATGTGGTGACTGTTTCAAAAGTTGCCGATTCCCTTCTACCAAATTTTCATTTACGAGTATGAGAATTCAAATGTTTACTCCCTGATTTATACAGCTGAGAAAACTTACCATAGTAATGTATATTTTTTTTGACCATCAGAAAGTAGAGATTTCAACGAACAAAAAGCCCACCTACTTTGTTAATAAAGCAGATATTTTGACGTGAGAATTTTTGTTTGAAAATTAGGCTGCTTTTTCGATATTAAGTCAAATTAAGGTGAAAAAAAATATTTTAAATCCAAAAAATTACAGTGTATTTGGAACATAAAAAGGTACGTTTTTATCAAACTTGGTGAAAAAAAAATGTTTTTGTAAAAGATAAAAATTAAAAAACAAAAACGTGGTTATTTGAATTTTTCACATAAATTTTGAAGTTATGTGAAAAAAGTGTGAATACAAAAGTTGTAGATCTTTTTATTACCTTCAACTTTAGCATTCAACTTTTTTCCATAGGAGTCCCCAGGTAGCACACTATATTGGCGGAGTAACGATTCTATATTGGCCCAATATAGATACATAGATTCATAGTAAATCTATATATCCCCAATATTGGCCCTATATTGGAATTTCAATATATATCCAATATTGTGACTTGTTGCTACCGCCAATATTGGCCCTATATTGGCAAAACTCTATTTGTCAATATTGTAAATGAGGACGACCTCCAATATTGGCCCAATATTGGGATTTCTATATCTGGCCAATATTATGAATTAGGGCTGCTTTCAATATTGGTCAAATATTGGTATTTCTATATTGGGCCAATATTGAGAATTAGTAGTGCCTATAATATTGGCCCTATATTACAGTTTCAAGATCTAGCCAATATTGTGATTTAGTGCTGCATCCAATATTGGTAAAATATTGTGATTTACATATTGGGCCAATATTGTGAATTAGTATTACCTCCAACATTGGCCCAATATTGAAGTTTCAAGATCTAACCAATATTGTGACTTCTTCCTACCGCCAATATTGGCCCCGAATTGGCTAAACTATATTGGCCAGTATTGATAATGAGTACTGCACCCAATATTAGCCCAATATTGGGATTTCTATATCCGGCCAATATTAAAATTAATGCTGCATCCAATATTGGTCCAATATTGAGATTTCCATATTGGGCCAATATTGTGAATTAGTATTGCCTCCAACATTGGCCCAATATTACAGTTTCATGATCTAGCCAATATTGTAACTTGTTATTACCGCCAATATTGGCAGCGAATTGGCGAAACTATATTGGCCAATATTGAATATGGGTACTGCCACCAATATTACCCCAATATTGGGATTTCTATATCTGGCCAATATTATGAATTAATGCTGCATCCAATATTGGTCGAATATTGAGATTTCCATATTGGGCCAATATTGTAAATAAGTATTGCCTCCAACATTGGCCCAATATTACAGTTTCATGATCTAGCCAATATTGTAACTTGTTGTTACCGCCAACATTGGCATCGAATTGGCAAAACTATATTGGCCAATATTGAATGTGAGTACTGCCTCCAATATTACCCCAATATTGGGATTTCTACATCTGGCCAATATTATGAATTAATGCTGCATCCAATATTGGTCAAATATTGGTATTTCTATATTGGGCCAATATTGAGAATTAGTAGTGCCTACAATATTGGCCCTATATTACAGTTTCAAGATCTAGCCAATATTGTGATTCAGTGCTGCATCCAATATTGGTCAAATATTGGTATTTCTATATTGGGCCAATATTGAGAATTAGTAGTGCCTACAATATTGGCCCTATATTACAGTTTAAAGATCTAGCCAATATTGTGATTTAGTGCTGCATCCAATATTGGTCAAATATTGTGATTTACATATTGGGCCAATATTGTGAATTAGTATTGCCTCCAACATTGGCCCAATATTGAAGTTTCAAGATCTAACCAATATTGTGACTTCTTCCTACCGCCAATATTGGCCCCGAATTGGCAAAACTATATTGGCCAGTATTGATAATGAGTACTGCCCCCAATATTACCCCAATATTGGGATTTCTATATCCGGGCAATATTATGAATTAATGCTGCATCCAATATTGGTCGAATATTGAGATTTCCATATTGGGCCGATATTGTGAATTAGTATTGCCTCCAATATTGGCCCAATATTACAGTTTCATGATCTAGCCAATATTGTAACTTGTTATTACCGCCAATATTGGCAGTGAATTGGCGAAACTATATTGGCCAATATTGAATATGGGTACTGCCACCAATACTACCCCAATATTGGGATTTCTATATCTGGCCAATATTATGAATTAATGCTGCATCCAATATTGGTCGAATATTGAGATTTCCATATTGGACCAATATTGTGAATAAGTATTGCCTCCAATATTGGCCCAATATTACAGTTCCATGATCTAGCCAATATTGTAACTTGTTGTTACCGCCAACATTGGCATCAAATTGGCTAAACTTTATTGGCCAATATTGAATGTGAGTACTGCCTCTAATATTACCCCAATATTGGGATTTCTACATCTGGCCAATATTATGAATTAATGCTGCATCCAATATTGGTCAAATATTACAATGTTCATATTGGGCCAATATTGTGGATAAGTAATGCCTCCAACATTGGCCCAATATTACAGTTCCATGATCTAGCCAATATTGTAACTTGTTGTTACCGCCAACATTGGCATCGAATTGGCAAAACTATATTGGCCAATATTCAATGTGAGTACTGCCTCCAATATTACCCCAATATTGGGATTTCTACATCTGGCCAATATTAAGAATTAATGCTGCATCCAATATTGGTCAAATATTGGTATTTCTATATTAGGCCAATATTGAGAATTAGTAGTGCCTACAATATTGGCCCTATATTACAGTTTCAAGATCTAGCCAATATTGTGATTTAGTGCTGCATCCAATATTGGTCAAATATTGTTATTTCTATATTGGGCCAATTTTGAGAATTAGTAGTGCCTACAATATTGGCCCTATATTACAGTTTCAAGATCAAGCCAATATTGTGATTTAGTGCTGCATCCAATATTTGTCAAATATTGTGATTTACATATTGGGCCAATATTGTGAATTAGTATTGCCTCCAACATTGGCCCAATATTGAAGTTTCAAGATCTAACCAATATTGTGACTTCTTCCTACCGCCAATATTGGCCCCGAATTGGCAAAACTATATTGGCCAGTATTGATAATGAGTACTGCCCCCAATATTACCCCAATATTGGGATTTCTATATCCGGCCAATATTATGAATTAATGCTGCATCCAATATTGGTCGAATATTGAGATTTCCATATTGGGCCAATATTGTGAATTAGTATTGCCTCCAACATTGGCCCAATATTACAGTTTCATGATCTAGCCAATATTGTAACTTGTTATTACCGCCAATATTGGCAGCGAATTGGCGAAACTATATTGGCCAATATTGAATATGGGTACTGCCACCAATACTACCCCAATATTGGGATTTCTATATCTGGCCAATATAATGAATTAATGCTGCATCCAATATTGGTCGAATATTGAGATTTCCATATTGGGCCAATATTGTGAATAAGTATTGCCTCCAATATTGGCCCAATATTACAGTTCCATGATCTAGCTAATATTGTAACTTGTTGTTACTGCCAACATTGGCATCGAATTGGCAAAACTATATTGGCCAATATTGAATGTGAGTACTGCCTCCAATATTACTCCAATATTGGGATTTCTACATCTGGCCAATATTATGAATTAATGCTGCATCCAATATTGGTCAAATATTACAATGTTCATATTGGGCCAATATTGTGAATTAGAATTGCCTCCAATATTGGCCCAATATTGGAGTTTCAAGATGTAGCCAATATTGTAACTTGTCGTTACCGCCAATATTGGCACCGAATTGGCAAAACTATATTGGCCAATATTAAATGTGGGCACTGCCTCCAATATTAACCCAATATTGGGATTTCTATATCCGGCCAATATTATGAATCATGGCTGCATCCTATATTGGTCGAATATTGACATTTCCATATTGGGCCAATATTGTGAAATAGTATTCCCTCCAACATTGGCCCAATATTATAGTTTCATGATCTAGCCAATATTGTAACCTGTCATTACAGCCAATATTGGCACCGAATTGGCAAAACTATATTGGCCAATATTGAATATGGGTACTGCCACCAATATTACCCCAATATTGGGATTTCTATATCCGGCCAATATTATGAATTAATACTGCATCCAATATTGGTCGAATTATGAGATTTCCATATTGGGCCAATATTGTGAATTAGTATTGCCTTCAACATTGGCCCAATATTACAGTTTCATGATCTAGCCAATATTGTAACTTGTAATTACCACCAATATTGGCACCGAATTGGCGAAACTATATTGGCCAATATTGAATATGGGTACTGCCTCCAATATTACCCCAATATTGGGATTTCTATATCCGGCCAATATTATGAATTAATACTGGATCCAATATTGGTCGAATATTGAGATTTCCGTATTGGGCCAATAATGTGAATTAGAATTGCCTCCAACATTGGTCCAATATTACAGTTTCATGATCTAGCCAATATTGTAACTTGTCGTTACCGCCAATATTGGCACCGAATTGGCATAACTATATTGGCCAATATTGAATGTGGATACTGCCTCCAATATAGGGATTTCTATATCCGGCCAATATTATGAATTAATGCTGCATCCAATATTGGTCGAATATTGTGATTTACTTATTGGGCCAATATTGTGAATTAGTATTGCCTCCAATATTGGCCCAATATTACAGTTTCAAGATCTAGCCAATATTGTGACTTCGTCCTACCGCCAATATTGGCCCCGAATTGGCAAAACTATATTGGTCCATATTGAATATGAGTACTGCCCCAATATTACCCCAATATTGGGATTTCTATATCCGGCCAATATTATGAATTAATTCTGTATCGAATATTGGTCGAGTATTGAGATTTCCATATTGGGCCAATATCGTGAATTAGTATTGCCTCCAACATTGGCCCAATATTACAATATCAAGATCTAGCCAATATTCGGACTTTTTCCTATCGCCAATATTGGCCCCGAATTGGCAAAACTATGTTGGCCAATATTTAATGTGGGGTAATGTCTCCAATATTACCCCAATATTGGGATTTCTATATCCGGCTAATATTATGAATAAATGCTGCATCCAATATTTGTCGAATATTGATATTTCAGTATTGGGCTAATATTGGTAATCATTATTGCCTCCAATATTGGCTCAATTTCAGAGTTTTGAGATCTTGCCAATATTGTGACTTCTTGAAGAAGACAGACGGTGAAGTATTCATTGATTTTAACCGACAACAAATATTCCGCTTGGCCGAGCTAGAATATTTGTTAAATGATGGTTAATCGAATTTAGCAAGGTGAATTCTATGGTAAATTCGATTAAGAGTGTCCAATTCAGAAGAACGGACAATAGAATGAATCATGGTATAATCGATTAAGAGCGGTCAGAATAGACAATAGAACATACGCGCAAAAGCTCCTGACTTCACAAAAAAAAATTGGCTTAAGCACTGACGTGAACTCAGGAGCTTTTGCGCGTGTTCTGTTGTCCATTGTCCTGTTTTGGACACTCTTAATCGAATTTACCATGGTGAATTCTATTGTCTGTTCTTCTGTATTGGACACTCTTAATCGAATTTACTATGGTAAATTCATGTATTGGACACTCTTTATCGAATTTACCATGGTAAATTCGATTAAGAGATAAATTATCGAGGCAAAGGACCCCCATACTGAACTCACACAAGGCTGCTCGAATTTCCAACAATATTCGTGTTAAAACTTCTAACTTGGCAGTAGAGTTAGGTTCTGAAAGCTCTTGCAAAATTTCAGCAATTTCAGACGAATAGTTACTGATGATTTTTTTTTTATTTTCAATGAATTCTTTAAAATTTTCGACAAATACTATCCTCACGAAATTTTGCAAGAGTTTACGCGTTGGCATTCTACAACTAATAACCATGTTTGAATTCAATCGGTTTTGTATTTTTCGGGTATAAACAAACTCAAATGTCGCATTCAGATGCACAACCTAACCTGAAAACTTGAAGCCGCTATCTTTTTCCGTTCTCAGGTTATCGTGACAACAAAAATCTTTTTTTAATAATTTTTTAATAATTTTCTAGCAATACGATTCTCACAAAATTTCACATACTTGGTTAGGTTTATATTCTATAACTATTCACCAAGTTTCAATTCGATCGGATTTATATTGGTTGGAAACAAAATTATTGCTTGGAAACCATCCGGCCGATTATGCATGCCCATTAACGAACTTGTCCGTCGTATTGGATGCACCACCTACCCTGAAAATTTTAAGTAGCTAGCTCTCTCCGTTCTCAAGTTATAGTGGCAACGACCGGACAGAATCAAATTTGACCTCGAATTCTTCATTGGGGAGTCGAACCAAATCGTTTGAGACCATTTACGTCAAAAAATTCAGACATTTTTCATATTGCTAGAATTTGTGGCAAATAATATCTTGAATATAGTTTATTGGGCATAATTACACCCGAGATGAGAAATACACGGAATGGAACATAACATAAGTCTACTTTTTCGTCCAAAAATCCTTTCCAATTTTTTCCAAGAATTTACTTTTGAAAACAGTTGATGCCGTTTTAAGCTGATTATTTCTATTGTCAGAATAGTATAAACATAAACATAAACAGATAAAGAAGATTCATTTTGCGTCGGAACCTTTGCTTTCAGAAGGTAGCAGAATTCCACAATATTTATTTATTACTTACGTCGGCTAACGGTAACTTGAATAGGCAGTATTTATGGGGGTGTTATTTAAACCATATTCTAATACATTTTTAGGATCGGATCGGATCAGCGTAATAAGCTATCTACGGCTGGTATTGTAGGGTTACTTCATAGCGAAGCTCATTAGAGTTCAAAAGAATAAATATGCAATTCCTTTAACCCTGATGAATCACACTTTCATCTACATAACTCACAGATGTATACAAACAAATCTGAATTGACCGATTCAGAGGAAGAATCAAATAAACAATGTCGTATATTTTATTGTAAATTATATGTATGTATATGTATATATTAAAATAACTCAATCTTTTGTAGTTTATGAACAAAATCGTTTATTGAAAAATCTCCTGTTTTTTATTGCCCGGCACTCCTGCTCTCAGAAATTTCAATATGGCAACACTGCCTCCTTAAAATCAATCCGAAATTCACTCATCAATCAGATGAATATGGACCGAAAGCTGAGAAATTTCGATCTAAAAAATTGGTTCAAGCACTGACGTCAAGTCAGGAGCTTTTGCGAGCATGTTCTATTGTCTACTCACCTCTATTGGACACTCTTTATCGAATGTAGCATCCATATAAACCGTTTTCCTAGCTTTCATAATATTATATGAATTCATATAATGTATATTCTGAAATGTGAGCGAAGTGAGAAAAATCACAGAAATTTGTTCCGAAATTGGTTCATCTCAGCAATTTCCCAGAAGGTTTTTATATTTCGGTACAGAAAATAAGTTCTCTCAGATCTCTTGATTCCTGTTCTGTACCGAAATAAAGAAATTGGCGAGAGAAAAAAATTTCGGAAAAAGCTTCCGAAATGTTTCTCACTTCGCTCAAATTTCGGAATATACACGTTTAATATAATTTTAATGACATACACCTCAGTAACGAGAGACTCTATGATCACATCAGTTTTTAGTTTTTTCATATGTATTCTATTGAAATTGAAAAAACTTACGCCCCAGGTAACTCCAGAATACGATGTTCCCGAAATTTGACGAAAATTAGTGGTTCGGCGTTCTACAAGCATTTGGCCAATTATGCCAATTAATGAAATTAAACTTCGCATTTGGATGCGCAACGTACCCTGAAAATTGCAAGTCGTTATTTTTTTCCGTTCTCAAGTTATCGAGAGATACATGATACTTTTTCGTAATATTTTCAAAATTTTCTAGTGGTACGATTATCACAAAATTTCACACATGTCTACATGTCGATATTCTACAATTAGATACCAAGTTTCAATTCGATCGGGTCTGTATTATTTGAGTTATCGAGAACTCCGAAACCGATTGGCCGAGTACCTATACACCCAACAACGCACTTCCCATTCGGATGCGCAACCTACCCTGAATATTTCAAGTCCCTATCTCGTTTCGTTCGAAAGTTATCGAGGCAATAGGCACCCATTCGGCTACTGAACTCACACAAGGCTGTCCGGATCTCCAATAATATAGATCCGATAATGTTCAAACTTTGAACTTGGCAGTAGAGTTAGGTTTTAAAGGCTCCCGCAGAATTTCAGCGATATCGGAACGTATAATTTCTTATACAACGATTTTCATTAATTTTTGAAAATATTCTTTATACGATCCTCACGAAATTTCGCAAGAATATTCGCTTCGATATTCTTCAACCAAAAACCATGTCTGAATTCGATCGGTTTCATATTTTTCGAGTTATTGAGTAAATAACAACCAAATTTCATTCAACTCCAAAAGCGTTTTGCCGATTCTGACTATTAACAAACTTAAATGACGTATTCAGGTACTTGGAGTTGGGCATGATCGCATGATTTCAATAATCGATATACCTATGTATAAGTTCTCGATAGGTTTCAATAATTGAATATCACTCGAGATATGATATGCTCGGGGCTAGTCTCGCTCCTTTTCGTGTCAGTTGTTTCCGTTATGCCTAATCTCCAATATGGTTGCTTCAGCTCGTTTCGACAGTATTCAGTATTATTTGATTGCATCCCACCGCTGAAAGAAAATGCCGGGCTCGATACCATATTTATTTCCAGCTGTTCGAAATGAAGTATGAATGTATGAACCGAAAATTCCGAATAATAAATGCGTGAATGACAACAAAACGCACCAGATGTCACCCATATATTCTATCGATCGTTGAACGAACTTCTCATGATATCTCGGAATATCAAAAGATTCAAAACGTAGACGAAATATCTCGACATTCTCGTAAATAGAGTTGCGTTATCTCTCTCGGTGCCACATAATAGACGACCGAAAATCATTCAGATGAATTCGCTCGCTTTTTTCAGAACATCTACAGATATCTGGAGAGGTTTCAATAATCGAAAGATTCGATTATTTTCATTCGAAAGGTCCCATCTATATACTAAACCTACCCTGAAAGTTGCAAGTCGCTATCTCTTTCCGTTCTCAGGTTATCCTGACAAATAATATTTTTTGTAAAATTTTCTAGTGATACGATTCTTACAAAATTTCACTAGTTTCTTTGCGTTAGTATTCTATAACTGCCTACCAAGATTGAATTCCATCGGATCTGTATTGGTTCCTGAAAAAATGATCACTCTAAAACCGGTGGCCGATTATGCACATTAACGAACTTGTTCACCGTATTTGGAAGCGCCACATACCCTGAAAATTTCGCTATATTGTACAGTTATCGTGGCAACGGCTGGCCGGACCGAATCAAATTTGACCCCGAGGCCCGAATTCTTCATCTTCATCAGTGAGACCCAATCCCCCAAACGACCTCGAATTCTTCATCAGGAAGTCGAACCCAATCGTTTGAGACCATTTTCGGCAAAAAATTCGAACATTACAGACATTTGGCAAAAGGATAACGCGATGTTCCCCATAACATGCAGTTTCTTCATTCTTTTTGAGCCTATGTTCTGGGGAACATCGCGTTATCATTTTGCCCAAATGTTTGTAATTTTCGAACTTTTTGCCGAAAATGGTCTCAAACGATTGGGTTCGACTCCCTGATGAAGAATTCGAGGTCGTGTGGGGGATTGGGTCTCACTTATGATGATAAAGAATACGGGGTCAAATTTGATTCTGTCCGGCCGGCCGTTGCCACGATAACTTGAGAACGGAAAGAGATAGTGACTAGAAATTTTCAGGGTAGGTGGCGTATCCCAATGCGACCGACAAGTTCGTTAATGGGCATAATCAGCACAATGGTTTCTTAGTAATAATTTTGTTTTCTACTAATACAAACCCGATCGAATTGAATCTTGATAGCTAGTTGTAGAATACTGACAAAAAGATGTTTGTGAAATTCGTTATGGAATTCAATTGTAATTGCATCTCATTATGCTTCCTGTGAATATTTTGATCAGCAGACAACGCAGACGGCAGAAATTGAGGGAGTTCGATTTTGAAAGGATAATGCTGAGAAATAAATATAATCCATTTGACTTGGATGATCATGCAGGATAGATCAATAAACAATAATCCGTGGTCCAAAAATGTTTATCGCGATTTTTCAATTAGTTATCCGTTAGTTAATTAACAATTTTTTGTAGCGCGAACATTAACTTTGCAAGTTCGATAATTGTTGAACTGTTTATCTGAGATTTTTTTCCTTTCGTGGATCTATTTCTTGGAATAGATTCCCGTTGGAAAATTTGAAGAATTGTTAATTTTCGTTTTGTTATTAACAATTTAAAGCTTCACTTATGTTTTGAAAAGAAAATTATCTCATAAACAGCGCATTGGTTCATAACAATTTTTTAAACAATAGTAGATAATAATTATTAAAATCTTTTTTAAGAAGTTTCTTATCATAAGAAAACGGATCAATGGTATTATTATAAATTGAAGGTCTATAATTTTTCACTTGAGTAAATTGTTCATAACAAAACGAAAATTATTTTTTTTAAATTTTCCAATATGAGTCTATTCTAACCGTTGAAAAATAGCTCCACGAAAGGAAAAAATTCTCAGATTAATAGTTTAACAATTATCGTACTTAGAATATTAATGTTCGTGCTACAAAATAATTGATAATTAACTAATGGATAACTAATCGAAAAATCGCGATAAACATTTTTGGACTGCGGATTATTGTTCATTGATCTATTCTGCAGGCGCCTGAATTTTTTAATCTTCGTATTCAATAAGTTTAAATAATATTTATTCATCAAAGGTACGAAGGGGGCGAGGCTTGCGCAAGCCGGATTACCAGTTTTCGGGCGTATTTTCTACCCTCTAGGAAAAGTATAAATATTGGTCCTACAGTTCCGGCAGTTGGGACTTTTTGCAGGAAGTTTCCTCCTCTATTTGAATATTTTTTCAAATTTGAACTATCCCAAAAAGATTTTGAGATATTGGCGATAACCTAAACTTCCTTTTTTTTTTCACTTAATTGTTTATAACTATTGCAATTTTTGCGAGAGGCCTTAGCATTTTCTCAAAAACTCTCTTCATGCGATTCCTAATCGAATGACACCTCAATCATAATTTTCGGAGAATACGCAACAATTTTGACCTAAAAAGCACTTGTTGACTAGACTATAATAGAGACTTTCTATTTGACGATGTATCACTTCCAAACTGATGCGAAATAAGTTTGAACCAGAGAAATAGCCGGAATTTCTCTCTATTTCTCTGGTTTGAAGTGTTTGAACTGATGCTCATCACTTCCAACTGATGTTATCAGTCAAATAGAAAGCTAGGATTACTAATATTCGAACACGACAAGGCGTATCGGCAAAATAATTATTCCCGATAAGTTTCGAGTCGAAAATATCGATAGAGTGGAAGTCGGCCACATGTGGTACCAATTTTTGAACCCTCTACTTCAATACAGGCTAGGGGTAAACGGGGAGGAGGGTTTACTGTCGAGTCGAGCGCTTGTGGTTCCACTGCAGGCTGCAGGCCTTATTTTATTAGTCGCTAACCTTAGTTATTGAGTGCCTCCGCCTCGCTGTCTCGTTGTGCTTACGCTGTGAAGTTTCGTTATTCTGGTTATTACTTGTTTTTCTACAATAGAGACTTTCTATTTGACGCTGTATCACTTCCAAACTGATGCGAAATCAGTTTGAACCACAGAAATAGCCGGAATTTCCCTCTATTTCTCTGGTTTGAACTGATGCGCATCACTTCCAACTGATGTAATCAGTCAAATAGAAAGCTAGGAATAATTAAGTAAGTATTTTGTTCTGTTATATTCACATGTATTTGTTATGTCCCTATTCGCCACAGCTGTTGGAATTAAAATTCACTTATATTTTTAGGTTTAACCCATTCAATTGCACTAGTCTCCTTTGAATGAAAAACATGAAATGATCATTTATGTTATTATCATGCAATTCGTTCCCGACTATCCATCAGTTATTTTCTCATCTTAAATGCCCATCTTATATTTTTAACATATTTACACTACTAGTCATCGAATGGTGATTATGGTGAATTTTCAAAGCCTTTTTTCAATAACATCACATTAGTTAGATCCAAGAATTCATCCATGTTTCTGTTTACATTAGTTAGGTCAGAATCATTATTTTGGCGGGAGATCCATATTAAAATTTTTCAACATGGCGGGAGGTTCAGCTTTGAGAATAAACAACTCAATTTAAAAATGAACGTTAGTACAGAGACATCAAATATTGGATATCTTAATCATAAGTTCGTGTTTTTATGTCCATTACACATATAAAACCTACTTCTACATATCGTTGAATCAAAATTAGAACCAGTGATATTGGAAAGATTCATATGTTAGATGATATCTGTTGTACGTCATTACATGTCCGATTTAGAGTTATGTTGTGGGCCGATTGCACGAGGCTTCATTACTTATACTTAGGTTAGGATAGTTATGTTGGGTGGAGGTCCATATTCAAAGTTTTCAACATATTTCTTGCCGTTTGTAATAGAAAGTATTTTCAAGTCAAATATATTGGTGAACTATTGATTATCGTGAAAATATTTCATATTTTCCTCAATATAAGCTTCCATTTGATCATGATTCGATCACTGTCATTATATATTAATCCTACTATTTCAGCAAAACCATCATGCCTAGCTGGAATAAAGTTATTTTCGCTAGGTATAATTCCTGCGTGTACGTGCCGTCCTCGTGGCCCGTTGATGAGGAGAAGAATGCCTATTTATGGCAGAAGAAGATGTCGGCCGCCCAAATAAAAAAATTGAGGAACAATTGCGAGTCCCCTTAAACCAGTGTAGATTTTGAGTAATAGGCTGCTACATGTAAGTCCACAGTGCATAATATTTCAAAGGCACGGAAGTTGGAGGAAAAATATACGTATACGTCTAACGTATCGTCTGATGATGTTATGGAGGTAGCTACGGTTCTTGACACAACACCGAAAAGAAAGAGAGAGGAGAAGGACTCACTAAGAAAAGTCAGGGCAACTATGTCCAGGGGTAAGCTAAATATTGTCTTCTGTCATTCAGTTAATTAATATTCCCTATAATTTTTAGAAGCATTGCTTTTATGTAAGGACATCAAGTAGAAGTATTGGTGAGCAAATCTGCAGTTTTTTATTGAAGCAATCAATTTCATATGCATTTTTCCCTAGGCAACCCTGATCCTGTACTGGAAGAATTGACTAAGATCGATAAAACGCTTCTCGGAATAAAATATGACATTTCAGAAATGCAGAGGGACATGCAGGAATCTAAAATAATCTTAAATGAATTAGTCGAGCCATCGAGTAATGTAAATATGCTAAGTACCATTATACGATTAAAATTACCACTGAATAATCAGGCAGAATTGGAGTCCAAATTGGAAAGTGGTGAAGATTTCCAAGATTTGGTAATATACATTTTCCACTCATTAATCGTTTCTACTCACAAATCACACAATTAATTATTAATTTTGGATTCCAGGTAAATATTCTATACAGATTGGGTGGTGTTACTCCGAAAAAAGAATGTTCTACTCATTATGAAAAAGCTGATGGGTAGGGAACTGAGCTTACAGTACTCAGCTCGGGGAAGAAGACAAACACAATTTGTTTCTGCTTTGAAGGTATACCAAGCATTGTGAGGTAAGAATATTGTCTATTTGATATATAAATACAAATTTTCCACTACCCACATACTTACATAGTAATAAATAAGTAGTTCGTTATGATATCGATTTGAACGATGTAGGTGAAATTAACAACGATTGTATCGGTCGCTAATGATGACGAGATGGAAATGAATTACTTACATCACTAGAGATGTAAGTAACTTGAAAACTTCCTTGGAGCTTGAAGTTATGAATTAAAGTGCTTTATGCGTCAAATCAAATCAAATCAATCCGGT
Source organism: Halyzia sedecimguttata (assembly GCA_937662695.2). NCBI lineage: Eukaryota > Metazoa > Arthropoda > Insecta > Coleoptera > Coccinellidae > Halyzia > Halyzia sedecimguttata. The sequence continues at coordinate 101,991,819 of OW569414.2, forward strand.
TTTATTAATACATTTCGAAATAAGCAGTGGTAATAATCTAATATATTATACTCTCGAACTCGTCCTCGATTGGTGAATGATAATTACATATCCTGTAGTATAAGGAACTATTATAATAAATATTATAATTGAGGAGCCTGGAAGTGAAAGATTTCAAGTCCAAATGATCTGAGTGCAGAATATTACATCTGAAGGAAATAATCACTGATAATGGTTTTATTCTACATTATTGGACAGTCTGATATAAGCCTGAAATATTTTCTGAACTAATTCTAGGAATTTTGAAATTGAGGTTAACTTTGAAGTCATTTATCTCAGAAATTCAAAAGATGCACTTAAACCCTTTTACTTCCAGGCCTAGGGACTGACTAATGGGGTTACTTTCAAAACTTTCATGTAAGTATTGGGTAACAGAAAGTCAAGGTGAATTGAACGATAGGGAAGCCACACACTGTCAGCCAAAGTTGATTCCTGCCTTCAATAATCAATCAATGACAATTCTAGAAGGTTCGAAAGTTATCGTGGAAACGGTCAACTATTCAGCTATTGCTTGAATCTCCAAGAATATAGATCCGATCGTGTTCAAATTTGCAACTTGGCTATAAAGTTAGATTTTGAAAGCTCTCTCAAAATTTCAGCTATATCGGAGGCATAATTTCTAAGTTCTAGAATGTTTTCAAAGATTTATTCAAAATTTTCCAGTGATACGATCTTCATGAAATTCATTGAATTGTTTGAATCGTTTGTTTCGTGTTTTTTGAGTTATTGAGTAAATGACAACAAAAATTCAGATATGTATAACTCTGAAACCGTTCGGCTGATTATGCCTATTAACAAAATCAAATGCTGCTTCTGGGTCCGCAACCTACCTTGAAAATTGCAAGTCGCTATCTCTTTCCGTTCTCAAGTTATAGTGAGATAAATAATATTTTTCAATAATTTTTTTTATTTTCAAGTGACACGATCCTCATAATATTCCACATCCGTATTTGTGTCGGTATTCTACAACTAGTTACCAAGTTTTAATTCGATCAGATCTGTATTAGTCAAAAACAAAATTAGTGCTCGGAAACCTTTGGCCGATTATGCCCATAAGCGAACTTGTCCGTCGCATTCGGACGCGCCACCTAGTCGAACATTTCAAGTCCCTATCTGTTTCCGTTCGAAACTTATAGTGGCAACGGCCGGACAGAATAACATTTGATCTCGGATTCTCCATCAGTGAGTCGAACCTAATCGTTTGAGACCATTTTCGTCAAAAAATTGGAACATTTCAGACATTTGGGCTGTTCCCCAGAAAGGTATATTTTGTGATGGGTAAAAATTCATCATTATGCTGAAATATCTATTCTCATATTACTAGCTCATAATGATAATTACATTTTTATTATAGTAAGTGTTAGGAGGAATCATCCAAACGTGACCGATTTGAAAATCACACAAATAGTAGGATTTGCCCTATCGACTGCCGGAGATCGGGATGGTGGGAGGCTGAGTAGACCAGGTAAGTTTACTACTTTTTTTGGTTTCGTTTCCTCACTTTAACATAATCTACTTTGCAGATACCATTCGAGGAAATATTGAGCGAAGAAAAAAAATTATGTCAAATATATTATGTACCCTACCGTTGGTAAAAAGAAATATATGTTTTTTTGAATACATCTTTATTCTTCAATCAATATGTCCAACTCTCCACTGGAACCATTGCAGACGTCCGATAGAGTATAGTTTATATGAGAGAAACACATCTGTTCAAATAATGTGTAAGTGTTTAACCTTTTATTATTGGGCCAGTGTATAGAATATTGGAAAGTAGATAGAACCTATATTTGGCCAATATATACAGGGTGTAAGGGCGTAGCCAGGAATTAATTTCGGGGGGGTTTTGAAATAGGAATTAATTTCGGGAGGGGGGGGGGTATAAGGGTCACTTCCTGCAGCAAAAAATTTTTTAAGAGAAAAATAACATTTCGGCGGGAGGGGGGGTGTGAACCCCCAAAACCTCCTCCTTGGCTACGCCCTTGACAGGGTGTATTCAAAGGTGAGTATTTTATTTTTAATAGAACGCAGCAAAATAAATCATTTCTCCAAAAATCAAAAATATGCATGATAGGGCTGCTACCCACCCCCGAATTTCCGTGTAAGGCTCTGTCCCCACGCTTTTAACCATTGTATACACCTAATCCCAAGGTCGCAAACAAATTAGCAAATGGTGAAATAATTTATTTTGATGAGTCCTACCTTCTGTTGAAAAAAAGACTTACCTTTGAAAACACCCTGTATAGACACTATATTTGGCCGATATTTGCAATATTATAAAATGTCAACATTTTGTTATTGGGCCAATATGTTGGAACCATATTGGTCCAATACATAGAAACTATATTTGGACAATATATAAAAACTATATTGGGCTGATATTGATATCCAATATTGGTAGGTACTCCATTGTCAAATGTCAACATTTTTTTATAGACCCAATGTAGAGAAACTATATTGGGTCAATACATAGAAACTATATTGGGCCGATATCGATAACCAATATTTGTGTTTCACTGCAAAATCTCAACATTTTGTTATCGGTCCAATGTAGAGATACTATATTGGGCCAATACATAGAAAATATATTGGGTCGATATTGATAACCAATATTGGTGCTTCATTGTAAAATGTCAACATTTTGTTATTGGCCCAATATTGGATATCAATATCAGCCTAATATAGTTTCTATATAATAGCCCAATATAGTTTCTCTACATTGGGGCGATAACAAAATGTTGACATTTTACAATGAAGTTACAATGAAGCACCAATATTGGATATCAATATCGGTCCAATATAGTTTCTATGTATTGGTCCAATATAGCTTTTCTACATTGGTCCAATATAGCTTTTCTACATTGGGCCAATAACAACATGTTGACATTTTACAATGAAGTACCAATATTGAATATCAATATTGGCCCAGTATTGTTTCTATATATTGGCCCGATATAGTTTCTCTACATTGGGCCAATAACAAAATGTTGACATTTTACAATGAAGCACCAATATTGGTTACCAATAGCGGCCCAATATAGTTTCTATGTATTGGCCCAATATAGTTTTTCTACATTGGCCCAATAACATAATGTTGACATTTTACAATGAAGCACCAATATTGGATATCAATATCGGTCCAATATAGTTTTTCTATATTGGGCCAATAACAACATGTTGACATTTTACAATGAAGTACCAATATTGAATATCAATATTGGCCCAGTATTGTTTCTATATATTGGCCCAATATAGTTTTTCTACATTGGCCCAATAACAACTTGTTGACATTTTACAATGAAGCACCAATATTGATTATCAATATCGGCCCATTATAGTTTCTCTATATTGGGCCAATAACAACATGTTGACATTTTACAATGAAGTACCAATATTGGCTATCAATATCGGCCCACTATAGTTTTTCTACATTGGCCCAATAACAACATGTTGACATTTTACAATGAAGCACCAATATTGATTATCAATATCGGCCCAATATAGTTTCTCTACATTGGGCCAATAACAACATGTTGACATTTTACAATGAAGCACCAATATTGATTATCAATATCGGCCCAATATAGTTTCTCTACATTGGGCCAATAACAACATGTTGACATTTTACAATGAAGTACCAATATTGAATATCAATATCGGCCCAATATAGTTTCTGTGTATTGGCCCAATATAGTTTTTCTTACATTGGCCCAATAACAACATGTTGACATTTTACAATGAAGCACCAATATTGATTAACAATATCGGCCCAATATAGTTTCTCTACATTGGGCCAATAACAACATGTTGACATTTTACAATGAAGCACCAATATTGATTATCAATATCGGCCCAATATAGTTTCTCTACATTGGGCCAATAACAACATGTTGACATTTTACAATGAAGTACCAATATTGGATATCAATATCGGCCCAATATAGTTTCTATGTATTGGCCCAATATAGTTTTTCTACATTGGCCCAATAACAACATGTTGACATTTTACAATGAAGAACCAATATTGATTATCAATATCGGCCCAATATAGTTTCTCTACATTGGGCCAATAACAACATGTTGACATTTTACAATGAAGCACCAATATTGATTATCAATATCGGCCCAATATAGTTTCTCTACATTGGGCCAATAACAACATGTTGACATTTTACAATGAAGTACCAATATTGGATATCAATATCGGCCCAATATAGTTTCTATGTATTGGCCCAATATAGTTTTTCTACATTGGCCCAATAACAACATGTTGACATTTTACAATGAAGCACCAATATTGATTATCAATATCGGCCCAATATAGATTCTCTACATTGGGCCAATAACAACATGTTGACATTTTACAATGAAGCACCAATATTGTATAACTATATCGGCCCAATATAGTTTTTATATATTGAACCAATATAGTTTCGCTATATTGGGCCAATATAGAAATGTTGACATTTTACAATGAAGTGCCAATATTGGATATCAATATCAGCATCATTTTGTCATTGGCCCAATGTAGGGGAACTATATTGGGCCAATATATAGAAACTATATTGGACCAATATTGATATCCAATATTGGTACTTCATTGTAAAATGTCAACATGTTGTTATTGGCCCAATGTAGAGAAACAATATCGGACCAATAAATGTACCATATTGGCCCAATATTGGACCAATATCGGTGTGCTACCTGGGTCGTAGTTTTGCCGGAAATCGAGATAAACCGTTTTTTGCCCTTAAAAACTCACCCCCTTCCCCTTATTTTTCATTTTTGTTATATTCTCTTCCTTTTCCAATGGGTTTCATTTTACTTTAATTTTTTTTTCACTTTTTTCAATTTTTAAAGGCTTCGACCCTGGTCTATAGGTGGGTAAGTGAAATGAAACATGATTTCTAAGATGTCTAGAAGGAACAAGAAAGTTAATTTCCTGAACAATTTCAGGACAATCTATATGGTTTGAAAAAATTTTAAAAAAAGGTCATTTTCTGCTCGCCTATCCTTCGAACTAATCAAAAAACAGCAAGTTTTAATTGAAGTTAAAAGAAAAACACCCTGTATAACACAAAAAATTATCCTATGTCCGTCTCCTGGTTCTAAGCAACCTCCCCACCAATTTTGAGCCACATCGGTATAGCCGTTCTTGAGTTATAAGTGGTGTAACTAACACGACTTTCTTTTATAAATATATTATATATATCATATCAAGTGTGGAACGCCCTAAAGGTACTAAAAACTTACTTCTTATCCGTCTCGATGAAAGTATCGAACTCCACAGACATCTTGCAGCAGAGGGCCTTCCGGCTGTGTGAAGACGAGCAGTTAGTGTTGATCATGTGACCATCTGGAAACACAAAAACAAGCAGGAGATGAGTTTCCCATCCTCAGAAGTCTGGACTAGAAGACAATTCATCTCCATATCTGGCTTAAAGCGTACTCAGACAAATATTTACATGCGGGATATAACATGAGCATTGACTACAAACATGTGCAAGGGAATATTTACAGAGAGAGTGTACATTGGGAGTTTTTCGAGTGCTTTCAAGTGGGGAAGAATGATTAATTTGTAGCTGGTGTAATGGCGGGATGCCTGGTTCACATTAGAGGAAGTTCGAAGTTTTGCTTCTGGTTTATTAAATTTGTTTTAATGGAACAATCGATTTACATGCCCGCGTGGGAGTCGATTTAATACTGTAATATTCTTCAATACAATTTTTGGTTCATTGAGAGAATAATAATATAACTATGGAAAATAAAATGGTCTAAGCACTGAAGTGAAGTGAGCTTTTGCTCGCCGAAACTGTAGGACCAATATTTACAATTTTCCCAGAGGGATAGCTCGCCCTCTTCGGACCTTTAATGAATAAATATTATTTAAACTTATTAAATATGAAAATAAAAAATTCAGGTCCTGCAGGATAGATCAATGTACAATAATCCAAAAATTTTTATCACGATTTCTCAATTAGTTAACCATTCGATAATTAACAATTTTTTGTAGCACGAACATTAACATTTCAAGTGCGATAGTTAAACTATTAATCTGAGAATTTTTTCCTTTCTTGGAGCTACTTTTCAATGGTCTGAAAAAAGATTCCCGCCGGAAAAATTAAAAAATTTGTTAATTTTCGTTTTGTTATTAACAATTTACTTAAGTGATAAATTATAAAGCTTCATTAAATGTTGAAAATAACTTTTTTTTACAATATCACTATTGATCCGTTTCCTTATGATCAGAAGCTACTTGAAATGATTTTTAATAATTTTTATCTCCTATTGTTTACAAAATTGTTATGAAGATGTTTATGAGATAATATAATTTTTTTTATAACATAATCCTTGATGATAGTTATGTTTATTTATTATAAACAAATTAATTATGTATCTCTTTAAAGACAAAATGTATTGAATTGAAAGTTCAATAAAAAATATAAATAAATTCGAAAAAAATTAATAATACATGGTTGTTTTTCTTTTTTTGAATAGAAATAGCGCAAAATGCAAAGATATAATTCATTTGCTTATAGCAAATTGTTTATTAAATAAACAATGAAAATTTAAATAATAATCGATTTTTTTTTAATTTCAAAGATCAAACTAAAAATGGGTTCAAGCTTTCTGGCGCTCTAGTTCAAACAGACAAATTATATCTCCGAAAGTATTGGTTTCTCAGAGTTGGGAATTATATCAATGTATTCTTATGATAGAACTGCCTCATAAAGGAAATTCAATTCAAATATTAGTTTATTTATCAAGATTAAATGAGCAATCTGAGAATGAGAACTGCACCATGGAAGAAACCAAATTAAAATAGCTGAAATGAATTTGACTCTCTTTTATAGAACAGGATGAAATGTACGAGTATGAACACAGATCATATAATAAAGCTTAGATAGAATAATTATAGCATTCTGTGAAAACATAGAAGTACGATTCATTATTGAAATTTAGAACTTCATCTTTAGAACTAGAGCGCCAAAAATACCTAATTTAAAAAAATGGTTCCTTAATTTTCATAACGAGTGGTAAAGTAAAATTGTTATTTATCAAATGCGTTTTTAAGCAATAAAACATTTTTGGCGCTCTAGTTCCTCGGAACTGAGTGCTTATCAATTTGCCCAAATGTCTGTAATTTTCGAATTTTTCGATGAAAATGGTCTTAAACGATTTGGTTCGACTCACTGATCAAGAATCCGTGGTCGAAATTCATTCTGTCCGGCCGGCCGGCCGGCCGTAGGCACGATAACTCTCGAACGCAATGAGCTAGACAGTTGAAATTTTCAGAGTAGGTTTGGGAGATAAATATCTCGGCTGAGTTCATTATTGGGCAAAATCGGACAGATGGTTTCGGAGTAACAAAAAAAAAATTTTTTTTTACAAAACAAATTCCAAATAAATTTTTTTTCAATAAGCAGTTTCACCATAAGAATCTATTCATATTATTTTTAACTCTAACAAGCTCATACTTTCGGAGATATGATTTTTCAAAATTTCAATGTAAATCGTATTTCTACGTTTTCACAGAATGATAGAATTATTCTGTGGGTGCTCTATGAATTGTTATAATGTCAACTTATTTTCCTGAGACATGACGTTGTCTCAATGTCATTCATTCCAGCAATCGTATAAATATGAGAATTATAATATAATATCATACTTTTTGTTGGTTGATATTTTCATGCCGATGGTCAATCCATATGATGATGGGAATGGTAATGGTAAGTTAATAATAGTGAGTTCAGAATATCTCCACTAAAAACAAAACTGGAATATTGGTGTAGTGGAGTAGATTTGAGGAAAGATATATATTATCGTTCATCATAGAATTGAGCAATGAATATCTCGGATGAGTACGTTGTTGGATAGAATTCGTCTATTGGTTTTGGATTGATAATTGACAATCTTGTTGAATTTAAATTCTTCTATGATGTTTGAATTCAATTTCTGCTAAGATGAAGTTCTAAATTTCAATAATGAATCGTACTTCTATGTTTTCACAGAATGCTATAAATATTCTATCTAAGCGTTATTATATGATCTGTGTTCATACTCGTACATTTCATCCTGTTCTATAAGAGAGAGTCAAATTCATTTCAGCTATTTTAGTTTGGTTTCTTCCATGGTGCAGTTCTCATTCTCAGATTGCGCATTTAATCTTGATAAATAAACTATTATTTGAATTGAATTTCCTTTATGATGCAGTTCTATCATAAGAATACATTGATATAATTCTCAACTCTGAGAAATCAATACTTTCGGAGATATAATTTGTCTGTTTGAACTAGAGCGCCAGAAAGTTCCTGTCCACAGGGCTTGAACCCATTTTTTTAGAAATGTTTTTTTTTCAATCATAATTATCATAATTACGGATTGATTTTATTAAATGGCCGACTCGGTCTCCAGTTCTGACTCGGTTAGACTTTTTCATATAGGTTATATCGAAAGCAAAGTTAACCTCAATCGGCCAAACAGCATCGAAGAGTTGAAACAGAGGATTCGGGATGAAATAAGAGCAATACATCCTGGAACTCTTCACAATGTTTGTTCCGGGTTTTAAGCTCGATTGGCGTACTGTCAAGAAGTGAAAGGTCAACAATTTGAACACTTACTTTAATAATTTCTGTATGTTGTGACACCTTGAAGTATCTTTTTTGCAATAAAAATGTGTTTATCTGGTGGAGACTTAATTTCAAAATTTTCAGACGTTTTTCGAATTTAATATTAATTAATATCTCGGGAATTAGTGATTCAAACGCCATTAAATGTGCATTAATGAATTTAGAATTTTATAATCTATTCATGACGAGACAAGAATACGCGCTTGCAATTTAAAAATATATCTATGACGTCACTACTTGTTAACGGGACATGGTAGAACAATAAGAATTATGGGAAAATATTCCTTAAAAAAGTTGGAAAGCCCTATGGACAGGAGCTTTGGCGCTCTTGTGCAAACCTTGACATATCATATCTCCGAAAGTATTGGTTTCTCAGAGTTGGGAATGATACCAATCAATGGGTTCTTATGATAGAACTCTCCATAGAACAGCATGATAAAAGAAATTGAATTAAAATAATAGTACATTTGACAAAATTAAATGAGCAATCTGCAATGATTTAACCTCGTGGAATCGGTTGTTGCAACACTCGGTACATAGGTTTTACAACTCGAAATACCTAAGGAAAATAACATAGAAATGTCTAGAGCAAGGCTGGAGACAATCATAGCAGTTTGCCCATTTATTCCTGATATTTGAATAGGTACGGCTGACGAACAAATTATTTTAATAGTTATTTATTTCATTTGTTTGAAAGATTAAATATGTATTTTATATTTTTGATTTTCTTTATTTGAAAACTTATCTCATTATAAGACAAAATATATTAATGAAATACAATCCACTTTTCATAATTTAATAGTTCATACCACTATCCAATTCATTCTGTATTATGAACCTTAACTCAAGAAAAAATATTTGATACACATCAATATTTTAGCAGTTTTTGCTAGCAACATTATAAAGATACTGTATATAGGAACATGTCTCACTACTTAAGGAAGTAAAAGGTGATATTAACCTTGGTGGTCAACGAACAGTAATTCCTTTTGATTATTTTATTATGTTGTTCTTTCCTATTGCCTACATAAACTGCAGCATTAAGATGATCCAATCCTAAATCTTCTGAAACATCATCCCCAATATTTATACATAAGTTATTCAATATGCAACAAGTCAATAATATTTTTGTTATCAAAACAGTCTTATATATATTCACAATTTCAAGATTCGGAACCTTGTTTTCGAACACAAACTATTTTCAAAGTACGAATTATAAACAAATAAAAAATAACGTTATGTAAATTCTACCTAGGCACTGAGCGCTGACTGCCTCGTTCGGTGATCGAAAACGCGAATTTTCTTTTTTCGTTAATCTGAAACCACCGATAACGACCTTAACTCAGAAATTTGTGTCCCAAACCTACTCTGAAAATTTCAACTGTCTAGCTCATTCCGTTCGAGAGTTATCGTGTTAATGGACGGCCGGACAGAATCGATTTTGACCACGGATTCTTGATCAGTGAGCCGAACCTAATCGAGACCATTTTTAGCCAAAAATTCGAAAATTACAGACGTTTGGGCAAATTGATAAGCACTCTGTTCCGAGGAACAAGAACGCCAAAAAAGAATTAATTTCATCTATCAAACGATTTTTCGCTATTCCTAAAGGGAAAGAAAAAAAATCAATTATTCCATACTTTTGACGTTTACTATATTTTTATATAATCACAAATATTTAAATCTCAAATTTCAAAATATGTTTGTGCTGGTTGAGGAAAAAGATGGTTTTCAACGATTTAAGACTAATTATTCCTTTTGTATCAAATGGAGTTTTTACACACTAATAAAGCACAGCAGATTATTTTCTTCTTCTTCCTCTTTATAAAGTTAGCGAATTAAAATGAGGAACCAGTGCTTCTTAAAAAAATCACTGTAAACTATTTGGAAATCCATTATGTTTAAATAACAAGACAAATAATTGTTTTAAGTACTTTTTTCCTGCATTGGTAGAGGAAAAAGCCTTTAAAACAATTATCATACTTCACTGCATAATGCCATTCTCCCAAGAGGTCATTACTGCCGCATGTACGCCCGGTCGTGTGCGACGATCCTTAGCGACTTATGTATGTGGCAAACGAAGCGTGTCCGAGGTAAAGCAACACCTGCACCAGATAGCATCGATATCTTGTACCTTCCAGTCCGAACAACCCAACAATAAAAGGTTCAGTATTGGCGCGGAAACAACAGGAAACTCTCTGGTTCGTTTCTTTTCCAGATGACGGGCCGGTTGTTAATTATAGTGGACTCCTCTAGACTACCCACTCCTGGAATTCCTGACAATTATCCCGAGTTACGAAGCATGGAAAGTCGCATAATTAGGTTGTCTGTTTTAGGGACGAAGGTAATGTTAGTTCCAGGGATCAGTTTGGGCATTTTAATTAAGATTTCCTAAAGGATAGCAGTAGACAGTGTTGTGTAATTGACATAGTCGTATAAAGAAACCTCAACAAACATCCAATAAAAGTCTCTTTTCATTTGTTTTCACGGGGAAATTCTAAATATCTACTGTTTTAGTGCTAACGGGTCTTGCGAAGAGAATGTCCAATTTTCGCATTGAAATTTCTCAAGCACGGCAGCCATTTTTTATTTATGACATTGACAGTTGCATTCGTCAATGTCTACCATTTAATCATGAAAAGGTACGTGCTTCAACAACATTTACAAATACATAATCCAAATTTGTTATTAAAAATGGCGATCTATCACTCTACATGTACGTGCTTCAACTCCAATTTTTGGTCGTTATAATCGTCCGGATAAAAAAACAATTGAACGTTTAAAGAAGAAGTTTGACTAAAATTTTACAATTCATGATGTTACAGTGCCAGTGAAAGAAAGAAATACAAGAAGTGAAGAGAATATTGCTGCCGTACGTGAAAGTGTTTTAGGAAAAGACCTTGGTTTACATCAATACAAAACTGTTTTAACCTAAGAACTTAAACCAACTGATCATTTAACAAGCCCTGTGGACAGGAGCTTTCTGGCGCTCTAGTTCAAACAGACAAATTATATCTGGTATTGGTTTCTCAGAGTTGGGAATTATATCAATGTATTCATATGATATCACTGCATCATAAAGGAAATTCAATTCAAATAATAGTTTATTAGATAAGTAATAATAAATTACCTTGTAATCGATCAAAAATTTCCTGATCTACGTTCACCAAACTACAGAATTATGCTTTCAATATTTACGTAATATTTTCAAACATTTTTGGGTGAGGTCCCCGTTGCATCGCTAAAATACGAGTATTTCAACCCCAATATTTTTGAAGTTACAATATTCCCTTCTGTCAAGTTGACATTATGAGAATTCATACATAGAATAATAATTATATCAATCTGTGAAATACGATTTACATTGAAATTTTAAAAAATCATATCTCCGAAATTATTAGCTTGTTAGAGTTGAAAATGATATGAATGGATTCTTATGATAATACTGCTTATTAAAAAAAATTTGATTTGGAATTTGTTTCGTAAAAAAAAATTTTTTTTTTGTTACTCCGAAACCATCTGTCCGATTTTGCCCAATAACGAACTTAGCCGAGATATTCATCCTCCAAACTTACTTTAAAAATTTCAACTCTCTAGCTCATTCCGTTCGAGAGTTATCGTGTTTACGGCCGGCCGGCCGGCCGGCCGGACCGGCCGGACAGAATGAATTCCGACCACGGATTCTTGATCAGTGAGTCGAACCAAATCGTTTAAGACCATTTTCATCGAAATATTCCAAAATTACAGACATTTGGGCAAATTGATAAGCACTCAGTTCCGAGGAACTAGAGCGCCAAAAATTTAAAGCGTCGTGTATTAAGTAATTGGTGGTTAGAGAAATGGGAAATGATTTTCATAACAAAATCATTCTCAGCGATGAGGCTCATTTCTGGTTAAACGGTTATGTTAACAAGCAGAATTGCCGTATCTGGAGTGGTGATAAACGTGAAGAATATCAAGAACTGCCATTGCATCCTGATGAACGTACTGTTTCATTGCATCTTGATAAACGCACTGTTTGGTGCGGATTTTATGCTGGAGGAGATATTGGACCTGTCAATGAAAATCGTTCTCGTAGGTCATTGGTTTACAGCATTCATTCAGCAAATTTAGACGATTTACAGATCAATATTGAATGAGTAATTGCTAACATGTGACCTGATTTGTGTGAGAGAGTCATGGAAAATTGGGTTCAACGACATCATTTCTGCCAATATTGAACGAGTAATTGCTATCATGTGACCTGATTTGTGTGAGAGAGTCATGGAAAATTGGGTTCAACGACATCATTTCTACCATAACTAATGGTATCCATTGTACTTTATAATGAAACAAAAATTTCAATAATTTTCAAATAAATAATGTGTTTTATTTACAAAACAAAATGGGGCGCTCTGAATGAAAGACCCGTTATATGCACGAGATGAAATAAGAACACTTGACTAGACTAACAGCATGTTATTCATTATAATCTGCCACCAGATAGCCACAGATTAAAAATACCGAGTATATGTACCACAATACAGCAAACAATTAAAAACTTCGTTGATATCGCCGTATTAAATCTGGCGCGTCAAGTACGATTAATCAAACGTGAAAATCCCCGGAATTCTGCATTTCGTATTCAATGTGAAGCAGAGATGAAGGTACGCGATACTGCCCCGCTGGCAGTTCATAATGCATAATGAAAATTACAGGGCCCATGCCACTACATTCACTACAACCTTTGTGTCATCTTGAACGTGTCGTTGGGATGCAGATTTTATCTGCGAATGTTCCAGTTTCCAGTACGAGTACGGTCTGTGATCTGTGCTGCCGTGAATTTGCATTTTTCCTTTTCCCATCCAGTTTTCTATGCTTCGGTAAACCTGCATCGTTATTTATTTTTTCCCATGATACTACCGAACGTCGTACATTTATAAAGACATGGATACTGCAACGATTATAAATATTCATCATCTGGGACGTTGGACTGGGAATTTAGGACGAATATTTATTTATTTATTAACGTGAAAACATGCGACACAAACGGAATATCCCGTATTAGGGACGGGACTTTTCCCCTTTTTTGTATTCGAGTATTCATTCTTGAATTTATACGATTATTCGAATAATTCATTCAAACAATTATTCATGAATGATTAGTCATTACTAGGAATGAATATTCAACTATTCATTCGATATTCATTGAATATTCATTCGAATATTTCGGGATTGCGTTATTGATGAATATACAGCTCCACTAAAGTTAAGGAAGTTCAGAAATTCAGACTGTTTCGAAAGTTTCCATTTTTCTTCACCAATTTTTTAAATATGAGAAATCTAAATATTTACCTTCTGATCCACCACATTCTTTCGCCCATTTCTTCATAAGTTTCACATATTCAGGTGAAAATTTATTTTTAGTATTTGTAGTGCGAAATTACTTCACGCGAAAAAATGAAAATATAAAGTTCAATGAAGAGTATGGTGTTCTCGAACACCCACCACAGCCTAACAACGCCTTTGCATACTTTCGATCAGATTGTTGGAGTAGGCTTGATCAATTTCTCTCCAGAATTGCAGTAAAATCTGTCTGAGTTTTCAAGGTGTATGTGGAGGTGGTTGATGAAAATCCAAAGCTCTTTGAAGCTGATCCTAAGCGTGTTCAATAGGACAGAAGTCTGGCGACCGAGGGAGCAGGGCCAAATGTGGAATACCATGGATTTCCTGAGCTTCATCGATAATTTTCGAACGATGGGATGCGCATTATCGTCCAAAAATAAGAAATTTGGCCCAACAGGACATTAATTATGTATATATCGACTCATCATAATGAACAATAGAGACCTACAATTCACGTGATCACTGTCCCATTTCAATCAAAGTCGCGTATTATTTTGACTTAGAGGAATCCTTCTCAAAAGACGTCGAGAATGTAGATTAACGTCTCCAAGTCTTCGACGAACTGTTTCAATCAAAACCATAACACCAGTAGCATTCAAAAGGAGCTGTTGCATGATTCGACAAGTACCCAAAGGCTCTCTATAGCTAGACACAGTCTGAAACTGATCTTGTGCAATACTGTTCTATCTTGGGCGTCCACTTCTCGGTCTTTCGGTTATTTCAACAGTTTCTCGATATAGACGGACGAGCCGGGAAACTACGCCTTCAATAACTTGAAAGAAATTTGCAACATCTCTCTGCTTCATCCCCAAGTTTAGGCATTATTGCATTTGGAATTAAAGTTGTTTGTAACAACGTAAAACGATAACTCATCCAAAATTCCCAGACACACAAGGGACAAGAACTTGCCTGAGTCTGAATAGGTTAACAAACGAGAAGCAAAAAAACCATTCAGATATAAGAGAGTAAACATTTGATTTCTCATAAATGAACATTTGGTGGACAAGAATCTGCAACTTTTGAAACGGTCACACACGGTTCCCTAATTTTTATAACAAGTGGTAAAATGAAATTTTCAATTTTTTATTTTCATTTTTAATAATTTCAAATAATATTACTCATTAAGGGTCCGAAGGGGGCGAGGCTTGCAGTCGGAATATTCGTTTTCGGGCGTATTTTCAACCCTCTGGGAAAATTATAAATAATGGTCCTACAGTTCCGGGAGTTGAGCCTTTTTTTTCAACGAATTTCCTGAATCTTTTTTCAAACTTGAATTATCTCAAATAGTTTATGAGATATTGGCGACAAACCAAACACCTTTTTTTTACTTAATTGTTTATAACTATTGCAATTTTGACGAGCGGCCTCAGCCTTTTCTCAAAAACTATCTATGCCATTCCAAATCGAATGACACCTCAATTATAATTTTCGAATTTTATACGCAAAAATTTTGACCTAAAGAGCACTTGTTGACTAGACTATCTCACGTCAGTGCTTTTTCCAATTTTTGGCGCTCTTGTTCCTCGGAACAGAGTGCTTATCAATTTGCCCAAATGTCTGTAATTTTCGAATTTTTGGCTGAAAATGGTATCACGGTTTGGTTCGACTCACTGATCAAGAATCCGTGGTCAAAATCGATTCTGTCCGGCCGGCCGTCCGTCCGTTAACACGTTAAGTCTCGAACGAAAGGAGTTAGAGGATTGAAATGTACAGGGTAGGTTTGGAGTATAAATATCGCGGACGAGTTCGTTAACGGGCGAAATCCATCGAGCGGTTTCGGAGTTATGGCCGTTTTTAGTAAAAACATTTTTTATGAATATTTCCGAAACCGATCACTCGATCGATCGAGTTTTTAAAATAAAAGTTTTTCGCGCCACATGGTATCAGGGGTCTCCCTTCCTTGATCCAAGACGGGTCACAGAAGGGTGTCAGATGAAGAGAAGACGCAACAAGTGTGTGAATATCGCTCGCTTCAAAACTACAAAGAATCGCTCTATTTTTCGCTTATAAAACCAAAATTAAACGCTAGTGACAAGAAATATTCCGAAAAGTGCCGTGCATCAGCCATTGTTCGAGAAGACAAGGAAAACTATCACCGTTGAGCAACAGACAGGTAAGATTCCTGATGCCAACTCGTTGTTTTGCCATTTTTTAACTGAAATATCATACAGTCTATTTTTCTCTCTTATTTAAACTGAGTTTCCCCAACAAGACGTATGTGATATTTTGTTTTGATCAGGTCACCGTAAAGTGTAAAAAAAAAATTGAAAATTTTTAAATTTTGTTTCTACAATAACTCTCGAACGGAATGAGCTAAGTAGTTGAAATTTTCAGAGTAGGTTAGGGAGATAAATATCTCGGTTAATTTCGCTATTGTTCAAAATAGGCCAGATGGTTTCGGAGTAACCAAAAAAATATATTTTTTTTTTAAGTTACAAATTTCAAAATAATTTTTTTTTAAGATGCAGTTTCACCATAAAAATCCATTGATATCAATTCAAACTCCAACAAGCTAATACTTTCGGAGATATGAATTTTCGAAATTTCAATAATGAATCGTACTTCTATGTTTTCACAGAATGCTATAATTATTCTATCTATGATTTAATATATGATCTCGTACTCGTACATGTCATCCTGTTCAATAAGAGGGAGTCAAATTCATTTCATCTATTTTAATTTGATTTCTTCCATGGTGCAGTTCTCATTCTCAGATTGCTCATTTAATCTTGATAAATAAACTATTATTTGAATAGAATTTCTTTTATGATGCAGTTCTTTCGTAAGAATACAATTGATATCATTCCCAACTCTAAGAAACCAATACTTTCGGAGATATAATTTGTCTGTTTGAGCAAGAGCGCCAGAAAGCTCCTGTCCACAGGGGTTGAAACAATTTTTTACTGAATTATTCTAGCGAAGGTATCCAAGTGAATTCGAATATAAATCGGTTGAGTTGCAAATCTTACCGGAACCCATATAATTGAAGGGTTAGTGTAAAAGACATAAATTTACGTATATTGAGCAGTTTTGTAAGATATTTTGGGTACAGGAACCAATCCAGAATGTTTAATTTAATCGGTCTTTACTTTACATACATTATAATGAAGATGATTATTATATTAAAAGTTTCTCAAAAGTCAGATACCGCTGAGCGTGAAATTTATAACAGCGAAAAAAATAGTTATTTTTGTATCTAGTGCGCGAAATGCTACTTTGGTGATCGAGAACTGTCGAGATCACCAAAGTATTTCGCGCATGAGATGCAAACAAAATTTTTTCTACAAACGCCAAAAATATTGTTCTAAAATAAGTAACATGCATAGCTTAATATGAAAAATAGTATTGAACTGGCTTAAAATGTTTTTCCAAATCAAGTAAATACTGTAACTATGAAAATAAAATGGCATTTGTTTGTTTGATTGAGGAACATAAAGGTTAAACTCCATATAGTTTACATATGCAGTGTGCGAAGTAAGTACTTCGCACACTACTTCGCGCACGGTGTCATGGTAACGAAGGAAAATAAAAAAAGGGTCACTTCGCATATTGTTTTCAATGCGCGAACCTTGTCATTTTTTGACGTTTGTAGAAAAAAGATATTTTTGGGTAGGGTCCTCAGCTCTTGTTCATAAAATGCATCTTCACTTCTCTAAATTGCCCTCATAATTTCCCCTCCTTGCAGTCCATATCATTCTCTATTCAGTTATGATCTGTATGTCATAAATATTCAGGTTTTATAATTTTTTACCGCGTTGGCCACGACGTGATGCTATCGCCCCGTTCTGCCGCTTTGTTTGAAAATATTTAAATATGCGTTTTCTGCTTTGCGCTACGCGCCCCGCCTTTTTTATGTGGGTAATAATTCCTTCTTTGTCCGTGATATTATTGGAAATTCACCGATTCAATGAATGAAAATGCTCAGTGAATGTGGGGCGTTAAAATTGTCGAGGACAAGTGACCATATTGGAAATTGTAGACCAACTGAAATCCAAGGAAATATGGGCATAATGTTCTTCAATGGATAGAATAGATATTATTATCTTCACACAATATATTTGGCTTGTGGAAAAGAGGGAAAGCTTTAGCGCTCTTGTTCAAGCTTTGACAAATCATATCACCGAGAGTATTGGTTTCTTAATGATATCAATGAATTCTTATGATAGAAATGCATATTAGAAGGAGTTAAATCTGAAAATTGGTTCAAGCACTGACGTGAAGTCAGAAGCTTTTGCGCGTATGTTCTATTGTCCATTCTTCTGTATTGGACACCCTTAATCGAATTTACCATGGTAAATTCGAATTAAGTGGCCAATACAAGAGAATGGACAACATAATTTACCATGGTAAATTCGATTAGGGGTGTCCAATACAGAAGAATGGACAATAGAACATACGCGCAAAAGCTTCTGACTTCACGTCAGTGCTTGAACCAATTTTTTTTTTCGTGATTTTTTACTAATTTTCTAGGGGTACGCTTCTTAAAATTTTTTTTTTCGTAATTTTTTTCAAATTTTCTAGGGGTACGGTTCTTACAAAATTTTAAACACGTCTTTATGTTGATTTTCTACTACTAGTCACCAAGCACCAATGCGATCGAATATTTATTTTTTGAGTTATTAAGGAAATCATATTCCAGGTGGGTATAACTCGGAAACCGTTAAACCGATTATGCCCAAAAACGAACTGAACTCTCCCTTTCGGATACGCAACCTACCCTGAAAATTGCAAGTCCCTATCTCCTTTCGTTCGAAAGTTATCGAGGCAACGGTCACCCATCTACTGAACTCACACAAGAATGCTCGAAACTCCAACAATATTTAACCGATCGTATTAAAACTTGAAAGTTGGCAGTAGAGTTAGGTTATGAAGGCTCTTGCAAAATTTCAGCAATTTCAAACGAACAGTTACTGAAATATAGAATTTTTTTTCTTATTTTCAATGATTTATTAAAAATTTTCTGCAAATGCTTTCCTCTCCAAATTTTGCAAACATTTTTGCGTTGGCATTCTACAACTAATAACCATGTTTGAATTCAATCGGTTCAGTATTTTTCGAGTTAATGAGGAACAAAAAACCACCAAATTTCAGAAAATTTCAGATGGCTATAACTCTAAAACCGTTTGGTCGATTATGCTCATAAACAAACTGAAATGTCGCGTTCTGGTGCAAATCCTAACCTGAAAATTTCAAGCCGCTATCTCATTCCGTTCTCAAGTTATCGTGACAACAAAAATATTTTTTAATAATTTTTTTAAAATTTTCTAGCCATACGATTCGCACAAAATTTCACAAACGTGCTTAGGTTCATATTCTACAACTACCCACCAAGTTTCAATTCGATCGGATTTATATTGGTTGATAACAAAATTATTACTCGGAAACCGCTGGGCCGATTATGCCCATTAACGAACTTGTCCGTCGTATTGGGATGCGCCACCTACCCTGAAAATTTCAAGTCGCTAGCTCTTTTCGTTCTCAAGTTATCGTGGCAACGGCCGGACGGCCGGCCGGACAGAATCAAATTTGACCTCGAATTCTTCATTGGGGAGTCGAACTTAATCGTTTGAGACCGTTTTTTTCAAAAAATTCGAAAGTTACAGACATTTGGGCAAAACTATAACGCGATGTTCCCCAGAACATACGCGCAAAAATGATATTCAACTAATCCAAAAGTGTTATTTAAAAAAATAAAATTATTATTAATTATTGAAATTTTGAAAAATCATATCTCCCAAAGTATTAGTTTGTAAGAGTTGAAAATCATATCAATGGATTCTTATGATGGAACTTCATCTTATATAAAAAAAAAAAAAGCACTGACGTGAAGTCAGTACTCTTTGGCGCGCGTGTTCATGGTGGCTAATTTGAATTGAATGATGAGTACTTCAAGCTCAGTGGATAGAGCGAGCCGAAGATCTACTTAAAGGATAGTGGACACCATTCACTGTCGGTTCAAAAATTAACAGTGCTGTATCTAAGCTGCCATCAGGATAGAGTAACAAAGTTGGAAAAGAACACAACTGACTCTCCTTAGTCGCACAAGCTCCTAGAAGATTTGGGAGGGTCAGTATAATCCTAATCATGTTTATAGCACGCGCGTCAAAGCAGATTGACTTTTTACACTTTTTCTTTTATTGTTAAGTCACTCTGCTTTTGCGCGCGTGCTATAAACATGATTAGGATTATACTGACCCTCCCAAATCTTCTAGGAGCTTGTGCGACTAAGGAGAGTCACTTGTGTTCTTTTCCAACTTTGTTACTCTATCCTGATGGCAGCTTAGATACAGCACTGTTAATTTTTGAACCGACAGTGAATGGTGTCCACAATCCTTTAAGTAGATCTTCGGCTCGCTCTATCCACTGAGCTTGAAGTACTCATCATTCAATTCAAATTAGCCACCATGAACACGCGCGCCAAAGAGTACTGACTTCACGTCAGTGCTTTTTTTTTTTTTCAAGTTCCTTTAACAAATATAGCTATCAATACAGTTTGGCTGTTAGCTTTACTGTAGATCAAAAAAAAATTGCGGTTGTGGGACCTCCGTTAGGAAAGCAATTGCCTCTTCTCCAAATCCGAACGTATTTTATTATAGATCTACCGAATATAGTTATTTATAAATTTGCCTCAGGGCTACCATACAGACATTTCAACTCGGAAACAACGCTATTTCCCCCAAACTGACTTCTGTCCGTGCACTGAATTGACATGAATATTCTTTTAAAACCTCACAATATCGGCTCATTACTCCCAACATAACCCAAACAACCCAAAACCATTCACTCCTCGTCTGCGCATGCGCAATATACTCGTGGCTGCAAGTCCTCCCAAAATTACACACCTCACAAAAAACTACAATTCTCCAACACTAGTGGTTCAGGAGATATCGCTTCTTGAATCCACGCATGCGCAGACCCTCACCAGGGGATTCTATAGAGGAATAGCATCCGCCACCCCAAAATCCCAATCCTCTCTGACGAAAGCACCAGCAGTTAAATCACTGATGGTCTGCTCATGCGCATAACGAAAAATGCCCGTAAGGGGTACATCAATTTCGAAATTAGCCCCAGGGCCACGGTTCGGACACTTTAACTCGGAAACAACTCTACATCCCCCAAACTGACTTGTCCTTGCACTGAATTGCCATGAATATTCTTTTGAAACCTCACAATATCGGCTCAGCACTCCCAACATAACCCATACAACCCGAAAACAGTCACTTCTCTTCTGCGCATGCGCAATCTACTTGCGGCTAAAAGTCCTCTCAAAATCACACACCTTACAAAAAACTCCGATTCTCCAACACTAGTGGTTCAGGAAATAGCACATCTTTAATCCACGCATGCGCAGACCCTCAATAGGGGATTCTATGGAGGAATAGCATCCGCCACCCCAAAACCCCAATCCTCTCTGACGAAAACACCACCAGTAAATTCGAAAAATACAGACATTGTGACGAAATGATAGCACGCTGTTCCTTGCAGAACACGCGCGCAAAAATAGAATTTGCAATTGGTAAGTAAAAAAAATTGAATTTGAAATTGGCCCGATAACGAAGTTAACCGAGATGTTCATCTTCCAAGCCTACTCTGAAAATTTCAACTGTCTAGCTCATTCCGTTCGAGAGTTATCGTGGTTACGACCAGCCGGACGGACGGACCGGCTGGACAGAATTGATTTTGACCACGGATTCTTCATCAGTGTGTCGAACCAAAACGTTTAAGACCATTTTCAGACAAAAATTCGAAAATTAAAGACATTGGGCAAATTGATAAGCACTCTGTTCCGAAGAACCAGAGCGCCAAAAAGCTGTTTAGGATGAATAAGGCTTGTTTTTCTATGGATATATAGGGTCATTATTTTAAAGTGACAGTTAGTCTTATAAGGAAAAGTAAAAATGATACGCTCATAAAAATTCACACACAGAGGACCATAAACTACCTTTTTTTAAATATTGACAGTTTTCTACCACTTCCGGTTATACCGGAAGTAGCTACCAACTTTCTTATTCTAAAAAGCAACCCACATTTTCGGCGCTCTTGTTCCTCGGAACAGAGTGTTTATCAATTTGCCCAAATGTATGTAATTTTCGAATTTTTGGCTAAAAATGGTCTTAAATGATTTGGTTCGACTCACTGATCAAGAATCCGTGGTCGAAATCGATTATATCCGGCCGTCCGTTGACACGATAACTCTCGAACGGAATGAGCTAGACAGTTGAAATTTTCAGAGTAGGTTTGGGACATATCTCAGTTGAGTTCGGAGTTATTGGTCAAAATCGGCCGTATGGTTTCGGAGTAACAAAAAAGAAAACAAAAATTCACATTACCAATTTCGAATTCAAATTTTCTTAAGATGCAGTTTCATCATAAGAATCCATTGATATTATTCTCAACTATAACAAGCTAATACCTTCGGAGATATACTATTTCGAAATTTAAATAATACATCGTACTTCTATGATTTCACAGAATGCGAATTCTATCTGCCTATGTTCTATCTGTTTGTGGTAACTGTCGTTTGGTCTAGTTTGAAAGATAAACGTCATTGATGCCATGCGAAACTGAATGTGTATTTCTGGAGAACTGGATTCGCTAAGTTCATAGGCAAATTTTTTGGTAATTGAGTCGAAAATGAATGATGCAAGGAAGTCGAGCATAATTAGAGTTATTCTCTAATTTTGGAAGATTTAGAATGGCATTTCCAACTAATGTACAGGTAATTATTCCTTAGTAACACTATTCAAGATTTCCTACATAATTATTCTGGTATGAGTTCTCTCTGGACTGATTACATTAGATTTGTTTCATAAATAAAACTGGCTATTTAATGTACTCAATTTTTCAGAATGACTCCTGATAGTTATGAAACAATTGTAGCCAAAATTGGACCGTCATATAAAGATAAGATGCAAAGGGATTTTAATTTCTTTTATGATGTAGTTCTATCATAATAATCCATTGATATCATTCCCAAGTCTGAGAAACCAATACTTTCGGAGACATGATTTGTCAAAGATTGAACAATGGCGACAAAGCTCATGTCCCTCATTTTCCCACCTTTTTATTTCACATTTTGATTTCTCTTCAAAATTATTTAACAATATTTATGGCTGTCCATGGTCGTTTTGGAGATATATGCATTTAAGAAAAATTTTGACAGCTAAGAGGTTCTTTGACGCCTTGTATCTCAGTGACTGTTAAACGTAAAATAATGAAACTTAGGGAGTACCTATGAAAAATGCTGTATATTCAAGGAATCATGATCATTTTTCACAACAATCCACAGGTTCTTCATAAATGATAAATATAGTTGTTTTTTAAGTTTTTCCATAAAAACTTTTCCATTTTTCAAATGGAATGCCCCTTTTTATTTCAGAGAGTAATTCTAGACAAAGTTTCCTTTCGATTGATATATCATTGGACTAAAAAATGTAAACAACTTTGGAACTATCAATTTGAGGAATGGATTAATGTCATGTCAACCGAAAGGGAATTCTGTCTAGAATTACTAACTGAAATAAAATAAGGGGCATTCCGTTTGAGTCGCCTCCTACTGGGTGCGATCGTGAATATATACCATTCAGGGACCCACTCAAATACACACACAAAATTGAATCAAAATTGGTCTCGTAATTTAGGAGTAATTTAGGAGGAGTTCAGTCACATACAGACTTAGAGAAGAATTATATACTATTACGATATAGACTGAAGTCTAAGGTTTCACATGCAAGCGGTTCCATTGGGTGCGGTTCGTACTCAGTTTCAACTGATGAGAACCCCTTACATGTTCACCTCACGGTTCATATTAGGTTTTATATATTCTTCCAAAACGCAGGCTTAATCTCTAGTTGACAATTATAATCATGTAGGGAAGTCAAGTTGTTGTTCGAAAATTTTTTATCTATTGAATAGAAACCGAAAAAGAATACTAGAATTTATTGGGTATACCCCCTAATCACTTAACGGCTAGAATTTGTAGCTGTGATCTCCATTCTCCATCATAAATATTGAGAAAATTACGAAATTAAAAAATGTCTAATAAAATTTGGGAAAATTTTTAGGTTGAAACCGAAACTGTGTTTGTGTGAAAGCCTAGATTATTAATTTGGATTCTGTTGCACCATTCAAAGTATCCAAGATGCATAATGAGTACCTACATTTTGACTTGAAGTAATTTGAATTTTCAAGACGGTTCTTTTAAAAATTATACTGTCCTGCTGAAATTAGACCTGTGTAAACTCTGTGCACTTATGATGTATGTTAAATATGGAAACGAAAATATCCTAAAGGTTGTATGGATATCCAATTTTTCATTTTCATACTTACTCGTCATTTTCTGGAACTCATAATCATCAGTATCGGTGAAGAACCAAGTCTGAAACAAAATTTCCAATTAGTATCATATATTAAAAAATTCAAATTAGAAATTAGTCATCAAAATTTTTTACGATTGCGCTTCAATCTCGAAAATAATTAGCCCCAATTAAAACATTCATTTTCAGACGATTTCATCATTGTGAATTTTTAAATGACATCCTTCTGGTATGAAGAGTCGGAGATGTTATCTCCTCAGTATGTACGCAGTTTAATTAGGCCTCGTCCAATTACGTCTAATTAACACGTACTATTTTGGACGTGACGTTGTTTTCATTATTAATGCTACTTGTTGTTGTATCAATACAGCATAATTCGCTTGAATATTTCTGCTTTAAAATAGAGAATATCTGTAAATTTTCAACATACGATAATAAGGCCTTGTATACAGTTTACAGCGTTCTAGAGATTTCTTCAGTAATTTTCATGTTTTGTCCTGTCTATAAGTTATAAATTATTTAATTGAAAGGTTTTTTTCTGGGTTTTCTCTCCCAAACTCTGAAAAATATCTATAAAATAAAAATTAATTATTTTGTGATTTGCTTCTGCGTAAGAAACACAAGATATTTGTCAGAAGCAATCAATTGAACAATGTTGCCTAACAAACAACAACGAAACAACATCAACGAAGAAACAACTATATCGTAACGTTTCGGAGTCTATATCAGACTCCTTCGTCAGACGCTTAATGAAAATCGTTAGAATTATTTTGGTGATAGTTATTTTGTGAAATTCAATTCGTGCCTACGGCACGATAACTCTCGAACGGAATGAGCTGGACAGTTGAAATTCTCAGAGGAAGTTTGGGAGATAAATATCTCGGCTAAGTTCGTTATTGGGCAAAATCAGATGGTTTCGGAGGAAAAATAAAAAATTTTGTACATAACAAATTCCAAATAAAATTTTTTTCAATATGCAGTTTTACCATAAGAATCCATTGATATCATTTTTTACTCTAATAAGCTAATACTTTCGGAGATATGATTTGTCAAAATTTCAATAATAAATCGTATTTCTATGTTTTCACAGAATGATATAATTATTCTATCTATGAATTGTTATAATGCCAACTTATTTTCCTGAAACATGATGTTGTCTAATTCATTTCAGCAATCGTAGAATTATGAGAATTATAATATGATATCATACTTTTTGATGGTTGATATTTTCATGCCGATGGTCAATCCATATGATGATGGGAATGGTAATGGTAAGTTAATAATATTGAGCTCAGAATATCTCCATTAAAACCAAAACTGGAATATTGGTGTATTGGAGTGGATTTGAGGAAAGAATATATATTATCGCTCATCATAGAATTGAGGAATGAATATCTCGGATGAGTTCGTTGTTGGGTAGAATTCGTCTATTGGTTTTGGATTGATAATTTTTGGCACTCTTGTTGAATTTAAATTCTTCTATGATGTTTGAGTTCAATTTAAGCTAAGATGAAGTTCTCTCATAAGAGATATGTATAATTTGTCTGTTTGAACAAGAGCGTCAAAAAGCTCCTGTCCACAGGGCTTGAACCATTTTTTTTTGATAATTTAAAATTTATTTCTAAAAGGTGTTACCGTTAGTAACATTATTGGAGCAAAATCGTCCTTCCAAGCGATATGGACACATGTCCAATACATTTCTGTTCATTGCTTATACTGTGAAGTATCATATTGCCCAAACGCCGGCCGGCCGTTACCACGATAACTTTCGAACGGGAAGAGATATCGCTTTGCAATTTTCAGGATAGGTTGCGTTCATTAATGGGTATATTTCACGGAATTATTCGACTAATAGTGCTCTATTCACATGACGTCGAATTTCGTTTAATTAAACGGTTCAAAAATCAGATTATTTCATGCCGACCACAATTCAATTCACGAATTAATCCGGATTCCGCCTCATGCTTTTCGGCCTTCACGCACCCTCATACTATACCGGTTCCACCGCATTGGAAATTCTTGCTTATTAACCAACAAACATAATATTTACCGAGTAATCAGACCTAGACTTCTGAGGCTTAAGCTGTGCCTTTTGTCGAAAACATGAACGTAAAGCAGCCCGTATTTTAAGATATCATATTCCTTCCTAATCTTTGTTTATCTAGGGCTGGGGGAGCCAACCCCTATGCCCTAAGAGTGCGCAACGAGACACCAGACACCTTCGTCGCCATCAGGGTCGCGACCGAAGAATTTGCCTAATGGTTTTCAATGAGACCCTGAGTAAATAAATTTCGGGCTCCTGTGGTATTCGAAATTCTTTGCGGCTACGGCAGGTCGAGGTGAGGCGAATGTTAGGAATATTTCTTGGATGGATTCGTTACGTTTTTTCTGGTGACGTGAATGGACAATCTTCGCATTCTTGGGAGTATCAACATATGTAGATGTATCAAAATGAGCCAGCGTCGACTCGTGAAATTAGAGGTGGGACCTCTCGAGTGAAAATAATCGAAGCTCTGCGAACGAATTCATTCGGATGATTTTCTCTAGTCTATCATGTATTAACAAGATTGTATGACACGAGTCGAGAGCCGAGAATGCCAAGATATCTCGTCTACGTTCTGATATTTCGATTGGCGAAATTGAGAGTAAGGCTCAGAATTTTTTAAATTTAAGTATTCGAATAGTCGTTTGGTATTTTCTTCGAATAGTCGAATTCTTTAATATTGAAATAGTCAAATAATTCCGTAACTAAAATGGGTTCAAGCCCTGTGGACAGGAGCTTTCTGGCGCTCTAGTTCAAACAGACAAATTATATCTCCGAAAGTATTGGTTTCTCAGAGTTGGGAATTATATCAATGTATTCTTATGATAGAACTGCATCATGAAGGAAATTCAATTCAAATAATAGTTTATTTATCAAGATTAAATGAGCAATCATGAGAATGAAAACTGCACCATGGAAGAAATCAAATTAAATCTGGCCAATTTTGCCTAAAAACGAACTTAACCGAGATATTCATCTCCCTAACCTACTCTGAAAATTTCAACTACCTACCTCATTCCATTCGAGAGTAATATCTATGTATATGGATGAAAAGCAGTCTCACTACTCTCAGATCTCTTACTTCATGTTCCGTTCCGAAATGTAAGACTTTTCTGAGAAAAACTAATTTCGGAGCAAACAACTGAGATTTTTCTCACTTCGTTCACAATTCTTCGATTGATTAGATAATGTCATGTCTCAGGAAAATAAGTTGACATTATGACAATTCATACATAGAATAATTATATCATTCTGTGACAACGTTGAAATACGATTTATTATTGAAATTTTGAAAAATCATATCTCCGAAAGTATTAGCTTGTTAGAGTTAAAAATGATATCACTGGATTCTTATGGTAAAACTGCTTATTGAAAAAAAGTTTTATTTGGAATTTGCTTTGTAAAAAAAAATTTTTTTTTGTTACTCCGAAACCATCTGTCCGATTTTGCCCAATAACGAACTCAGCTGAGATATTTATCTCCCAAACCTACTCTGAAAATTTCAACTGTCTAACTCATTCCGTTCAAGAGTTATCGTGCCTACGGCTGGCCGGACGGCCGGACAGAATGAATTTCGACCACGGATTCTTGATCAGTGAGTCGAACCAAATCGTTTAAGACCATTTTCATCGAAAAATTCGAAAATTACAGACATTTGGGCAAATTGATAAGCACTCATCAGTTCCAAGGAACTAGAGCGCCAAAAATGTGAAAAAACTCTAGGATAGGGGCTTTGGCGCTCTTGTCAAACTACTACCTAGTAATTATTCAAACTTTGACAAATCATATATCCGAAAGTATTTGTTTCTCAAAGTTGGGAGTGATATCAATGGATTATTATGATAGACCTACATCATACAAAAATTAAATTCAAAACGTACGCCTATGACTCACCTCATATCTTGGATTTACATACATCGGCAAATTATTATTAGGCGGAGGTTACACTGTCAATCTGGTATTAATGTGATATTAATGTTGCCATCAATCCAGACCATGAATCCATCAGTCTACGCGTATAGAATCGTCAATTCATGATTGATGTCAGACTGAACTGATGCCAGATTGACAGTGTAATCTCCGTCTATGAAATGATAAAATTACGATTAATTATTGCAATTTTGAAAAATCATATCTCCGAAAGTGTGAGTTTGTTAGAGTTGAGAATTATATCAAGGGATCCTTATGATGAAACTGCATCTTGAAAAAAATTAGACTTGAAAATTGTAATTTAAAAAAAAAAATTCAACTATCTAGCTCATTCTATTCGAGAGTCATCGTGTTAACGGATGGCCGACTGGAAGGACGATTTTTGACCACGGATTCTTCATCAGTGAGTCGAACCAACCAAAAATTCGAAAACTACAGACATTTGGGCAAATTGATAAGCACTCTATTCCGAGGTAGAAGGGTTTTTTTTTATTCAATGATTTTTAAAAAATTTTCTAGTCATACGATCCTCACAAAATTTTGCAAGACTTACGCGTTGGCATTCTACAAGCTATAGCCATGTTTGAATTGGATCGGATTTGTATCTTTCTAATTATTGAAGAAATTTCAAGATGGGTATAACTCCAAAACCGTTTGGCCGATTAAGCCTATAAACAAACTCAAATGTCGCTTTCAGATGCACAACCTAACCCGAAAATTTCAAGTTGCTATCTCTTTCCGTTCTCAGGTTATCGGGAAATAAATAATATTTTTAAATATATTTTTTTTAATTTCTAGTGCCACGATTCTCACAGCATTTCACAAACATCCTTAGATTTTCATTCTACAACTACTCACCTAGTTTCAGTTCGATCGGATTTGTATTGGTTGAAAACGAAATTATCACTCGGAAACCGTTGGGCCGATTATGCCCATTAACGAACTTGTCCGTCGTATTGGGACGAGCCACCTACACTGAAAATTTCAAGTCATCTCTTTCCGTTCTCAAGTCATCGTGGCAACGGCCAAACGGCCGGCCGGATGGACAGAGTCAAATTTGACCTCGAATTCTTCATCAGGGAGTCGGACCCAATCGTTTGAGACCATTTTCGGCAAAAAACGCGAAAACTACAGACATTTGGGCAAAATGATAACGCGATGAACATATATATATGCGCATAAAGTGCCTTATTTAATTTGAATCTATGGTTTAAATTCATCCATTAAATCCATTCTCCTGTATTGGACACTTAATTCGAATTTACCATGGTAAATTCGATTAAGGGTGTCCAATACAGAAGAATGGACAATAGAACATACGCGCAAAAGCTTCTGACTTAACGTCAGTGCTTGAACCAATTTTTTTTTAACTGGTTGTGGTATATAATAAACACAATATGCCCATTACAAGCATACCAAATTTTATTAAAATCGGTTTATCCGTTACAAAAATATCGCCAATATTAAGTTCGGCCAAAAACATTCAAAAATGCAAACCTTAAATTTGAACTTGCTCATGAGTTCCTATTACTTCTTTAAATTTGTACATCAAAATCAGAAACATCCAGTATATCTATCTTCTCGAAACAATTTGCTTAATGGTTTTATTCAGGTCTCGATTTATGCCTGTTCATCCTTCCACTTTTGTTAGCCGAACAACAGAAAATGAAATCTTCATGAATTCTTATCAGCTTTCCCAGATCAACATGAAATGAAAAGATCTAACAATCGATTCAACCTATGTACATAATGAATATATCGCGTTTTTACAATAGTTCTTATCGATCAATGCAAATATGCTGTTCTCACGAACTTGGATGGAATTCAAATGATGTAATGCTAAGCCTGCGTTACTCTTATACAAGTATAAACGTGTTCAGAAAAACAATGTTGTATACGAAGCTTTCAGCAAACCATTCGACGTTATACGGAATATTTTGCAATTTCTTCGACTGAATCCCAATAATTGTTGTAGTTTCAACACCTGTTACACTACCGTTGATAAACTTCAGTATACGACAGGAAAGGTTAAAAAAAAGTTTTCTAGGTCCGAAATTAATTTAACTTATTCAAACAATTTATTATAAATTTTCAAACATAATTTTTATATTTCACGCTTTGAATATAATAGTAATGCTTCCACTCTTTTACACTTTTATAAATAAATATATATTGGAATTGAACATTACTCAATGAATATATACGAGTAGATGTAAACAACTACTGCCACTTGAAAAATTGCGATTAAATTTGTTTTTATTTCCCAGTTCCTAAGATTATATTTTTGAGAGACACAATGCACTAAATATAATGATAAGAATAGCAAGTTTTTGTTGGTCAACGTCAAGGAACAAGAAAATAAGAATGTAAGAAGAATATTGAAAAATCCAATAACAACTAAGTACTGACAAGAGACGATTAATTTTTAATTTCTATAATATTCGTTTTCGTGAAACTATTTAGGGTGGATCTGATTGAAAACAATCAAATCCCTGAATTTTCTTTTTATTTTAACATAAAACACTTTTATTCAATATAAAAAAACTATAAAAAAAATAATGTATTATTTTTCTTTATTCCAGATGCCAAGACTCTTCTATTCGTTTCTTGCTACTTTTCGATTATTTTTCTATTGGTCAATCTTGAACATGTTTACTGTTGGAGATTCTTGATATTTAATATGTGAGGTTTGTTGTACCTTCACCTTATCTTGTTATAAATTTGTATTCCTAGTTTATTTAGTAGTTCTGATGTAATTATTCTCTTCACTTCGAAGAATTCGTCCGCTTCAAAATATAATATTCTTCATTCCACTTTTGCTCGTTTCCATCGTGATCATTTTCATTAACTACTCCGTATAGTCTTACGTTTTGTAATCGTGCCTGTCTTTATGACAACATTTATTTTTGATGTATCAAATTCGTCCAAAACATTATAATTAAAATTTCCACTACTAAACATGATTCAATAAACAATCCTAAATCTAATTGTCTTATCCAACTAATGAACATCTACTTTTTCCAACATATGTAAACAAAAACAAACAAAATTTTGTATTAAGTTAATGTCTTCAGCTGCCATCTGTGTTCGTGAACGATTCTAAAAAGATAAAAATGATTTTTTATGGTACAAACTGTAGGGGTAGGGGGGAGAAAACCAAAGCAACAAGGAAGAAGAAGGTATATTACAAGCGAGAAGAACTTCTCTATATATGAAAAAATTGAAATTCGCCGAAAGAGGTTGTTAAAGAATAAAAAATTATCCATGAGACATATAGATATTACAAATATAATGTATCTGAAGAACGCCTGTAGTAGCGAACAACAATAAAGAATTTCAAGTAATATACCTATTACAATCATCCATAACGATAATAGAATTGCATCAAGTAAAGATTCAAAAACCAATTCATTTTTATAGAAAATAAGATGGCCAAGGTGATCACAAAATGGATTCAAATTCAAGATTTTAATTGGATAACTCAAACCACATTATACGGAAAGTGTGACATATCACAAACTGACAAGTCCCCGAATATTCGATTCTTGAGTACCTATTCAGATACGATGTTCTCGAACTCTAAATATTCGAATCCACCAATCACAAAAATTCTAGGAATTAACTCAGCCTATCTGGAGTATTGTCCGTGAATCATACGAGAGCAAGATAATGTCATTTTGTAGGAGAATCAACAACTTATAGTATACAGGGTGACCTGGCACTACGTGACTCTTTCTTAGGTAATTAAATCTCTTTATGGGTTTTCTTTCCAAAACTCTACAATATTGTTCGATTGATTGCTTCTGATAAATCTTTGGTTATTACGCAGAAGCAAATCACAAAATAATAATGTTTTATTTTATAGATATTTTTCAGAGTTTGGGAGAGAAAACCCAGTAAGAAACCATTTAAGAATGAATATACCTCCTTCAGTATCCTTTAATTATTTCTTTCTTAGGTGTAAATAAAGTATATAAAGACGAATCAGGAATTCTAAAAAAAAAGTTCCTACCACGCCCCCCTTCGAAGATATATTATGTGCCTCCAAATGGTACTCCCATAATTCAGTTTTTTTGTGATGACTTCCGAACGACTGAACCAATTCTGATAAGTTTTCGAATTTGAATCAATAAAAATATCAGTGAAGATAATATGTCTCCAACGCCTTTCCCATAAGTCTTCAAGACAGCCAGGCACGGACTGACCCTAGCACTGGTGACTTACTTTTTTTTAGTTGAAGATATTGGCGTAATTCCTCCATTTATATATTTTCAGTAAAAAAAGGTATACCGGTGCAACATTGAAAAAATGACGAGTTTTAGAAACCATATCAACTATAAACAGCTTGGAATATTCATAAAAAAAATTTGATATTCAATCATAAAAATGCTTGTAACTCGAAAACGGTACATTCTTTCAATGTTGCACTGGGATACCTTTCTATGCAGAATTAACGATAAAATATATAACTGCAGGAGTTTCCCAGATATCTCCAACCAAAATAAAGTTTCTGACCATTAAGTCCTAGGGTCTTAAATGGAGAAGTGATTGACTGGAAGACTGAAGTTAAATATCTGGGAATAACTCTGGATAGAAAGCTTCTGTGGAACAAGCATGTGGATATCACTGCAAGTAAAGCAATAAGAGCTCTGATGGCGTGCAGAAATCTATCCGGTAAGACTTGGGGCTGTAGCCCTAAAATACTGCGATGGATGTACGTCATGATTGTGAGACCAATAATTACCTATGGGGCAGTAGTCTGGCATGCCAAAGCAGATCAGACAACTACTAGGAAAGCGCTTGACAAAGTGCAAAGGCTAGCTTGTGTGTGCATCACGGGAGCTATGAGAACGTGTCCAACCAGGGCACTTGAGATCATCACAGATCTCTCACCTCTGCATCTAGTGATTGAGAGGTTAGCCCATGAGGCCACCCTCAGAATATCTAAGGAAGGTACAGGAACTGAGAGGATTAAATGTCAGAGAGCCTGGACCTCTTTGACTAATTACATCCCATCAGTGAACCTTCCTAGTGATGCAATGGTCAAAAAAGTAAGCATTGAGAAGAACTTCACCACGATGATAAGTAGAAAGGAAGAATGGGAAAGGGAGTTCACCACCCAGACCTTCAAAGAAAATACCATAAAATGGTACACAGATGGCTCAAAAACCACGACGGGAGCTGGCGCTGGGGTATATGGGACAGGCACCAAGTGCGCACTGTCGGTAGGCTCCCGTTTGAGTATCTTCCAGGCAGAATTACCCGCAATCGAAAGATGTGCAGATATTAACCTAGAAAGAAAATATCAGAAATTCGACATAGCAATCCATTCGGATAGTCAATCTGCTATCAAAGCACTGAGATCCCATGCCATCGATTCAAAGCTGATATGGGAGTGCCGAAGAAAACTAAATGAAATTGGCAAGAATAATAAGATCTTTTTAGTCTGGGTCCCCGGTCACTCGGGAGTCAAGGGGAACGAAGAGGCCGATACACTTGCCAGAAAGGCAGCACGAACTCCTTTTATCGGCCCAGAACCTTTCTGCGGTATAGGAAAATGCACCTACAAGAAAGAGTTTCTGGAGAAAGAGGAAACCAAAAGAGAGACACTCTGGCGGAATCTTCCAGGTTTGGTTCATTCCAAAAAGTTCCTTAGGAACTTTAAAGAAGTGAGATCCAAAAGGTATCTGGATCTCTGTAAGAATAAGTTACACCTGGTCACTGGCTTCCTCACAGGACACTGTCGCCTCAGGAAGCATTTGATGAGAATAGGTTTATCAGATACTGACGAGTGCAGATTCTGTGGGGAGGAGGAAGAAACTCCTCTTCACCTTGTTACAGAATGCCTCGCCA
This sequence comes from Halyzia sedecimguttata, assembly GCA_937662695.2. Classification (NCBI taxonomy): domain Eukaryota; kingdom Metazoa; phylum Arthropoda; class Insecta; order Coleoptera; family Coccinellidae; genus Halyzia; species Halyzia sedecimguttata. The sequence continues at coordinate 102,026,015 of OW569414.2, forward strand.
TTGCAAATCAGCGAAAGGAATGCTTTGGACAGGAAACTTGTAGGAGTGAAGACGTAATATCCTTGAAGCCTTCCCAGATATTGAGGTTCATTTATACTCTGGAACTGGAGGGCGAGCTGTAGATGGCGTAATGGTGAGAACAGCTCTGATGGGGGGCACAATAGATCTCAAGGTCGCGGTGCAACGTAACCCCTTATCAATAATAATAAAAATAATAAAGTCCTAGGGTCACTCCGTCCCTGGCAGTCTTGAAGACTTATGGGGAAGGTGTTGGAATAAAATCAACACTGATATTTTTATTAATTCAAATTCGAAAAATTACTAAAATCGGTTGAGTCGTTCGGAAGTTATAACAAATAAACTGAATTATGGGAGAACCATTTGGAGTAGCATATCTTCGCCGGGGGGCGCCGTAGGAAAATAAGATAAACCATTCCTGAGACGTCTTTACATACTTTATTTACACCTTAGAAAGAGTCACGTATCGCCGAGACAGCCTGTATACAGAATATGAGACATTCTTACTTTATTAGATGAAGTAGCCATTTTCGGCGAATAATACTCGTTTTCTATATCCGAACCAAGATCGGTGACAATGCGCAACCTTAACCTTCTCAGAAGACTGCTAAATCCGACACTGTTTCCGTATGTTATTTATTATATTAAGATAATGGAAGCTCTGTATCGCCTGAGAAATTCGATACTTAATCTTTGATTGTATTTCAACCTCCGGAAAGACTCTACTTCGCTTTTCGCGCCTAATACATCACGATGATAACGACCAAAGTAAGGCGATATCATCCGTCTTGATGACAAAACGATATTTGATCATTTCCACGAAATTTATAGCTGGTCGTTTTGTTATCGCCGAAGTCAATGAAGGCATACTGGCTCAGCGCTCAGCACGTATGATTGATAGTATTAAGCATTTTGGTATTTTAGACCAGAAAAAATACATTTCCCCATTTACCATTCCGCTCTTAATCACGGCAGCCCGAGAATTTTCTATACAGGGTGTCCCAACTGGAGTGCCCATCAGAAGTTTACGGTGACATATAGGTATATTAGATCGGTTTGAAATGTTGTATATATATTCTTTTGACTGAGAGCTGTATATGTGTTAGCAGAGGTTGGTGTAACGGGGTACCATACAATTCGACGTATGATACAAGAGCTTAGGGAAAAACCTCAGCAAAAAACCCTTTCTCCCCGTGGGTGTGGTGATTTGTAACTATTGTTCACAAAATTTGAAATGTTGTACAAAGACTATACAGAGTGTCCCAGTATTCATGTTCTAATGGATTAACTCAGCCATTTCAAAAGATGAAAATTTGAAAATTTTATAATTTTTAGTTCAAGTACCCTTCAACTGAGAAAGACAAAAATTGAAAGTCACTTTTGGTTTGACCGTAAGTGACTCTGACTTTTTTAACTAAAATGTCACCCTATATATTTTTTGCAATTTTTTATTTCTACTCAAAATTACCTTTCCAACGATGTATCGGGGAACTAACTTATATTATTATATTATACTAGCTGGCCCGGCAGACTTCGTACTGCCCCCTCAACGTCTGCCCAACGCCAACGCCAACTCCAACTCCGACTCCGACTCCGACTCCGACTCCGACTCCGACTCCGACTCCGTATCCGACTCCGACTCCGACTCCGACTCCGACTCCGACTCCGACTCCGGAAAAAAATTTCTTCCAATATTATTCAACATCTCAGGAGTGATCTACCTAAATCGCAAGCGATATTCGAGGTTTAGTTTTGTACACAATGCTCTTCACATACCTATCCCCATAAAAAGAAATCTAATGGGTTAAGATCAGGGGATCGCGCTGGCCATTCGATCGTTCCTCGCCTTTCTGTCCGCCGAATTGGAAATATTGCTTCGAGATACTGCCGGATATTGCATTGGTTATGTGGTGGTGCTCCATCCTATTGGAACCATATCGTATTGCGTGTAACTCCTGGGTAGGTATTATTTTATAGGGATGCATTTATTTTATTTTAATATGTTTAGAATCGATGTATGGCTGATATTGAATGTATCAGTACCATGGTGTATAACAGCAATTATGACGTATCGCTGAGAAGGTATGAGCGATCAAGCGAAACATTGCTCAACTAACCCCGCCCTACCCTATTAAACGCATTAAGGCGGGTTTATACAGCAAATAAGATAATATAAGAAACAAATTAAAATAAAATAAGAATTAAGGGTTAAATGGATCGGTTTATACAGAGGATCTAAAACAAAATAAGAAACAAGAATGAACCAATCGAATCGCAGCTTTTTGACAATTTTATGCAACTTCTATGAGTTTTACTCTTTGAGCATGAGCATTGTCATTTTCCAAACAAAATAACATGAAATAAGAAGTAAAGATGAGACTTGGCCAACTTCAATTCTTATTCTTATTTTATCTTATTTCGTGTATAAACGCTCCCATAGAAATATACATGTTTAACTTTCTTATTTTATTTTAATTTATTTCTTATTTTATTTTATCATGTCTTATTTGCTGTATAAACCCGCCTTTACCCAGCATATATTTCATGGAAAATACTAAACATCATAAAACTGGCATATTTCACGACAAAGGCACCCATAACATGTGACCTTCGGTGTTGAAATCTGAATTACTGCCTACTTTTTCGGGGCGGTATAGGAAACAATTATTAATTCCTACCGAACCGTTCAGTTAAAGAGGGATAATGCTCTATGAATATCTTGAATCCAACATACCTACCTGCCAAAAAAAACTTAACTTTTCCATCCCATACTTTGACGCTAACGAACTTTTTCGGTCCGTTTAAAAAAAACCGCATACCTTCGCATATCTAAGCTTTCAGGCTCTAACAACTTCTTTCTGCGGTTAATAAGTTGCGCGGGTGACACTTGAACCTGTTCTGCCTGCCTGTAACCCATAATTAAACGGGAACCTTTTTGTCCCGTGGCGAAATATCGATAATTACAGTTCTCAACTCGGAAATAGAATGTGCCGCAACCGGCATGTCGGAGTGAAATTCTCTGACGCAATTACTTCAAGTTCTTCGTGCATTTTTACTTTTCTGTGATGCACGTGATATGAATGGAAACTGGTCGATTTATTGGTGCAGAACGTTCAGTTCGTTCTGGTGAACATACCTGGGCACACGCCAAGTCGTGTTTCAACGAAACGGGAAAGTGCTGGCTGAAAGCGATCTACTATATCGATGTTTGCCGTTCATCTTTGTTGCAGTAGGTTGGAAACAGGGATACCATCCGTGCTCTAAAATATAGTATTGTCCTCTTTCTCGTATAGGTGTACTTTATAATCCACGAACCCAATAATTTACCCCAAAATACAGGGTCTTTATGAATCATTGTAACATCGTAGTTGATTCTGAAACCCTCTTATTTTACCGCTTCATATGCGTGTTGTTCACATTTGCAATTCCAGCCACAGGATTTTGGGTACATAGCATAATAATTGCTAAACCTAACTCTTTCTCTGTGTTTACAAAATACAACACAACACAACTAGTCGTCACAAGGTCTATGTGATGACCAGAGTAGAGTAATTTGATTTGAAAGAATGATGAATGGTAAAAATGAAACGGGAATTTTACTCCGTTTGAAGGAGTTTTCATTCAGAAGATATCAAGCTGATGGAATCATATTAGCTATTGAACTGATATGAATAATCTGTTCCCTTGTATTTGAATGGAAGAATTTTGAAATCCTATTTAGAATGTTTGTGATCTTAGTACTGATAACAGAATGTATACTGTTAAACTAATTTTAATGTTCGAATGCAGGTAATGAATCAATACAATTGGACAGAATACATTCAATAACAATAAGATAACTCCCAATTTGGGAGTTTGGCTATTTGTGGAAATTCTAACAATGAATTCACATCAAATGTTCAAAATGTGCTCCATTAATTCCTTTTCGTTTGTTGTCAAATATATTTTTTAACATTTGTGGACCAATATTTGGCAGCACATTGTAATTGATGATCGGAGGTCCTCCTTATTGTCTTTTGAAAACCTCATCTTTCACTTATACAAAGATGGTAATGTCCAGGGGAGTCTGGAGAGCGTATTGGATACGAAGGCTGAGGTCCTCGACTTAATATGCGGTTGTCATAGAACTCCTGCAAAAAGCTTAGATTTGCAGAAGTAGTGTTAGCTGTTGCCCCATTATGTTGAAAATATTCCAACTGTATTTCTTCGTCATCTAGTTGGTTTATGAATGGCTTCAGCATTATTCTTTTGTACCTTTAACCATTAATGGTATCATAAAAGAAAACTGGGCATATATTCTACGACGAGAAATTGCTGTCCCACACACCAACTTTTTGCGAATGTAATGAGTGTCAATAAAACTGTGAGGATTCTCAGTTGTACAAAATCTGTACAAATAACAATACTCTAGGAGACGCGAAATATCCATTGATAGGAGTTGTTGTAGCATCGTTATTTGGTAAGCGTACAAATTCAGTTTTTTGGCGCTCTTCTTCCAGAGAACAGAGTGCTCATCAATTTGCCCAAATGTCTGTAATTTTCGAATTTTTGGCTGAAAATGGTCTCAAACGATTTGGTTCGACTCACTGATCAAGAATTTGTGGTCGAAATCGATTCTGTCCGGCCGTACGGCCGTTCGTTAACACGATAACTCTCGAACGAAAGGACTTAGAGGATTTAAATTTGCAGGGTAGATTTGGAACGTAAATATCTCAGTGGAGTTCGTTAACGGGCGAAATCCACAAAGCGGTTTCGGAGTTATGGCTGTTTTTAGTAAAATTGGTTCAAGCACTGACGTGAAGTCAGGAGCTTTTGCGCGTATGTTCTATTGTCCATACTCCTGTAATGAACACTCTTCTTAATCGAATTTAACATGATGAATTCTATTGTCTATTCTCCTGTATTGGACACTCTTCTCAATCGAATTCACCATGATGATTTTTATTGTCTATTCTCCTGTATTGGAGACTCTTCTTAATCGAATTTACCAAGATGAATTCTATTGTCCATTCTGGACAATAGAATTCATAACCTTTCAAAAGTCCCCTCTCGCATATATACTCCTCTGAAGGCACATGGATCTCTTGTTGAAGAATCGCCTTCTCTATTTCTCAAAGATATTCACTCTTGTTCATAGAAATCCCTTCAATATTTAGTTGCCTCCTCCTAAGGAGGATCTCTTTCAAAACCAGGTCTGACCACTAATGTAGGGCTATCATCTCCCATAGATTTGTGATGAAATAAGACGATTTTCCCATAATATACGAGCGAAAATATGTCATCATGACATTCATATTTTTATTTTATTTTTGAAGGATCTCGCAAAAATACGACCATAGACTACATATTATCATACGACGATTCCCATCCGCTACACTTGGCTACCACTACGCTACCGAACTCACAAAAGGCTGCCCGGTTCTCCAACAATATAGATCCGATCATGTTCAAACTTGGAATTCTGCAGTAGAGTTAGGTTCTGAAGGCTGTTCCAAAATTTCAACCATGCCGGACGAATATTTTATGATATATAGATTTGTTTTCAATAATTTTCAACTATTTTTGTTTAATTTTCTAGTTATACCATCCTCACGAAATTCTGCAAGAATTTTCGCGTTGACATTCTTCAACAAATAACAATGTTTGAATTCAATCGGTTTTGTATTCTTCGAGTTAATGAGAAACAAAAAACTACCAAATTTCAGAAAATTTCAGATGGCTATAACTCTAAAACCGTTTGGACGATTATGCTCATAAACAAACTCAAATGTCGCATTCAGGTGCACAACCTAACCTGAAATTTTCAAGCCGCTATCTCCTTCCGTTCTCAGGTTATCGTGACAACAAAAATATTTTTTAATAATTTTTTAATAATTTTCTAGCGATATGATTCTCACAAAATTTCACAAACGTGCTTAGGTCTATATTCTACAACTATTCACCAAGTTTAAATTCGATCGGATTTATTTTGGTTGAAAACAAAATTATTACTCGGAAACCATTGGGCCGATTATACCCATTAACGAACTTGTCCGTCGTATTGGGATGCGCCACCTACCCTGAAAATTTCAAGTCGCTAGCTCTTTCCGTTCTCAAGTTATCGTGGCAACGGCCGGACGGCCGTACGGCACCACAGAATTAAATTTCACATTTGGGCAAAACTATAACGCGATGTTCCCCAGAACATACGCGCAAAAATATTAATCATGAATATTTCCGAAACCGATTAGTCGATCTATCTGAAATTTAGCACCAGATTGTAGAATAATGACCTTCATAAGCATGCGAAGTTTTATATTGATAGGGTTGTAGTGTAAAAGTGTAAAAAAAAAATTTTTATTTTTAAATTTTGTTTCTACAATAACTCCCGAACAAAATGAGCTAGGCAGTTGAAATTTTCAGGGTCGGTTTGGGAGAAAAATATATCGGTTAATTTCGTTATTGGACGAAATAGGCCTAATGGTTTCGGAGTAACGAAAAAAAAAATGTTTTTCACTTACAAGTTTCAAATTCAATTTTTTTCAAGATGCAGTTTCACCATGAAAATCCATTGATGTTATTTTCAACTCACTAACAAGCTAATACTTTCGGAGATATGATTTTTCGAAATTATGATAATGAATCGTACCTACTTCTAATGTCTAATGCTGTCATCGTAAATATGAATTTGATGATCCGTGTTCATACATATCACACAGAATATACCCTAGATAAGGTAAATTCTGTGTGTCGTTATTGTCATATATTAGTGTTCTGTGATTCTCATCTCATAGAGAAATATAAGGTATAGTCTCTGTCTACAGATGAGAGAGATTTCAAACTGAGTATGATGTCATATTTATTTCTAGTTCTATTCAAAATTCTTGATATAAAATACCTCCTGTTCTAGAAAACAAAGTATGATTGTATGCAAAATAAACAATGAAACAACCTCAGCTATCATGGATAGCTCTTGGATAATCCATATGATGATGGAAATATATACTTTGTAAGTTAATAAAATTGGGTTAAGAATATCTCCAGTAAAAACAAAACTGGAATATTGACTAAATTTCAATTGATATACCTACTATAATTTTCAAAGTAGGTTTAAGGAATGAATATCTCGGATAAGTTCGTTATTGGGTAGAAACGGTCTGGTGGTTTCTCATTAATAATTTTTGGCACTGGTATTTTTTTTTAATTGACAATTTTTGAAGCATTGCAGATTGCTCATTTTTCTTAAATGACGATTTTTGAAGCATTAAGCAATTGAAGCATTGCAGATTGCTCATTTAATCTTGATAAGTAAACTTTTATTTGAATTTAATTTCCTTTATGATGCAGTTCTATCATAAGAATCCATTGATATCATTCCCAATTCTGAGATACCAATACTTTCGGAGATATGATTTGTCACAGTTTGAACAAGACAACAAGAGCGCCAAAGCTGTCACATGACTTTCCCCCTTTTATTCTAAGTTATTGGTTAAACAAATATGAATTTGTTTTCATACTTTCGACCAACCCTACATATGGGTTACAGGTACCTACGTTACCGAGTTCAATGGACATTCAGAAACTTCATCAAAGTCTTCAAAACAGCAATTAATCTAGGAGCAGACCAGCAAACTGTAGAATACCACGATCAAAATCACTCGAAACATCTCGATTGACCCTCATACATAGCGAGCACGGTTCAAAAGAGCACCAACCTCTATTCTTGTTTATGAAAACCGATAAGGAGCACACTGTTTATCAGGTGAACAACAAAGCGTGAACTTCAAAGGAAAACCTTCAACTTCCCCCTCATCTATGAACAACTTTCCGTACGGGCACTCCCCCCTGTACATTAATTTGTAAGAGCAATTAGGGGTTTGGAGTTCCCACGGGTACCACACGCGTCAGTTCGTGTGATTCAATGGACCAGGCCCAGAGTGTGTTGAATTCAATACTCTTTTTGTTCCGACATCGTACTTACACAAAACACTTGATCTTTCAATGTGCTGCTGGCAAGATAAATTGTATCATTGACGTTTCCACTGCATATTACCTATACATATCTAAATAAAGGGGACATAATTTCCTCAACTTGATTTTTTGACCACACAGTGAGTATATTTGTGGCTTGTAATGGTAACAATGGCAATGTTTTATCTTTGATAAGTTTGTCCGAAAACTTTTTTTTATCTCTTTGCTCTTTGTAACGCTTTTGAGAGCTGAATAGTAAAATACTAAATTGTTCTTTTCCTGGTTTTCGCTCCCAAAACATTCCAAAGCATTTTTATTATTTTGAAATACCTTCTGCGTTAGAAACACTATAGAGGGTGTCCCAAGGTCGAGTGCCTATTAGACGTTTCTGGAGAACTGTACTGAAAATTGGGATTATGATATTGCTTGAAATTCTCTACAAAGCTAAAATATTTTCGATGCCCAAGCACTTCCGGCTATACAGGGAGTGAAAATAAATTTGACGAACAAATTTTTTTTCAAGTTTTGCATTCCTGGTATGATCAAGTATTCAATGCTGAATACATTTCTGTTAAAACCATTGCATTCATTCGAATAGTTTTCAAAATATCTAAAAAAAACCGGAAAAAAATCAAGTATGTTTAGTCAGTATGTATTATGTTCATTATTCTTATTTTGAACATCCTGAGCTTGAACCGTTTTCACAACATCGAAGAGGAAGAATGGGAAAAGGTCATGCATTTTTTTAATTTCAGAAATGTCTTCACAGGGTGTTTCAAACTTCGTGTGGAAAATTGTGATCAAAAATTTGCCATAACTTCTGTTTTTCAAGTTAGAACCCTATTTTTTGGCGCTCTAGTTCCTCGGAACTGAGTGCTTATCAATTTGCCCAAATGTCTGTAATTTTGGAATATTTCGATGAAAATGGTCTAAAACGATTTGGTTCGACTCACTGATCAAGAATCCGTGGTCGAAATTCATTCTGTCCGGCCGTAAGCACGATAACTCTCGAACGAAATGAGCTAGAGAGTTGAAATTTTCAGAGTAGGTTTGGGGGATGAATATCTCGGCTAAGTTCGTTATTGGGCAAAATCGGACAGATGGTTTCGGAGTAACAAAAAAAAAAAATTTTTTTTACGAAACAAATTCCAAATCAAATTTTTTTTAATAAGCAGTTTTATCATAAGAATCCACTCATATCATTTTCAACTCTAACAAGCTAATACTTTCGGAGATATGATATTTTAAAATTTCAATGTAAATCGTATTTCACAGATTGATATAATTATTATTCTATGTATGAATTCTCATAATGTCAACTTGACAGAAGGGAATATTGTAACTTCAAAAATATTGGGGTTGAAATACTCGTATTTTAGCGATGCAACGGGGACCACACCCGAAAATGTTTGAAAATATTACGTAAATATTGAAAGCATAATTCTGTAGTTTGGTGAACGTAGATCAGGAAATTTTTGATCGATTACAAGGTAATTTATTATTACTTATCTAATAAACTATTATTTGAATTGAATTTCCTTTATGATGCAGTGATATCATATGAATACATTGATATAATTCCCAACTCTGAGAAACCAATACCAGATATAATTTGTCTGTTTGAACTAGAGCGCCAGAAAGCTCCTGTCCACAGGGCTTGAACCCATTTTTATGATTGCGTTGGATTCTGCGGTGAAAAATAATTATAGTTTTCTAACATGATTATGCTCCTAAATTCAATAAAAAAACTCAGAAATTATTGAATTTAGGAACATAATCATGTTAGAATCATTCTTATTCAGATTTCAGTGAGATTTCAGTTAGTCGAACCAAATCGTTTAAGGCCATCGAACCAGTTTTCGCTATTCCTGAAATGGGAGAAAATAAATCCATTATTCCATACTTTTGACGCTCACTCTATATCACTAACATTCGGCACGTTCCGATTTATAATCGTAAAAATATAGCACGAAGAAAATCAATATCAAACGATAAGTATACCATCGCCATCTTCCGCTCATCCCAAGAAGTTCCAACCAAGCCCCGAACGTTTCATTAGTTCTATTAGGTTGTTACGGCCAGAAGTGATAAAAAGAGGGTCGAATGTCTCAGATTGACATCAGACACAATTAACAACAGTGATTTTCCGCATGTCGTTTGACGGCACCATAATATAGGGGTCTCCGAAACAAATAATAGAATTAAGTATGGCCTAAGTCGGACGGATGGGGTTCCCACGGGTAAACCACGCGTCAATTGCCCCTCATCGTTATTAATCCCACAGATAGATTTGGTCTGATTTGGGCACCAGAGTTGGCCCCATGTTCTTGCACGGTTTCATGGTTTTGGGGGTGCACCTACACCCCCAATCAGTACGAAATAAAACTAGTTGAATAGGACTTAACAAACCATATTGCCTATACTTAAATCAATCACTATTTAAAAGCCGTGGGAAATTACTCAAATTTTCAGATTCCGCTATTCCATGCAATCGTTCGTTATTTAGTCATAAAGTTTCCATAGCGATGGTCATTTTGCAACGATAAAACAAGAATAATAATGAAAAATGGCGATACCGTTGTTAATAAATCAACAAGTCCAGAGCGTTCCTGCCAATCGGGTCCTTCATAAATGGCTTCGTATAATAAATATACTTATGCATATATTTCACAAGTCTCACGAGTTTCACGAGCTCTGCGGGATTCGTTTCTCGATTAAATATCGAGTGAATGGTGGCATATGATTTCACGCTTCAAATATTCACTGGTGGGAAAAGGCTGATTTCCGTGTTTCGTCTCATAGGTGGCGTGGGCGATTAAAATGATCGACCAAGCCGGCTCTGAGATGCTTAACCCGGGTCACTTTAGTTGAATTTGTTGAGAAGCTACAGAGTACTGATGAAGGCCAAGAAGCCAGAAATCCGTCTGCTCTTGCTTTCTCGGCAAATCAATAAACCCCCTGGGCTCTATTTGACTTGTGAAATATATGCATAAGTATATTTATTATACGAAGCCATTTATGAAGGACCCGATTGGCAGAAACGCTCTGGACTTGTTGATTTATAAAACAAGAACCTAGTAAAAACAGGCTAAATCAATGAATAAAATTGGTCCAAGCACTGACGTGAAGTCAGGATTTTTGCGAGAATATTCTATTGTCTATTCAACTCCATTGGACACTCCTAATGGAATTTACCATCGATATAGACCATTTTCTCAGCTTTTATAAGCTATGAGTACATTTAGTACCATTTTAATGACAAACTTGAGTAATGAGAGAATCGTCTGAGATCGCAGAATTTTGAATTCCGACATATGTATTCTATGGGAATTGAAATGCATTAAATATCCTATAATTTACGAAAATACTTGCGTCTCAAGTAATTTCAGGATTTCGGCATTCTACAAGTCGTCATTTGGCCGAATATGCCTATTAACGAACTCAAAGGTCGCAATCGGCTGCGCAACCTAACCTGAAAATTTCAAGTCGCTCGCTCTTTCCGTTCGAAAGTTATCGTGGCAACGGTCACCCATTCAGCTACTGAACTCACCTAAGGCTGCTCGGATATCCAATGATAATGATGATAATATAGATCCGATCGGGATCAAATTTGAAACATGGCTGTAAAGTTAGATTTGGAAGGCTCTCACAAAATTTTAGCGATGTCGGATGAATAGTTTCTGATTTATAAACATTTTTTCAATAATTTTTGTGCGCATATTCTGGGGAACATCGAGTTGTCATTTTGCCCAAATATTATTATTGTATATTGTAATGTATATTGTCTGTAATTTTCGAATTTTTAGCCGAAAATGTTCTCAAACGATTGGGTTCGACTCCCTGAGGAAGAATTCGAGGTCAATTTGATTCTGTCCGGCCGGTCGGCTGAATTTGGTTGTTATTTCCTCAACAACCCGAAAAATACAAAACCGATCTAATTTAGACATGGTTATTATAGTTGCAGAATACCGACACGAAAATGTTTGCAAAATTTCGTGGGGATCGTGCTCAGGATCGTGTCACTAGAAAATTTTAAAAATATGATTGAAAAAAATTCTGTATAATTATACCTATCAGAAACTATTCATCCGACATCGCTGAAATATTGCAAGAATTCAAAACCTATTAACTATACTGCCAAATTGCAAGTTTAAACACGATCGGATGTATATTGTTGGAGATCCGAGCAGACTTGGGTGAGTTCAGGAGCTGGAGGGGTGACTGCTGCCACGATAACTTTCAATCGAAAAGAGATCGGGATTTTCAGGGTAGGTTCCACATCCGAATGGGAGAGTTAAGTTCGTTGTTGGGCATAATCAGCAAAACGGTTTCGGAGTTATACCCATCTGGAATATTATTTTCTCGATAACTCAAAAAATACAGAGCCCGATCGAATTGAAGCTTAGTAACCACATGTAGAATACCGACATAAAGACGTGTGAGAAGTTTTGACAGGACCGAACAACTAGAAAATTTTAAAAGAATACGAAAAAATATTATGTATGTCACGATAACTTGAGAACGGAAAGAGATAGCGACTTGAAATTTCGAGGGGAGGTTGCGCATCCGAATGCGACATTTCAGTTGGTTAACTGGCATAATCGGCAAAATAGTTTTGGAGTTATAGTAATCTGAAATTTTGTTATTTCCTCTATAACTCAAAATATACAAGTCTGATCCAATTAAAACCCGGTGATTACTCGTAGAATTCTGATCTACTAATTTTCGCGGAATTTCGTGAATATTGTATCCTGAAGTTACTCAAGGTTTAAGCTTTTTCATATTTCAATTCCTATAGAATACTTATGTCAGAATTAAAAATTCTGTAATCATAGACGATTCTCTACTGATGTCTGTCCTTAAAAAGGTATTAAATATATTCATATATTATAAAATGCTAAATTCGTAATAGAGTGTCCAATAGAGGTGAGTAGACAATAGGACATGTGCGCAAAAGCCTCTGACTGTGCGCCAGTGCTTGAACCAATTCTATTTGAGGAAGACCTAAACTAGAAAGCTAGTTTTTTTTTTGCTTCAAGTATAAAAAAATATTAATTCTCTGTTGAACTCCTGCAGGATCTGAATTCTCTGTTTGCTCTTACTTTTTCCGAAATTGGTTTTACTTTTTCCGAAATTGAATTTGAAAAGGTATAGATATAGATATAACGCAAAATTTCCTGCTTCCACATTAGGTTGTACAGTGGCTGTCAGTCTTATTGTCATATTAAGTAAATGGGTTGAAAAGTTTGGGGGTGAAGAAGCTTTATGAATCACACCGAAGTGGTAAAAGTGTGCCTCGAATAATAAGTGAGGGAGAGAGTAATTCAGAGTGTATCAGAATCTTACCTGATCTTTAGCGAGCTGGAACCACGTTTTCAGGATGATCGGCAATCTTTCCTTATGAAAATGCTTGGTGGTCTTCACACTGATGAACATATCGTTCAGTTCCGTTGTAAAAGGTCGCACGGTCACTTGGGTCACTTCACCGGGAACGAAATTTGGGGCTACAGTCCCCGAACCGTCCAAATTTTGAAGATCTCCGACGCCTAACTGATCACGAGATAGATGTCTCTGAAGCCTCTGTCCGAAATGTTTCGGCCTTTCATCCGCTGTCCTGGGTTCGTTATTCTAAAAGAAAATTGAATAGATAATTGACGTCAGAGTACGTTTCAACGATGTATATAGTCCATGGTTTTATACGAATATTTCAATGAATTAAAAATGGAAAACAGTGGTAAAAAAGCAAGTAAAGCTATTTTTGAACTCATACAAAAAGTTTTAGTAGCAATGCAAAACGTATGGCATAAGAAATAAGCAGCTTGAATTCATTAAAAGTTACCTAGAGGGTCGAAAACAAAGGTTGTATCTTTCTGTTAATTCCGACTCATTTGTTTCAGATGATGAAGTAGTTACTTTTGGAGTACCCCAAGGTAGTGTCCTGGGACCGCTCTTGTTTCTAGTATATATACAAATGATCTTCTCCTTAGTATTAACCAGTTGCTATACACATAAATGAATGAAATTTAGACGCAGCTATGCAACTCCTTCGTCATTTGAGTTAATTATCGACAAATCAAAATCATAATCATATATTTTTTTAAATTTTGTATATTTCCAAGGAGGAAATTCCGCTTGTAACAGTTATTCAATTTGACAATTTGAGTTTTATGTTCGTTGATTTGAAAACTGTCAGCATGCCTTAGCTTTCCTTCGTTTTCATAAAATATAGTATGTATATATATATGATTCAAGATTTTGATTTATCGTTAATTCATTTAACTAAGTATGCATTAGATTCATTTGCACAATTTTGTTTATATATTTTCGAAATGTATTATTTTATTGTTGTTACATTCCTGAATAAATATTTTATCCCCAAAAGAAAGAGGAGATTGTCCTCCGAAACGTTGGCATTGTTGGGAGTTGATCATTAATTCAAATAAAAAGTATCCATTTTCGTCTTATTGGACTAATATTTATACTATATATGTGTTGAAACAATATCCGTAAGTTAACAGGTCTCCATGTTTATAATAGTGTGAAATGTCATATATCATATATAATACAATAGCTTTTTGAATAATATAAAAATAAGAATGCCAAACCAAGGCAAATGGATCAATATATTAATCTAATAATCTATCGCTTGCACAAAATAAAACAATGTACATGATGTGTATTATCTTATTTGACGCTTTACTGGAAAAATTCTGGGTAATAGGCTAAAGAAAATTAATTTATCAAACACTTCGGTCCTTTCATTATGGGATGTGAACCATATAACCATGTTCAGGAATACCTTGATTACTGTAAACTGAACAGAAAATTTGTCAGCTGTATGTGTGTTTGACATTTTTGTATGTATTAAATTTATATACGATGTAATGAATAAATAAAATCATTTCTTTTTTATTTCTATTATTATTGTAATACTTAATCTGAAACGATTTATGAATATAAATAAAAAGATGGTAAACCTCGTGGTAAACATTAGATAATGTTGTTAGGAAATGAATGGAGATCTTAGAAATGATATTGTATAGGTACATAGTAAATATTCCATTAGAAATATTGAAGTTGATACTTCTTCCTGATAGATGTAACAAATATGTCTCAAAATATGGACATAGACAATATAACAATGGAGACAATAGGAACATGACCAATTTCGAAGGAAGTTACATATATTTTAAAGAAGCTAAAGTTGAAGACCCTCATAAATATTGATGGATCTATGGTTTATTGGATACTTCCTGACGTGAAATTGACCCGAACGGATGATGACCATTGTAACTCAAGAATTATCACTTGAAACAACGTATCTTTTGTTCAGTGCGAAGTTAGGGTCTACCCATGATACTACAACAAGTGTGTTTTAGTATCATGGGGTCTACCTGGGTATGGTTGCAGGGCCGTAGCTAGAGATGAATTTAAGGTAGGGCAATGGAGGTTACAGGTAGGGCAGAAGTAAAAAAATTTACTTGATGTGATCTGAAGAATCAGTTTTCATCGTACCTACTTTTGAGTGAAATAGGTAGTTAATATTAAAATACTTATTTCTTCAGGTTTATTTTATTCCTTTTAACATATTGTGATTATTATAACGTTGATAAAAATCTTCCTCAAAACCCCTGAATCCTTCGATTTGCCATATTATTAAATATGCGAAGGACTTCATTCAGATCAACTGAATCAGTTCTTCTCTTTTCAAAGGCCAGAAATACCATAATAATTAAATGAGACTTCATTATTAAATGGTTTCTTTCTGGGTTTTCTCTCCCAAACTCGGAAAATACCTATCCATAAAATAAATAAAAAATAATTTTGTGAAATGCTTCTGCGTAAGAAACACAAGATAGTTGTCAGAAGCAATCAATTGAACCAGGTTGCCTAACAAACAATAACGAAAACAACAACGATGAAACAACTATTTCGTAACGTTTCGGAGTCTATAGCAGACTCTTTCGTCAGACACTTAACGATAATCTTATTTTTGCGCGTATGTTCTGGGGAACATCGCGTTATCATTTTGCCCAAATGTCTGTAATTTTCGAATTTTTTGCTGAAAATGGTCTGAAACGATTGGGTTCGACTCCCTGATGAAGAATTCGAGTTCAAATTTGATTCTGTCCGGCCGGCTGGCCGTCCGTTGGTAACTTGAGAGCGGAAAGAGATAGCGACTTGAAATTTTCAGTATAGGTGGCGCATCCCAATACGACGGACAAGTTCGTTAATGGGCATAATCGGCCAAATGGTTTCCGAGTAATAATTTTGTTTTCAACCAATACAAATCCGATCGAATTGAAACTTAGTGAGTAGTTGTAGAATACAAACCTACGGACGCTTGTGAAATTTTGTGAGAATCGTATCACTAAAAAATTTAAAAAAATATATTAAAAAATATTATTTATGTCAGGATAAACTGAGAACAGAAAGAGATAGCGACTTGAAACTTTCGGGTTAGGTTGTGCATCTAAATGGGACATTTGAGGTTTGTTCATAGGCATAATTGGCCAAACGGTTTTGGAGTCATACCCATCTATACAAAAGCGATCCAATTCACACATGGTTCTCAGTTGTAGAATGCCAGCGCTAAAATTTTTGCGAAATTTCGTAAGGATCGTATCACAACAACATTTTTAAAAAATCATTGAATTAATTCTACATATCAAAAACTATTCGTCCGACATCGCTGAAATTTTTCGAGAGCCTCAGAACCTAACTCTACTGCAAAGTTCCAAGTTTGAGCATGATCGGATCTATATTGTTGGAGATCCGAGCAGCCTTGTGTGAGTTCAGTAGCTGGATGGGTGACCGTTGCCTCGATAACATTCGAACGAGAGGAGATAGGGACTTGCAATTTTCAGGGTAGGAATTAGTACATGAGGTGCTTCTTAAAATAAAGCGTGTGGTTAATTCGGAATTGCTTTGCGAGTAATAATTTTTTTCCTCACGTCACATTATGGAAACACATTTTCCTAAGCATATTATTTAAATTGTTACTATTTTTTAAGGTAGGGCATTGGAAATTAAAGGTAGGGCATTGCCCCATTATGCCCCCCCCTAGCTACGGCCCCGTATGGTTGCACTGGTTGCAGCCTTCAGAACTGACTTTATCTCACCAAAAAATTGAAAATGTCGATTTTTGCCATCGCAAATATTCATTATTTCGAATATTCTAGTTTTTAGCTCAATTTTTTTCTATTTATAAAAGAGAATATAATCTGGATCGAATGTTGGATAGCTGGATATCAGTTTTATTTCTATGAATCCATACTTTTAATTGCTAAGGTCCCAATTGGCAAAATCCACTTGATGGTTTCGGATATACAGTGTGGAAAAGCCAGATGGAAACAATTCATTATCTTGTTTACTGTAATGTATTTTACATTGTCATTCTTCTTCGTAAAAATGCAAACTCCACCTTCAACCCCCTTCGAAAGACAGGTACAACCCACATGTTTTCAAATAGGGAGTATGGGCTTGTACTACATCGTTTCAAAGGTCTCCTCATTCTCTATTCATAAATGTTATGACTTTTATGTGTATTGCAAAAATCCAATTAGAAAAAAATAAAATGAAGTGATTACCGAAATTTGGTACAATATTAAAAACTGAAATGTAATAGAAAATGTAGCGAAAATATTATGAGTTTTAATGAAGTAGATGTTGAAAGTGTTCACAGCAAATGCCTTGGCGACATCCTAACATCAAATAAAAATTTCTTCCAACATTATTCAACATCTCATCAGGAGTAATAGACCCGAGAATAGACCTAATCGCAAGCGTTATTCGATCTTTTAGGTCATTCAAATCAAGGAGTTCATTTTGTACAAAATGCTCTCTACATATCCCCAAAAGAAATCTAATGGGTTAAGATCAGGGAATCGCGCTGGCCATTCGATCGTTCCTCGCTTTCCTATCCACCAATTTGGAAATTTTGCGACGAGGTACTGCCGGACTGCGTTGTTGGTAATGTGTTGGTGCTCCATTCTGTTGGAACTATATGATTTTCAGTAAACCAGTAGCGGCAAATTTGAAGATTAGCATGGCCGACGGCCGTTGGGAGAAAAAGGTCACTCATCAGAAAACAAGACGTCTACTAATTGAATAATATTGTTATCCAACATGTCCATCCTTTGTTCACAAAAATAAGTTCTTCTATAAAAATCGTCTTCCAAAAGATACTGGGTAGGTATCATTTTATAGGCATGCGTTTTATGTAGTTTTTTCATGTTCAGAATGTATGGATGACATTGAATGTTGTGGAGGCAACTCTACTCGATTTATGTGGATTTTCTACAAAATCAAACATGTAATTTCACATCCTCACACAGTCACACAGTGTATTAGCAGCTGCTTTTTTAATCTGCCTTATACATGCCCAAATTCACGAAACTGCTTGTCTATTTTACTTATAAAATTGAAGTTAATGAAATTCAAACACAAATTAGACAATTTATAAACTAACATTTATCAGCACAAAACAATTTGCGAAGGCGTTCTAAATAAACTAACATTTCCGCAGAAAGTGTTTTACGAACAATGTTATGGTTTATAAGGTTATACTTTTTACGTAGAAGAATGACAGTTTAAAAATTGAATTTGATGTGTTTCGGGATTTTCCATAAATACATGTGTACAATAACCAAGATAATGAATTTATTCCATTTCCACACTGTATAGGTAGGTATACAGATGTAGATGAATGCACAATTTCATGGAAGTCGTAACAATAGGTGCAGAAAAAAAATTGGTTGAGTATTTCACGTCATTGAATCAGATAATAAGCAGATATTAATGACGTTATAATTTTTTCACCTAGAAATTAACTAGAAACTGGATATATGGATATGCAGAAAATCCTGGTTTTTTATGCTTTATCTAGGATATTTTCACTATTTTTCCAAATATGGTAGAAATTAAACGCGAAAAGTGACATTCTCCAAATGTTCATTGATCCATTTGTAATTTTTATTTATTAATTGACGATTCTCCAATATCCATAAATTTCAGTAGTGCAAATTGTTACAAAATTAGAGAGATATATTAATCATTACAAGAACTAGCTTGCTGAAGCACCTAACTTTTTATATATTTTTTCATAGTAGAAGCAAAAAAGAAAGAATATTGTGTATACAATTTTGTTGCTTTGAGGTCGGTATGTTTAAACAGGGAAGTATAACAATAACAAAAGTAACTGGTCCATTGGATAAGAGTTAGTTACTTCTGTGGTTTTCATAATCAGTTAACAGTGAACTTAAACTAGGATAAGTAAGCATAATTTTTCAGAATTTTGTTCTGAATACATACTTATTTCATTTAATTCGAAGGATAAAATACCATTCTCTCTATTCGGATCATCCCAATAGCCGACGAAGTCTGCTCTAATTCTGGAATCCCAAAATTGTGTACCCGCAATCTCTCAGCAACCTCAAGAATTCGGAATACCTCGAAATCTCAAAATTATATCCGCATATCTTCCAACTACAGGACGATGTCATGCCTTCCTGAAATAACTCCTTCCGAGTTGAACACCAAGATGACACTTGGCTCGGTTAATGAGACAGTGGCGGAGTGTCACTTATTTATCGTTAAAAAAAACAACATCTAGAACTCGAGTAATGGAATAACTTATTTCTGGATTAATAACGGAGAAAATGATACCATCTTCACCAACAGAAAAGATCGATTAATCTGAGAAATAATCCCTATGAAAAATATCTAACATAATTGTAGTTTTACAGATGGCTTATGGTTTTTAATAGGATGAGAACCTCGGTTGTTCCATTGTCTGATGATTCTATTGTTTCGGTATTCCTTCAAGTACTACCTGTATACCTGTATTAAAAGCGAATGAGATTTTTCCATTGATTCGCACACATCTAGAGAATGCCACCATCCAAAGTGTGTATTGTTAGATTTTAGCAGAGGTGATTATTTGTAGATTCTCCAGTATCTAATTGAAATCATTATTTCAGTTCGTATACATATGGTAGCTTTCACAAATTTTTATAGTGGTATCAAACACAACAAACTCAAAAATACATTATACGTCAAATAAGAGAATTTGGTTTTAATCCTGTAGTTAATAAATCAATCAAAGTTTTTCGAAACACACCGATAGGATATAAAAATATCAGTGCTAGGTATATGGATATAATTAATTTAAAAAAAAAATGAAGCTCAAATTAGACTTTTTTTCTACATTTTCATGTGGTAAGTATATTCAGAAAAAAATCGACATTTTTATTAAGATTTTACATCATCATTGAAGAAAATTCGTCTAAAAGCAAAATTGCTCAATCATCACCAACGTGTTCAATTTTTTTCTTCTTCCCGGTATGTAAATTTTGATTCATCATATAATTAATTGTTTCTATTGAAGAATTCAGCGACCAAACCTAAATTAATTCGATTAAAGAGCAAAAGTTGAAATGGAATTGCGGAAAAATTGTAGATACGAATTGGAGATAATTGTTACATTTTCACCGGGAAATATTATATACTTTTCGAATCCAGAGTTTATAAATGAAAGGTGAAATTATCTTTTTCGTCGATACTTCACGTAGAAAGTTCGAAATAATTAAGAGAAATACTGATTGATAATGAAAACTTCTATTGTATATGTATCACTTTCACTTATTTGTTTTTTTATTTTCTCTTATCTACGAGCTTTACTATCTCCGAATGTATTCTTAAATGATAGTCATAATCACCTCATGGTTAATTACTCCAGTAGAAAAGCTCTGGTAAACCAACAAAATAGTATAAGCCAATAAAACTGCCACTGTCAAAGTCTGTAACAATTTTCGATTTCTAAAGTTCATTTTGGTATTTTCCACGACGAAAATCACCTGTTCACCATCTCCAGACATCCGTATAGTTCCCTATACCTCATAATAGGGGTATATGCCACTTTAACTAGGTAAAACAGCGTATGTAAACACAAAAGTTAGGTTAAAAACGACACATCACGAGTACACGGAGCTAAACCCGACAAGCGCGAAGCGCGAAACGTGTCTGTGTTTTGATCCGGAGCGTAGGACCAACTGTTGCCTCATAGGCGTTGTTGACAGTTGAGTGGGTATTGGGGGAAGATGAAGATTCTTTACTTGGACGGTGTTGTCTGGTTTCTTACAAGTCACTTGGCGTGGCTCAGCCTTAGCACGCTCGGTTTATATGATAATAATCATATTTCGGAGAGTAATTGGTAAAATGTATTTTTTGGCGCTCTTGTTCCTCGGAACAGAGTGTTTATCAATTTGCCCAAGAGTCTGTAATTTTCGAATATTTGGCTGAAAATGTTCTTAAACGATTTGGTTCGACCCACTGATCAAGAATCCGTGGTCGAAATCGATCCTGTCCGGATGGCCGTCCGCCATTAACACGATAACTCTCGAACAAAAAGATTTAGAGGATTGAAATTTGCAGGGTTGGTTTGGAACATAAATATCTCGGACTAGTTCGTTAAAGGGCGAAATCCACCAAGCGGTTTCGGAGTTATGGCCGTTTTTATTGAAAATATTTTTCATGAATATTTCCGAAACCAATCACTCGATCTAACTGAAATTTAATACCAAATTGTAGAATAATGACCTTTATATGCATGCCAAGTTTTGTATTGATCGAGGTGCCGTAAAGTGTAAAAAAAAAATTTTGAAATTTTTAAATTTTGTTTGTATAATAACTCTCGAACAAAATGAGCTAGGCAGTTGAAATTTTCAGAGTACGTTTGGGAGATAAATATCTCGGTTGAGTTCGTTATTGGGCGAAATAGGCATAATGTTTTCGGGGTAACGAAAAAAAATTTTTTTTTCACATTACAAATTCAGAACTCAATTTTTTTAAGATGCATTTCACCATAAAATCCATTGACATCATTTTCAACTCTAACAAGATTACTTTCGGAGATATAATTTTTCAAAATTTCAATAATGAATCGTACTTCTATGTTTTCACAGAATGCTGTACTTAATTATTCTATCTATGAATTATTATATGATCTTTGTTCTTACATGTCATCTTATTTTCCTATGAGAGATAAATTCCAAAATTATTTCTGGTTTGTTATTCTTGATATAAAATACACCTCATGTTCTAGAAAACAAAGTATGATTGAATGTACATGACCAATGAAATATCCTCAGATATCGTAGAATTATGAGGATGATATGATATTATACTTTTAAGGTTATATTATAATGCACGTGGATAATCCATATGATGATGGAAATATATTCTTTGGTAAGATACATAATCAAATTGGGTTCAGAATATCTCCAGTAAAAACAACACTGCAATATTATCTAAGTTTTAGTCGATATAATATAATTTTCAGAGTAGATTTGAGGAATGAATATATCGGATAAGTTCGTTGTTGAGGAGAATCGGTCTGTTTGAATTTAATTTCTTTCATGATGCAGTTCTATCGTAAGAATCCATTTATATCATTTCCAGAGACCAATTATTTCGGAGATATGATTTGACAAAGTTTGAACAAGAGCGCCAAAGCTCCTGTTCACAGGGCTTGAACCAATTTTTTTTAATTGTGCTGATGTTCCAAAATAACAGGTTGGGTAGGTATGCTGAGAATGGCTACAACCAAAAAGATTTGATTTGGGTTGTTATGTCTGTTGTTAGCTACCCACCAATCGAAATATTTGGGCCAAAAATTATGTATTCCGAAAAGAAGCTATCAGTTGTTAAGAATATTTGAATCATTTTTTACTTGATGGAAATCAATTATATTAATAGTACCTAGCGAAAAAATTTATATTTTTGAAATAAATATGTGGAACAAGCTCGCCAAAAATACAGAAATTTTGTACTTACAGACACAAATCGAATAACTCATTTTTAAAAATAAAAACACAAATCAAATCAAAACATGTTTCTTAGAATATTTTAGTCCACCTAGTAACATAAGTTATTCATTTTTTACAAGGGAAACAATAGAAGAGGGAGACAAAAACCGATAGCTTAAATCTAACGGCCGGTTTCATAATAAGCTTCAAAGTCTCTTTAAATATAACGCATCCTTTAGATAGACATGATGGTTCGAAATGTCCAACTAAAGGATGCTTTCAATTTAAAAAGACTTTAAAACTTTTTATGAAATCGGCCGTAATACTTTTTTCCCGTGTATAATACACTACATTTTTTCGTGACGGGAAAAAGAGGATTTAATATCGAAAAATAATTTTTTCGGTCTTTTTGTTCTCCAAAATCTTCAATAATTTCTGGTGAATTTATATTGTCGTAATCCTTGTATAGGGTGTTTTCAAAGGTGAGTCTTTTTTTAACAGAAGATAGAACTCATCAAAATAAATCATGTCACCAAGAATTGCATAAATAAAATATGCATGCTAGGGCTGCTTTCCACCCCCGAACTCACATGCGATTCCACGAATGTTCGAGTGTGGCTCTGTCTTCCCACGCTTTCGAACATTGTGAAAGCGTAATCCTAAAGTCGCATACAAATTAGCAATCCTTATCTGTGCGGAAAACTAACGTTGTAGCTCCGAAAGTAGTGGTTTCTCAGAGTTGGGAATGATATAAATGGATTCTTATGATAGAACTGCATCATGAAATAAATTAAATTCAAAACGTATCATTTAAGAAAAAACAAGGGTGCCAAAAATTATTAATCCGAAACTACCAGACCGATTCTTCTCAATAACGAACTTATCCGAGATATTCATTCGTCGAATCTACTCTGAAAATTATATTATACCAATCGAAACATAGCCCAAATTCCAGTTTTGTTTTCATTGGAGATATTCTGAAACCAATTTGATTAACTTACCAAAGTATATATTTCCATCATCATATGGCTTACCCACGGGCATTATTATATTATCACCCAAAAAGTATAATATCATATAATCCTCATAATTCTACCATATCTGATGTTATTTCAGTGGTCATTTAGTTTCAATCATACTTTGTTTCTAGAACAGAAGTGGTATTTATATCATAGCCTCAAGTAGGGAATCCAATCCCGCAAATGCTGAAATGCTCTGAAATTCTGCGGGATATGCGGATCTCAATATAAAAATTCCGTATCAGACAATGGAAGCGCAAACTTCCCAGAAAAAGAAAAAGTACTTTTCTAAACTGTCGTCACTATGAATATGGCATGATATGGTTCAATACAAACATAAGTGTCAGTAAGAATAACTGTCAATCGCTATGGTCACTATGGATACGGAATGATACAATACAAACATAAGTGTTTGTGAGAATAACTATCATTTGCTATTGTGAAATTATTCAAGGGTCCGAAATTCATAAACGTATGTAGAGGTCGACGAAAAATTGTAATATGCACCTCGGCGAAAAACCGAGCCAAGGATAGCAATTTGCAGGCACGACAATAACAGAGACAACTATTATGCTACTATTTTAGTATGTTTTTAATTGCATAAGACATTTTGGCGCTCTTGTTCCTTGGAACAGAGTGCTTATCAATTTTCCCAAATGTCTGTAATTTTCGAATTTTTTGATGAAAATGGTCATAAACGATTTGGTTCGACTCACTGATCAAGAATCCGTGGTCGAAAATGATTCTGACCGTCAGGCCGGCCGTAGGCACTATAACTCTCGAACGGAAAAAGGTAGACAGTTCAAATTTTCAGATTAGGTTTGGGAGATAAATATCTCAGCTAAGTTCATTATTGGGCAGAATCGGCCAGATGGATTCAGAGTAACTAAGAAAAAATTTTTTTTACGTTAAAACATTCAAATTCTATTTTCTTCAAGGTTTCAAATTTCACCATAAGAATCCATTGATATCATTTTTAACTCTAAGAAGCAAATACTTCCGGAGATATGATTTTTCAAATCTATACTTATTCTTATTCTATGAATTATTATATGATCTGTGTTATACATGTCAACTTATTTTACTATAAGATACATGAGATGTCGAATTCATTTCAGCTATCGTAGAATTATCAGGATTATAATATGATATCATACTTTTTGGTTGATATTTCAATGCCCATGGTTAATCCATATGATGATGGGAATGGTAATGATAAGTTATTAATATTGAGTTCAGAATATCTCCAGTGAAAACAAAACTGGAATATTAGCTAAATTTCAATTGATATAGTATGTATAATTTTCAGAGTGGATTTGAGGAATGAATATCTCGAATAAGTACGTTGTTGGGTAGAATTGGTCTGTTAATTTTGGATTAATAATTTTTGGCACTCTTGTTGAATTCAAATTTATCTATTATGTTTGAACTTAATGTCTGTTATGATGAAGTTCTATCACAAGAATCCATAATTCCCAACTCTTATCCACCAATACTTGGGGAGATATGATTTGTCAAAATACGAACAAAAGCGCCAAAGCTACTGTCATAAGGGCTTTCCCACTTTTTTATGTTTAATAAGTTGAGTACAAAGAGTATATATATATGTTAACAATCCTGCAGTCTTGCGGATCCGCGGGATTGATGACTTTTATCCCGCGCGTTTGCGCGGGATTGAGATTTTGCTGCGGGATTGGATTCCCTAACCTCAACTGTTCACGTCTGTTACACCTGGTTTCTGAAAGGCTGGTCAAAGTAAGTATTGTTCAACTAACGGAACTGTTAATGTCAAATCAGTCCGAGTTTTTGTGCTTTGTGCAACTCAGATGATGGTTAACAAGAGATTGATGTCTGATTAGTTAACATTTGTGTTGATTAGCCTTTCAGAAACCAGGGGTTAGTAGCATTTTGCATTACTTTCATCTGTGTTTCTGCTACCAGAAACAACCTGGTTGCTATCTGTTTACGTCAAACAAGCACATACTCGGATGATTGCTGTCATTTGGTAGTTGTGACTTGTGAGGCAACTGGGTTTATGTTACTAATTTATAAAGTTTCTTTAATTTATTTATTTATATCCGCTTTTTTCACACTAACGAGCGAATTGTCACCCTTTGCATCTTATCTTTGTATATGACGGCCCAATTTTGGTGTTTCGAAACTATCAGGAGTCATTCTGAAAAATTAAGGAAATGAAATAGCCAGTTTCATTTGTGAAAAAAATTTAATTCAATCAGTCCAGAGAGAACTCAAACCAAAATACTTATGTAGGAAATTTGAAATAGTGTTACTAAGGAATAACTACCTGTACATTAGCTGGAAATTCCGTTCTAAATAATTGGATAACCATTTTCTTCCATGAATGGAGGCCTTAAATGGGTCAACCTTTCTCCGCTCCACATCAGAAGTGAACATCTTTTTTTCACTGGAGGTTCATAATTATTGTCCAAAATATTACCTAATAATATAAGTTCATCTCCCATGATTAGAGAATGACTCGTAAATTATACTCGACTTTCTTGCACTATTGATTTCCGATTCACTAACCAAAAAACTCTTCCTATGAACATAACAAATCCAAATTTCAAATTGTTCACATACGTACATCAATCAAACTGTTCAGAAATACACTTTCAATTCCGTTTGACATTAATGACGGTTATCTTTCAAATTGGACCAAACGACAGCTAATGCAAACAGTAACATGTTAGTTGAACGAAAGTAAGGCCTATGATTAACGAATCAGAAGTGAATTTGACATGTCTCTTATAGGAAAATAAGATGACATGTATGAACACAGATCATATAAAAATTCATAGATAAAATAATTACAGCATTCTGTGAAATCATAGAAGGGTACGATTCATTATTGAAATTTTGAAAAATTATATCTCCGAAAGTATAAGAAAATATTTCAGAAACCATCCGTCAGAATCCGCTGATATTCCGCACAAACCTTCGAGCTGTCATTTCACAATCGAGTACCGAATTTCAATTCTTTTATTTGGATAAAATACCAAATAATTATTCGGATACTTATATAACTACTGATCTTAAAAATTCCTAACCTTACCTACTTTGAAGTACGGCTTGGAATCGTATTCGAATATTTTTGGCGCTCTTGTTCCTCGGAACAGAGTGCTTATCAATTTGCCCAAATGTCTGTAATTTTCGAATTTTTGGCTGAAATGGTCTTGAAGGATTTGGTTCGACTCACTGATCTAGAATCCGTGGTCGAAATCGATTCTGTCCGGCCGGCCGTTAACACGATAACTCTCGAACGAAAGGAGCTAGATGATTGAAATTTGCAGGGTAGGTTTGGAGCGTAAATATCTCGGACGAGTTCGTTAACGGGCGAAATCCACCAAGCGGTTTCGGAGTTATGGCCGTTTTTTATTAAAAATATTTTTTATGAATATTTCCGAAACCCATCACTCGATCTATCTGAAATTTAGCAACAGATTGTAGAATAATGACCTTTATACGCACGCGGAGTTTTGTATTGATCGGGTTGTCATAAATTGTAAAAAATTTTTTTTTTTAATTTTCTAATTTTGTTTCTACAATAACTCTCGAATTGAATGAGCTAGACAGTTGAAATTTTCAGAGTAGGTTTGGGAGATGAATATCTCGGTTTAGTTCATTATTGGGCAAAGAAAAAAAGAATACGAAAAAAAAAACTTTTTTTTTACATTGCAAATTTCAAATTCAATTTTTTTAATATGTAGTTTCACAATAAAATACATTGATATCATTTTCAACTCTAGCAAGGTAATACTTTCGGAGACATGATTTTTCGAAATTTCAATAATGAATCGTACTTCTATGTTTCCACAGAATACTGTAATTATTCTATCTACATACATGTCATCCTGTTCTCTAAGAGAGAGTCAAAATCATTTAAGCTATTTTGATTTGATTTCTTTCATGGTGCAGTTCTATCATAAGAATACATGAGAAACCAATTATTTCGGAGATGTTGGGTTTCACGAAGCTTCGATTAGCTTAATCGTGGATTTAATTTTTGTTTGAGGGTCACGGTGGTAATTAGTAAGGGAAGACGGAGTTGTGGAACAGGGGAAGAGAAGGGAAGAATTCAATTGTATGTTTATTCAATAGTTAGGATTGTACTTCATTGCTCTAAATTTTGAAAGATTTGTAGGAAAGCGCACACACCACGTACAAGCGATAGTCCAACTAGAGCTTCTGTGGGCGATTTGTTTGTTCTACTTGGAATGGGTCTGATATGTATATGTTTATATTTATACCTTTTTTTTTTGTACTTTACTTTTGTATATGTATATTATTATGGTGGAATAAACTTATTTATTATTATTTATTATTATTATTATTCGATGGTTGTATGAAAAATGAACTGAAAATCGACATAGAATCGCACTAATTCGGCAATTAAGAGCTGTCAAATCTTTGTGAAACCCAATGATGGTGTGTCAAAGTTTGAACAAGAGCGCCAAAGCTCCTGTCCACAGGGCTTGAACCAATTTGCTTGTGCGTATGTTCTGGGGAACATCGCGTTATCATTTTGCCCAAATGTCTGTTATTTTTTGCCGAAAATGGTCTCAAACGATTGGGTTCGACTCCCTGATCAAGAATTCTAGGTCAAATTTGATTCTGTTCGTCCGGCCTCAAAAAATACTAATCTGATCCATTTAAAACTTGGTCGACGCACAAATTTTTTCGAAATTTCTTCAGGCTCATATCACTAGGAAAAATATATAATATAATAATATAAATAAATATTTCCCAAAAAAATTAAAATTTTTGTTCAAAAATGTTATATTTCGGAAACTTTTTGTCAGATTCTGCACAAACATCCTAGCCGAATCGTAATTTCCCATTATTTTCAAAAATATATATATACCTGATCTCATTGAAATCTAGTAGTCGGTTGAAAAAAGACGGCTTGCAGGTTTATGCAGTATTTCGTGAGGGTGTGTGAGGCGTGAATAGACAGAAGATCATGCACGCAAAGGCTACTGACTTTTTTGTCTATTCATATGCCTCACACATCCTCACGAAATATTGCAGGAACCTTCAAGGTGACTTTTTTCATCCGAGTACTAGATTTCACTTCGATGGGATCTGTAATTTTGAAAAAAATGTTGAAATTAAATGCTGCTTGAAGGTTTGTGCTGATTTTCAGTGGAAATTTTCAGTGTCTGAAATATTAAATTTTAAATTTTTATTCTGGTGATACGATCCTGTGTGGAATTTAAAATTTTGTTTCCCAATTTGTCTGGAAGTTGGGCGACTGGGGATGAACTGGAAGGCCACATAACCACCTCATCTCAATTACTTGAGTGTGCAAGCCGAGGAAATAGCGTACCTAGTTTCCCGAGGTGGAGTGTCCATAACGTGGTTCTTGGACCAATTTTGAAATTCGTACTGCCCCTTCCAGGCGTTTTCGTTATGTGCATGAGCAGACGATAAGTGATTTAACTGCTTGAGTTTTCGATAAATTTCGACCCGTATCACTAAGGATTAAATGATTGAGGAACTTTTATTGAAAACATAATAAATTATTATGCTGGCTGAGAAAGTTTGCATATAATTACAATTAAAAGCTATTCAATCAGAAATGTCATTGACAAAAATATGTAGTAGCACAAATATTGACTTTTGAATGGTATTAGTTATACCTACGTTATGATTCCGCAATGGAAGAATTTGGTATTCATTCCATAATGTCCATGTTCGTCCCCTGTTGCGTTATAATTCTAGATCACTCCACCTGGGTTCGGCTCACTGACGAACAATTCGGGTTCAAATCCAATTCGGTCTGTCCTACGGGCCTTCATAATCAGTTCGTTCATCAGTTGTGTTCTGTGTAGGCTTTGTTCTCTAGTGATAATGAGCTTGCCGCAAAGGATCTCGAAAGGAGAAATTTTCATTCAGTTCAGCTACTCAACGGTTTCATGTTTCATGGTTATTACCAATCATCAGCTCAAATTAGCAGTAAGTGAAAACGAAGGGGATTTAGGAAACTTAATTATGTAGGTACTGGAAAGACAATCTTTCAAGTCACATCTAGAAAGATACCACAGAACACAAATAATATGAAGATACTTATGATGAACTCAGAACACTAATTATGAACTTATGCTTATGAACTCCAACCCTCTGTGGTGCAGATAACTTGGGCGATGTTCATAACGATTCACCTTTGATAACCGTGATATTTGTATCAAGGGCGTAGCCAGGGGGGGGGGGGTTGGGGGTTCAAACCCCCCCGAAATGTTATTTTTCTCTTAAAAAAAAAATTTTGCTGCAGAAAGTGACCCTTAAACCCCCCTCCCCCACCCCCCGAAATTAATTCCTATTTCAAAACCCCCCCCGAAATTAATTCCTGGCTACGCCCTTGATTTGTATTATTGCAAATTGAAACAACCGTTTGTTTCAGAAAATTAATTATATATATTTAGATTGACTCCAAATTAGTTAGACAAAAACATAGACCCATGATTCGATATGTTTAACAATCTGTGTTATAATCCAGGTTTCAATTGATATGGATTTTTTGACATATCCGAAAAATCACGTCTAAAATCCAATTTTAAATTATGTTGCTTTGACACGGTTATATGGAAGAGGCCATAATGTTAAAATAGCTACTCATATCAGCCCAGTGCATAGCAAGGAGAAAAAGAAGAAATAAAAACATTTGTGTTCTGTGGAACAGTCAATTTTTGACAACTGTCAAAATCAGTGTTCTGTGGTCATAATAGTAAATAGTAAACAAAAATAATTAAATGAATGTTTGCATCTTCAAAATGTAAAATATCCCAATGTTAAGGAAAATAAATGAATATTATCATTAGATGTTGATCATTCATCAACATGAGTAACGAACGTACTACTGGTGACAACTGCCGACCTTTCAAATTATAAGTATTTCCATTTTTACTCATTAAATATGTTTTTATAGGATATTCTTTTACAGCCCATCAATTGGTTAGTCTTACCGGAATAAGCTTCGAGAGAAAAAGCATTATAGTAAGTTATTAAACAATAATTCTAAGTGAGTACAACATGAAATGATACATCTTTTTACCAGGGATGTGTAGAACTTACTGTTGTTCCTGACCGCAACAACTTAAGACAAATTAAGCTCAATGCCAAACAGTGTCGAATATACAGAGTAACATTAAATGAGGAATATGAAGCACATTTCCAATATTTTGATCCATTTTTGGATGTATGTCAGGCAGATTCGGAAACGTACGTTTATTCTCATTACATTTTGTCCATGACTAACACCTACATTACTCTTCAGGAGGAGTCTAGAAAAATTCTCACAACATCACCTGAGTGCAGCTCTGAAAGTAGATCCTGACAATAATGCAGGTGAATTGGTAATAACCATTCCACCAGAAGCTTCACATTTGATAGCTGAAGGAACAGCTCTAAGGGTTGGAATAGAGTTTTCTCTAGAACAGCCACAAGGTGGAATCCATTTTGTGGTTCCTCCCAAGAAAGAAGGGACCAATGTAGAAGTAAAAAATTTCACTATAGTGTAATGTAGTGCTGTATCATTATGCCCTAAATATTTCAGAAAGCTGCTCATTTATTTACCCATGGTCACCAAAATTCTACCAGATTATGGTTTCCTTGTGTTGATAGCTATGCTGAAGTATGTACTTGGAAGTTGGAATTCACAGTAGATGAGGATATGACGGCAGTTTCTAATGGAGATCTTATTGAAGTTGTTTTTACTCCAGATATGAGAAGGAAGACTTATCACTATACTTTGAACGTGCCAACTTGTGCACCTAACATCTCATTGGCTGTAGGACACTTTGAAGTTCTAGTTGATCCATTTATGCATGAAGTGACACATTTTTGTTTACCTCATTTGATGCCACTGTTGAAAGTAACTTCTCGATATGTACATGAAGCATTTGAGTTCTATGAGGAAACTATGTCCAATAGGTCAGTAGGTATCCATAATATAGAAGGTATTTTATTTTATTTGAATCATATAGTATAACATATCAGAAATTTCGGAATACATTTCTTAGTTTTATATATGTTTATAATACAATTATTTGAATATTTTGCCTTGTATTTTGGAACTGACAAAAAAAACTGTTGAGAATTTTATTGAACATTATTTAAATAATTATCTTATTTGTTGCTGATTTCGATGTTTTGTTAGGTTTAAATATTTTTGGAATCTTTACGATAGATTAAAATCAGTAAAATTATTCAGCATTTTTTGTCATTGAAAATTTAAAATCAAAAAATGTTTACCATGAAGAAAATTACTACCTGTCAATTCAATTGTAGCAGTGGCAACTGAACTTCATTTCACTTTCTACTTCCAGGTACCCTTACAGCTGTTACAAACAAGTGTTCGTTGATGAGGCAGATGAAGACTTTAGATCCTACGCAACCATGAGTATCTTAAGTGTAGATCTTCTACATTCTGGTGTTATTATCGATCAAGTTTTTGAAAGTAGAAGAATTATGGCGCAAGCTGTAGCTGAGCAATTCTTCAGTTGCTTCATATCGATGCAAAATTGGTCAGACATGTGGTTAAATAAGGGTATCAGCCAGTATCTTTGTGGTTTATACTGCAGAAAAAGTTTTGGAAATAATTATTATAGAGCAGTTGTCCAAAATATGCTGCTTGAAGTTGTACAGTATGAAGAAAAATATGGTGGTATTGTTTTGGGTAAGTAAATCAATGCAAAATGTATTTAGTGAATATTGTATTCTACTATTATTTTTGCGTTCTTGCACCAGGGTGCACTATATTTTTTTCCAAATGTCTGTAATTGCTGCAGGGTTGTGTTCGAATATTAACTCCGTAGAGTAATATTTACTCAACTGCGTTCGAAAACTGAAAGGTTGAGTAAATTTTACTCTGTGACTGTCGTCCGAAAAGTCGGAGTATTCGACTCGGAGTTCATTTTACTCCTGTCAAAATTGACATAACTCATGGGACGGAAAATGTAGTATCTTTGTCTCACTGTTTTATGAATGTTTTGTGAGGTAATTTAATAGTTTTAATACTGCTCACAATATATATTCATGATTAGAGTTACATTTATGTGAATAAATCAATAATAATAGGATCTTTCTTAAACCAACATAACCTATTTTCCGATATTGGTACCTTCTGTAACTGTCAGTGTCAGAGTTAACTCCAGAGTAAATTTGTCAAACCTTCAAAAACTCTACTCTACTCCGTGGAGTTAATTTTCACATGTGTCATGTGAATGATGCATACAGTTTTATTTTTACATTTTATTATGTTGATTGAGATTGCAATAAGCAGATATTGTTGACATTATGTTTCTCACGGTGGAACGAACGTTAACAAAAACGTTTGAAATTGACTGCTATTTTACCACTTCATCATAACTCTCTGTATTTTCAGATCCGAGCCAACCACCACAATCCCTTCCAGTTGGTGTGAACACTCCTCAAACAAGTACCAGTCATCAACCAGAAGAAAAATTCTATTTTTCGATTCGAAATCTTCACACAATGTCTCCAATGTATATGAAAGCACTTCATAAAAAGGCCATGTTGGTGATGAGGATGCTGGAGCATAGGATTGGACAGGAGTTGCTCCTACAAGTAAGATTTGGGAATTCCAATAATTCACAAAATATAAAGGCTGTTAAAGAATGTTAGTGATTCCAGAACCACTTCTTCCAAACACTTTTCTTCTGTTGAAACAAAGAATGTTATCAATCGTGTATAATGACTAATTGAAAAATATACACTCTAGTGGGGTGAATGGAATAACTATACAGGGTGAGTCTTTGACCACTGCAATAATTTTAACCAAAGATTCCTCTCATCAAATGAAACACTTTTTTCATTTACCAGTTTTCCAGATTCGGCTCAGGTAAAAAGTTACAAGCGTTTAAAGATTTCACAATGTGTTAATACACTCCCGCATATAAATGATCTATGACATTGTTGGCGGTCGAGAATAAGGCATGATAACGTGGTTTACAGCTTGATTCGGGATTCCAACGCTCAGGGACGGATCCATAAAAGTAGTGAAATTTCTGGAGTTTTCTATTTTAAAACATTCAATGAAGAATATCTCGAAAACGGTACGTTTAAGGAGAAATGATGAAGAATAATATAATGTTCTAAAATGATGGACTATTCTTGAAATGACTCAAGAAAAACTTAATATGCTTTCTTTATGCTAATTTCGTTTAGTTTTATGAATCCACGAGTCCATAACTAGAAAACCAGTAGAAGTAGAAAATGACTAATATTTGGAAAATATGTATCATAGTTATAGGAAACTTAACGCCAACATTCATTTTATTCGAAAAAAGGATGTCAAAGCTACAAAATAAAAACTGATTTTTTTTTCAAAATTTCAACAGCCTGTAATTTTTTTACCTGAGCTGAATTTGGAAAAATGTTAAATGAAAAAAGTGTTTCATTTGATGAGAGGAATCTTTGGTTAAAATTAATGCAGTGGTCAAAGACTCACCCTGTATGATTGCGAAAAGCCTGATTGTCATCGTTGAAACCATAGCATAATTAGTCAGTGACATTCTATGTGTTGCACCCAGAACTTTTTTATAAGTTTGGTAGTCTGACATCAAGAACGATACTAAAACAGAAATTTGATTAATATGTAATCCGGAAAAATATACAATAGCATAAATGGTCAGTGACATTATATGTGTTGCACCCAGAACTTTTTTATAAGTTTAGTAGTCTTACATCAAGAACGATACTAAAACATTTGCAAGAAATTTTATTAATATGTAATCCGAAAAAATAAACAATATGTGGTAGATTGTCGATGTCTGCCTAACGGTCCTCAATCCAAGCAACTTGAACTTCTTGAATTAACAATGCAGAGTCGGTGGAGGATGGTGTACAGTGAACAGTCTCCTCTATTTCATATCCACACATGTTCAATGGGATTTAAATCCGACTTCAAAGGAACTTTGACACAATTGATATATCTCTTTTGCTTCAAAAATTGGAGTGTTATGGAATAACTGGTAGGGTGTTGCCAATGGTTTGGAAGTTATTCTAAAAACAAAGTGTGTATACTCCATTCACATTTATAAAGTCTCCTGGTTGGCCATGAAAATTTGACACATTTCACCATGTATATTTTGAAAATGTTAGGTTATAGTCATTTTCCTGTCAGATAACTACGCAACGTTGTCCTCCCTACATAGAAGTCCTAGTTATTACGTATTTTCACAATGTGAATTTACTTCGGAAAAATAATGAATTTGAGAAGATATGTGAATTCAATAATTCCACAGTCCTGGCGACTATAGAAGAAAATTTTTCCTCTGTTGTTACTGGAAATATTTCACGTAAATAAACTGGTTGGAAGAATCAATTATGCTATTTTCTTGTATGGAAATCAAGAATCAAGTGTTGGAATTTTATTGAAAAATAATCGATAGAGTACTCCTTTACTTTGTGATAGTTCATATGAAAAAAGAATAAAAGTACCCGAATAACCCGGCAGGAAAACTTCTAAACGAACAGACGTACCTATGGAATTCCCCACTTTTCGAAATTCTCAAGGAATAAGCCTTCAGAAGACATTCAAATACCTTGTTGCACAACTTGAAATACACCAGTTTCAAAATGTAGTATAGTACTACGAAACCTGAGTCATTCTTATACTTTAATAAAATATAGTGATAGGAAACTAAGTAATTTAATTCGAGAGTTCAACATGTCAGAATGAAGTTTTCCTATTGCAGATTTCGGTTCATTTTCAATTTCAAAGCGAAGAGTTCTTTATTATATTCTAAGATAATGGTCTGTTATGATTATGTTGAGAGTAGAAATTGGCAACGTCTATGCGGATTGTTTTGACCTTGACGATTTTTCAGCAGTGCCAACCTGCCTGTGT
Organism: Halyzia sedecimguttata; assembly: GCA_937662695.2. Lineage (NCBI taxonomy): Eukaryota > Metazoa > Arthropoda > Insecta > Coleoptera > Coccinellidae > Halyzia > Halyzia sedecimguttata. The sequence goes on from OW569414.2 coordinate 102,061,699, forward strand.
TTCAGTTACAAAAACGTGATAGACCTAAATCATGGCCAACCGGGAGACTTTATAAAAGTGAATGGAGTATATGATAGATCTAGAATTATCCTACTATTATGTTAGAATTGATGTATATTTCTGGACATTATTACATTCTCCATTGTTTGTTAACCTGATCCCACTTACTCGGAAATAGAGATCTTTATATTTGGGAGAAAACAACTCAATCCCAATTCACTGTATCCACTGCTCATGGCTGTAATCATGCCTATAGACCACATTAGTTAGGTTAGGCGGGAAATTTGAATTACGATCCATCCGTGGATCCGAGCACTGAATTCCCCATGCATTTAGTGTGGACCTAAAATTTACGCGAATTTCTCGCCTGTTTTTAGATACTTTGGCTAATTTCTTAAAGTTTATTTTGGTTGAAATAGATTCTGTGAACCTTTCTCAACCATCTAGAATCAAGTTTTCATAACAAAATTGTATATTTCCAAAATAGTTAATAAATATAAAAGAGTTCACCAAATTCGATTGACGTATGTCTTAGCTCACTCGAAATCAGTCAAAAATAATAACATAACCCTAAATCGGCCTTGTAATGACGCACAACAGAAGTCATCTACGACATACGGAAATCTTTCGAACTAGAATGGTTTCAATTTTGATTTAAGAATAAATAGAGGTAGATTTTAATGTGGAAATAACATTAAAACATGCACTAATGATGAAGGTACCCAATACTTGTTGTCTCTGTACTAACAGTCTCTTTTAAATAGGGTGGTTTCATCTCAAAATTGAAATTCCTTGTTAAAAAATTTGAATATGGATCTCCCGCCAAGCGAATGATTCTAACCTAACTAATGTGGTCTATAATCTTGTTTTCTAGGTCTTCAATAAGCAATTATCACTGGCAATGAACGCGGCCACCCAAAAAATTAGAAGTTGTCTCTGGGGTCATATGCTGATAAGCACGAACGTTTTCACCAAGGCAATATTCACGGTAACAGGAAAAGACATGGCGGTTTTTATAGATCAGTGGGTGAGAACTGGAGGGCATGCAAAGTTTCATCTTACTTCAAATTTCAACAGGAAAAGGTTTGTATTAAGTCTTATGAGTTCTCTGGAAATATGGTTTCTTTCACTTTACTCAAGTAAATGATAAGAATCGTTGTTGTATCAGAGGAATACAAATCATAAATTCATATTACAATTACATCAGATGCTGCTAACTAAAAAATATATGATTTGTGTATTATTTTCAGGAACCGTCCATTTCAGTTTATTGTCTGGATATTGCAGATATAAAAATAGATTAATATATTTGTATTGAGCTGTATCACCTCAGACTAACCAGATGTTTCACTTCATGCTCTTAAGTGTGCTTTTTGGATTATACAGTGAGCATCAAAAGTATGGAATAATGGATTTATTTCTTATTTTTATTTCAAAATTAATTTATTTTTGAAGGAACATTCTTATTTTTCTACCATTTCTCGTTACCAAGTAGTGACGTCTTCGATTTTGTTTTTTAAATTGCAAACCCCTATTTTAATCTTGCCATGAATAAATCATAAAATTTTGAATTCAGTAATGCACACGTAACGCCATTTGAATAATTGCTGAAATACAGAGCCGCAAAATGGCAAAATGACAGCACGCTGTTCACTAGAATATCTCAGCCAACGAGGTGTTGTTACGATCCTGAAATTTACATGATTTGAAATTTCAGAAGAAGTAGATACCATTTCTAAATTTTATTTTCACAATATCTGCAAAAATTCAAAGCCGATCGAACTGAAATCCGGTACTCGACTATAAAATGGCGGCTTGAAGGTGTGTGCAGAATTTCGGCGCATCTGACGGGAAGTTTCTCTGAAATATAAAATTTTTGAAGAAAAGATTGTATTTTTCTAGTGACACGATCCTCACGAAACTTTGCAGAAATTTGCACATCGGCATTCTACAACCAATTACTATGTTTCAATTTGATCATATCTGTATCTTTTGAGACATCGAGGAAACAAGTTTTCAGATACACTCAGTATAACACTGAAACCGTTAGGCCGATTATGGCCATTAACGAACTATAACTTTAAATTACAGACATTTCTGAAAAAGTGTCGATGAACAATGAGAGATTGTCGAAGTTTAAATGGAATTTACGAATCTCTCGAAGATTACAATATCATGACGTGGTGCGTTCTGATTGGCGTTCAACTAATCCTTGGCGGATGGCTATATTTTGTGGTTTTGTTTCATCGAAAATCTCATTGATCACAGTCTTATAAATAATAAAAATTGGTTCAAGCCCTGTGGACAGGAGCTTTCTGACGCTCTAGTTCAAACAGACAAATTATATCTCCGAAAGTATTGGTTTCTCAGGGTTGGGAATTATATCAATGTATTCATATGATAGAACTGAATTATAAAGGAAATTCAATTCAAATAATAGTTTATTTATCAAGATTAAATGAGCAATCATGAGAATGAGAACTGCACCATGGAAGAAATCAAATTAAATCTGGCAAATTTTGCCCAATAACGAACTTAACCGAGATATTCATCTCCCTAACCTACTCTGAAAATTTCAACTAAAAAGCTCATTCCGTTCGAGAGTTATATCTATGTCTATGGATGAAAAGCAGTCTCACTACTCTCAGATCTCTTACTTCATGTTCCGTTCCGAAATGTAAGACTTTTCTGAGAAAACCTAAGTTCGGAGCAAACAACTGAGATTTTTCTCACTTCGCTCACAATTCTTCGATTGATTAGATAATGTCATGTCTCAGGAAAATAAGTTGACATTATGACAATTCATACATAGAATAATTATATCATTTTGTGACAACGTTGAAATACGATTTATTATTGAAATTTTGAAAAATCATATCTCCGAAAGTATTAGCTTGTTAGAGTTAAAAATTTTGCTCTGTAAAAAAAATTTTTTTTTTTGTTACTCCGAAACCATCTGTCCGATTTTGCCGAATAGCGAACTTAGCCGAGATATTTATCTCCCAAACCTACTCTGAAAATTTCAACTGTCTAGCTCATTCCGTTCGAGAGTTATCGTGCCTACGGCCGGCCGGATCGGTCGGCCGGACCGGCCGGACAGAATGAATTTCGACCACGGATTCTTGATCAGTGAGTCGAACCAAATCGTTTAAGACCATTTTCATCGAAAAATTCGAAATTTACAGACATTTGGGCAAATTGATAAGCACTCAGTTCCGAGGAACTAGAGCGCCAAAAACAAGTCAAATAAAATTGAACACCCAATGAATCATATCCCAAGACATAAATACAATATAAAGCATCTAGTCAGTCTGTGCTATCTAGTCAATATGGTCAATATTAGAGTCCAATTTCAGTCATTTAATATTTTCTAATTAATTTTTCTTCCTTTTGCTAGAAACACAATCGAACTTGAGATACGTCAGGATGCTACCAAACAATTAGGCATAAGGAAATATGTGGGACCACTTCTGGTTACGCTCCAGGAACTAGACGGTACCTTTAAGCATATGTTGCAGATTGAAAACACGGTGGTGAAAGCCGATATCACGTGCCACTCGAAAAGTAGAAGAAATAAGAAAAAAAAAATTCCTCTGTGCACAGGGGAAGAGGTGGACATGGACTTAAGCGCTATGGAGTATGTTCACCCTCATAATTGTTCTTCATTCAATTATATATTTTTTTTCAAGCGATTCACCAGTGCTCTGGATAAGATTAGATCCTGAAATGACACTTTTGAGATCGGTAGTAATTGAACAGCCAGATTATCAGTGGCAGTATCAACTCAGACATGAACGTGATGTAACAGCGCAGATAGAAGCTATAGTGGCACTTGAACGCTACCCAACTCCTCCTACTAGGATGGCTCTCACTGATACGATAGAAAACGAACATTGCTACTGGGAAGTACGATGTAGAGCTGCTCAGTGTCTTACCAAGGTGAGCTTTTCCAGAAAATTTATGGCATAAGGAACAAATATGAAATTATCCGGATAAATGTTTTTGGGGTCAGGGGCTTTAGTTCGCGTAACAATCAATATATTTCAATGCTTCGTAACACCCTAGACTGTTTATTTACTTTATGGTTATTAGATCTGTTATATTTATGAGAACAACATTTCAAATAGGCCATTGAACATTCAAAAACCTCACTTTTCAACGCTAATCTATAGATTTCAAGTTCACAAACATTTTAATTGGTTCAATTTCTAGAAGGAACATAATGAACTAGAAAAACGTCGTGAAACGTCGTACAGAAACTCTGTGATCTTTTGAATGCCCGCAAAAATATCATTTTTCGGCAACCGTCCGGGAAGTGCCCACTTCCCGGACGCTTTTTCTTTGAGAAAGAAGCATTTCCCGGCCTAGTCCGGGAAGTACGTACTTCCCGGACTAGGCCGGAAGAATCACGTCGTTTTGGTCATTGTAAATATGAAAATCTTGGTAGGTATATTTTTGATAAATGAAGTTACCATAGCACTGAGAAAACGGCTGACAGTTCATATAAAATTAGTTGTCAACATGTGATATTTTCTGTTCTGTTTAATTTGACTAAGAATCAAAATATATAAAAAAGAAATGTGTCGTCTCATTGATTTGTTATTCTACACGGTTGCCGAAAAAATATTGTACGCAACACGCCCGAAAAAGGTTTTTTTGGACTCATAGACTTCCATGACTCGCTTACGCTCGTCCTAGAATTTTGTCTATTCGTCCAAAAAAACCCTATTTTCCGGACTTGTTACGTAAATTACTATTCTTGATCCTTTGCTAAAGAAAATGAATATCTTTTTGGAAATACAAGGTGCCTGATGCCCAATTCTATATTTTATTTCTCAAATCATATCAATATCCTTCTTCTTACATCTAGACATTAAAATCCTTCTAAAACACAAAAAAAATTCAACCACTAGGAAATGTTCTAGAATGTTTTCATTTTTCCTATCTTGCATCTAAAATATAAAAAAAAATCCACTCAAAAAATTTATGAAGTTTGTTCATTAATAAATTTGATATTTTGTGTTCGATTTGATCATTTCTTTTTTTTAATTGTATGTAAATTTATATCAAATCTACAAAATGTTTCGAATTGTTAGAAAATTAGGCGTACGTCATTTTATACAGGGTGACACAAAATATGTTTTGGTACTCTAACTTTAAAACCATCAGTTGAGTGGCCCAGTTGTTCCACCTTGTAATTTCTTCAATTATTATCAAGACACATCTTTTCTTTGCAAATTTCTTTTTTTACTTATTATAATAGCTTGATTTTTGTAAAAGATACAAGGGATTTAGAAAAACGTCACTTTTTTACCATTTCTCTATGGGAATAACGGTAATTTTATAAATTTGACTTAACACCGAACATAATGAAAACATACATTTAATGATGACGTCTTTTCCCTACGTCATCATACATGCACAACAGCTGCAATTCGTCTTGGCAATGCCCTCAATGTAAGCCTGGTCGATTTGATTCCATTCTTCAATTAGAACATCAACTGTCTCCATTTCGAGATGAAATATATCCAGCAAATTTCAAGTTTCTTCATTCTATAGTGTAGTAATTGTTGGAGACCATTTATGGCTATTACAGGCACAGAAAAATCATATTTTTATGTATTGGATTCTCTCGTATTATGTATTGTTTTTTTTATTTTATGTTAAAATGTTTAGAAGATATCTCTCGATTCAGGGAGCAGTGTTGATTAAGCTTTTCTTTAGCTAAAGCTTATATTTTGAAATCATTTCATAGTGATCTCATATTTAATGTTCTGATTTGCTGCAGAATTGTTAGTATTATTTTTGTCATGTTCAAAATGAACTCATTTGAAATAAGAAAAATATTTGAATCTGTCTTGTTTTTAGGTGGCCAATGCGATGGTTGCAAATTGGGCTGGCCCGCCTGCTATGCTTGCAATTTTTAGAAAGTTCTTCGGTTCATTTGCTGCCCCGCATATCATAAAACAAAATAATTTCACAAACTTCCAACATTATTTTCTCCAGAAAACAATTCCTTTAGCTATGTCTGGTTTAAGAAATGCTCATAAAATTTGCCCCCCAGAAGTTATCCGATTCCTGTTGGACCTTTTCAAATACAATGATAATTCTAAGAACCGGTACAGCGACAACTATTATAGAGCAACATTAGTAGAAGCCCTGGGACGAACGGTATGCTAATCAGATAGATTTTTTTTTTCATTCTAAAACATTGCTTTTTCAGGTCACGCCTATAGTATCAGTCCAACAAGGAGCCCCAATAACTGCAGATAGCTTGAGCACTGATACCAAAGCCATTTTGGAAGAGATAACCAGATATTTGAATCTTGAAAAAGTGTTGCCAACCTACAGGTATACCGTCTCTTCTGCTTGCTTGAAGGCAATAAGAAATCTTCAGAAATGTGGACATCTTCCAAGTAAATCTGTATTGTTCAAGTTTTATGCTGCATATGGCCAGTATATTGGTGAGTTTATAAATATCTCGATTATGTTCGTTAATGGGCGGTTTCCAAGATATGGCCATTTCGAGTTGAAGCATTTTTGGCGCTCTAGTTCCTCGGAACTGAGTGCTTATCAATTTGCCCAAATGTCTGTAATTTTCGAATTTTTGGCTGAAAATGGTCTCAAACGATTTGGTTCGACTCACTGATCAAGAATCCGAGATCGATTCTGTCCGGCCGGTCCGGATAGTCCGGCCGGCCGGCCGTAGGCTCGATAACTCTCGAACGAGTTAGAGGATTGAAATTTGCAAGGTGGGTTTGGAGCGTAATTATCTCGGACAAGTTCGTTAATGGGCGAAATCCATCAAGCGGTTTCGGAGTTATGGCCGATTTTAGTAAAACACATTTTTTATGAATATTTCCGAAACCGATCACTCGATCTATCTGAAATTTAGCATCAAATTGTAGAATCATGACCTTTATACGCATGTGTTTGATTGACCAGGTTACCGCAAAGTGTCAAAAAAAAAAAATTAGAAAATTAAAATTTTTTTTTCTACAATAACTCTCGAACGGGATGAGCTAGGCAGTTGAAATTTTCAGAGTAGGTTAGGGAGATGAATATCTCGGTTAAGTTCCTTATTGGGCAACATAGGCCTGTTGGTTTCGGAGTAACGAAAAAAAAATTTTTTTTTAATTACAAATTTCAAATTCAAATTATATTTAAGATGCAGTTTCACCATAAAAATCTATTGATATCATTTTCAACTCCAACAAGCTGATACTTTCGAAGATATGATTTTTCGAAATTTCAATAATGAATCGTACTTCTATGTTTTCACAGAATGTTATGATTATTCTATCTAAGCTTTATTATATGATCTGTGTTCATACTCGTACATGTCATCCTGTTCTATAAGAGAGAGTCAAATTCATTTCAGCTATTTTAATTTGATTTCTTCCATGGTGCAGTTCTCATTCTCAGATAGCTCATTTAATCTTGATAAATAAACTATTATTTGAATTTAATTTCCTTTATGATGCAGTTCTATCATAAGAATACATTGATATAATTCCCAACTCTGAGAAACCAATACTTTCGGAGATATAATTTGTCTGTTTGAACTAGAGCGCCAGAAATCTCCTGACCACAGGGCTTGAACCCATTTTTGCGCGTATGTTCTGGGGAACATCGCGTTATAGTTTTGCCCAAATGTCTGTAACTTTCGAATTTTTTGACGAAAATAGTCTCAAACGATTTAGTTCGACTCCCCAATGAAGAATTCGAGGTCAAATTTGATTCTGTCCGGCCGGCCGTTGCCACGATAACTTGAGAAAGAAAAGAGCTAGCGACTTGAAATTTTCAGGGTGGGTGGCGCATCCCAATACGACGGACAAGTTCGTTAATGAGCATAATCGGCCCAGTGGTTTCCGAGTAATAATTTTGTTTTCAACCAATATGAATCCGATCGAATTGAAACTTGGTGAGTAGTTGTAGAATATGAACCTAAGCACGTTCGTGAAATTTTATGCGAATCGTATGGCTAGAAAATTAAAAAAAAATTATTAAAAAATATTTTTGTTGTCACGATAACTTGAGAACGGAAAGAGATAGCGGCTTGAAGTTTTCAGGTTAGGATGTGCACCAGAACGCGACATTTCAGTTTGTTTATGAGCATAAGCGGCCAAACGGTTTTAGAGTTATAGCCATCTGAAATTTTCTGAAATTTGGTTGTTTTTTGTTCCTCATTAACTCGAAAAATACTGAACCGATTGAATTCAAACATGGTTATTAGTTGTAGAATGCCAACGCGGAAATGTTGGCAAAATTTGGTGAGGATAGCATTTGTAGAAAATTTTTAATAAATCATTGAAAATAAAAAAAAAATTCTATATATCAGTAACTATTCGTTTGAAATTGCTGAAATTTTGCAAGAGCCTTCATAACTTAACTCTACTGCCAAGTTTCTAGTTTTAATACGATCGGTTAAATATTGTTGGAGATTCGAGCATTCTTGTGTGAGTTCAGTAGATGGGTGACCGTTGCCTCGATAACTTTCGAACGAAAGCAGATATGGACAGTTGAGTTCGTTTTTGGGCATAATCGGTCTAACGGTTTCCGAGTTATACCCACCTGGAATATTATTTCCTTGATAACTCAAAAAATAAATATTCGATCGAATTGAAGCTTGGTAACTAGTTGTAGAAAATCAACATAAAGACGTGTTAAAAATTTTGTAGGGACCATACCCCTAGAAAATTTGAAAAAAATTACGAAAAAAAAATTTTAAGAGCCGTACTATTAGAAAATTTAAAAAAATCACGAAAAAAAAATTGGTTCAAGCACTGACGTGAAGTCAGAAGCTTTTGCGCGTATGTTCTATTGTCCATTCTTCTGTATTGGACACCTTTAATCGAATTTACCATGGTAAATTCGTGTCCAATACAGAAGAATGGACAATAGAACATACGCGCAAAAGTTTCTGACTTCACGTCAGTGCTTGAACCAATTTTTTTCTGAATATTTTCGAAATTACTCATTCGATCTATCTGAATTTTAGCATCAAATTTTAGAATCACAACCTTTATAAATTAATGCAAAGTTTTGTATTGATCGGATGACAAAGTACAGAAAAAATAATCAAAAAATTGTTTTCCCAATAACTCAGAAAATGCTGATCTGATCGAATCGAAATTCTGTAGTTACAAAATACCGGCATGAAGACTAACGCAAAATTTAATGATGATCGCATAATTAGAAAAAATGCTATTTTGCGAAATATTTTGCTTGAAATCCTGAAACCACATAATGGACTGAGTAAAAAATTTCTTGGAAAATAGACCCTAAGGAGCTTCAAAACACAAATTCCAATATGAAATTCGAAATACCTACTGGCCAAATTAGGAATGATGCGAGCGTAAGACAAAAAATAATATTATTTTAGATTTGAGAATAGCAGCTCTGGAGTGTTTGGTGGACTTTGTTCAAGCGGATGGGAAAATGGAGGATCTGGAATTCCTATTCGAGTTGCTGGAAAATGATCCAGATCCTGGTCTCAAACACAAACTTGCAGGAATGCTGATTCAAAATCCACCCTTCAGAAGAGCACAAAGGCATAAGCTGGATAAGCCAGATTTAGTTGAACGGATTTGGACAAATATAAAGTGAGTATTTCTGAATGTTTTAAACTATTCTTTAGCTCGCAAATAATTTCTTTTTTAGCGGTATGTTCTCACATGATTCCCGATTACGGTGTGATATGGTTGACATTTATTATGCATTCTATGGAAACAAAAAACCATTTTGTTTGCCTGTACCTGAACTGGAAGGTATTATGAGCCTTGAGAGACATAGAGCGGATGCTGAATCAATGAAGAGTTTTAAGCCTTCAACATCTGTTTTTAAAAGAGAAAGGTCTCCTGTTCCTTCTGTTAGCGGTATTAAATCCCTTGTGGAATCTTCGCACAAAGATTTGGCCAGTGGTTTAGTTATAGAAGAACAAGTTGATATGATGACCGATGTGATAGTAACAGATGAAAAGTTGATTAAGGTGAGAGAGAGTAAAATTAAAATTCTCATTGAAAATACAAATACGAATCGATGAAAAAATAATTTTTAAATTACGAGTACATCTTTCATAGGAGGAACCTTTGGATCTGCATGTAGAGTCTAGTGATACTTTGGCAGTTAAACAAGAATATTATTCTGACAACTCTGTCTCCCTACCTGGAATGGGACTCAGTGGACCTGTAGGTTTTGAACCAGGAATGTTTAAGACGGAGGGGGAACAGAAGCTGAAGAAAGATGATCTAACAAAGGTGAACCAGAAATTTGACAATCTTTCACATCTAAACCCAAAATTTTTACAGTTGAAAAAGAAAAAGAAGGATAAGAAGAAGCATAAACATAAGCACAAACATAAGCATGAGCATAAACATGGTAAGGAGAAAAAAGAGAAGGATCCAAATAAAATTAAACAAAAAGAAGAAACGTTGAGCTCTGTGAGTTCAACTCCAAGCCCTCCAAATGGAGGTAATCCTTCTTCAGAAAATATGTGAATGTTATGACTGTTCAATTTTTATTGTAATTAAGTAAAACTGATTAAAATAAAAGTTTGAATATTTTTATTCTGACGCGCAGTTTATTGAGAAACACGATCGCATTCATATTGTTGGAGATAAGAGCAGCCTTGGGTGAGTTCAGTAGCTGGATGGATGATGGTTGCCATGATAACTATATTAATATAGAGTACCCAAGATTCGAGTATTTGTCGAAATCGGAAATATTTTATATTTCCGGTTATACAGGGTGAGTCTTTGAGCACTGCATTAATTTTAACCAAAGATTTCTCTCATCAAATGAAACACTTTTTTCATTTACCATTTTTCCAGATTCGGCTCAGGTAAAAAGTTACAAGCGTTTAAAGATTTCACAATGTGCTAATACACTCCCGCATATAAATTATCTATGACATTGTTGGCGGACGAGAATAAGGCATGGTAACGTGGTTTACAGCTTGATTCGGGATTCCAACGCTCAGGGACGGATCCATAAAAGTAGTGAAATTTCTGGAGTTTTCCATTTTGAAACATTCAATGAAGAATATCTCGAAAACGGTGCGGTTAAGGAGAAATGATGAAGAATAATATAATGTTCTAAAACGATGGAATATTCTTGAAATGTCTCAAGAAAAACTTTATATGCTTTCTTTATGCTTATTTCGTTTAGTTTTATGAATCCACGAGTCCATAACTAGAAAACCAGTAGAAGTAGAAAATAGCTAATATTTGGAAAATATGTAGCATAGTTATAGGAAACTTTACGCCAACATTCATTTTATTCGAAAAAAGGATGATTTTTTTTTCAAAATTTCAACAGCCTGTATCTTTTTACCTGAGCTGAATTTGGAAAAATGTTAAATGAAAAAAGTGTTTCATTTGATGAGAGGAATCTTTGGTTAAAATTAATGCAGTGGTCAAAGACTCACCCTGTATATTTTACATAATTTAAAACAACAAACTATGAAATAGCGTAAGTAACTTACAATCTTTAAGAACTTTCCATATTATTATCTTAATCTTAATTTCTCAAATGTGTATTTCCGAGGAGGTTGGAAAACAGTTATAATGGATGAATTCCTAGAACAGTTATATGTTCTAAGGTTGAATTGAAAAATAACCTGCTCCATTCATAGGAGATTCACGTTTTCATGTAATTTTCTTCATATAGTTTTTGACTTATTTCAAAGTTCAGATATCTCTGAAATTTTGCAAGTTCCTGCAAAACCTCATTATGAGGACTTGATCGGATCTATATAAGGTGTGATCCAACGAAAACTTAACACCTCGATTTTTCGGCTATAAAATGAAAATGTGGAAAATCGCTCGGACCTGTCAATTTTTGATTCGAGTGGGAACAATTTTTCCGCATTTTTCATCCCCGTAACTTCAACCCCCTAACAGGGGTGAGCACAACCGCTTGATTTTGAATAGGGACGAGAGGGTGTTGCGATACCCCATTTTGAAGATCTTATCGAGTATACTGTCTGAACCTGAAATTTCACTTCAAAATTTCCATCGATAACGAAATGACAGGTAAAATAGTGGAAGAGTACTTATTTTTGTGATTAGTTTATCAAATGCTGGAAAAAGGCACCGTTCACTTTCATGCAGTAATATAAGTTTTGCTGAAAACGTTCACGTACATTACTCAAGATTTATTATTATTATTATAAATATCACAGTAAGCGGCCTAGCCCGATGTAACTGCATTGTTACATTGTGGGAATTAGACCAGGTGTTCACAGCCATCTTAATACTAGAGCATCACAACGTAATTTGACGGCATTCATTAATGATCCGAGTTCGCAAACAATCCAGTGACTCGGGCTGGGTAGCGTAAATTTTGGATTTACGGTGACCCCCCCAACTCCCTCAAAATTTTTTCCAACTCCTTCGAAATTTTTCCCAACTGCCTCGAAATTTTTTCCAACTCCTTCGACATTTTTCCAACTGCGTTGAAAATTTGCCAACACCGTTCTACATTGGGGGGGGGGGGATCATCCCTCCCCCTTAGGCCCGTGCCTGCAAATAGGATAATCTGTAATGAAACACCGTTTGAGTAGTTCTATTTATTTTAAATATTAATTGATTACATAGTTGTATAGGTTGTGTGCTTGTCTGGATAAAATATGAGATATTTACAATGTAATAGTGAAACATAAAATTGTACTCCATACTTTCTTAAAGCTCATGAAGAGATTTTCATTAAATATCTATTATTCTCATAGTCTAATCTGGAGAAGTAACTGGGTTATTTTGATTCGAATATCATTTTTCCAGATTAAAAACAAAAACACGATAATAATAAAACGAAAAATTTCCAAAAACAAATTAGAACAATTATCAAATATACTTATCTACGTAAATTTACAGTTCTCAATTTTCAAAAAGTTTCAAACAGCACACTTTAAAATAATTTAGTGAAAAATACTGATGTGGCTTCTCGACAATGGAATGTACACTCCATGCATTTTCGATCAATACTTCAAACTTAAAAACCGATACTGTTTGAAACAATTTGAGGCTTAACAAATCGGTCCTTAATATTCACAAATATACATCCTTCACCACTTTCTGTAGTTAATACTAAGTGTGTTTCAAGACAAAACGGAACCTGTCTCATCTCTCACATTGATAACAATAAAGTAACAAGTGCTAAGTTATATACATCGACAAAAAAGCGTCACTTTGATTGGTCAATGATATAAAAATAATTGATCAGTTGCCTACATGGGAAAATTTTCTAGATTCCTTCGAAAATTAAAATAACAAACATCCCACAATAATGTGACAAATTTAAGATTGATTTATACGAACAATAGATATTTGCGAGTCTATTTCTAAAATATCTTAATGGCACATTAATGTAATTTTAAATCAACACGAAAATTTTCCCGTAGGATGAAAAGAGCTGACGATAATCAGTACAAGGAACAGAGACATTTGGGAACACGATTATATAAATGCATTTAAAATCATCTCAATCGCTCAAGGCCATTCACGCAAGAATCGGTCTATTCACAGTTCTCGGAAAATATAATTTCCATCAACAACAAATACCTATCTAATAATAATAATCATTGTAATAAGAATAAACTAAATTATCGTATCCATATTTCTCAATTTATGTAGTCTGGATATTTCTATCTACGATTTTTCAAAGGAGGGTGTGGGAAGTCTCATGCATTTTATAGAGCACGTATTTTCTGTTAACAAATTATTTATCGAATAGATTATTATTTTAATATACAACTTTATGTACGCTAGGAATACTATTCCGAAACCTTTTATTTTTAATGGTATTGCATTTTATTAAGAGAGACGAATATTTGTATTCCTTGTTCTATTTTGACACGCACTCTGGGCAGGACTGACTGGAATAAATAAAGGTTCATCGAAAGAAGTGCTACAATGTTAGACTTTTTAAACTAGACCTGTGATTTGAGATGAGTGAAAACAGACTAATTGTTGGTTTGACAAATTTTGATTGGCCCATCAAATCCTTAGTTTTAGATTACAATCAATGACGTAATAGATAGATTTGATAATATAGTGCTTGATAGTGAAATTAAAATTTGGCGATTCTCACTTTTGTTATACTTCAGAATGATGGAAGTAAGAGCGATAAGTCGATTCCAAATTGAGAGTGGCTTGCAATTAAATTCTCTGAACGAAGCTGATGAAAAATAATTGATAATACAAGGTGTGAGAAAAGTAATGATACTGGCAACACTGCGAGCCACCTGGCAACGCTGTGTTGTTCTGCTTCTTTAGACAGGTGTGTTAATTCCTGCCAGAGATTCAGCTCCGTATAGCCAACGAGCGATTTTTGAGAGGGCCATCAAGTTCTTTGTTAAATTTGGGGAATCCACAAGTGTTTTAAACAATGAAAAGTTGGGATAGTTCCATGCAGAACATTCCCTATCAAGGGCACAAGTTCTTTGCTGGCACAAATCACTTTTGGAAGGCCATGAACATGTTGAAGATGAACCTCAGTTCAACTTTAACTTCCCATGTCACACAGTAATGGTTATCTCAAAAAGGCATTCTTGTTGTTCCTCAGCCTGATGAGCCCTGTTGACATTTTCCGAAATATCTTAAGAAGACATAATTTGGCCAAAGTGTTGAAGGCGTATCAGTTGGAGCCTTTCAGCACTGCTGCATGACTAGAAAAAAAAAACGACTTTGCCAGTGCATAGCAGCTGTAGGGAACCCTATTGTTGTTTGAAAAAATAAAAAATCAGTCTTATTACTATTCTCACACATCCTGTACTCTCACAATTTTATTAACAATAAATTAATTCCTACGAATCACAATTACGAAAAATAAATACATGTCATGTTTAAAACTAAAAACATTTAAAACAATATTCTTCCAACAATCATATAATTTTTCCATGAAATTTAACCTGCCCAGTATGGCCATCACTTTAACGGACTTCGCATTTGTATTGCTCTCTTCTATTGCTTTCACAAATACATATACTTCGACCACTCTCTGGTGCTAGGAATTGATTATCATTTTCCAATATCTTCATTATGTACAACTTTCTTAATACACTATTTATATACTATTTCAATGAAACCTCAGATTTTTCACTTGTTGCACACATTGGAATTTCCGTATTCATATGAAATTCTGTTTTTGTTGAACTTTGAACTACACACATTCATGGGTTGAAGTTCCCCCTTTTTGTATCAAAATATTTCTTCTAAGACATTCATTTTGTATTGAATTTAAATGGATTCACTTGGTGTAGTCTAAATTTTGCCTTCCTTTTTACTTGCTTTCACATTTTAGTGTATGGCTCAAAGTAACAGTTTGTTGGTATTGCTTTCTATAAATGTCTCATTTTCTTAGCCTAAGTAGGATATCGTTTATTTAACAGTGGAAAAATTTTGTGATTGGTTCTTGTTGCTGACGACCCAATTCGTGAAAACATCTCTGAAAAATAAAGAAATAACAATTACAAAAATGAAATTAAATATTGAAGACAAGATACAACTAGAAACTCTTCAGTCAATAGACCAAATTAGTTAGGTTAGACAGCCATTTCGAATTACGATCTATCTGTGGATTGAACCACTAAATCCCCATTGCATTTCTAAAATTCTAAAAATTACGAGAATCTACCGGCTGTTTTTAGATGCTTCAGCAAATTTCTTCAGTTTTATTTCTGTTGAAACAGACTCAGTGAGACAACTAGAAACTTCTCAGGCAACAGACCAAATTAGTTAGGTTAGAAGGGAATTTCTTCTTCTTCTTCTCTTCCTTTATATGTGCCCTGAAGCTGAGAAGGGAATTTCGAATTGAGATCCATCTGTGGATTAAACCACTGAATGAGAATGACCACTGCACGAAAATTACGCGAATCTCGCCTGTTCTAGATGCTTCTGCAAATTTCATCAAGTTTTATTTCTGTTGAAACCGATTCAGTGAACAAGACAAGAGACAACAAGAAACTCCTCAGTCAATAAACCAAATTAGTTAGGTTAGACTGCATTTCTAAAAACCTAAAAATTACGCGAATCTCTAGCTTGTTTTTAGATGCTTCTGCAAATTTCTAGAGTTTTATTTCTGTTGAAACAGATTCAGTGAAACTTACTCAACAAACTAGAATCAAATTATAATACAATTGTATATTTTCAAAAGAATTCATGAATATAAAACAGATAAATCTTTCAATTTTGATTTAAGGACAAATATAAGTAGATTTTAATATGGAATGGACAAGAAAACACTCACTAATGATGAAGATACCGAATATTATATTTAATTCAAGAAATATTAAGCTTTGAATTCAATAAAATTGAAATACATAGATGAATGAATAAATAAGAAAAATATATTGCATTTTATTAGTAATATATTTTATTTGTAGATTTTCATCATTTCTACATCCCAAAGCTTTTTCATTATGATACTGATAACAAATTTAATTTGATTTGAAGTTGAGTAGCCGTCATCTCAATCCCACATGCCTTTTTTTTTCCGAATATTTTCAACACATTCCAGAATTATACACTTATAAGGATCTCGGAAAATAATTTAATTCTTCCCAACAGGGCTTTAAGGAAATTTGCTACGGGTAAGGAGAATCAGTTTTGTTCTAGTTACATTTTTGGATATGCTTCTTGCGCCCTCTTAGTCGAAGCACAGTTCATTTTTGACCCAATGATGAATGAGGGCTGGTACCGTCTGACTGAAAACTTATTTCCTAACCAGACGACTTCCGATTCCTAATCCAACACACTGAGCTACCAGAGTTCCATGAATTTGGAGCAATAACAAGAGACAGAATTGTTACCATATATTCCCATGCGAATAGAATAATATTTTCATGGGGGAAAATCCCCACAAGAACCTAAATACCTCAACTTCTAATGGAGTAAACGATAAGATAATGAAAGTTGTAGAATTTGCTCCGGTTACACAATGAAGCATTGTGTAGTTCCATCTGAAAATCAATGGTGTACACCAAGATATTGACGTTTTTATGGTAGATATTGAGCCCTGGAGGAGTTTATTGCGAATACCTTTACAATTTTAGATCTTCAGAGAAAGCATTTTTGAGAAGGTTATACCAATTGAAATATACTGCACCATCTTGACCGAATATATTTGATCTGAATTTTTCAGGAAGAAGATATTATCATCGGGTTCAATTCAAGTTCAACCCGACGGTAATCTTCCCAAATACAGTTATCACTCAAATTCAAACGTATTCTTACCTGCAATGGCTCACAACGCATTCGTTACTGCAATATTCATCCTCCCATTCGGGATTTGTGATAGCAGGATTGGGGCAACCATGACGTATGCAAGAGTTGGGTCTCTGTCCAGGCCCCATCTGGCCCTGCGCCTGCGCTTGATGGTGAGCTGCGGCAGCCTGCTGCTGCTGCTGATGGGCCGCAACCTGAGCGGCCATGCTCTGCTGCTGCGCCACCGACGTGGGTATTGCGGGCGAGGGCGCCGAGACGGGCGGCGAACTGGATACCATGGGCGGCGGGCTCATGTGCTGCATGTGAGGGGACACAGGCACATGTTGCTGGGGCGAATGTGGGTGATGTTGCTGTTGGGGAGAGACCGGCATGTGTTGAGACGGATGGGGCTGAAAACCGATTAATAAGCTAATAAATAATGAGTTAGTTTCAGAAGAAGCGAAAAAATAAAAAAGAAGTCGGAGTATGATTTGACCATTTGAACATTCCTGGGTTGTGTTCGAACATTAACTCTGTAGAGTAATATTTACTCCATTGCGTTCGAAAAAAGGTTGAGTAAATTTTACTCTGTGACTGTCGTCCGAAAAATCGGAGTATTCGACTCAGATTTCCTTTTACTCCTGTCAAAATTGACATAACTCATGGGACGGAAAATCTAGTATCTTTGTCTCACTGTTTTGTGAGGTAATTTAATAGTTTTAATACTGCTCACAATATATATTTATAGAGTTACATATATGTGAAGAAAACAATAATAATAGGATCTTTCTTAAACCAACAGAACCTATTTTCCGCTATTGGCAGCTTCTGTCACTGTCAGTGTCAGTGTCAGAGTTAACTCCAGAGTAAATCTGTGAAACCTTCAAATACTCTACTCCGTGGAGTTAATTTACGAACACAACCCTGTATATCAATATACGGTAGTTCTCACTCTTCTGTCAATTGAGGTTGGATGATTAAGCGAGAAATGTCACAGATGATAATTGATTAAAATGACAAGAGAGCATGGAAAGTTAGGATATAATAAGTCGACTTAAGACTTTTTTTAACTACAGTGAACTCGTAAAAACGTTGTGAGACTACATACCTCCGACATATATGTAGATAAAAAATCATAGACAATTCACTTGATAAGTTTTAAGAAAGAAATATAAATGGCTGCAACATTAAATAGTAGCCATAAAAAACTTCAGTACAAAAATAGCAATGGATAGCGAGATTGAAAATACATGAAACTTTTTCCTAATCCCATATAATGAAAATGAGAATGAAGAAGGGAAACCTCTAAATGAAACTCTTCTGCATTATTTGATTGTTCCCATGGTTTTCCAAGACATACAGTAATAATTCCATAATTGTATGTATTTCCAATTATGCAGTGTAACACTATATTGTTTTCGTAGGATAAAACCCTTTTACTCCCAATTTTTGAATTGAATTTGAACTAAAACAAGAATTTAACAAACCTTTGTAAAAATTCAATAAATCCAGATCCTACGATCTAGAATCTACATGATATATAAATAGGTATAATCATAATAATAGATTCTTTTCTGCAACAATCATTATTTATTTGATTAATATTTTCATCAGTTGCACAACCTACCTTTTCGAACCTTCAGAATTGGCAAATGACAATTCTCTTCCCGTACTGTCTAAAAATACTGAGCTTCACCCAGAACATATTTGTGTGTAATTCGCAGATTACTTTCCACAGCTAAAGGATAAAACTTTTCCAGAACAAAACAGATGAAAAATTCAGTCAAGATGGTCCAGTATATTTCAATTTGCATACCTTTCTCAAAAATACCATATAGATCTAAAATTGTTGAAATGTTCAGAATTTGACTTTATTCTCGTATCGAACATTGAATATGCCAGTCAAGTATCAAGTTCAACTGTCATGAGCGATATTTTGGCTTGTCAAACCTCACTTTGACAGGTATTTAGCGGAACACACATTGATTTACAGGTGGAGCTACGTACTGTATCAACTATCAAAAGCATGTTTCGACTTCTCAAGAGCAAAAATAAAATAATACAACTTTTCCCACAATCTGGCGCCATAAAATTCATAGTGAAATAATTGTGCGCGATTTCTTTAACTATAAAGCAAGTCACAGAATGTTGATTCATTGAATTGATATTGACTCGGAACGCTATCGTGTAGTTGACAATGATTTCACAAGGATGAAATAATCGGAGCACCCCAGAAATTACTAAGCATAACACCAACCTGTTGCATATAACTATTGTGTTGTGGCTGCTGCATGTGCCCCATGCCCATGTGTCCCATGGGAGATTGCATCATACCCTGGTGCTGACCCTGTTGCCCAGGGTTCATTGGACCTCCCGGACCCAACATTCCCTGTGATTTTTTCATTGGACCTCCCTGTTGATTGGAGGGCGGTGTAGGTGCCTGAGGCATGGGCGGAGAGGGTACGGTCCTACCCTGGGGGTTGTAACCTCCGTATTGGGGATTATTTGGGGTGTAGTTGCTGTAGTTTCCGTACATACCATCTCCTTCGCCTGCACCTTTGGATACCAAGCTCGCTCTATAGGCGGCCAAGGCCTTGAGATATTCTTTTTTGGCAGCTTCCGTTTTCTTCTTGTAAACCTATAATAAACAATTTATGTTCTTGTATCAACAGTATCTTCAGAAGTAAATATAATATTTAGATACTAGATCTTATGATTTTAGCAACCAACACACACCAGTTGAAAGATCATTCATCCTGATAATAATTAACTTCCCAAAGAGCATCAGTTTGGAAAGTTGTCGAAAGAACGCAGCACCGTAGATTGAGAGCAAAATTTATCGAGTATTATTGGATATCATTCAACAGGTAGACATACAACATTTTTATAATGTTTTGCTTTTAATTGGTTGAACTAATTATCATTATTACCAAGGTTATACCCATTATATTTTCCATTAATTAGGTTCTCATTATCTAAATAAAAATCACTTGAGAATGATTGTGGATCATTAAGTTGAAATAGCAACTAAATTAATACCGGTCGGATCAGAATCTTTGAGGTAGATGCTCTGAAGTTAACATCTCACAATATTAATGAATCATAATAAAATAACGAACCTATTCAGCCTACTTAAATATGGTGGCTTATGAACAATTAGAGGAAAATATGAATATATCTTATTACTATTTGGCTTACAACGTTTCTTAATAAAATGATATACCTTATATCCGGTGACAATGCAACTCATCGCAATAATAAAGGAATAACTTACGTTCTTATGTTCTGAGTCCAGAGCATCCCACATCGATGCAACGATCTTTGAAACCTCTCCGAAACTTGCATTCGGATTCTGGCCCTTTATGGCAGCTTGAGTATCACGGAAAAATAAAGCATAGGCAGAAACAGGCCTGGAACAAAAAACGATGTTGTGACAACCATTTGTTTATATTGTTATAGTACAAAATTTCAAAATAATAGGGCCCTAACTTCTTGTCAAGAATTTCCTGTGGTATAACAACGTTGCTATCGTTTGATTCTTCCATTTTGAAGTTGCAGATGGCGAACGAGCTAACAATGGAAATCTTGAACCCAGTGCAGTTCACAAAGAATTATGTCCGTCGCAAAACTACAAATAGCAGTCTGGAAGAACTCGACCGTCAACAACCGAACTGTAGAATCGTTTGACGCTTCTTCGCCCGTCGCCGGCTTTTGCGCACATCAGCTCGCGAAAAGGATGACACGACAGAGCGCATCTTTTTCGTCATGCGCGGTGACATTGCGCACTTCGTAGATGTACCTCTGTTGCGTCGTTGCCAGATCGATGATGTTTTCAGGTCATCACGTATTTCGCCCGTCCCAACAAGAAAATTATGAGTAATATCCATATCTTGTCTGTGCTGTGGTAATATCAATATCACAGACAAATAATATGGAGACATAGATGCATAGATAAATGAATGTTATTCTATGCACCTTGATACAGACCTATTGAATTTTTATCATGTTCAATTCTTCCGGATTCTACAAATTTTGTCTGCTGCATAATTCAACACATATGTATAATATAATACAGTACCTAGTCGAATTTGGTTGGTTACATGCTTGAATTCGACTATATACCTATCTATTATATATTTCACAAATGCTAACTCGGAACATGTTGAATGTCACTTTTTGAACTTTAATACACTGACATTTAAGTGTCGTGGAGTAGTTGAGAAACCATAGTGATGTTCACTGGCAAGAAACGATATTCGTAGCTCTGAATTGAATATAATCGCTTTCGAACCAATAAAATTCGATCTTCGCAAGTACTGAATGTAGTATTTATTGGCGACTTTGGATTGGATTTGCAAGGAGCCATGAAATATTTACGACGTCGTAAAACTCAAATCATTGCTGCAAATAGAGGGAAATATTTATTCCCACTCTAGAAACAACATTTAATGAACATTTTCTTGACTTATTGATATCCGAAAAGTGAGTTAGGCATCTTTGTTGATAAGATTATATTGACTTTTCGGAAGAGAATCCTTATAAGCTCATACGAGCTTGGGCAGGTTAGGAATGGAGGTCGGTACAGTGGTAACTTGGAAATTTCTTTCCTAGCCCGGGATTGAACCTGGGAACTTCAGGTCCGACACTTCACCACTGAGCTAAACTACTATACTCCATTCACTTATATAAAGTCTCCGGTTGGCCATAATTTAGGTCTATCACGTTTTGGTTACTAAAACTGAGGCATGTTGGCACTCCTGAAATATCGTCAATGTCGAAATAATTCTGTGAGACGTTGCCAATTTCTACTCTCAACATTAACTTCCATCTTAGACAAGATATTATCATAGACCATTATCTTCGAATAATAAAGATCTCTTCGCTTTGAAATTGAAAATGCCGAAATTATCAGGAAGTGCTATACATAACTGAAATCTGCTTATTAATTCCGATCGTAACCCTGATGTTTTGGTATTTGAATGTCTTCTGTAGGCTTATTTTTTGAGAATTTTGAAAAGCGGGGAATTCTGTCTGTTCGTTTAGAAGTTTTCCTGCCCGTTTATTCAGGTACTTTTATTCTTTTTTCAAATGAACTATCACAAAGTAACGGACTACTCTATCCATTATTTTTCATAAAAATGTCAACACTTGATTCTTGATTTTGGTACAAGAAAATAGCATAACTCAGATTCATTATTTTTCCGAAGTAAATTCACATTATGAAAAATTCGTAATTACTACGACCTCGATGGTTTCGGATTAATAATTTTTGCGCGTATGTTCTGGGAAACATCGCGTTATCATTTTGCCCAAATGAATGTAATTTTCGAATTTTTCGTCGAAAATGGCCTCAGACGATTGGGTTCGACTGATCAAGAACTCGAGGTCAAATTTAATTCTGTCCGGCCGGCCGTCCGTTGCCACGATAACTTTAGAACGGAAAGAGATAGCGACTCGAAATTTTCAGGGTAGGTGGCGCATCCCAAAACAACGGACAAGTTCGTTAATGGGCATAATCGGCACAACGGTTTCCGAGTAATAATTTTATTGTCAACCAATAGTAATAATTTTGTTTTCAACCAATACAAGTCCGATCGAATTGAAACTTGGTGAGTAGTTGTAGAATGCAAAACTAAGCACGCTTGTGAAATTTTGTTTGAATCGTAGCACTAGAAAATTTTAAAAAAATTATCAAAAAATATTATTTATGTCACAATAACCTGAGAACGGATAGAGATAGCGACTTGTAATTTTCGGGTAAAGTTGTGCATCTGGATGGGATATTTGAGTTTGTTTATAGGTATAATCGGTCAAACGGTTTTGGAGTTATACCCATCTGGAATTTGGTTTTTATTTCCTCAATAACTCGAAATATATAAAACCGATCCAATTCAAACATGGTTGTCAGTTGTAGAATGCCTACGCAAAAATTCATGAGGATCGTATAACTCGAAAATTTTTTGTAAATAATTGCAAATCATTGAAAAAAAAATCTATATATCAGATACTGACATCGCTGAAATTTTGCGAGAGCCTCTAAAACCTAACTCTACTGCCAAGTTCCAAGTTTGAACACGATCGGACCTATATTGTTGGAGATCCGAGCAGCCTTGTGTGAGTTCATTATCTGGATGGGTGACCGTTGGCTTGATAACTTTCTAACGAAATGAGATAGGGACTTGCAATTTTCAGGGTAGGTTGCACATCCCAATGGGAGAGATAAGTTCGTTTTTTGGGCAAAATCGGTCCATCGGTTTCGGAGTTATACCCACCTGGAATATTATTTCCTAGATAATTAAAAAAATATAGACTCGATCGAATTGAAGGTTGGTAAGTCGTAGAACATCGATATGAAGGAGTGTGTAAAATTTTGTGAAAACCGCAACCCTAAAAAAAATTTCAAAATTACGAGAAAAAAATTGGTTCAAGCACTGACGTGAAGTCAGGAGCTTTCGCGCGTATGTTCTATTGTCCATTCTCCTGTATTGAACACTCTTAATCGAATTTACCATGGTGAATTCTATTGTCCGTTCTCCTGCAGTGCACACTTGATCGAATTTACCATGGTAAATTCGATTAAGAGTGTCCAATAAAGGTTATAATTTTAGTACGGAGACGTAATATTTAAACACACATTCCGTGTAAAATTGTATCAAAAGGGATCAACTCTTACAAGGCGACTTTTTAATGCGAATAAACTAATTCCATGAAATTTTACGATACCAATTCGCAACAATTCACCTGCTGCATCGGGAAAGCAGAGCAATCCGAATGAGGTTTACGTCCCCTCGAAGATCTCATTTGAATGAGAGGTTCAGGGCAACTGGAGAGCAGAAGTAGCAATTCAGTTTTCCCAAAGCAGATTCGGACGATGATGCTAAGAGAGAACTAAATCACCATTTTATGAGTTCGGTTTACGATGGACATAAATAAAAATAGCCAGGTGTATAAAATAAGGCATTCGTGTTCCATTAGATATCAGACTACATAATATGTGCGTTGTCCGGGAATGTATCGGCGGCTAGATCAAAGATATCTCATGAAATATGGATGAAGAGTAATATTTAGAATTGATTTTTAATCAATTATTTACTCGAGGTTGAATGTACCAGATAAATCAGTGGATGAGATATTTATACTGAAAGTTTTCTTATTCGCCAGAAGGCTTTTGGGAAATCTAACATAGAATTATAATGAAAGAATCAAATAGTGTTCTTCTGTGTGAAAGTGGAACATCCACTCTATGCTATCAAACCGCCATCCTGATAACACTCTTCTGATCGTTGAGTAGAGACATAGATGCATAGAATGTTATTCTATGCATCTTGGTAGAGACTCTCAAACAAATATCTAAAACTAATGGTGCTATTCTGCTTTTTATCTGTAAGCTATGAATCTGAAGGTAACGATTGCTCTGTAAGAGGCCGCCTCATGAAATCATAAATAATGCAATTCTGGATTTGTTCCTGTAACTATCTCATTTACGGTGCTACATTTGAACTGCTTTGATAAATTTATTGGGAAACATAACCTAAAACCGTAGAAATATTTTGAATTTGAAGGTATTTGCGTAAAGTATCACTTATCAGCCCAATGTATTTTATTAGGATTTTGTTTGATTGCAGCTTTACTACTATTGTTAAGAGATGTAGGAAGGAAATGAAATATAGAATATCAAATGAGATATATTGATTTATAACATGGTTTTACGTATCAATAGTCCGTATTACTTGAAAGAAATGCCCATATTGAAAACTAAAATGTATAAGCCAATTATTATATCACCCACCATTCATATATTATAGAAAGGGGGATAATACCTTTCTCTATTTCTGTATCGTAATGAGTCCGTTCCAGCACTAAAAACAGTGCTGGAATGAACTCATTCCCGCATTGTTTCTAGTTATATTTTTCGTTTTGTGGTAGTCAGCACTGACATTCGATCCTATCAAATTTCAGCACACGTCAATTTTCAATATAATATAATATGGATATAGTGAAAGAATTGTTCAGAGGAAAGTTTTATTTTCATTAGAAAATAAGGTACTAGAATTTCCTTCTTGTTAAATTTGATTCATTATTGTTTTAAGGAAACTGTTTCAAATCTGATCTCCATGCCCTACGTACGAATCAAATTCGAATTCCGTAATCTGTCAACTTTCGTAACAGTACCTAACACCAACTGCCAAGATACAATACAAAAGGCACTAGGATGTATAATCCGAATTTTTCATTGAATATCAACAGTATTTTATAAAACTTGCCTGAAATAGAGAAAATATCGTCTAATACACGTTGCAGAAGGCAATTCCAACACTCATGCGTTCGAAAACTTGCTCCTTCGTCGCTCGTTTTCGAATTTCGCATTCGTGTTTGAATAGGAGCCAATTCTGCAACTTGTTTTAGAATATACTATTCCTGCTACTGCAATATGGCATTAGCATTTCTTGTTTGTAGGAGGTTCTAAGGCATTGACTAAAACCAAAGTGCAATGTTTTTTTATTCAATCTGAAGATGATGATGAATTGATCAACCGGAATTTCAAATGAATCCATTTGATCACTTAACCATTTTCTCTCAATTCTCACGAAGTTCCTATTATAATAAAAAAATGGGTTCAAGCCCTGTGGACAGGAGCTTTCTGGCGCTCTAGTTCAAACAGACAAATTATATCTCCGAAAGTATTGGTTTCTCTGAGTTGGGAATTATATCAATGTATACATATGATAGAGCTGCATCATAAAGGAAATTCAATTCAAATAATAGTTTGTTTATCAAGATTAAATGAGCAATCATGAGAATGAGAACTGCACCATGGAAGAAATCGAATCTGAAAATTTCAACTACCTAGCTCATTCCGTTCGAGAGTTATTGTGGAAAAACTTTATAAATTTTCAAATTTTTTTTTTTACACTTTGCGGTAATCTGGTCAATACAAAACTTCACATGCGTATAAAGGTCATGATTCTACAATTTGATGCTAAATTTCAGATAGATCGAACGAACTTGTCCGAGATATTTATGCTCCAAAACCACCTTGCAATTTTCAATCCGCTAACTCCTTTCGTTCGAGAGTTATCGTGCCTACGGCCGGTAGGCCGGCCGGACAGAATCGATTTCGCACTCGGATTCTTGATCAGTGAGTCGAACCAAATCGTTTGAGACCATTTTCAGCCAAAAATTTCAAAATTACAGACACTTGGGCAAATTGATAAGCACACTGTTCCGAGGAACTAGAGCGCCAAAAAAACAAGTTTGGTATGACAATTGCCCAAAACAGGTTTAAAGTACCTACAAATAGTAGGTATTCCATAAAACAAATATGAAAGAAGATAAGTAATAATATAAAATTACCTTGTAATCGATCAAAAATTTCCTGATCTACGTTCAC
This sequence comes from Halyzia sedecimguttata, assembly GCA_937662695.2. NCBI lineage: Eukaryota > Metazoa > Arthropoda > Insecta > Coleoptera > Coccinellidae > Halyzia > Halyzia sedecimguttata. The sequence continues at coordinate 102,088,294 of OW569414.2, forward strand.
CAAACTACAGAATTATGCTTTCAATATTTACGTAATATTCTCAAACATTTTCGGGTGAGGTCCCCGTTGCATCGCTAAAATACGAGTATTTCAACCCCAATATTTTTGAAGTTACAATATTCCCTTCTGTCAAGTTGACATTATGAGAATTCATACATAGAATAATAATTATATCAATCTGTGAAATACGATTTACATTGAAATATTAAAAAATCATATCTCCGAAAGTATTAGCTTGTTAGAGTTGAAAATGATATGAATGGATTCTTATGATAAAACTGCTTATTAAAAAAAATTTGATTTGGAATTTGTTTCGTAAAAAAAATTTTTTTTTTTGTTACTCCGAAACCATCTGTCCGATTTTGCCCAATAACGAACTTAGCCGAGATATTCATCCCCCAAACCTACTCTGAAAATTTCAACTCTCTAGCTCATTCCGTTCGAGAGTTATCGTGCTTACGGCCGGCCGGACAGAATAAATTTCGACCACGGATTCTTGATCAGTGAGTCGAACCAAATCGTTTAAGACCATTTTCATCGAAATATTCCAAATTTACAGACATTTGGGCAAATTGATAAGCACTCAGTTCCGAGGAACTAGAGCGCCAAAAATGATTTTCAAGTCATGTGAAATTAAGTACAGTTAGTTGGATACGAGTTTTTATCATGCTTAAGAATTAGCCACTAATCCAAGCAATCTGATTATTATTCACATATCCATTTTCATATTCGGAAAAAAAAACCGTCACGCCGCAAAATCATACAATAATTCTTTAAAATAACCTCACATTATATTATGCTTCGATATGCTTCCGATCGCCACTCGAGTACTCGTAAGGATTTAAGAATATCTGTAAGTTACATATTGTTAAAAACAGTCCAGAATAGCAATGTTCTTGTAAGGTTATGAAAGTCTAGATCGTGTGATTTAACGCCTCTAAATTATTTTTTTTGTGGGGCTATGTTAAGGCTCATGACTATAGCAAGAAGCCCGCAACGCAACGATTGACGTACTGGAAGCAATTACTGAAGAATTTAATCGTGAGGTATCGGCCAATATGTTGGAGAGAGCATGCCAAAATTGGAACCGGCGTATGGCCATTTGAAGCGCAGCCGCGGTCAACATTTATATGAAATAATCTTCAAACATTAAATTATATGAATTTTTCTATCGACTCAAATAAAGATTACATACATTTTTCTGAATTTTATGTGTTTTGTTCTTAAATCAAATTCGAAAGCTCTTAAAAAATCACCCGTTACATTCAATTGTCCTCAGAGACAGGCCCTTCATCGTCCGTTTTATACAAAAGAAAATACGCCAGGAAAAGCCAGAGTATAATTTTCACGTATATAGAGCAAGAATCACATATTCTATTTCACCAGGCATAGGAGGATGTGTAGTAAAGGTTATATAAATAAACCTCATATTTTATACAACATGTGAACTTGTTCAAAGAACATGTAGCAAGGCCGTACGTTTTCATCGACCTCGCAGGCCATGTGCCGAGTAAGCAGCGACCATAAAATCAAATTATCAAACTTTTATGTGGGAAAAATGTATTCCAGATTCCAATTTCGCTCCCCTTTGTGGCAGGTTATAATGTTGTATTTCTGAGGAACGTTTAATGCGATTTTATTAAAACTTTTCGAATTGGTTTTCTTTTCCATCCTTTTTCTTCTCTTTCTCTCTCTCCCTCGATACGAGATAAACTTTTTCCTCAGTTTCTCCTCTTTCGCATTGTGCAAGTTCGAATTATCTGACTCGGAAAAGTTGGGAACAATTTTAATAACAAGAAACGAAGGAGAATATAGATTTAATAAGTATATGATAACTTTTTAACGTTTTTCCTCCGAATAAAATTGGAAGACGTTAGGAGAGTTTGCAGAGTCACTTCAATGGCGAAATATAATGTGGAACAATATTGAATATTCATTCGGAATTTCGTGTTTGGGAAGACATAGCCATATCTTCTGAATATCAAGACCACAACATGTCGAATTAAAGCTATTGAATCTTGCATTTTCAAACTCGACCAGCACCCCGGCCAATCTAAGGCAATCGGACGCTCTTCTCGTTCTTTTCGCCATTCTCTAAAACTCAACATAGCATGCAAGGAAAGCTTCAATACTTACTTTTGTGGCTCGTTGGGATCCCTCTTTTTCTTCTTTTTCTGCACCTTGGGTTTCTTTTGTGCCTTTGTAATCTGCGTATCAGCCGGTTCTGGAGACGGTCGTTTCATTGGGGTCATCTGAAAAAGAATAAAAACGTTATACTCACGGTAGTTTTGAATACCGTGGTTGACCTTGACGGGTTAGATTATTACGAATATGACGAGAACGTTCTATGGGTCAGATGCATCACGTACACAGAGTTCTCAACTTTCAATATGCGACACTTCTGACGCATAGAGTGCTCTTTTCCTCCTTATAATCTGTCCAACACCAACAAAGCCTTCAATTCGATATAGTAAAAAATTACTGGAAGTACCCTACAAAATAAGTCCTATATACCTGCAAGGTGTGTCCAAAGACGATTTTAAACAGGCGGTATAACTACCCGAAATATACCACTTCCCCTAAAATTGCCTCTATGAAAGTTGTAAGATAAGTAAGATCAATAATACAAAGTTGCTAATTATTTTGATATCCGATCTTAAATCGTTCGGTCCATGCTTACATAAGGGTCAAAATTCCAGTAGAAGCAATATGAGATTGGTTGCCGCAAGATGCTCGATAGTAATGTGAAAAATGTGGTGAAAGTAAACGAATTTGTAAATTTTTGGTGTGATATTAGCAAAAAGATTGAGGAAATGAATCGGACAGAATGTGCAATAACGGAAATGGCAGAAATTCCGAGATTATTATAGCAGTAAGTAATAATAAGCCAGTAAGAGATATATATGATGATATTTTCGTGATTTGAAACCTTTTCATCAGCTTTTATTTGAGGAATGGCGTTCTACTTCCTATTGAGAACTTGAGATACTTTCAAAAAATCGTGTGTATACATGCAATATCTTTCGCATGGTTTGTTGAATTTTTTGGGGCACATTCGAGCACTCATCAGTTTGGCTATGTTACGAACCTTGTGCCTGGTTAAATTTATCTGCTTAGCTGCGTATTGTTGAAGGTAATTGCTGGATTCAAAAATGGTCTGCACATAATTGCAGCCAGTTAATGGAATTTAACAAGTGGTTGTTAGTAACGCTCAGCATAAGTGTCAAATATCTCAACTGAACTCATTAATTAAGTCAAAAAAATAAGCCAATCCACATCTGCCAACAATTTCCAAGAGCATAAGAAATAGAGATAACAGATAAGATACTGTGGTATCTATCAGATCAAAAAGAGTACGGCGGATTGCATATACAGGGTGAGTCTTTGACCTCTGCATTAATTTTAACCAAAGATTCATCTCATCAAATGAAACACTTTTTTCATTTACCATTTTTCCAGATTCGGCCCAGGTAAAAAGTTACAAGCGTTTAAAGATTTCACAATGTGCTAATACACTCCCGCATATAAATTATCTATGACATTGTTGGCGGACGAGAATAAGGCATGGAAACGTGGTTTACAGCTTGATTCGGGATTCAAACGCTCAGGGACGGATCCATAAAAGTAGTGAAATTTCTGGAGTTTTCCATTTTAAAACATTCAATGAAGAATATCTCGAAAACGGTGCGTTTAAGGAAAAATGATGAAGAATAATATTATGTTCTAAAACGATGAAATATTCTTAAAATGACTCAAGAAAAACTTTATATGCTTTCTTTATGCTAATTTCGTTTAGTTTTATGAATCCACGAGTCCATAACTAGAAAACCAGTAGGAGTAGAAAATAACTAATATTTGGAAAATATGTATCATAGTAATAGGAAACTTTACGCCAACATTCATTTTATTCGAAAAAAGGATGTCAAAGCTACAAAATAAAAACTGATTTTTGGCGCTCTAGTTCCTCGGAACTGAGTGATCAATTTGCCCAAATGTCTGTAATTTTGGAATATTTCGATGAAAATGGTCTTAAACGATTTGGTTCGACTCACTGATCAAGAATCCGTGGTCGGAATTCATTCTGTCCGGCCGGTCCGGCCGGCCGGCCGTAAGCACGATAACTCTCGAACGGAATGAGCTAGAGAGTTGAAATTTTCAGAGTAGGTTTGGGGGATGAATATCTCGGCTAAGTTCGTTATTGGGCAAAATCGGATCGATGGTTTCGGAGTAACAAAAAAAAAAATTTTTTTTTACGAAACAAATTCCAAATCAAATTTTTTTTAATAAGCAGTTTTATCATAAGAATCCATTCATATCATTTTCAACTCTAACAAGCTAATACTTTCGGAGATATGATTTTTCAAAATTTCAATAATAAATCGTATTTCAACGTTGTCACAGAATGATATTATTCTATGTATGAATATGAATTGTCATAATGTCAAATGATGTTCCTGAGACATTATCTAATCAGTCGAAGAATTGTGAGCGAAGTGAGAAAAATCTCAGTTGTTTGCTCCCAAATTAGTTTTTCTCAGAAAATTCTTACATTTCGGAACTGAACATGAAGTAAGAGATCTGAGAGTAGTGAGACTGCTTTTCATCCATAGACATAGATATAACTCTCGAACGGAATGAGGTAGGTAGTTGAAATTTTCAGAGTAGTTTAGGGAGATGAATATCTCGGTTAAGTTCGTTATTGGGCAAAATTGGCCAGATTTAATTTGATTTCTTCCATGGTGCTTTTCTCATTCTCATGATTGCTCATTTAATCTTGATAAATAAACTATTATTTGAATTGAATTTCCTTTAGGATGCAGTTCTATTATATGAATACATTGATATAATTCCCAACTCTGAGAAACCAATACTTTCGGAGATATAATTTGTCTGTTTGAACTAGAGCGCCAGAAAGCTCCTGTCCACAGGGCTTGAACCCATTTATTTTCAAAATTTCAACAGACTGAATTTGGGAAAATGTTAAATGAAAAAAGTGTTTCATTTGATGAGAGGAATCTGTGGTTAAAATTAATGCAGTGGTCAAAGACTCACCCTGTATACGTATAAGAACCGTAAGCTGAAGAAAGTCAACATCTATACCCCAAGAAAGAGATGATCTACAATATTGAATGGACTTCACCATTGATGATTGGTAAGCGATGGACGTGAAATAATGGCAAACCAAAGAATGTTGTTGAAAGGCACACCTGACCAAGGACTGTAGCGTTAACTGTTCAGGTATAAAGAAAACCATCACTCTCGCATAATGATTCTTTCAAACCTTACCATTGCTGGATGTGGCGTACTGTCATCACTATCGTCGCTGGTGGTGTGTTCTTGGCCCGGAGCGGCCGGAGGACTGTTTCCCCTACCTTGAGGGTGTTGCGGCGACGCCCCATAACCCATACTACCGGGAGGCGGCTGCCCGTGACTCATCATCATATGCTGATGCTGCTGTTGCTGTTGGATCATCAACAACTGATTATTATGCTGCTGTTGCTGCTGCTGCTGATTCAAAGAGTAATTGCTCTGCGGACTGTGGTACGAGGGATTGACCATCCCGTGGTCGGGTCCGGAGAGGTACAGCGGTTGCTGGTACCCCCCCGTAGGATCGTGCATCCCCATGGCGTCTTGCTGCTGATTCTGTTGGCTCATCTGCTGCATACTCTGCATGGGCGGCTGATAGTGCTGCTGATCGCCGTGGTTCTGGTGACCGTGGTGATTCTGCTGCTGTGCCTGTTGTTGCTGAGGGTTGATGGCGGGAATGTCGAATTCCTCGTCACCAAAACTTGGCGTGTGAAATGTCTGGAAAGGAAGAGTTCAGTGGTCAGAAGAGGTGTAGTTAAAACGATGGCTCAGTTTAAGTGAAAATTAACGTGAAACAGGCCTGTTTTACCACCCTGGAATACGTTAACTGAGGTTGCGATTCAAATTTATCCTTAACTGAGGACCTCAGTTAAGACTTAACGGAGATTTGTGAATACGGCGGTTTATCTTTTTACCTGAGCCGAATTTGGAAAAATGATAGATGAAAAAAGTGTTTCATTTGACGATAATAATCTATATGTACAACTCAAAGACTCAGCCTCTATATAGAGAATTTGCACATCCCTATAGCTGTGACTAACGCCACAGCCCACTATATCTCTATAAAGGTCTGTGCCCAACAAAGATTACCTTTATTAATTAATTCGATACATAAAACAAAAGAATAAACAATCTTGAACGAAAGAAGAATCCGATAGAATAAGGACCTCACGTAATTTTCGAATTTTTCGCCGAAAATGGCCTCAAACGATTAGATTCCATTCACTGATGAAGAATTCGCGGTCAAATTTTCAGAGTATGTTTGGAGGCCAAATGCACCGGCTAAGTTCGCTAATAACCAAAATCCGTCGAGTGTCTTCGGAATTATAGCCATCTGAATCTTTGCTTTCCCAAAAACTCGAAAAATACTGCTCTGATAAAATTAAAGCATCAAAGCACAAAGACTCAGGCAAAATTTTGTGTGAAATTATTTGGTCGGGTATGATTCTCTTATTGACCGTTCCTTATCTAGATATTCTAGGAGTGGCTTTGTGGGATAATATGTCTATCGCCGGATGGAGACACAAGATGCTGCAGGGAGCCACCTTCTTCCCTCCGATCTTTCTGCCCCTTCGGCGTTCCCGCCAGTAGATGTCGCCTCTGTATCGACGAACACCTGTCGACCTGTGCGTGATCCATTAAAACCGAAGCATCGCGTAATGCGTCTATGGCAGGCTCTCACTGAACAAGCCGTACACATAAGTTCATTAGTGAGAGTCGGAACGAAACGCTGGACAACCAATAAGTTATGGGTCCTCACATCACAGGACGCATCGAAACCCACAATGCTTTCAAAGTCTTTTTCAGCATTTCACGATAATGCTAGTTGGGGTCGTAAGGAATTAGCATGTGATGGTAACCTAGACCAATGATACCGGATTTTAATGATTAGATGGATGTAATGACTATGACTCGTGGGGCAAGTAATAAAGCCGATTGAAGACATTATCGAATTAGTTTTATGTTTCGAACTCAGACTTTAATTTCGATATTGCAGTGAGTACCAACTCTCCGAACTATTGATCAAATTACGCCAGCGCAAAGTTTGAAGGATACTGGTCGTAGCGAGCAAGCTCTTACATAAATTCAGGAAAGTTCCTTTCCTTGGCAACGTCACTCGATCTCCGAACATAAATCGCGTCTATGCAAAAACTCGAGGTTCTTTCCAACTTCGCGAATTCTTTTTGTCTCATTGCTCCGGAAATGGAATTCGAAAGTTTTTTTTCCAGCGGAATTATTCGAAAACATCGGAGAAACACTCGACTCGGTAGGAAGTAAGTCCCGCAATAAATTCCGTGGGACATTGATGGAGAGCGTTCTCGCGTAATAACATCTTCGGGCTGTTCAAAATGATAAGCCGATTTATATCCCACGTAGTCCTTTATAGGAGACAAATCAGCTGTTTAGTCCGCACGGTAATTTATCACTTAGTGAAGGCAGCGAAACGTGTTAACATCTGAAATTCGTTTTCGTTTCGATTTTGGATCGATATCCGAGATAATAGCAAACTTTCAGAATAGTGCGTTGAACATTTTTTTATAAACAACCCAAGGATATCTCTTCATGGGTGGCCTGTAATCACACCCGATCTTAACTTCATCGAGAATGTTATTAATATTTTCATGAGAAAGCTAAAGTACCAGAAGACATCAATAAATTCCTAAATGTAACATAATTGGCGAAGAAATATGGGATTGCTAAGTCGGTTTGTGAAGTAAAAAAATTGGTTCGAGCCCTGTGGACAGGAGCTTTCTGGCGCTCTAGTTCATAAAGACAAAATTTTCCTTCGATTCCGGGTCAAAAATATTTCTAAGTGCCGACCCAAAATATTTTTTTCATGGTATATCGATACGGGGCTCGTGTCTGATTGAATCGAGGTCGCTGATCACGAATATGTAATTAGTTTTTCCCTAAGTGGCGTACTTTGGGAAAATTTTCACTTAAAGTGAAAAAATTGACGAAAATAGGTCAATTTTGGAACTTTCCACCGCCCAAAAAAATCGGAGTAAAGTGTTCCTGATTTTTTACGTCATATTTGGATCCTTTATTTATCGAATAAACCGAACCATAAATGTCCAGGTCGTACGCTTCAGAAATTATGGTTTTTTTGCCGAGGGTCTATTTTTAGGAAAATTCTTTCCGCGATATTTCCTCGGAAAATTTTTGTAATTAATATCTGATCATAGATTCGGAATCGACGGCCCCGAATCTATAAGAATGAGTACCCGCTTCATAGTTTTGCGTCAAAAAATTTTTCTCGAAAAATGGGATTTTTTTAAGGCTAATGTATTAAAAAATTGCCAAAATTCGACCGGTCTCCGATTTCGATGCAAATTTCGTCATTTACTAATTCGGGGCCGTAGATTACGAATATATGATTAGATTTTTCATTAGAGAATTTTCCGCGGAAATACCGCGAAATGAATTTTCTGAAAACCAGACCCTTGGGAAAAAAATCATAATTTCCGAATAGTAAGGCCTGGACATTTTCTGTTTGGATTATTCAGTAGATAAAGGATCCGTATATGACGGCAAAAATCAACAACACCCTACTCCGATTTTTTTGGGCGGTGAAAACTTCCAAAATTGACCTATTTTCGTCCATTTTTTCACTCTAAGTGAAAATTTTCCCAAACTTCGCCACTTAGGGAAAAACTAATTGCATATTCGTGATCAGCGACCTCGATTTAATCAGACACGAACTCCGTATCGATATACCTTGAAAAAAATTTTTTGGGTCGGTACTTAAAAATATTTTTGACCCGGAATCGAAGGAAAATTCTTCTTTACCGTCCGAAATCTATAATTTTTACATCTCGATGAACGATTATTGGTCGGTGGACGACGTTTAGATTTATGTATCTATTTCCTCTGTATCTCTATCCGTTCGGAAAATATTAGGAAATGAGTGAATCCGTCAAACGGCAAAAAGTTTTCTCTAGTATCTAACCCATACGAAAATCTAAAGTTTTCCGATTAGATCGCCACGGCTTTGGCTATTCACTAGATCGAGGGCGTAGATTCCGAATCTGTAATTAGTTTTTCCGTATCTCGATTAGTTTTGGAAATATGGCAAAAAATACGACTAATTAGACCATTTTCCGGAGGTAGGGCCAGAAATTGCGACTTTTTTCGTCATTGCTCCGAAACTAATCGAGATACGGAACATCTAATTGCAGATTCGTGATCTGCGTGCCCGATTTAGTGAATAACCAAAGCCGCGTCGATCTAATCGGAAAATTGTAGATTTTCGTATGGGTTAGATACTAGAGAAAACTTTTTGCCGTTTGACGGATTCGCTCATTTCCTAATATTTTCCGAACGGATAGAGATACATAGGAAATAGATACATAAATCTAAACGTCGTCCACCGACCAATAATCGTAGAAAATTCGTTTATCGAGATGTGAAAATCATAGATTTCGGACGGGAAAGAAGAATTTTCCTTCGATTCCGGGTCAAAAGTGCCGACCCAAAATATTTTTGCGCGTATGTTCTGGGGAACATCGCGTTATAGTTTTGCCCAAATGTCTGTAACTTTCGAATTTTTTGACGAAAATGGTCTCAAACGATTAAGTTCGACTCCCCAATGAAGAATTCGAGGTCAAATTTGATTCTGTCCGTCCGGCCGTCCGGCCGTCCGGCCGTCCGGCCGTTGCCACGATAACTTGAGAACGAGAAGAGCTAACAACTTGAAATTTTCAGGGTAGGTGGCGCATCTCAATACGACGGACAAGTTCGTTAATGGGCATAATCGGCCCAGTGGTTTCCGAGTAATAATTTTGTTTTCAACCAATATGAATCCGATCGAATTGAAACTTGGTGGGTAGTTGTAGAATTTGATCTTAAGCACGTTTGTGAAATTTTGTGTGAATCGTATGGCTAGAAAATTTTTAAAAAATTATTAAAAAATATTTTTGTTGTCACGATAACTTGAGAACGGAATGAGATAGCGGCTTGAAATTTTCAGGTTAGGATGAACACCAGAACGCGACATTTCAGTTTGTTTATGAGTATAATCGGCCAAACGGTTTCAGAGTTATAGCCATCTGAAATTTTCTGAAATTTCGTGCTTTTTGTTCCTCATTAACTCAAAAAGTACTGAACCGATTGAATTCAAACATGGTTATTAGTTGTAGAATGCCAACGCGGAAATGTTTGCAAAATTTGGTGAGGATAGCATTTGTAGAAAATTTTTAATAAATCATTGAAAATAAAAAAATAAAATTCTATATATCAGTAACTATTCGTTTGAAATTGCTGAAATTTTGCAAGAGCCTTCATAACCTAACTCTACTGCCAAGTTTCAAGTTTTAATACGATCGGTTAAATATTGTTGGAGATTCGAGCATTCTTGTGCGAGTTCAGTAGATGGGTGACCGTTGCCTCGATAACTTTCGAACGAAAGGAGATAGGGACTTGCAATTTTCAGGGTAGGTTGCGTATCCGAAAGAGAGTGTTGAGTTCGTTTTTGGGCATAATCGGTCTAACGGTTTCCGAGTTATACCCACCTGGAATATTATTTCCTTGATAACTCAAAAAATAAATATTCGATCGTTTTGGTGCTTGGTAACTAGTAGTAGAAAATCAACCTAAAGACGTGTTTAAAATTTTGTAAGAATCGTATCCCTAGAAAATTTGAAAAAAATGACGAAAAAAAAAATTTCAAGAACCGTACCCCTAGAAAATTTTTAAAAAGTCACGAAAAAAAAATTGGTTCAAGCACTGACGTGAAGTCAGAAGCTTTTGCGCGTATGTTCTATTGTCCATACTTCTGTATTGGACACCCTTAATCGAATTTACCATGGTAAATTATGTTGTCCATTCTCCTGTATTGGACACTTAATTCGAATTTACCATGGTAAATTCGAATTGAGAGTGTCCAATACAGGAGAATGGACAACATAATTTACCATGGTAAATTCGATTAAGGGTGTCCAATACAGAAGTATGGACAATAGAACATACGCGCAAAAGCTTCTGACTTCACGTCAGTGCTTGAACCAATTTTTTTCATGGTATATCGATACGGGGCTCGTGTCTAATTAAATCGAGGTCGCTGATCACGAATATGTAATTAGTTTTTCCCTAAGTGGCGTACTTTGGGAAAATTTTCACTTAAAGTGAAAAAGTTGACGAAAGTAGGTCAATTTTGGAACTGTCCACCGTCCAAAAAAATCGGAGTAAAGTGTTCCTGACTTTTGGCGCTCTAGTTCCTCGGAACTGAGTGCTTATCAATTTGCCCAAATGTCTGTAATTTTCGAATATTTCGATGAAAATGGTCTTAAACGATTTGGTTCGACTCACTGATCAAGAATCCGTGGTCGAAATTCATTCTGTCCGGCCGGTCCGGCCGGCCGGCCGGCCGTAGGCACGATAACTCTCGAACGGAATGAGCTAGAGAGTTGAAATTTTCAGAGTAGGTTTGGGGGATGAATATCTCGGCTAAGTTCGTTATTGGGCAAAATCGGACAAATGGTTTCGGAGTAACAAAAAAAAAATTTTTTTTTTACGAAACAAATTCCAAATTAAATTTTTTTTAATAAAAAGTTTTTTCATGAGAATCCAATCATATCATTTTTAACTCTAACAAGCTAATACTTTCGGAGATATGATTTTTCAAAATTTCAATAATAAATCGTATTTCAACGTTGTCACAGAATAATATTATTCTATGTATGAATATGAATTGTCATAATGTCAAATGATGTTCCTGAGACTAATAAATCATAGTATATCTTGTCTATGCTAATCAATCGAAGAATTGTGAGCGAAGTGAGAAAAATCTCAGATATGATTTTTCAAAATTTCAATAATAAATCGTATTTCAACGTTGTCACAGAATGATATTATTCTATGTATGAATATGAATTGTCATAATGTCAAATGATGTTCCATGTTCCTGAGACTAATCAATCGAAGAATTGTGAGCGAAGTGAGTTAAATCTCAGTTGTTTGCTCCGATATTAGTTTTTCTCAGAAAATTCTTACATTTCGGAACTGAACATGAAGTAAGAGATCTGAGAGTAGTGAGACTGCTTTTCATCCATAGACATAGATATAACTCTCGAACGGATAATGAGGTAGGTAGTTGAAATTTTCAGAGTAGTTTAGGGAGATGAATATCTCGGTTAAGTTCGTTATTGGGCAAAATTGGCCAGATTTAATTTGATTTCTTCCATGGTGCTTTTCTCATTCTCATGATTGCTCATTTAATCTTGATAAATAAACTATTATTTGAATTGAATTTCCTTTAGGATGCAGTTCTATTATATGAATACATTGATATAATTCCCAACTCTGAGAAACCAATACTTTCGGAGATATAATTTGTCTGTTTGAACTAGAGCGCCAGAAAGCTCCTGTCCACAGGGCTTGAACCCATTTTTTATCCGAAAATATTGGTTTCTCAGAGTTGGGAATTATATCAATGTATTCTTATGATAGAACTGCATCATAAAGGAAATTCAATTCAAATAATAGTTTATTTATATCAAGATTAAATGAGCAATCTGAGAATGAGAACTGCACCATGGAAGAAATCAAATTAAAATAGCTGAAATGAATTTGACTATCTCTTATAGAACAGGATGACATGTACGAGTATGAACACAGAGCATATAATAAAGCTTAGATAGAATAATTATAACATTCTGTGAAAACATAGAGGTACGAATCATTATTGAAATTTCGAACAATCATATCTCCGAAAGTATTAACTTGTTAGAGTTAAAAATTATATAAATGGATTCTTATGGTGAAACTGCATATTGAAAATTTAATTTGGAATTTGTTATGTAAAAAAATTTTTTTTTGTTACTCCGAAACCATCTGTCCGATTTCGCCCAATAACGAACTTAGCCGAGATATTTATCTCCCAAACCTCCCAAACTCAATTTCAACTGTCTAGCTCATTCCGTTCGAGAGTAATCGTGCCTACGGACCAGCCGGACAGAATTAATTTCGACAACGGATTCTTGATCAGTGAGTCGAACCAAATCGTTTAAGACCATTTTCATCGAAACATTCGAAAATTACAGACATTTGGGCAAATTGATAAGCACTCTGTTCCGAGGAACTAGAGCGCCAAAAAGTTGGAAAAGTACTGTGGCCAGGAGCTTTGGCGAGATTGTTCATATTTATAGTCAGAGCGATAACCCATCTAGGTACTGAACTCGCCCAAGGCTGCTTAGCTCAACGAAAAAATTATATTACCAATATTTCCAAGAATATAAATCCGACTGTGAAACGAACCGTCCAAAGTAAACTGGTCCACTTTTTGGCCGAGAATGGTCTCAAACGATTAGTTTCGAAAATAAACAGTGCTGTGTCTGTGGTGGCGTTATGACCCATTGAAATACAAACATTCACTGATGTTTCGAACATGAAAAGAGCTTTGTTTGTGATGGCGTAAGCTATCAGGGGGCTTAGAATTTCACTTATATCCCTTATCATTTGGAAATACAAAATATCATAGAGTCAAGGTGGCCATGTCTTGAAGAGATAACCTTGGAAGCGAGGAAATTGATGACGAAAACAAATTTCTTGCAGCGAATGACGATTTTTAAATGTAATCTCGCCGTGTCTGGCTCCAGACATTTTTGTTTTTACCTCATATAAACTGCATGAGGAAGAAGTTAAAGGCGAATGAAAACAATTACAATGGATGCCTCCAGCGCTGAAGAAATTCGATATTGCAAAATGTTAGCGTTGCTAGGAGCTTTTTGGAAGAATTAAATTCATTGCGAACGAAATATACATTATATACTGAATAAATTACAAAAACCCAAATTCAGAAATCTATAAACATTTCTTCTGCGTAAAAGGCACTATAGATAATTTTTAGAAGCAATTATAGAATAATGTTGCCTAATAAACAGTAACGAAACTACACCAACAATAAAACAACTTTTCTGTAACGTTTCAGACTCAGGATCACATTCTATAGATTGGGTTGTTGTTCTTGCTTGTTATTTTCTTGTTGTACTTGATTAATTATTATTTGATTAGAAGCTTTTCTGTCTGAATTCATGGTGAACTCCTCCATCAGACACCAAACGAAAATCTTCAGAATTATTTCTTGTTTACAGTCAACAAAAATTCTGAAGATTTTCGCTTCGCTGATGAAGAAGTTCAGGCTCTGAAACGTTACAGTAAAGTTATTTTATCGTTTGGGTTGTTTCCTTACTTTTTATTAGATAACATTGTTCTAGATATTGCTCCCGACAAATATCTAGTGCTTCAAACGCAGAAGCAATTTCAAAAAAAAATTTATTTTTTATTTTATACATATTTTTCAGAGTTTGGGTAATAAAAACGTAGAAAAAAACCACTGAATACTTTACACACTTCATTGAAATAATTGTTCAAGTCACATATTATGTATATTTCGATCGGAATGAATTGAATTCTACATAAAAGCTCCTAGCAACGCTAACATTTTGCAATATCGTATTTCTTCAGGGCTGGAGGCATCCATTGTAATTGTTTTCATTCACGTTTAAATTCGTTCTCGTGGAGTTTATATGGTGAAGTAAAAACAAAAACGCCTGGAGCCAGACACGGCGAGATATCATTTCAAAATCGACATTCTCTGCATGAAATTTGTTTTCATCATCAATTTTCTCGCTTCCGAGGTTATCTCTAAGACATGGCCACCTTGACTCAATGATGTTTTATATTTCCAAATAATAGCCGTAGAGGGATATAAGTGAAATTCAAAAACCTCTGATATTATCAATTAATTTTTGACAGTTTTCTTTATTTTTTTATTCCGAAGCCATACCTGAATTCCTTACATCAACCATTTTTGTTTTAGGTGTTCGAGTTGGGCTTTTGGATTTTGAACTGACATGATACAATGCTGCGCTGCCGAAAGATTTCCACTTTTTGCCAAACTTACTGTTTATTAGCAACATTGGTCTATATTGCCTCTGCCTCTGCGAATTAAATATCTAGTGTTTCTAACGTAGAATCAATTTCGAAAGAATTAAGATTGTATACTTGTAGATAGACATTTTTCAGAGCATCTGAGAGAAAACCCATAAAAAAACTTAACTCTCCCATTCGGATGCGAAACCTACCCTGAAAATTGCAAGTCCCTACTATTGGAAAGATATCGAGGCAACGGTCACCCATCCAGCTCACCTAAGGCTGCTCGGATCTCCAACAATATAGATCCGATCGTGTTCAAACTCGGAACTTGGCAGTAGAGTTTTTTCAATGATTTTCAATGATTTTTTTAAAATTTCGCAAGAATTTTCGCGTCAGCATTCTACAACTAATAACCATGTTTGAATCAGATCGGTTTCGTATTTTTCGAGGTATTAAGGAAATAACAACCAAATTTCAGGCTTTAATTCCAAAACAGATTGTCCGATTATGCCTATTGACAAAATCAAATGACGCATTCAGACACACAACCCACCCTAAAAATTTCAAGTCGCTATTCTTTCCGTTCTCAGGTTGCGTGACATAAATAATATTTTTCAATAATTTTTTTAAATTTTCTAGAGATGCGATTCTCACAAAATCTCATAAATGTCTTTAATTTTGTCTTCTACAACTACTCATCAAGTTTCAATTCGTTCGGATTAGTATTGGTTGAAAAAAATTAAAATTTCAAGTCGCTATCTCTTTCCGTTCTCAAGTTATCGTGGCCGGCCAGACAGAATCAAATTTGACCTAGAATTCTTCATCAGGGAGTCGAACTCAATCATTTGAGGCCTATCAGCAAAAAATTCGAAAATTTAATTTTGGCAAAATGATAACGCGATGTTCCCCAGAAGAAAAACCATCGAATGATGAATGCACCTCCCAAAGTATCTTTTAATGTTTTAATGAGTTCAAACTAATGTTTTGGCGCTCTAGTTCCTCGGAACTGAGTGCTTATCAATTTGCCCAAATGTCTGTAATTTTCGAATTTTTCGATGAAAATGGTCTTAAACGGTTTGGTTCGACTCACTGATCAAGAATCCGTGGTCGAAATTCATTCTGTCCGGCCGGCCGGCCGGCCGTAGGCACGATAACTCTCGAACGGAATGAGCTAGACAGTTGAAATTTTCAGAGTAGGTTTGGGGGATAAATATCTCGGCTAAGTTCGTTATTGGGCAAAATCGGACAGATGGTTTCGGAGTAACAAAAAAAAAATTTTTTTTTTACGAAACAAATTCCAAATTAAATTTTTTTTAATAAGAAGTTTTATCATAAGAATCCATTCATATCATTTTTAACTCTAACAAGCTAATACTTTCGGAGATATGATTCTTCAAAATTTCAATGTAAATCGTATTTCACACATTGATATAATTATTCTATGTATGAATTGTCATAATGTCAACTTGACAGAAGGGAATATTGTAACTTCAAAAATATTGGGGTTGAAATACTCGTATTTTAGCGATGCAACGGGAACCTCACCCGAAAATGTTTGAAAATATTACGTAACTATTGAAAGCATAATTCTGTAGTCCGAGAGAGGAGAAAATTTGGTGAACGTAGATCAGGAAATTTTTGATCGATTACAAGGTAATTTTTTATTTATTACTCATCTTCTTTCATATTATTACTCATCTTCTTTCATACATGTTTTATGGAATACCTACTATTTGTAGGTACTTTAAACCTGTTTTGGGCAATTGTCATACGAAACTTGTTTTTTTGGCGCTCTAGTTCCTCGGAACAGAGTGCTTATCAATTTGTCCAAGTGTCTGTAATTTTGGAATTTTTGGCTGAAAATGGTCTCAAACGATTTGGTTCGACTCACTGATCAAGAATCCGAGTGCGAAATCGATTCTGTCCGGCCGGCCGACCGGCCGTAGGCACGATAACTCTCGAACGAAAGGAGTTAGCGGATTGAAAATTGCAAGGTGGTTTTGGAGCGTAAATATCTCGGACAAGTTCGTTCGATCTATCTGAAATTTAGCATCAAATTGTAGAATCATGACCTTTATACGCATGTGAAGTTTTGTAATGACCAGATTACCGCAAAGTGTAAAAAAAAAATTTTGAAAATTTAAAAAAAGTTTTTCCACAATAACTCTTGAACGGAATGAGCTAGGTAGTTGAAATTTTCAGAGTAGGATAGGGAGATGAATATCTCGGTTAAGTTCGTTATTGGGCAAAATTGGCCAGATTTAATTCGATTTCTTCCATGGTGCAGTTCTCATTCTCATGATTGCTCATTTAATCTTGATAAATAAACTTTTATTTGAATTGAATTTCCTTTATGATGCAGCTCTATCATATGTATACATTGATATAATTCCCAACTCAGAGAAACCAATACTTTCGGAGATATAATTTGTCTGTTTGAACTAGAGCGCCAGAAAGCTCCTGTCCACAGGGCTTGAACCCATTTTTTTTCTAAAATAACAAAGTGTTTCAATGAGGAGAAGGTCCACTGAAGATTCCTATGTGATCGATAGCTTTTAAAGAGCACTATAGCGGCAGGAAACATTCAGAGATTGGAATAATACGGCTTGTATTAACAGTAAAACCTGTAAAGAAAAATCGATAAAAAATGGTTAAACATTAATGTGTGGACTACCCTATCAAAATGTGTTGATATCGCAGGCCGACTCTTACAAACCTGAAGCCAGACACAATCGCACTTCTTGCAGATCTCGATTGAGAGAAAGTCCACTACTACCTTTACGTCGCGTTAATACACAATGGAAGAGAATAAAATGAACAACCCAACAACCTTGGGGCTGGGCGTTGAACCACCCATTATCTCCTGTCATAGATACATCATTCTGATGAGGCTACATGATGAAGAGGGGAGTATAAAGAGCGAGAGTTATTTCGTTGCCATGGCGATGTTGACGGTGGAACAATTGTAAAATAATTACCCGCGTAGGGATGTCTACTGACGATCGCATGGGGGAAATGGCAGATTGTCTTGTTCATCCTTAAGACGATGGGAAACTTCATTGAAGAGATATGTGAGATGGACAGGAAGATATTCGAGTCGTGTGGGGGGATATTGATAACGTAAATAGTATACCTTGATTTGATATCTGTGGAAGCCATTTTCAGATTAAATATATTTCTCAACACTCACAAGTTGTATTTGCATTTTTTTTTTCATCAACGAATAAGACCGAATAGAACTAACGAATTCTAAGGTCAGAAGAGAACTATATGACGTCAGAGCGCGAGTGATCGTAAGTCTGAACTAACTTGCATTGAGGATTGCAGATACTACTGAATTTATTATTATTAAATAAGTAAAGAAAGCAACTTAAGTTGCACAATAGAATTAATATTAAATTGGCATATTAAATGCGCATATTTTCCGTCTATCTTTGACCTTATGACATTTAGTTGAGATTGGAATAGAAATTCAAATATCTACTTGTATGTGACTGCTTTCTGAAGAAACTCGTTTCAAGATCGTTCGGAGATGTAATTATCCAAAAAACTAGAAAAGTAATCTGATTATTCTTCACTATTTCCAAAGTGAATTTTATTGTTGGTTCTTTTGAAATTATGAAATTGAAAAATGTTTCTAACTCTTCTCTACCATGTTGCCAAATTACCAATATATCATCGACATATCGCCACCAAGCTTTTGGTTCTTTAAAATTTTCCATGAATATATTACTCATGACAGGTGATAAAGGAGAACCCATTGCCATTCCAAAATTTGGTCGATAAAAATCATCTCCTAGTTGGAAAGAACTGGTATATAAACATACATGAAGCATTTCCATAATATCATCTTGTATCTTTAATCACTGCGTTATCATTTTCTAATTTTGTTCGGGCTATTTGAAGAGACTTATTGACAAGAACATTGGGAACAAACTAATAACATCAGTATTCAATAGAATGTCATTGTGGTTCAAATTTGAATTTTATAACTTTTCAAGAAAGTGCTTGGAGATCCAAAAGAACTAACTATTGGTCTCAGGGAAATTAGAGGTTTGTGTATTTTTGAGGCCATATAAATATACTGTTATACAGGGTGAGTCTTTGACCACTGCATTAATTTTAACCAAAGATTCCTCTCATCAAATGAAACACTCTTTTCATTTACCATTTTTACAGATTCGGCTCAGGTAAAAAGTTACAAGCGTTTAAAGATTTCACAATGTGCTAATAAACTCCCGCATATAAATTATCTATGACATTGTTGCCGGACGAGAATAAGGCATGGTAACGTGGTTTACAGCTTGATTCGGGATTCCAACGCTCAGGGACGGATCCGTAAAAGTAGTGAAATTTCTAGAGTTTTCCATTTTAAAACATTCAATGAAGAATATCTCGAAAACGGTGCGTTTAAGGAGAAATGATGAAGAATAATATAATGTTCTAAAACGATGGAATATTCTTGAAATGACTCAAGAAAAACTTTATATGCTTTCTTTATGCTAATTTCGTTTAGTTTTATGAATCCACGAGTCCATAACTAGAAAACCAGTAGAAGTAGAAAATAACTAATATTTGGAAAATATGTATCATAGTTATTGGAAACTTTACGCCAACATTCATTTTATTCGAAAAAAGGATGTCAAAGCTACAAAATAAAAACTGATTTTTTTTAAATTTCAACAGCCTGTATCTTTTTACCTGAGCTGAATCTGGAAAAATGTTAAATGAAAAAAGTGTTTCATTTGATGAGAGGAATCGTTGGTTAAAATTAATGCAGTGGTTAAAGACTCACCCTGTATATGGAAAATTTCGAAGAAAAAATTGTGGCAACAAATTCGTTGAAACAAAAAGCTTGGTGGCGATATGTTGATGATATTCGTAATTTGGCAACATGGTAGAGGACGGTAAGAAAAATTTTTCGATTTCATAAACTCAAAAAAGCCTACGATAAAACTCACTTTAAAATTAAAAAGAATAATCAGCTTTTTTCCTAGATGTTTCGATAATTATGTATGTATGCGAAGATATTTGAATTTCTATTCAAATTATCAACTTAGTATGAAAAGAGGTGTTTAATATAAGAACCATTTTCAAGACTCAGGTCTTTATTAACTATGACAAAAGCGATTAGTGAAAAACAAAAATCCAAAAATTATGTATATAATATTCCTTGTATTTCTAGTAAACCGTATACAGGAGAAACATCGAGACCAATAAAGTTAAGAATAACATAGGAACAACTAGAGGAATAGATACATACAAAAATCAAAAATAGCAGAACATGTATATTATGTACAACCAATGGAGATCACATGATGAATTGGAGTAAAACAAAGATTCAGACGACATAAAAAGGAAACTTAAGGAGGATTTGTATTTTGTTGAACAAACAATTTTGCAAATTGCTCAATTGTAAACAAAAAATAATTCTGAAAATTTTCGATTGATGTCTGATAAAGGAGTCTGATTTAATCTCCGAAACGTTACAGAATAGTTGTTTTATCGTTGATGTTGTTTCTTTACTGTTTATTAGGCAACATTGTTCTATATATTGCTTCTGACATCTATCTAGTGTTTATAAAACGGAAGCAATTTCACAATTAACATCTAAAATATTTCATTTCATTGATAGTTTTCGGAGTTCGGGAGAGAAAACCTAGAAAGGATCTTTTAATGGTTACTTAAAAGATTGCATCATATTTTTTGGGCGCATGTTCTAGGGGAACATCGTCCTATCATTTCGTCCAAATGTCTGTAATTTTCGAATTTCGAGCTGAAAATTGGCTAATAGACTAATTCGGACTCCCTGATCACGAATCCGGTGTCAGATTTTAGGGTGCCGTCCGGCCGGCCGGCCGGCCGTACTTCCGGCCGTAGGCACGATAACAGGAGCACCGAAGGTCCTATCGACTTCAAACTTTCAGGGTAGGTTTCTGATCAAAATGCGACGGTTAAGTTCGTTAACGGGCAAAATCGGCCGGACGGTTTAGGAGTTATAGACATTTAAAATTTTGAGGTTATTTCCCTGATATTTCAGGAACTAAAGAAGATGTTGAATCGAAACTTGGTAGTCAGTTCGAGGATATAAACGCGCAACTTTTGGCAAAATTCTGTTATGATCGAAATGTTGGTAATTTTTAAAAAAAAATTTCTTTTAATTTTTTCGAAAAAAAAATTTGTTTTTCGTGAACTATTCATCAGATTGCAACAAAAACTTGTACTAACGTCAATTATAGTATTTTGCAACATTGTGCAAAATTTTGGCTCTATACGATTTCAATTTCTGGAGATATAAGACAAAATGTGTCAAATTTCCTGGGTCTCTCTCAGTATTTTATCGATTATTCTATGAACTCTTTGAATTCCACCGAAAACAAATTCAAAGACATAAACATAAAGAATCAAGTCATAGTTTAGACGTCGAAAGAAGGACGATGTTGATCGACTTGAAAAGGTACCTATTTCAAGAAATGCAATAATGAAATGCTTAATTTATGGATATAATATTATCTAAGTATTGTTGGGATCGGGCAGTTGGAAAATTTTTTAATAAAAAAATTTGTACCGACGTTAAATCAAGCATTCTACACGAGTGTGCAAAATTTCAGTTCGATACGATCTCAATTCCAGAAGATATTGCTTAAAATTCACATTACAGCGTGTTTTGACGTTCTATGGTCACAGAAAATCGTCACAAAAATCTATTTACCTCATTTGACGGCTGTTTGTCAAATCAATTAATTCCAATAATTGATGTCAGATTTCCTACATACCAAGTTCAAACACATTTTATTATATGGAAAACACTTATTATGATCACGTTCTACAGGAATTGATACTAAATAGAAGCTAGATGAAGATTATTGTAATGGAAAATTTGTGTTCCAGAATAATATTAAGGTATTCAACATGATACTGCTTTTTTTCTTTACTGGTCAGTACGGGCCACAAGGAAGATGAACATGCGCCCAAAAGCTCCTGTCCACAGGGCTTGAACCAATTTTTAATACTCAATTCTGATACCAAGTTACATTTCCGTATAGTAGTAATCTCGGGAGATTGCTCTGGATTAATTTAATTCACTCGCACATTGAAATCTACGCATTTTAAATTGCACACTGTGAATATTTCAGGGGGTTGGGGGTGGTTCCGAAAATGATTTTGAAGTTTGATTTCAATGGTTTATAAATTTTGGATGACAATGCTTCAGCTAAAATTTCGAAGATGTCTGTGGTTTCCCAAAACCCGTTGCAACTGCGCCACCACTCGTTGCCCCCCCAGAACCATTTTAATGGAGTCGCGCCCCAATGGTCGTAATTTATCCGGCGGGCCAAGAAATATGGGCCATAATTCCATATGAGAATAAAGAAGAATTATATGCGCGTTATAAATCACCTCTCTTATTTCACTCATTTTTATTATTGCGATTCGCAACCCCCTCCCCCGTTCACCCCGTCGCGCGTCTCCTCGAATTTACGATCGGTCCTAATTAAATACCGCGAGCGTATTTCGCGTTCCGCCCGCGGTCTTCCGGAATTGTTTTCCGAAGTCTCGGCGTGACGAGCTGCGGAAAAGCGGGACCGTCAGGGCGGTCACCGCAACACCAAAGGGTTCGTTTTTTCCGGCGACGGGGATTTTCCGACTTTGTTGGTCGTTTTTCGCGCCGATTATTCGGCGGTGATTTCGTTGACCCATGTTTTAATGAAAATCTGTTCGTTTAGAAAGATGACGTATTATGTTCTTTTGTAATACTGGGTGTCTCCGGAAGTTACTAACGGAATCACGAAAGCATAAAGATGGGATCAAAAAAACATTTAGTCCTACTGCCCTTCGTTATGAAGTGAAAGGGTTTAGAAGTTGATGAATGAAAATTGTTAATTAACGATAAATACATAGTGGCGTTCAAAAATCCAACCAAATTAGTGTGACAATATTTTTTTTTGAAAATCTGACTTCAATAATAAAGAAACATGTAAAACATTCACATCCTTTTTCTTATGCAGGGTGAGTCTTTAAGTTGTTCATTAATTTCAACCATAGATTCTCCTCCCATTAAACAACATAGTCACAACACTATTTTCATTTACCATTTATCAAGATTCGGCTAAATTAAAATGTTACAAGCGTTTACAGATTCCACAACTCGCTAATACACTCCAACACTATGTTTTCAGTTCAAAACCTAGCCCCCTTTATGTGTGTTTTAATATCGGTAAAACTAAAACACATCTCAACCCGAGTCTCAACCGAAAAGCTTTGTCTGTCATCTGATGGTTGACATTCAATGAAATTGTCCAAGAAAACTTATTTGGACCGAAATTCTTCAACGTCCTTTCAACATATCTCAAGAATATCAGTAATATCCGTAAATATAAATCTGGAGTAAACATATATATTTCCGAATTTTCACGGAAGTTCTATGACATGCTTAAACAACTAGCCTAAACTGTCAACTCTGTTGTTTTCTAGTTATAAGCGAAAGTTGAAAAACTGGCGATATCGAAAAAAATTCACATGTCCTTTTCTACTGAAGCTAGAGATCTGAAATTAAAACATTATACACACATTTTTTTGTACAGAATCCATTGGCGTACTCATTAGATCTAAAAAAAAACTATTTTAAGACATTTTTAAATTGTCAATTTTTATTTTTTTCAACTTCAACAATATCTAACATGATACAGTTCCTGTTTAATTTAATTAAAGACGAATTCGAAAATAACTGTATTTCAATAATTTTTAACATCGAGGGCTGGTATTTGGTCACAGAATCAAAAAGACCGCAATTAAAATGTTTAACAGTAGAAAATCAAGTATTCGAGAATTTGGTTAAAGTTAAATGCTCAAATCTTCCCCCATTCTCAGCTAAACATAAATTACATCTTTTCCGAATACTTTTTATGGAATTTCTAATGTCGATATTGCTGATAGTATAAAAAGTTTCAATAAAAGCATTTCTAAGGTCATCTCTATTGTTGAATGTTCTCTTATATCGAATATTTTCGAGGAGGGAAGAAGTCCATTGGCGAAAAATCTGGAAAACGCGGGAGCCACTTAACTGCTCAATTTGTTATAGGTAAATCTTCAAAATTTCGAGCCTGAGAAAAATAATGAGTACGCCAATGGATTCTGTACAAATAAGTGTCTCTATAATGTTTTAATTTCAGATCTCTAGCTTCAGTAGAAAAGGAGATATGATTTTTTTTCAATATCGCCACTCTTTCAATTTTCGCTAATAACAAGAAAACAAAAAGAGATAGAAAAAAATAAGAAAAGCGGCATCTTTGGTTTCTCTGGAAAAGAGATCGAGAATGGGGTATCAGATTTTTGCTATCTCCCATAGTTTGAAAGTTGTAGTACTAAAACATCAAAATGCTTCCACCCTGTACAATTTTTGACGAAAATACTCGTAGTGCGTTTAAGGCTCGGTTTAAGGAGAAGTAATTTAAATTTCAAAAATGATTGAAGATTCTTATAATGCCATGAAATATACTATATATGGGGTCTTTATGCTAATTTCATTTAGTTTTATGATTCCATAATGATGAGTCTATAATTAGGAAACCAGTATATTTATGGTTCATAATTAAATATTTTATACCTAATTTCCAATGATTGAATATTATTCCTAGAATATTAAATGGAACTTTCATACAAGAATATGAGTATCAGATTGAACTTTAACGAATAAAAGTCCCTCTAAGATCATCTTCCTCGTTTTATTCATTAATAATTATAATTTTATTTCAATTGTATTAATCAGACTACAAATGAACCCCCATATTTTACATTAGTACACATTTTCTTCCTAAAATAGGATTTCTTGATCGTTCCCATAGCCGGTAGCTAAAAAAATATATCTATAAAAATGTATGAACGTTTGTTAAAATCTAACCTAGACACCCAACTAATAGTTACAAATATAATAATGTATTTATGTGGAAATATTAAGGATATTATATACCCTTCCTATATAAGATTCCGGGTTATTTACTTATAAATTGTAATACGCAGTATTCATTAACATATAATTAAAGTTCACACTGCAAGAAGAATAACCTAAGAAACAAATTTCATATCATTCATTCTTTTATTGAAATTAACGCACCAGCATTTCGAAAAATATTTGTGGATCCAATTTTTGCAAATCCATACTAACTCAAATGAAAAATTACATAATTACACTTATTTATTTCATATTTTGACGCGTTTTGTCGACATAGCGACTACATCATACTGAACAATTAATGATCTCCCTATTCATCAAAATCGATTAAATGGACATTAAGACTTTCTGTTCTTCTTCTTGCGAATACTTTAAAATTTTTAATGGAATCTTAAGCTTTTAGTACTTCCTAAATATTTAATTCCTACCGCTCTTGTTCCTCGGAACAGAGTGCTTATCAATTTGCCCAAATGTCAGTAATTTTGAAATTTTTAGCTGAAAATAGTCTTAAACGATTTGGTTCAGCTCACTGATCAAGAATCCATGGTCAAAATTGATTCTGTCCGGCCGGCCGTCTGTTAACACGATACCTCTCGAACCGAATGAGCTAGACCGTTGAAATTTTCAGAATAGGTTTGGAGATAAATATCTCGGTTGAGTTCGTTACTGGGCAAAATCCGCTATTGGGCAAAATCGGTCAGCTGGTTTCTGAGTAAAAAAAAGAGAAGAATATTTTTACATTAAAAATTTTAAATTCAATTTTTTTTAAGATGCAATTTCATCATAAGAATCCAT